>JAQJVL010000137.1:22500-745000 GCA_035578905.1 Stictocephala bisonia | reverse complement strand
TCTCTCCCATATTCGTTAGCATAAAGAAAGAAAGAAGCATCGTCCAAAAAAAATTTTTTACAAGTTGGTTTAAAAATCCATTTTAGGGTCCCCTGAACCCAAAAAAAGTGTTTTTTTTAAACAATTGTTGTTGTCTGTCCGTATGTCTGTGTGTAAGTGCAGACCAAACGGGAGGATCAATTTTTATGTAATTTGGTATTTAGGTGTATTTAGCCAATATCTCCATACGAATTTTTCACTTTTTTGTTATTTTATTTGTTTCATAAAAACATACAAAAATAGAATTTTCACAAAATTAGTTCCAACGATTTTGATTAAATTTTCAGGAAAGATGTAAATTACAATTTAAAATATTTTAGTAAAAACCGCATGTCTTTAACTTGACTAGTTTTTTAGTTATGTCGAATAAACGTGTTTAGGAATCAAACTGGTAATTTTCTAAGTTTTAATTTTTAGTGTTTAACATGGGGGAAAGTTTGTGCCAATTCTTTGAAACCATTTACTTTTGTTTCTATCTATACGTAATATGCCAATTATAAACTATTATTATACATAACCAAACAGTCGATATTTGCTATAAATACTATTATTATGAGAATGGCATACACATTTTTTTATTTTCACTGCAAATATTATCTAATATCTAAATTCTTAGTTAGATATATATACATATACATATTATCATTAATACAAAATTATTTATTGATTAAGTGTTTTGTATTACGAGACGGTCACTTTCTTATTAAACATTATATGTATGTTTTATTATTTGTTATTATCTATTTTTTCATAGTATAATGAAATAAAAAAATAAATGCCCGACATGAAAAATATCAAAATTAAAGCAATTTAGATTTTGTTGTACATTACTTAACGGTTAAACTTTTTTCATAAAATAACTACAAACATCGGGCATACTTTTAAACACTTTTGAAATCTCAGTGCTTGATAGCTACCAAAAACGTCAATACTGCAACTGTTCAACGATTTTACTTGTTTTTAGTAGCAATAACATATGACACAAGCAACAAGTTTTAGTTTGATAATTTTACTATTTATCAGCTGGTTTACTTTGTTTTGTATGAATATGTTGCCTTCTTGTTGTCTTAGAGTCAGTTTTTAATTAATTTTCCAATTCTGCATTGTTTATTTGGGCGTGTTCAAGTTGCACGCTTTATGACCTAAGTTCTGTAAAGGGTGCTCGAGTTGCGCGCAGTACCCAAGAGGGCCATAAAACTAGTGCTCGAGTTGCACGCAGTACCCCAGAGGGCCATAAAACTAGTGCTCGAGTTGCGCGCAATACCCAAGAGGGCCATAAAACTAGAGCTCGAGTTGCGCGCAGTACCCAAGAGGGCCATAAAACTAGTGCTCGAGTTGCGCTCAACTATCTGCAACCATACCATCAACGAAATTACTAAAGTTTCCTATGCTCTAATAATAATTAGTCATACTAAAACTGAATTTCTATATCATCAATTAAATATAAATACTACATATAAATAATTCACTGTACAGTATTTGAAATGTGAAATTTAATCTTGATAATTTACATAAATAAAGTATTTATTTATTTTTATTAATTTTGAGTGTGTACAAAATCTAGGCCTCACCAAGTTATGCAAAACTTGTCGCTGAGGTCCTATAGTAAACAAGAAAGACAAAAACGCAGTAAAAAAAATACATGCATATATACATTTTTTTTAAATATTATTTATTAGTAATTATTGGGTGGTTTAGGGCAGGCACCTGTTTTAAGAAAATAAAAAATGCAGCTTATAATATGACATAACTATGCATTATAATAGAAGATATGAATACAATAACTGCGAAATGTGGCTACAACAGATACGCGAGGTGAAAGTTTGTAGATAATTGTATCCTGTTTGCCAAAACATTTCTGTTCTCTACTCTGTGCTCTATTCCCTATTTCTATAGAATATATAATCGTATGATAACAATTCTCTATATATCAAGTTATATACATACATAAACACAATTTTAGCATGTACGCACAAAAATGCAATCAATAAATAAATATCTTTATTGCAGTAAATAATATTTCAATTAGATTTCAAACGTTACAATCAAGTATAAGTGGAACTCAAGTTATACATTATCTCTTGAACATGTCTGGCAAAAAATTTTCGCTCACACTCAGACATACACTTTAGGACAGCCTAGTTCTATTCAAACTGCAGACTCAGTCATTTATGTATTAAGTTCCGATTCAATTTCTCAGCGGTTGCCCAAGAACTCTTCAACCAAAATTGCGAGTTCCAAGACAAGAGGTCAATAATTGTTATTGCAAACATTCGTAGTACCAAACATTTCCAAAATCGTGAATGTGCATGCACATTACTCTTCCAAAAGAAAATATGTTTAGGTTTTAATATTTTTTGTCATACAGTACCATTTAACTATTCCTGTAGATAGTACCTTGAAGCGGTTATCACCGAAAAATTTAGATTCTAGTTATGACACCGGCCGCTTAAGCCTGTTCTAAGATTCCTACAGAATATTTGTTAAATTCGTACCTTACAACAAACCAAACCCACGACTTTTCGACTGATCAGAATCCTTCATGTTTTGTCAAAATTTCTTGACGTGCCAGAATTTACGAGTTGAACGCGATTCACTTACAGTGTCGTGGCAGTCTATCAGTTAGTATCCTTTGTGTAAGTTAATCGTTCAATTGATAGAAACGTAATTGCTATAAGTCTATTTTGAATCTGTGGGTTCTGTCAACCATATCAGGGCCAGTGATGTAGGATTCTATAGGCCGTCAACCCTGCGCACAATTTATAAAGAATGTGATTGATCATGAATTCGAAAATATTTATGTTGTAATACGTGTGACGATGTATTTAATATTGCTTGGTAAATATTAACTAAGAACTACCGGTCTTCTAAATTGATAAGCGAGAGCTAAACGTAAGTTCTATAAAGTGTATAAAGTGTATAAAGTGTCTATATTGTGTACTCAATTCTGTCATCCATAACACCCATAGGGGTATCATTACTGTTTCCTTGGCCAGGTCGCCCTTGGGCTATTGAGTGCCACCTCACAAAGAGTCCGCCACGTCACCCGTCACTGAACGCAAGGTGACTTTCAGATGATATTCGCGCACGCCTCGACATTAGCAATGGCTTCTGTCGTTGTGAATACATTTAGTAAATGGCCGTGGAGCAACAGCAGTGGTTTTATTGGCGTGGTAGAATCGACAAAAGGGAGAAAGAAGGTGCAGGTGGTCTGTCTGGAATCTCATTTACTTCGGCAACACTAGTTGATTTATTTACCTTTGTGATTTAGTTGTCTACCTTTTTCATTGTATTGGTTACACAAAACCATTGTGTAACAAAAGTTGGTGAGATTTGTATTAGTTTATGTGTTATAGTTTATGTGTTTTAATTTGTTTGTATTACTATATAATTTTAAAGGTTTTCTGTATTTTAGAATTAATAAATTTTAAAAGTAAAATTCTCGTATTGGCTTTAATATGCCTACAAATTCGCCTAGTAAAATTTTAGTTTTTAATATCTAGATCATGCTATATAGTAGCCTATATTTATCAAACAAAATGAGTAGACAGGAATTAGGAGAAAGGTTATGTCTAAATTATTACGTTGCCTGTAGTGTGTAGTAACAATAGTTTGTATCTTTTCAACAATAAGTAATTGTCATTGTTTCCAAGACATGGTTTTGTGTATGACATCGTTCATAAGTAAAACGTATAGTCAGATTATTTATTGGAAACTGTTGGCTTATTTGCAGATCATAAACAAAGTGAAATTTCGATGTATTTTTGTAATTTATTATATAATCGATATATGAGGAAAACAACAATGGCCCCAAAACCGATCCCTGAGGACCCGTCGAGAGATTGGTTGCCAGTCAGACTTGCCATCCCTAGAGCTTACAAACTGCCAACGACTAGTAAAATTGGATTAAACCCTGCCATTCAATTTTTTAATTAAGAGAGGATGTAAAGTTAAAATTTATATTTGTCCATTGAATTATGAATGTCATCAGTAATTTTGAGATAGCAAATGTTGTGCTTTGATTTGACCTTTAGCTGTCAGAAAGTTAGAAATCAGATTACTTCTAGAAAAATATTTAAAATAATGTTTAATAAAAATACTTTCGTGAATATGAAAAATTTGGAAGAATACTGACTGGTGGAAAATCAGAAAGATCGTGATTTTCAGGTTTGGTGTAAGGAAGAAATTATATCATACGTTTATCCCTAATAGGAATGTTTAAAGGGTACTGATTGAAAACGTACAAAAAACTTAACACTTTTCTTTTGGAAGTCTAACTATGATGTACGTGTACTTTCACGACTTTGTAAATGTTTGAAATACGAACATTGAAATAATTATCACTCCGCGTTTTGTATAGGTGAGAAAACTCCATACTCTGTATTAATGGTTACATTATTTATAAATACTGTATGTACATTGTACGTATGTATATATATTTCGTATGGTTTTCAATGCCAGCTACCAAAATAAAATAAGAAGGGAAAATTTAATTTTAAGATCTAAAATACTAAATCCAAAGTACATAGAACTTGTGTCTAGGTATTTAAATATACACACACGTAGATTTCCCATCTAAAATAACATTTTTGTCTCAAATCATCTGCTGTTTTTGTGATCCAAGAACTAGTGTAGCTGCATACAAATGTAATGCAGTTTAAACCAGCCGTAATTGCAGACCTCACTAACTAACCAAATTACAGGCACAAATATTCCTATAAGATGGGATATCTATTGTAGGTATACATAATCAAGGATATTCTCCCATCACTAAGCTAAGTCCAAGTTTCACAACCAATCATCAACAGCTTCTCCGATTGAATGAAGACCAACTAATGAATACCAACCCCGCTTTGAAAAGAACGCAATGAGCAATCATTAACTATGTGATCTATAATTTTAATTTCGCCTCTGCAATCAAATGACTGAGTATTGGTCATTTTCCCACTAATATTTTCAGTAGTTTTATTATTATTATTTTTTTTTCTTTTTCAGAATGTCAACTAATTTTATTTCTTTACCAGAGAAGTCAACGTTTTCAAAGAAAATGTTTGATAAACAAACTCTTTCAAGGAAAAGTTATCATTCAGTAGATAACACTTCATATTTGGCAGACACGCTCAAGACAATTAGTTCTGTGAGTTTCTTGATGGTGAGAACGTAATATAAATTTTATTGTTTGTGCCAACTTTCAACTATTCTTTTCTTTATTTATTTTGTTATAATATATTGAGTTATATTTTGTATATTTTATTGAATAAGTAACGTGAGTTTTATCAATGATGATTGCTGTTATGATGATTGTTTATTATACCATTTTATCAAAGTAATGAAGTAATAAAGTTGTTATAAAACGTTTACTAATGTACATATGTAACACCAAACAATAAATACTTGCTCATAAATAAAAAAGGACACTCGAGTGAGTTTCAACTGAAGCAATGTTGATATAAGCAGTAACTACATTGCTTATTATTGTATTAAACTTGAAACTGCTAGGAGCGTGTAGTGAGTGGGCGGGTGAACGCCGAGCACTAAGGGTTGGGGCGGCTCGAGTGAAAAAGGCTTGTTGAAGAGGCAAGGCACTCCACTCTGTTAATAACTTTCCAGCTTAGAGCCTGAGAGAGGGCTTTTATAATAACCACACTTGTACAAACTGTAGGATTCACAAATATTATACGAAGCCATTCATTCACTGACTGACTTCATCTAGGTTTGGAAGGATATTGACATATGAAGGTCACTAAAGATAAAGTTATTTTAACAATTCTAATAGAAAAATCTTAATATAAATATAATCCAAAAACTATGTACTCACTGATCACGACATTTCCGGAACCACCGAACAGATTTTGATGAAATTTAGAGGGAAGACAGCTTTTGTATCGTAGTGACCGACTAAGAAAGGATTTATGTTAATTTAAATCCTAAGGGTTGGAAACGTCCCCTGAACTTTTTCTTTTCCATATAAGTAATATTTTTATCAATTTAATTTGATAAATTATTTCAAACAGTTGATACAAAAAATAAACATGGCACAGAAGCTTGGCTGATTTGGTTTTAATTGTGAATTGTTTAAGGTAATTTCTATTAGATCTGACATGTTTGCACTGCTCATAGAATTTTCTAAACGTAAGACTCTTATCAAGGAGAATGGCAGCAGGCTGGGGTTTATTATATTATATGTTTATTATAGTATAATAAACATTAATATAATAATTAATCTTTATTATACTATATTCATTAATATAACATGTTTATATTAATGTGATGGTTTAGATAGAACCATGAAGAGAAGGCTAAGCAAGCCTAGAGAACCACTCAGTAGCACAGCAAGGGCTGTCGGCTAGTTAATGACAAAATGAAGTTTAAACCAGTATCAAGATCATTTAATGGATTTTCATAAAATGTTTCATTTGTTTGGAAATTTAAATGATGTGATTTTAAATTACCGTATTTGTTCAAAATAAAGCAAAATCTGTTTGATCTATATTTCCACATTTCTTTGTTGTATACTACCATAACAATACCAATTAAATTGTTTTCCAAAAAATTCAGAATCCAACAAAATAAATGATATAAGTAAAATAATGAATCGACATAAAGTTCCCTCGTTCTCCAAAAACAACAAATGGGAATCGAATGTTAAAAACATAATATTTCAAACTAATATGCCAGCATATATTGCCAATCCTAACCTAAGAATTTTAAATTTAACGGATTTATGGATATAATCTGAAAACAACGCAAAACTATAATTACCTCATATATCAAATGAAGGCCATTTTCGGTTGAGAGAAAATTGGACTTTGAAGAGATTGATTACAGCGTCAACGGACCAAGTCCCGAGACAAAGCCGTACGTCATTAACTGAATATTAATATGTCTCATAAAGTGTAATTAATTTATCATTGTTTACGAACATTAGACGGTTTTAAACTGTAGAATTCTCTAGACTTGTGAAGGTGTTTGATTTTTTTATGACTAATAAAGTACGTTAGTTTGTTTGGTAATGGTTGAAGTCGTTTATATTCTCATGGCCCATAGAGTTGAAAAATATTATTAGATTTTAATTCACATTTATAATTTACAACTGAACTTTATACCTTCTATTTCTTCGTATTAATTCAGTCATATAAGTCGTTAATTCGAAAATGTTTAATACAAAGATTTTATTAGGCCTCAGCACAAAGAAAGAAAAAAAAGGAAATTAAGCACGTTAGTATAGAGAGTAATAATATAATGGAAGGATCCTAATCGTATAAAAGTTATATTTAACAGATCGAATGTTAAAAAAAGGAAAAAGCTAGTTTTTAAATTAATTCGAAAATAGGGAAAGAAAAAGTACAGCATTATTAACAGATAAATATAGACTCTGTAAGAATAAAAACTAGCGGGGATATTCTTTGGTTTAAATATGCATGCAGTATATTTTAAAAACGAGTATTAAATATAGTAAATAAATGATACTTTAAACATAATTTTGATTTTTCCAACACAAACAATTTGTAGTCTACATATTTTCGCATGTAACACATCTTCTAAGTTGACAGTTTAAAAGTGTTTCATATTTACTTGATTCTTTTACCAGCAAAACCTTTTCTTAATATTATAAACTATACATAGGCCGCTTAGTGACCTTCTGAACACACTTGTACGAGAGAGATGAGCTGTAAGGTAGAAGTGAGATAGATAACTGTTCTTCCCCCACTGTGTCATTTCTTTTAATGTTGTCACGGCAACTAGGAGGACGGTAGGCTGCGGGCTGTCAGTGCAGTACCAAGCCCCGCCCACTACATCATTCAGCAGCAGTGAACGTTGGGTTTGATTAACCTGAAGAATTAAGCTAAGAACGATTAAATTAAATCATTATTTGGAATTCAAATAAAAATTAATAATAATAATAATGATCAATAATAGTGTAAATAATAAATATCAATTGAATAAACTTGTACGGTTTTCTAAAGTTATTTTTTCAACTAAACAATGCTGCGGGAGTTAGTCACGCCGTGATGAGCGGTGGAACGATTGATGAAACCCCTACATTCGCTAAAAACATAATTTAGGGCAGGTCATATTCTGTCCGGCCAAATTATATCAACGTTTCCTTAGGTCATGCCGTTAAGTAAGCGTACATCTGATTGGAAAACCAGCAGGGTGTATTGGGGATAATATCTTGGGCGCCCAGTTGACTGCTCTTGGACTGAGAGGTTATAAATGTGCCGTAGTTAAACGCGCCAATCTCTTTTTTACGATACGTTTGAGTCACTAGGGAACGGAAGGCTTTACGTTTTAACGACGCAAGTTTTTTTACGATTATGAATATACTTGTCGGACAGCTAGTAACGAGGCCACTCTCGCCAAGGTGCAGGACGACTGTGATAGCAGATAACTGCCCAGACAGCCGGCTGTCGTCCGGTCTGTAATGATGTTTGTATTAACAACATTGATTGATGGAATACTTATTCCGCTCAACAGAAACTTGATTAGCCTTTTACAATTCGATATCTGTAGATTACAAACGTTAAGATGTATGTTTTTGGAAAGTAGTTATTTTGTCTACTTTGTATATTAAATATTATTATTCATACCAATTTACTACCAATGTTCAACAGTTCTTTCTGATAGTTCCCCGCACAGATCAATAGTATATGGGCAACGGGTAGAGTATAGTTAAAGAGGAGATCGGCCTCTTCTTAGAAAAATTTGATAAATTAGGCTATTTAAAGTATTTAAAAAAAAAAAACTTATATTATCACCTATTTCTTATGATAAATTTATGTTACCTAGTGATTCTAAGACTTTTTTATGCTAGGTATTACTTTGATATACTTGGCCACTAGGAGTGCTTTTAAACTAAGAATTTCTGAAATGTTCAGCTCTCCTAGCAGAAAAACGGTTAATTATATTAAAATAATATCTAGAATAAAAGTTTTAGAATCACTAGTTAAACCTAAATCCATCATAAAAATTTGGGGTTACTATAAGTCTTTTCAAAGGTGCCCGCTATTTGGAAAATGGCGACTTTGAACTACGTGATTGTAATATTTTTGTATAAAATATTTATTTGTGAAACTTCAAGGGCTTTTCAACATTCAATTAAATACAAATAAAGCATTATAAGTTAAGCTTTATTTTTGTAAATGATAAAACACGCCTCTTTAATAAATTGTTGAAATAGGATTTCTTAAACTGTCAGCGCTCCTAGCAGCGAAACAGTTAAGTATATCAAAATTACACCTAGAGTAACAATATCTTAGAATTAATAGTAAAACTTAAATTTATCATAAAAAATAGGGGTTCCGATAAGAAATTTCAATGTTAACTGCCATATTGGAAAATGGCAACCAAATTTTAAAATTTTACCTACGTAAATTTAATGAGCATAAAAAAATAGGGTAAGTCCCCCATTTGCTATAAAATTAATAATTTTTAAAATCCTTATTGTATCCACCTTGAGTTGATCATCTTGTATATACCGGATGTACAATTACCTTGCACTGAAACCACATAAACAATAAAAACAGAAAATGACACAGCATACTAGATATTTTCCAGACTATGTAACAACCTCTGCAGTACCTCGTTATACTACAGTAAACATCCACTAGCAATCACTTCAATGGAAGGAATAGTGTGGGGTGTAAATTTTGTCTATCAAAATTTGTTTATTATTTAATCAATTTATAAATAAACATGCATTATATTTCAATTGCAATAATTAATTATACAAATCATGAATGTCTGTTATAATTAAGCCACTTTCTTTGAAACATGTCGTGGGTGAAATCAAAGACTCACTTTGGAAAGTAATACCAAATTATGTATGGGAATGGATAAATACAATAAATATTCAATGAGAATTGGAGCCTTGTCAGATTCATGTTGGAGAAGTTAAAGGTGGGAATACAGAATTGAGTAAACAATACATTCCAAAACAATAGGAGAGAGAATAATAAGGCGAAGTTTCTCACAAAGAAACAATAGAAAGTCTTGAAGTTCAGCAATACGATTTATTAATTTTTAAAATACTTTCTTTTAGTGAATTTACTATCTGTTTTCGTTCAAAATGTTTATTGAATCTTAAAAAAGCATAGAATATCTATATAAATTAACACCTTATGTATGTCTGTTATCATCGGTTAGACGCTTCTAAATGGTGTAAAAGTCCTTCTTATCGCTACAGAAAAAAACAAACAAATGTGGCTTTCTTATGGCCGCAACGAACGCTTCAGTGGCAGTTAATAATAGAGCTAATGAACATTTTTATACATATGTAGTAGTAATTACAGCGTTTATTATTATGGTCTATCCTAGGGGAGTTGGATGAATAAGAGAGAGCTCTTTTTCAGAATGCCCCCGCGTTTTTTTAGAACTAATTAATCGTCAAACGAAGAAGAAAGTTCAAATTTGAGCCATTTACACAATAATTTTATTTTATGTTTATTAAACGTCAACTAATATTTATGTAATCCTAACCCATGATGGAAGTGCTTATAACATAACATGACCTATTTTTCTGGCACCTATGTACATCTGTGTGTATGTACCAGGAGGCGCTGATTCATATTTAAGGCGATGACGCTATTATTCTCTTGTAGGTCAAAACCACGTGACAGGTACATTGTTTGTAAGTTTAGTTTAGTTCTAGACTTGGTAGACAATCTATACCATAAGCGGACACATTCCGAAAAAGAGCCTAAAGAGGGAGACTGGCCAGGTGCTGGCCCCTACCATCCGCATGTCAAGCTGGAGAAATAACTACTCGACAGACTGCTAAAAAACAAACAAAAAAACACACATCGATGTTTTTTGTGCATATAAAATCGCAAGATTTTTTTTAACACACTTACCGTTTTATAATCTTACTTTATTTTTCAATCCGGTATTTTTTAACCGTTTTGGAAGTTTGTATGATCGGCTATTTTTAAGATTGCAAAGGATTATAAAAATTACAACAGAAACTTTTTTAAAAAGTAAAAGTTCTAGATTTTAAATAGACTACAAATAACAATCTTCTTCGTGTGTGGTTAAAGTTTCACTGACATATCTTTAGTGGTTTTTGTGTTAGAAAGTTTTGAAGTTGAACTTCACTCCAAAAGTGCTAAAATTTCGTATTTTTTTGTATTCTATCCGCTATAAAAATTCTTAAAGTCTTTATAAAAATATGTAAGTTATATGATATTACGTAGAATTAAATAAGCTAACTTTTGGTGTACAACATCACGAAATCGAATGAGTATTTATTTTGTAGCAGAGGTTCAAACTCGAGAACATTGCTTTTTTAATCCGATAGTAACTTGATACATCTTCAACGTACTATTGGATGCGACTTCTGTTTATTTATTCTCTGTGCTACCGCATAAAATCACCTCTCTTACCACCATCCCATATTCAAAATGTTGTACAGTCTGTATACGGTAGGGTGGCGCACGGACCCGCCAGCTACCTGTGTCTGTCCTTTCCTCCCCCCGGCGCTCGCGGCTGTTTCCATAATGAGTCACCAACTAGCCCCTCTAATAGAATTATTAACTTTTTTTACTTTCTCATAATATCTCAATTTTAATAGAATATTTGTAAAGTACTAACAAAACTAAGAAAAGTGATATAAAACACGATGTGCTTTGATTATAAATAACGAAATGGTCGAAAGTTATTTTTTAGCCGGAATACTGTATGATTTGTTAAATGTTTTATATTTCTCATAATTCCCTAATCTTGATACAATATTATTTTAAGAGTTCTTTGAAAAAAGGTAGAATAATTTAAAAACTATGTTATCGCATACTATTTAATCAGCCAAAATATCATTAAATAGGCAACACTACATACTTTACAGTTTATTTGATTAATAAATCAACATTATTTTATATTACTCCCAGTAATCTTCTTCAAGCCAAAGTATTTAGTGTCCAGAAGTTGAGCATTTTCCATTTATCTTCCATGTTGTTTCCGTGTGACACTGAAATAAAACAAAATCGCGCTAAAACCAATATACAATATTTTAAGATTGCAGTTAATTTTTTACCATTCGTTATATTTTATTACTAGTTCTAATGACATTAAAATGTTTTAAAGCATACATTGAAATGTTACAGTACCCGCTATTCATCAATCATCGCAACCTTATTGTCATGACTAATAAAGAAGTAGTAATATCTTATTATACTCTACTTATATTTAAAAAAAACGTTTAAAGTCTCTGTAAATTTGAAGATAATTATTTTGTTTTACTGTATACTATTATCATATTTTTATACCCTTTTTGTAATCATATATATTACGTCCAATAAAATTTTCTAGGTAAATAGATTTTATTTTTTATTTTACCTGATTACTCTAGAGGTGACACTCCCAGATCGTCATCGTCATCGCTGGTATCCCAGTCACTGTCATCCGATTCATCAGGGGCCAGATTAATGACTAGTTCTTGGACACTGACGTCATCAAGTCCTTCGTTTGTCCAGTCTGCCTCGACTTCTTTCTTGACGTGTTCAACGCATTTGCGCCAATCTTCTGAGGTGAAGGAGTTTACAGCTTCCATAAACAAATCCTGAACATCGTTCAATTTAAATGTAGTATTCCTTGCTGCTACATACCGCTTCAAAGTTGACCAAACCAGCTCAATTGGATTGTAATTACAGTGGTACGGTGGCAGTCTGATTACTTTAAACCCACGCTTACAGGCTTCTTTATCTATTACGTAAGATTTTCTTTGTTCCTTATGCAGCTTTACAAGACTGTATAGTTCTGGCTTCCGCATGTCTGGTGAATATGAAATGCCGCGAGTTTTCAGCCATTCCTCCATTTCACACTTTCGTGAGCCAGATGTTGGCGCTTTGTTGGCTACTTGAGAGTGGTAAGGTGCGTTGTCCATTACTATTGTCGAACCAGCTGGAATAGACTTCAGGAGAACCTCAAAAAACCAACCCTCAAAGACTTCGGAATTCATTTCCTCGTGATATTCGACCGTTTTTTTTGACTGGAATATCAGAGGTGGCGACTTGATCCAGCCGTTAAAGCAAATTATTAAACGTTTTCCTTTTCCTAAAGGGGTATTTACAGAACACTTTACACTGTCATTTGTCCATCCTGAGTCTTTCGAAGTGTTGGCGTTGATCCATGTTTCATCCAGAAAAATAACTTTTTTATAGTCAATTTCCCGAATTTTTCGCAAATATCGGCACCTAGCAAGAGCAACTGAGGGTTTCTCCATGAGAACTTTTCTATTGTCTAACTTTTTCCATTTAAATCCGATAGTTTTCAAAATTTTTGCCAGTGTTCGTATACAACCATCAAACAAACCCGCTGTTCGTAAACTTACTTTTAACTTTCGGAGGGTAGGGACTTCTCGGCGTCTGTAGTAGCTAAAAACGTGGTTTCTAATTGCAGTTTTCTCAAAATCGTCTAGCTGTGTAACTATTGACTTGTATGGTTTTCTTCTTCTTGGGGTAGTAAGCTTAGGGATGGTAGGTCTAGGAGTATTTTGCCTGGATTTATTACTTACAGCTGATTCAGGTATTGGTGATTGATCCGTTTCTTCAAAACTTTGAGGGTTGACACTAGAGTTTCCTTCATTTTCAACTGCTTGTTTTAGTTGCGACTTGATCCGCACCAATGTTCTTCGTGAAATGTTACATGCGGCGACCACTCTTTCAGATACTTTTTTCACATCTAATAATGGACCTTTGTTGTCACGTTCCCGCTCAAAGTAATGTAACACCGATGCAATTATAGTTCTGGCTTGAGAGTTATAAGTAAACCCACGTTTTTCACTTGATGGCGGCATAATCGTGCACAAAAAATTAAAACATTCACTAAACAAAAAAATATCACTTGGAAAAAAATTAAACTATTTAAACAATTAAAAAAATAATAAATAAACCAACTATGTGTAATGTATTCGTTACAAGTTATCCCGGGAAGTATCCACATCTAACCGAAAACTACCCTGGCACCCTGGACAACCATTACTGCTAAGAGTGGTGAATCACCAATCCCTTCGCGGAAAAATATTAGCGCACATATTAGACTACGGTTAGTCATCAACAAGTTCAATGTCCTAACCAGTCTTGTCCCATGTCCCATATCTGCACACTGCACGACTATGGGAGAAGGCAAGAGTACCGTACCTTATTTCAAAGTACTCTTAAAATAATATCGTATCATGATAACGTTGTATGAGAAATGTAAAACATTTAACAAATCATACAGTATTCCGGCTAAAAAATAACTTTCGACCATTACTTATAATCAAAGCACATCGTGTTTTATATCACTTTTCTTAGTTTTGTTAGTACTTTACAAATGTTCTATTAAAATTGATATATTATGAGAAAGTAAAAAAAGTTAATAATTCTATTAGAGGGGCTAGTTGGTGACTCATTAAGGAAACAGCCGCGAGCGCCGGGGGGAGGAAAGGACCGACACAGGTACCTGGCGGGTCCGTGCGCCACCCTACCGTATACAGACTGTAGTACATTGCTTCTTCCTACCTCCCCCCCCCCATTTTACAGCAACAGCCAAGCTTGTATTTCATATGTTGATACTCGAATTTTGAATCTAGATCATTTTAACCATCAATCTTTGATTTGACATATTCAAAGTACTTTTTTATTTTATTACGTTCAAACAGCCAAATCATTAAAGTAAATTGTATGAATTACTCATCTAGGGTTAAGTTACCAATTAAAAAAATCTTCATTAGGATTTACAAAAAAGTCATATAACTTGAATAGGCAGTTTTAGACCTATTTCAGATCTTCACCCATTTTCAAAATTTTAGAGGGTAGAATTGATTTATTAAGATTTTTAACAATTGTTTACTCAACTATTTTAAATTGTTCACTAACTGACATTGTTATAGATTTTTTTAACTTAAAAACAAAAATAGTTAATCAAATTTTATGAAATACCATGCATTCAAAAGTAATTTTCTTTATGAGAACATTTTATTGACAAGCAAATTGATAAAACAATGGGATGCATTTGTAATAATATATTAAACTCATTCTTTAGGCTAGGTGCCGATTTATATAAACACATAAGTTAAAATCGATACACCACTACCCTTATCCAGTATGTATTTCTATTATAGAATGGGTTTGTTTGGTAGGAGCATGGGCTTGTGATTGTATATCCATTTGTATGGTTATACTGTACCATTCAGATGGCTAAGACCAGTCAATGTGATTTTGGAACGGGCATTTTATCGTAATGGCTCATTAAGTGGATTTGCCTGCAAAAGACACTATTTTTTTTATTTGGAAGATATGTTTGGCGAATGAGTTTAATGTGTGTAGAAGAACGACAGGAACGAGTTTATGTATTTTACTACATTTGTTCGACTATTCCTTGGAATGAGCCATTTATGACCAATCATAGAATGAACCCAATAACCAGGACCACCAACTAAAGAACCTATTGTTTAGCGTGGCATATGACTGCGTAGTGTTTGTCGGACTTTTCTCAAACTGACAAGCCTGAAATATAACTCTCAATCCTAGCAACCATCATGTATAGGTGCCTAAGCTTCTCTAAAAGTTTCCACTTCAATGGCAACCATTGAGTGGACACGATATCAGTATTAAAAAAACAGAGTTTGTAACCTATTGCCTTCAATCTCCACAATACTTTGTCCCTTAGTAGCTGGGTTACAGAAGTGTGGCACTAGAGCCGATCCAGAAAATTTAAAAAATTATAAATTTAATTGAAATTAAATCTTTAATTTTTTAAAATCCATTTTGTAGCCCCTGAACTCTTGTAAATAGACTAAAATATGTGTACTTTACCTTCACGTCAAACAGTTCATAGTGTGTGAGGTGAGAATACCAACTACATGTTTCGCCGTGAATACGGCATCTTCAGGTTGAAGAACATAAAAAATAAATAAGTCCCAGTGGTATGCGTCACAAATTAATTAAAAAACACAAGGAAACATAGAACATTAGAAACATGTAGTTGGTATTCTCATCTCACACACTGTGAACTGTTTGACGTGAAGGTAAAGTACACCTATTTTGGTTTAATTTTTTCCTTTAAACGACTAAAGGTTAATGTTCTACTTCCACAAGGACTTAGTGGTTTGCCCGGTCTTAAATACACGATTATTGGCCACTATTCATTAAGTTCACATATACAAAGACACAAAAATCAAGACAGGAGCGGATGATAAATAGGATGAATAAGTGAAGTTATGTTTTGTTTGTCTCCCCTAGAATGGAGACTAAGAAAGCAATCTAATTTATTTGTATGTTTGAACTGAATTTAATGAAAATTTGCACTTAATTCTTAGTAAAATATATTAGTAAAATAATTAAACGATTAAGTTGACTCTATATTGAAGACACCTATTACCAACAATTTCCACAGCATTTAGTTCGCAAGTAGCTGGCTTACAGCACTGCGCCATTGAGCGTAGAATTATAGCTGCCTGTAGAGTCTTTAGCCTCAGACTTTCGTGATACAGAGGCTTTCAAAGGAAGGCGTTTGACTAATAATTCTGTCACTAAGAAAGTAGTTTCTCTAGACACTTTTGCTCTTTTTATCATTTTGTTATTAACATCCCAATATATTATAACCATCGAGGCTAAGTTGTCGACCATCTTGAATATGTTCTCCATAAGATCAATTCTGAGCTGTGAAGCAACTATTTGCTGTGTTAATTCCGATAAAATTATGTTTTTTATATGTATTATTTTATTTATCTTAAGATTTTTCTTACGCTTACTTAAAATTGCTCTAATTTCACAAATTATTTGAAATTAAGACACCAGCGACCCCTTAACGCAATCAACATTAAGCATTTATTCAATAATTTATAAACATTTAAATAGTAAAAATCGATTGATGAACGAACGCTTAAACGAACGCAATGCAAGTATTTTGTTAATCTATTTAAGAATAGTTAACGTTGTTTTACGGAGAATAGATTTGTGTTACGCCCCCCCCCCCCCCGAATTGAAAGCCTAGCCTAGTACCACCTTGTAACTAGTAGCCTCGCGAATTGAACCATCCAATTTGTTCACCCAGTGGGATCAACCTGTTCCCCGGAGTGAGGCAATAAGCGTCACCTCACGAGTGTCACTCCTGTCGCCGAAGTAGAACGCCCTCGGTCGTGGCCCACAAGGAGGTTTGTGGCCCGAACTGCTCGGTATGCGAGTCGTCTGTCACATACACCAACTGACTGTCACTGAAGGCTGAAAACGCGCCGACAATTTGGACTGTTGGGGTCTAAGTTGTCATTAGAGGTCGGAGTTTGAACCCGAAATTTGTCGACCTCCTGGTCTCTTACATGTGACCTCTGGAGTCCCAACCATAGGCTACAGTATAACTATGGCTCAGCTGTTGTAGTAGTAGCATTGAAAAGTCTTCGTTAGGCAATACCAAAAAATGTCATATAAGGTGTTTAAATAGTTTTAGACCTATTACAGCTCTTCTCCATTTTTCCAAATGTTAGAGGATAAAATAACATTTTTATCATTGTTAATCTACTCAACTATTTTCAATTATTGACTAACTGATACTGTTGTAGATTTATTTTGGAACTTAAAAAGAAAAATAGTTAATCAAATGTGAATAATGCAGTGGCGTGAATTAAAATGTTATATTCTCTAACACTTTTAAAAGAGGACACTATTTGGACAACAAATAAAATTGTATAACAACTTTAATTTAATACACTGATGTGATAAGGTTCTAAGCAATACCTACTCTGTATTGAAAACAGGAGGGTCTGTAGGGGTTGTTCAGGAAATACTTTAAGTAGTCTGATACAACTTCCAAGACTACACCACTTTCTTACTTACGTGGTTATAACATAAAAGTGAAATTACTGGCATTTAATCCAGGATGGATTGCCTTTCACTTAAGTTGTTCCTTCACGCTCATAAAATCTATAAATGAACACAAATTACTTACTAAACTATGAGCCATATTAATAACCGGTCATGAACCATAAAGAGAAAGGAGAGCAGTACGGTACTTGAACCTAAGAAAGCCTGAAACTAAGTTGAAAAATTATTGTTAATTGTACGTCAGCTTTCCATTTCATTGATATGTTCTTTTAGTGAGAAGCTTAAAAAAATTCTTGTCACATTATCTTTGGGAAATGAGGGACAAAATGTCTTCAAGGAATAAAATGTGCATATTCGAGTATTTGGTGATAATCAGACTTTTTTATTCAAACAGGTAAAAATATTTTCCCGCAGAGAAAAAACAGAACTATCTTTTTTATGGCTACAGCGAACGCCTCAGTGGCAGTTATAAATAGATCACAACTAATATTCATCTTTATAAATCTTTATTAATAATTAATACATTACCCTTGAAGATTTGGTGGAATGAAGGGAGGGACTGACAAGGTGCTGCCCTCCTGTGAGTTTAATGGCGAACTGGAGAACTAAATACTCGATACACTTCAGTGAACTATTAGATTTGACCTCAGTTTCATCTTCTCTGTGGTTTTCCTCAATTCAAGCACAGCACAATATTGTTTGTGATTTATGATGTGTGTTTGTTGTGGTTACATTTTGGTATAGTTTTATGATATTGTAGTCCTATGTTTTCTTCTTCGTTTTTGTGTTCTTTTACGATTGATGCTAAATTGTTTTAGTTTAAATTATTGTAGTTTGATTTATAAGTTGTGTGCTCAGCAGAAGTGATCGTATGAACTCTTGAGATGTACTCATTGTAATTTTCTATTATATTTTCTCTATGAGGTTAAGTGTAAGAGAGGACCTAATAGTCCTAATTTTGTCTCAGTAAATAAAGTAAGTAAATTATTCATTTCATTTAATGCAATTTTAGGAACTTAAGTTTCTAAGAAACCTTAAACGTATAAACCATTTTTTTGGCGTTATTTTACTTTTGCTTTCCTTAGAGTCTCTCGCTTGGATCCAAAACACTTTTTTCCGATATCATGCATGTTGTTATAGACGATACTTGACGTATCGATATTGCCATGATTTGTGCTGATAGCAATGTACAATTTCGACAGCATGCCCTGAATGTCGAGAGTAAAACTAAATCATGTTTATGTTTGAAATAAATTATTACATTAATATCAATGTTAAGCTTTGAATGCCTTTAGGAATGGCCCTTAGCCCTTAGGAATGGAATTTCGAAAATACCTTTTTAATGGGTCAATACGATACAAAAGCTAACTTCTCTCCACTGTCCTGGAGACTTCGTGATGAGTGAATACATAGTTTTTTGATTTTATGTACTATAATTTTTAATTTGACGATATTATGATATGTGTATATATTATCAATAAATCTTAATATACATAATCCAAAAACTAAGCACTCACTCTTTATGGAATTTCCAGAAGAGCTTAACAGATTTTGATGAAATTTGGAAGAAATTTGGTTTTTTATCATTGAAACCCACTAATAAAGAATTTTTTTAACTTTCTTTCTTAATTTGTATAAACAGCCTTCCACTTGTCCTTTTTTCCATTAGAGTAATATTAATATAATTTAAAAATGTATTTCAAACAGCTTATGTAAAAACATAAACATGACGCAAAATATAGGCTAACATGTTTTTCATTGTGAATGTTTAAGGTAATTTCTACTATTACATGATTGCACTACTTTTTATCCCCCTAAATTATACTTATATTATTTTCTAAACCATACAACTTTATTATCTTAAAACAAATAGAAGGCTGATCTTTTAAATTGACATTATTATATATAGAGAGAACCACATAGGAAAAAGTAAGCAAGCATAAAAACCACCCTTAGCGAAACAAGGGTTGTCGGCTAGTAGAAGATAAAGTTTCGAATTAAATTATTCGTTCCTGTATAAAGAAGATAGCGTGGAAACTAATATGTCATGCGGCAAACTTTATAACCCAAGATTGCTGCTAGACCTACATAATACTTGTTGAAGAGCAAGTACATTAAAAGTTCTCCCGGGTCACTTTATAACTGCCATCATCTGGTGTGACTCCCTCTGGGTGTTATATTACAGGCCGGCCTATTTGTGGGGAGTAGGCCACCTATACTCACGCACAAGTCTCGTTTACAACGCATCAGAGTCGCAGACTTTCACCGGAAAACGTCAAAGATTACACCTTTACCGACTATTTGAAGGTTACACTCGACTTACAACAACCAACCATTCTCAAGTATCTCTTCAGAAACTACTTTGGCTCTTACACCAATGATTAATGACATTATAGGGGTTTTCCCAATGTAAATAATCAAACAATCTGATAGACCTGTTGATTAGAAAGTAACTATTTTCAAACACTCACAACAACTTTTAAAATGATTAGGTAGTTTGGAATCAAAAGACTTGTAATTAAACTTTTATTTTATTGGATTGTTTGACTCGTATTTACATTTATTTAAAATGGTATTTCCAATAATAAACTCCAAAAGAATCAGGGAGTATAGGTTTTTTACTGTGCTTGCTTTTATATCAGTAACATTGTTAAACAATAACTGCATACTGTAAGGTTATGTGGTAGAGAGGACAGTCTATAACCTCACCTTATAAAATAAATACAATTTTCATTTCATATGCTGTTAGGAACTGATTACTTTCTTTTAAACTGTTCTGTTTGTAATGTATGTCATTACAATTTTAAAATATTAAATGTTTTTATTTTATTATTATTTATTATTTTTTATTTTATCAAAAATGTCTTGTTGTCCGCCACTAAGTGTCTACTAGTTCGCGAAGAGAAAAGATTGTAACCACTGGTCTATACCAACAGTTCACATGGGCCTGCAAGCCTGTGCGTGAACTTTATTCAGCGAGTAAAGTACCGATCGTTAGCTCAGATGGGGATTCGAATCTTGGACCTCCACAGTACGAAACCTTAGCCACTGAGCCGCCACACCGGTAAAATATTATCATTATTTACACAGAGACATTTACGGTCAAAATAACGATTTTTTACTAACCCTTCACTATCCTCACGTGTCTTGAGAGCCTACCCTTTTTAATACGCCTCTCAGCCACCATCTTGAACTCCCTTACTAGACGCTCAACGTGTATTCTCCTATGAAGTAAACCATACTTATTTGTCCCACAATGTATCTTCCGTAATGCCAAGTGAGAGGGTCGCCTAGTTGGGTTTTAACTACAGTGATCAAGTTGGTCTAACGTCAGACCTTCAAGTGATGTCTGTAATCTCCTTCATTGCGTTTAAGACTCGTAAAAATAGATGTGTGTAAAAGAGGGAATGTAGCCGTTGTAATAAGTTGTCATGCCTATGGGTGGGGTGAGTGGAGGACCGATCTATAGTCACAAAATGGCGAACCCTATCTTTCATTGATTGTTACAAAATTCAACTTAAGTAATTACACATAGAACGTTTTAAATAGAAAGATCCAGTAGTCCAGAAAATTGCGATATGCAGCTTGTTTTGTTTACACTAAGTCGATCGGTTGAACAGTGTGAGTTGGTGTTATGGGGGGTCGAGTTGGTTCGTCGGGGGCCTGGAACGCTGATGACTTTTGGAGGACCACCTCCAGGGTACCTAATGCATAAACCTTCAATTATAGCAGATATATGCCTGCCTAAGGGTCGTTCAACGTTTTTCGTGGTGTAAAACCTCCAGGCCACAGGACAAAACATAACTGGAGATACTCATTTAAGAGTCTGCAGAGACTGTCGGAGGTTGTCGGCCATGTTCGTTTTAATCTCATAATAAATATGTTATTTTCGACCCAGACATACGATCACGCGTATCCAAATTAAACTCTTATTTTCAAACAGATTTTTTCAAACAAATTGCATTTGATCAAAAATGAAATTACACGTGGTAACTGCTTTGCGAATTCCTAATTAGTTTTATAAAGAAAAATACAACAGATATTTGGTTTGAAGCTTTTATGTTCAGCTATTTTACAAAACTAGGCGTATGTATTCAAAATATGAACCCAACGCACAATATAATGACGTTCAAAATGACACCTCAAACACAACCTTTGGTCAATAAATAACGTAAATATATGGATTCTCAAATAACATTGTTCTTATAGGATTAAAACCAACATCTGCAGACTCTCAAGGGTAGAATACGTTTAGGAGAGCCAGTGGCTCAGCAGTATAAGGTGTCAGGACTTTGTACCTGAATTAGAGATAGCGCAGGTTCGAATCCTGGCCTTGACTGTCAGTGTTAAAAGTTGTTAACCCCTTATATTTGTACTGCACCGGTTCTCCCCCTTAATCTGTCTGATAAGATCCCCGCACAGATCAATAGTATATGGGGAGTTGATAGGATAATGTCAACTGTATATATTATTAGGTTATTCACGATGATCGAAACCGTGAGGTTCATTCACTTTGATCAAAACAGTGAGGTTTATTCACGTTGATCAAAACAGAGAGGTTTATTCGCGATGATCAAAACAGTGAGGTTCATTCACTTTGATCAAAACAGTGAGGTTTATTCACGTTGATCAAAACAGAGAGGTTTATTCGCGATGATCAAAACAGTGAGATTTATTCGCGTTGATCAAAACAGTGAGGTTTATTCGCGATGATCAAAAGAGTGAGGTTTATTCATGTTGATCAAAACAGGAGGTTTATTCACGATGATCAAAACAGTGAGGTTTATTCGCGTTGATCAAAACAGTAAGGTATATTCATGTTGATCAAAACAGTGAGATTTATTAAGTTTCTATTAGTATATTTGAGTAATTGTGCATTTAGGATTAATTGAATACTAATAATTGTAGTTGTAGTTGATATTAAGTTAGAGTTATCTTTAATTAAATAAAGAATTACAGGTTCTCATGATCACGAGTGTGTAATTAGTCCAGCTACGTCACCAGGGTTGTGTTGGAACTCGTGAGGTCGATTAAGGGTTTCATCACAATAT
Organism: Stictocephala bisonia; assembly: GCA_035578905.1. Classification (NCBI taxonomy): domain Eukaryota; kingdom Metazoa; phylum Arthropoda; class Insecta; order Hemiptera; family Membracidae; genus Stictocephala; species Stictocephala bisonia. The sequence goes on along the minus strand of JAQJVL010000137.1, from coordinate 722,115 downwards.
GGCAAGGATTTTGAAACACTGAAACAGAAGGGCTGGAAACCTTGGATTAGGACACAATTGACATGTTTGTGTAGGAAGGAGCCAGAAGGTCGGTCATGATCTTTATACGAGTATCATGATACAGTACTAGGAATTATAGTTTTTTATGCGACTGTTTTACGAAGGAAGGAATAATAAAAATACGTTGACATTTAAGATGGCTCCTTAAAGGTATTAAAATTTGATATTATTACGAAGAAATGAAAAATAAAATACGTTGATATTTAATATGGCTCGTCTGAAGGTATTAAAAGTTGATATTATGTCTAAGGGAGAAACAATCAAAACACGTGAAAATGTAAGATGGCTCATAAGAATTTATTAAAATGTTTATGGTATTGCCAAGGAAGAGATATCTTATCCTGACAAAAAGGTGAAATGTATTCTATATTCTATTCTTACAAATTAAACTTATATTATTTATTTTCTTCGTTTATCAACAAAGAGGATTATTTATAATGGTCTCAATACGCCCACCCTCAGACTTGCTGGTATTGACCCACCCGTCCACCCTCAGGCTTGCTGGTATTGACCCACCCGTCCACCCTCAGGCTTGCTGGTATTGACCCACCCGTCCACCCTCAGGCTTGCTAGTATTGACCCACCCGTCCACCCTCAGGCTTGCTGGTATTGACCCACCCGTCCACCCTCAGGCTTGCTAGTATTGACCCACCCGTCCACCCATAGACCTACGATGATAAATAACACTGTATGACAGAGCCAACATTTACGTAGCACCTAATTTTCACTTACATTCATATTTTTATACAATGTTTACTCAAGATTATTTTCACAGGTCAAGTTAAAATTAAAATATTACAAATAATGTAACATAGACTAGTTCAGGTATTTGAATGACTGTATAAATAGCAGAAAAAATTTAAACGTATAACAGTAAAACTGCACAAAGAAACTACCATAAATATGAAATATATTGGTAGGTGATAGTAGTTTATGTCATTGAGCGTAAGTGTACTGAAAATAAAATATCACATAACCATAAAATACGTAAATAACTATCCAACAACGGGAATTCATAATATTTGAAAATTGGGAAGTATTCAATTCAACACACTAACAATAAGTCAACCCATTTTGGCAATCTGGATTAAGGAGAGTCTTTGCAAATTACTTCTCAGTAACTCCAGTACAGCAAAAAGACGATCTGTTTAATGAGCAAAATAACAACCTCAATTTCATTGTGTCTTCTTATAGAGTAAATACAAGGCAAACAAAATCAACGCCAGACCATGGAATGTTCATTATACAGTTTAATATAGAGATTATTACGGTCTCATAAGGGATGTAATTTTGACCCTGTAATATTCTCAAGTTAAACTAATATTATAAGAAGAAAAACTGCATTAAATGTAAATGTATATTTTTTAAGGTTATTTAATTTAGAAATTAAATATTCGTTTGATAATATTTTTACATATTTCCTCAAAGTATTTACTGTTTGTACTAAATATGCATTTATAGTAATTTGATTAAATAAGGCTGATAAGAAATGTTTGATTGCAAGAGTTAAAAATATTTTACAAAAGTTCAGATACTTCCGAGATATCCAGAAGCCACACAGTAATCGAGTTTTCATCATCAACTGATTCAAAAAATAATATAAATTAATACTTACAATTATCCTGTTTTATTCCCAATTTGCTAACATAATTTTGAATGGGAATACCTGGGAAAACTATCGACCCATTGTTGGTACTATTCAAACGTGTGCTTTCACATCATGTTAATTGTATTTTTAATAAAAATTACAAAATCGTTTTGAATTATAAAAAAATTAAAATTCTTTCTTTGAGGTAATTGCTGTCAATTACTTTTAAAATTTTTATGAATTTTAAAAGTAACCAACTTGGCAGTTTAAATACTTTGAAATATCTCAATTTTTTCTGGGTGGAGCCAACTATTCAAAAAAACGTATCTTAAAGAGCAGACAAGCACATGACATTCAAAAATCAAGAACCTCAACTAGTGTCATTGATTAACCTGGTGGAAGCCCAACAAAAAGACTACATAGTTAGGTTTGCTATTATTTCAATCAGCATAAATGTTAAATATTGTATCCTATGTATTATACAAATATATTCAATAGTTATATATTTAAACATCAACAGAAATTTCTAAGAGAAAATGTAATCTATATATCATGATCAATGATTTATCCTGAAAGTTCCAGACTTTTAATATTTACTTAATAAATGTAATTTTATCTTTAATTTACCATAGATACAAATAAAATTTAATAAAACCACTAGTGTGAATAAAAGTTCATAGCAAAAGAGTTTTAATATCTTCCAAAATAACAGCATAATGACGATATACCGAAAGTTTTATATCAGTCCTTGAAACCCATCGTCCAGTCTTCATTAGGCCAATGAATTTCTACAGCGAAAGTCCTATTGTTGGTTGTGGGCTGTTCACTGCAAATTAATTAGTTAAAACAATATCGTGTTAAAGAGTGAAAGCAATTGTTTTGTTTATTGGAAGAAAAGAAAATTAACAACACATAACTGTTTTGTTTGATCATAATTAATTAGGTCATAACTGTACGTCACTTATTATTTACACTTTGCTTAAACCTGTTTTTGTTTTTTTACTATGGACAATCTTCAAGAATTTTAAAATAAATATGGATGTTTGTTACCGTTAGTAGATACGAAATACATCAACAATGATTTTGGACAATTGCCGTTTTTAGAAAAGATATGAAACATAAAACAAATCCATGACGTTTGGGACTTTGTGATTTGTTTCTAGGATATCTTCTGATTGGAAATAAACGCTAGAAAGAGACTTTAACAAACACAACTTGGTCTGAGCTCTAAATTTTGTCCCTACTTGTCTAAAGGAAAGTTGGAACACGTCCATGGAGATCTAGAAAAATATAAACATAGGCCAAGAAAATTATGTAAAGTAAATAAAGCATGTACACGCGTTTTAAAATAGGGCACACTAAAATTAAAATATACATGACGACGGATACTTAAAGTTGTGCCTGATCTACTATTTTGGTGTATTTGTATGATATGTTTTTTATTAGTTAATGTAAGGGTTCATGTTAGAGTGGTTTTGACGGATTATATTATTTTTATTAACATTTAATATAGGCCCTGTTGGTTTCTTAGTCTACATTATGCATAATCCATTAAAAATCTTCGATTTTTTTAGAGTTAGATATGTTGGTGGTATAAAGGAAGGGACTGACAAAGTTCACCTGCCATTCTCATGGTGAACTAACTAATCAACAACACATCTAGTGCACTATTGGATGCGACCTCTGTTTTTTACTTTTCTGTGTGGTGTTTTCACATTCCAACTGACCTTTACAAAATGGCTATAATCAATTCATAAGCCTTACTTCCATCCGTTCAAGTAAATAAGTTATAATTATCCATTTTTTACATTTAGATATATTTTTATCCAGACCATTATAATAGGGCCAACAATTTACCTCCTTATTCAGTCTTCCGATCTGTTTGATTCTTTTTTTTTTTTTTTTTTTTTTTTTTTTTTTTTTTTTTATAATAAGATATATATTTTAATATTGGTTTTCTTCATAAATTGTCATACCCTCTCTTCCTGTTATGTCTGAGTTCTAGGATCAATTTGTTACCAACTTTTCCTTTCCGAATTTTCCAACACACATTTCTAGGACAATGTGTTCCAAACACATTTAATTTTCAAAATTCGCAAGATTTTGAAATTATTTTTATTGTCTATAACCCAGTTTCCTCCCACATATTGTAAAGAACAGAAATTATTGTTTGTGATTAAGCATAATTTTATAATTAGGTAGTCTCATTGGTTACAAGTACGCAGCAGTTGCAAGTACGCAGCAGATACAAGTATGCAGCAGATGCAAGTACGCAGCAAATGCAAGTACGCAGCAGATGCAGATTATCTTGCTTTGGATTCCCTTGTCCTCCTAATTTTTCTTCTTTAGCACTACGTATAGTTAGTGCTCATTTTCCAACATGCTAAGGCTCACGAGTCAATTTGTCTACATTCCTTTTCAATCTGCTTGGGTGCCTCAAATGAATATTTCCATGTAATTTCAATTCCACTTTTAATAGTTGATAGAAATATACTTTTGTACAATCGACTAATTAGTAACGTTTGTCTGAATTTAAGATATATACAATATCAATTAAAAAGTACTTTGTACCAATATAATTAGATAGGTATAAAATAATCAAGATCATTAAGTATAATAGAGAAATAACATTTAAGTGCTCGATTCCAAATCTCTTAATACCTCGGTCGCTATATTTCCCAATACTGCGTTCCAAAAAGCAACTATTTCGAAACACGTTGCATCACTGAAATCTGCCGAAAAGAACCAGTTTGGTTTTTATTCCCTCCCACAGAGATGTGTATTGGTCACTGACTGCTAAATGGAGATTAGTTATTGGAACATCTCGACCGCTGCTGATAGATTGACAGGCTTGGAGATAACACTCGACTCATGTTCTACAAATCACGAAAGATAGCGACAGTTACACTATTATAAGCAACTGTTATGTTAATTACATAGATTGTAAAGTTTGTTTGCTTGAGTAAATTTAAAACTTGTTTGTGAAAGCATTTCGAAAATACTTCTGTTTATGGTTAGAGGAGCAGCAGAACCGTGTTTGTCTATTTAGCCATCATTAGGACGCCGATCGACAGGATACGGTCGAATATGGGTTAGAAACGAGGGTGGCGAATTACACTTAACTTGGAGCTCCATGGTCATAACACTCTTGACGGCTTCACCTTGAGGCATTCTCTTGTTGGCTTGGTCAACGCCCCCTGACCGCCTGCAAGGGAAGCCTTGGGACCACGCACTTCCCACTGGCTGCATCATACGGTATGTGGGACCATCGGTTGACGATGTTTCGTCACGACGACTCGTTTCTTGGCCTACACTCAAGTTTTTGTTAGCTCACTTTTGTTTTATCCAAAAACGTTAAGTTAAAAAAACATATCAATTTAGGTTGTTAGGTTTTAAGGTGGTAAACAAATCAAGATTCATTAATGACATTGATCATAACTTTTTTTTAAGGAGACGCCAATCTCCTCTTTAACCTTACTCTACCCATTCCCCCTAGATAATTATCTATGTAGGGAATATATCAGAGTAATGGGCAGAACCAGTGTAGTTCAAGGTGAATATTACTGATAAAAACTAACAGTCAAGGTCATGATATGAACTTGCGGTATATCTAACTCAAGTACCAAGTACTGACGCCTTAGACCTCTCCGCCACCGGCTCTCCCAGACTAAATAACCGAAATGGAACTCGCGAACAGCAAACGTTTGAAGTCACTTCGAATTGGTACCAATCGAACCTCTCTATGATTCTTGCTCTCTGATGTTAAAGAGTCTACATATTTTTGTATTTTTTTATATATTACAGTAGTGCCCTTTATTTTATTTGACCCGTTATTCTGTACTCTGTTCTTTTATTCATTGTAATCGTAGTTTGTTTTCTATGTCTAGTTTAAAAGTTGTTTTGATTTAATAATATAATATTGATTTAATAATATGAAAATTATGGTTTAATTTAATAATATTCATTGAACTGCTACGTTTCATACGAGATATATTTCTTAAGACAGTGTTTAACAGTCTTTTTAAAGAACCAAACAAAAAAATCATCATTGTTCATTACTTCTACATGTATTTAGAGTATTCATTGATAACAGTGATAGTTTTAAAACAACATTTCAGAGCCAATATTGCGCCAACTAAACAATAACGAATTTAAACCTAACCTAACCTAACCCAGATCTGGTGTAATATCAACTCCAGAAGCATACATTTTTGATGTTGCTGAAATATTCATTCTGCATTGAAAATTTAATAATACTCTTTAAGCTATATCAGTACAAAGTACGTTAGTTGCGATAACCCTTATGTGAACATGTTCATTGCATCGAATTTCAATAGATACAAACAAAACTCAGTGAAATGTAAATTTACCAGCATCGTACAGATAATGATAGCATCGTTTTTGTTCAATATATTATACACTGCTGGGATATATATATATTTTATGAAAGGCCCGTAAAAAAACTCGTAAAATGTTTTCTATGCAATATATGTTAAGTTTTGAAAAAACATAACTGCATGTAGCTATGATTAGAATAAGTTATGTTATGTTAGGTTAGTTTAAGCTAGGTTAGCTTAATTTATGTTATGTAGGATAAAATAGGTGGATAAGCAGTCTAGCGGCAGGTCAAGAACGTAGAGTCCTGACAATTGACCCTAAACGTGAGCAAGCTTACTACATACACTCATGATTACGGCACAGTCACTTGCAAGTGACCGATTTTTATCAAACATTTTTAGAGTGCTCTTATCTAAAAAAAACACTAAATAACTATGACGTGTGTTTACACTTCAAACTAAGAGAGCCTGGAAAGAGGACTAAAATGTAAAACAGACACTTAATTGTAAGCATACATATTACGAAACTGTGCCGTCATTTGTAACACCTGCAGTTCTCTAATACGAGAGAGAACCACGGACCGATCACTCTACTTGTAATTGGCTTGGTGGATGTGCGGTAACTGTGGGAGGGAAAGTCCATCACAGGTGGACCAGAGGAGCCTCAGGGGTCCTCTAGGAAGTTACTGAGCTTCCTGCACGCGTAGAAAGTATCAGCGAGTTAATGGTTTGTTAAGACCGGCATTGTTGAAACTCAGGTGCTAGGGGGCTGAGTAATGTGAAGGCGATAGGTTCTGTACCAACACGGTTCCCTGCACAGAGAAGAAGGAAACATAGGTCGCTTTCTCATGGCCACAACGAACAACTCAGTGGCAGTTATAAATAAATATATTACAACTAATACACATTTTTATACATCTGTGATAGTAATTGCTATGTTATCCATCAGGATGTGTGGGGAATTATGGGAGGGACTGACAATGTGCTGGCCCTGCCACCCCCTCCGCAAACTGAAGAACTAACTACCCGACACATTCAGCACTCCATTAAATGCGACCCCTGTTTATTTCTTCTCTGTTGTTCCTTATCGGACAAGTTTCCGTGTTGGTTATACGTAGTTACAAGGTTTCTAACATTTAGGAAATCGGGCTTGTCATTTGATCAAAAATCAGACCAGTACTTCGTGACCCGGATTCGACGATAAGTTGTAGAGTTGCCCTGACTATTAGACTTTAAAAAAAACGTGTTAAATGGTCCTTTCAAATAATAATTCAGCATTAGTTAATAACAAAGACTACACATATTCAGTTTAACTTCCCGACAAGCTTCAAATTTCTAGTTTGGCTCAAAAACTCTTTGTTCGAAAAGGGTGTTTTTAGAGATAAATATTCACTTCGAAGCTAGAAAAGAATATAAACCTAGGACTAACCCCCCTCCAACAAAAAAAAAAAAAGACTTAAACAGTGGGTGGGTGAGCCCAGACTATTACTGTAAGTGTATGGGAGAGCAAGTGAGTCACTACCACTATATGTGTATGGGTGGGTCATTATCACCGTACGTGGGAAAGTATTAACTTAACTTTTGTAGATTTTAAACTCTGTTTCCAAATTTGTGAGTGAAACCAGTGTCACATTTATGTGTAAGGCAAAATATATGCGTGTTTGTCTAAATAATAAGCGCTGATTTAAAGGATGTATCTTGTTTGTGTAAATTATAAATGATCTGAGTGTGAAGCCAGTGTGAGTATCAGTATCAGAGCTCTACACGTGTGGGCGTGAACAAATATATGGCAACAGTTCTCGTCACACTTGAAGTATGGGTGTTGTTCGTTAGATTGTTATTGACGCCCGATAACGGTGTGGGCTGTAAACATCAATTGATTTATTATTATCACTCTTTTATTAGTAGCTTAATGAGTTATAAAAAGGTTCGTGTATTTCATAATGTTATTTAGATATGAGGCTACAAAATATTGCGTGATTATAATATAAAAATATTTAAAACGAGACAAAAGGAAGACGAAATATTGTATATAAATTTTTATTTAAATTCAATGCTTATTTAACCTCAAAATTTCTCATAAATACAAAATAATAGGGGTAAGTCATTTTGTTTTGAATTATATTCGTTGGAAAGCACTCTTTTAATATTTTGTTATTTGAAATTACCAAATCAAGTTCTTTAAATGTATTTTTTTCCTATCTTTGAACTAATATTAATTTAAATAAGCAGATAAATGCTAATCCATGAACTCATCCAGATAACCGATATCAATGTTAAAATTACTCTTGAATAATTACGTACAAGCAAATGTGTTTGAATAAAGGAATGTCTGTAAATATGAATTACGTTTAAGTAAATATAGCTAATCTTTCATTTAGGAGTTGGGGCTTTAGGCTTTTTACAAAGTTACTGAAACACTAATTGTATAGTGCTGTAACCCAAATTCTAGGGTACAAAGCGTTGTGGAGATTGTAGACGATAGGACCTCTCAATAATAACACAGCTTCCGTTCATTGGTTGCCATTGACGTGGACATTACCAGAGAAGTCTGGGATATCCTTGTTAGGTGGTAGTTAGGGTACGGACGCTGTGTAGTGGAGCGAACCGAATATCAGGCTTATTAATTAGCTGAAAATCAGAACAATACTACGTAGTTTGGACTCCACGTAAAACTGTAGGTCTCTTAATTAATTACTCCGACTAATGGGGCTATTAAGAAAGCTTACTAAGTAAGAATGAATACACTCATTCACCTCTCACATTCATCCATATCTTTACAATCGGTGTCTTAAAATTGAGTAATAATATTTTGATAACATATTCACAACAGCAGACGCTCTGTTGGCAGGAAATATATTTTTATATGTTAATAGCAACATATGAAAGAGTTTTAGTTAGTAAATAAAATTTGTCATTTAAAAAGTAAGAGTTTTCTGAAATCGGAAACAATTTCCTCTCTAATGGCAAAGCTTTGCTTTCAGTTTGTAATTGGAGTGAAAGTGTTTTCATGTTGGTTCAAAAATGTATGCAATGCTCGATTCTGTTTAAATTACTTATGTAATCTTGCAGTATTAGAAAGTTGCAATTTCTTGTTTGGACGGAAATGAGTCGAAATGTTTCATATTTATCATGGACATAAGCCTTGGTATTGCTGGTTGTTTTGCAACATTCATAGTCAATCCTCTTCCACTAGTCCAATCCATGACATAGGACAATCTAGTCGATGCAATATTTAAAAATTAGCTCAAAATTATGATTAGAGGGGCTGAAGTATTTAAGACAGAGATGACACCAAAATACTTGAACAGACAACCTGGTTGTTCATAATCGTTCTTGCACGCAGGTAAAGAACATCCCAAGAAGTATGAAACCCATCACTTCTATACATGGTAAGTGAAGCTAATGACATTATTTACTAAAATAATTACAGTACAAGTAAAACGTCACTCAACACAAATTTATTACATTATAAGCACAAAATGCACAAATATATTACAATACAAGTACAATATGCGCAAAAATTACGGTGATCGATTTCGGTGAACCACGCTCACCTTCCTCAGACCAGAGGGATTCACAAAATAATGGTGAGCACAACCTTCTTTTGTGAATCCTTCTGGTCTGAGGAAGGTGAGCGTGGTTCACCGAAATCGATCACCATAATATTTGTGCATTTTGTACTTGTATTGTAATATATTTGTGCATTTTGTGCTTATATTGTAACAAATTTGTGTTGTGTAACGTTTTACTTGTACTGTATATGTACCCAACACGTATTATGCTAATTAAAAAACTATTTAAAATAATTAGTCAACGATATGCACTGTCTATTTATCTAAGACAAATGCAAGTAAAGAAAAGTACTAAATTAAAGTTATATATTTGGCTATCTTCCTCATATCAAATGGATACACAAAGAAATTGAGGTTATTCTCTTTTGTTTTTGAATTGTAAATATAGTTTACAAAAATCGATACTGGAATAAAAGATAAGAAATTACTTTAGTATACATTTATATGCATTTCTATATTTTCTACCATTTTAGCTAAAACTATTTCTAGTGATCGTGTTTCATTAGTTCGATCCTGCGTCACCTCCAACACTTTGCGATGCTGTCATCTTGTTAATCCTTCCCAGGTAGATGGTGAGACAAATTCATACACTCGAAACTTCCAACACTTCGCAAAGCTATCAAACTCGTAAATTCTCGTCAGGTAGTTTGCGTGGTACCAGACACTCAGTACTTACAACGATGCCACTCGGCTGGTTAAGATTCCATACTACACTTTTCAGGGATGAGGAACTCGGCAGAATTTTAATGATATCGTAAAAGAACATAAACACATATAGATAAAACCAAGGTTACGTCCAATCTACTGTTCCAGTTTTTGTTAATCTCCTCGGCATACCTCGATCAGAGCAGATCGGGGTTGGGCAAATCCTGGACCTCAAGGTCAGCAGGAGCGGAGGCGCCTGCCGCGCGCCTCATCAGCTCAACCATTGTCTTGTCTGAGGACAATAGTGCCCCAGACCGTCTCAGCTCGTTGGGAATTATCGGTGCTAATTTGGATTAGTTGGAGGGGGGGGGGACAAAGGCTCGCCGTCGTTAATCAAGAGCCGCCTTGGACGTCTTGTTGGGCCGCAGTTGACAGTTAGCACCGTTAAAAAAAAGTTAAAAACGGTCCTCAGACAAGGCCGTTACGAATCCATTGAGAACGAGGAATAATTTACCTATTTCTTACCTCAGTTTTCATACGCAAATGAGTATTTGGAGGAGCTTGTTTGGTGATAGAATAGGATAGAAATTTTTTAGAGAACCATGAAAACCGATAAAAAGGGGCTGCGCTAGTTGTGTTGCCACTACAGAAAGTTGCTGTTTAGGAAAATCGTACGGTGAAATCAGTAGTATCGACAAGTGAGATAAGCATGCATGAATAAAGAGTAGCAATTGACGAGGGTAAAGGATAAATAGAATAAAGAGCACAAATCCTAGAAATCTCGTCAAGTCTTATCCTCAGGGAAGCCTTACCGCGTATACATAAAATATAGCTCATGATATAGGAGAAACTGTCGGGTAAGTATATAGGCAAATCCGTATGTAGAGCATTGCTATAGAGAATTGAAGTGAGAGGGAGAGAAATCAACAGACCAGTTTTGTCCTCCGTGTACAACCACGCTCCGTCCACAAATACTTGTTGCACTGTAAAGCGGACTAGTTTGTGGACAGAGAATAGGGTAACACTGTTTAACATAGTCCAATCTGTATAATGTAGTTAGTTTTTCAGTAGTTATACTTAATAGAAATACCAATTTCATATTCCTCAGATTTAAAAAAAACCTACCCTTAAAATTCTCTGTTCTTTTTTTCTTGGTATTTTAGCTTTTGTAATTTATTATTACTTATGCATTTAGATTCAAACTAATTATTATGACTTATTTAATTTTTGTATTCTTGTCATAGATTAATATATTGCATTAAATGTTGATTCACGTGTTTTTTTTTATATAAGTTTGAATTTATTTGGTAAAGTTTGTATATTTTTAGTCTTTAAATGGAGAATGTAAGTTGCCAAATTTAATAAACTGGAAATTATCAAATTTCATGTTCTCAATTTAATATCTGTGGCACAAGTACTGAAATTTTTGCCAACGTTAAAAATATTGTGAAACTAAATGTTCATATTGGTAAATGTTCATAATGGTAGGAACATACTCCATTTATTTTAAAACTGTATAAGATTTAAATCACAAAATATATTAAAGACTTAAATGTTTATGTGACTAAAAACGAAGCAGTGTTCTAGAAAATTGATATCTATGCATTCAATTATAACTCAACTCATGGGATTCAAGATCTCTGCAACGCCTAACCCCTCCGGACAATCTCAAATCAAAACTTTATCAATTTAGCTTTCAATACTTTTATTTGGTTCAAAATGGGGGCTTAGTAAAGCGTCATAATTATAATTCAGCAGGCTGATAAGTTTTAATATCGTGTAAACTGTCTTCTGAAATTGAATAATGAATTTATTTTTCTCCATAAACAAGAAATACATTTTTTATAGTATTTTTAAAAAATAGGAAAACTTTCTGATTACAATTTAAGTATTCGTGATCAGATTTTTTACAATGAAAAATAAAACAGGAAGAACAAAATAAAAAGTTTGTGTCTAGTTTTGCCTATAGTAGAAACAAAGTGGAATCCGCCGCCTCTGTTGTGCTGGCAACAATATTAAATGAAGCTTTGAAAGTAAAATAATGAATGTAATATTAATGAATGGGTAAATATATCCTCCTACTACACAAAAATTTATATAATACAGAAATAATAAAGAAAATCAAACTATGACAAAATACCAGTTTGTACCAATTACTAGTAATACCATGGGAAGACACTGGAGAACCGGAAACCATGGAAGAGAGTGTGACCACAAGGTTGGCGTTTCCGGATTTATTAAAATAGCGAAACGTCTAATTAACTTGGTTTATATAATAACATACAAAACCTAACCTAACCTAACCTAACTTAACCATTTATGTGTTAAGTAAAAGTATATTGTATGTATTAATTTTTCTAAGTATTCAGAAATTAACACTTTCTAACACTTCAAAACAATTTTCAGCATAGAGTTTAATGAAACTGTCAACCGTATTTTGAACATAACTAATAAATTGTATTTTGTACTATTTACCAAAATATAAATGAAAATTTTACACTTTTAGAATGTGAGAAGAAAGCAGAAAAAATGAATTCCAACGAAAATGTAGACATATACATAAATAATGAACCACAGAACATATTAAATACACAAATTAACATGAAAAATCCTATATATGAAAAAAATAAGAGAAATTAAAAAACATAGGAATCAAAAGTAAAATTCAACTTACCCACACACTAAATTAATCATATGTTATTTTCATCTGTTTTATTTTTATAATTGTTCATTTTCTATAAGTTATATTATTTACACTCTGAAGATGGCCTAAGAGCCGAAACTGGTCATGTATTATTATAAAAAATGAATAAAAAATACTTAATTAAAGTTATTATTCTATTTATTAAACTAGTAGCCCTAACTCGTGAACCAACGTATACATGTATTTTGTACCTTCTAAAAATAGCCTTCAGATTCTTATTACAAGGAACAATTTTAATATAGTTTATTTGATTGGAAGTAAATATCGAATATATGAGAGTATATATTCTTTATTTGCACAATTACATAGTTGTGCATGTCGTGGTGCCTTCAATAATACAATGAAACCAGCAGACTGTGGTGTACTCGATTGTTCAGTTTTCAGGCACATAGGCCTCTTTATTAAAAAGTTGATTTGATGTCGCAGACGAAGTGATAAATTTGATAAAATTTTTAATAACTATACAAAATATAGAGTTTTGTTACTCAAAATTCCTAAATTAATTGTAAACATGAAATTTCAACATAAATTTACATAACATGAAGGACTAAAATACACTATTGGTGTTTAGCACATTTCTATTACCTATTTGTATTGGGCTTGTTATGTTTGTTAATTTTGGAAATTAACAATTTTTTGTTATTACATACATTTACGTATTATACATGCATTCATTTATTATATTGCTATTGTAATGACCAAGTGGCTACGTGCGTTGTCCAAGGTTCAAAGCACCAACAAAGTTCACGTACAGGCCTGCAGCTGAACTGGTGTGATTTTTTTTTTTTTTCATAAGTGAAGAATAAAACCACATTCCCATATACATACAAGCATACATTTTCGATTTCTATACTATCTTACAGCCTTATGTTTAATATCTTGAAAATAAAAAAATATGTTTATATACCTAAGTTCGTTAATCAGGTTTACAATATCCAACTACGTGTTAAAGAGGTTTGAGGGAGACAAAGGTAGTTAGACATTTGCCATCATTACGTGGAAATTACCAATCACGACGTTTCGATTTGGTAAAATCCAAACCTTTTTCAAGTGCTAAAAACTAAATTGCATCTACACAAACATGTTATAAAACTACATTCTTAAACTAATCTACTTTAATAATTATCTACGTGTTAACCTAGATCATAGAATGGGGTACAACAAAATGAACTTCTACTAAATATAAAATCTTAACAGGGTTAAATTAATATGACCAATTAGGTGCTGCCCAGGTCACGATATCAACGAAAAAAATTTTAAAACCCAATTAAATTGATATTCAAATCAGACTGAAATAAGATTACATCAACTAATCATAAATAAAATAAATATATGGTGCCTGACAAACAATATTAATTTAAAATAACATTAAACATGCGCAAAAAATGATATATGTGACTCGCAAGGACTGAGACTACTATCCAATCTAATTAACTATTACAATTACATTTTAGCTACTATTTAGTTTTTAGCACTTGAAAAAGGCTTGGGGATTTACCAAATCGAAACGTCGTGATTAGTAAGTTTCACGTAATGATGGCAATGTCCAACTACCTTAGTCTCCATCTGATACTTCATCATTAAAAAATTTCAAAAACAAAAAGAGGTTTCTTGAATGACATAACCAAACTACTAATATATCTGCAGGTTGTTGAAGATCCAGCTTTGGAGATCAAGTGTAAGCAAGGACATGATGGTCTTAACTTAGCCTTGAAAAATAAAATGTTTTGCTTCATTCATTATATTGCTTATCTATAGAGATAAAATAATGATACCAGGTAACTGGCACAAAGTTTCTCCCTTTTCCTTTGTTATATCGGATTGGTTTAAGTTCGGTCTCCAGCTCTAACTTAGTTGGGTGGTAAATAAAATATTTTAAATTGTAATTCACATTTTCATGAAAATGTTATCAAAATCGTCAGGGTTTTAAATTTTATGGGTGTATGTTTTTGCCCATAAAATTAAAAAAATTTCAAAAAAGAAAAACTGTCAGGATATATTGGATAAATACACCTACATACAAAATTTCATCAAAATCGACTCATTAGTTTGGTATCCAGAGAAATGCACAGAGGACTAGACACGAAAATCTTTTAAACATTTAAAAACAATTTTTTAGCTTCAGGGGGGCCTAAATGGATTTTTTGTCCAACATGTAAAAAATGTTCTTTGACGATTACAATACTTTTTCTGTGCATATAAGAAAAATTAAAACACAAGTATTTGTTTTTATAATCAATCTATCCATTTTACGCTTAATTTTATGTACCAGTAAAATCTATTCATAATTTCAAAAATTCAAATCAATTTTATATCATACAGTATTATCAATTTAACATATAAACGTTAAATAGGTTTATAGATAAAAAACAACGTTTTTATTGCTTATTTACTTCATTTACTCTCATTTTCGTGTTCACATAAACTGTTTCCACAAGATACGTTACGTAATATTAATATTAAAAAAATTATGATGAGGTATGACCATCATGATGATGATCATGCATTCAGAAACATCCGGTCACGTCTTTTATCTTTCAGAAGTATCTGACATCAGCCTTTGTCGTAGTTACATTTATGTACATCCTGTATACTTCACTGAATTATATAGCTCTGTGATCAACAACAATTAGAGTCTTGTTCCTTAAATAGTAATAGACGATATTGTAACGATTTCCATTGTCTCGTTTGATTCATTCACTTGCTTACTCACATTGTTACATCTCCAATAATGAAAACTGCTATGAATCATAAATTATTATGAAGTAATTGTTTCTTCGCTTTAAAATTATAATCCACTTTTATGGGATAGTTCGGTGGAGCTATTTAAAATCACGTTCAATAAGATGGATACTAAATTTCAAAGTAAAGGATTGTTCTGCAGTTCAATATCTGACCCACGGTTATTAGATTTACGTTTACAGAGTTAAAGATTTAAGTTTCAATATATTAAGTATCAGTAAACAAAAATATATATTTTATTATATGTTGCATTCCATGTATTAAATAAATACTTGAGCAATCAGTCAGAACGATATTATTCCTCTCCAACAACTGATTCCATGCACCGTTTGAGATTCTATCTTGCAAAATAAACCATTCTCATTATTTCTAATGGACAAATATTCCTTAAAAGATACATTTTCCTTTATCATTCAGAACATAATTATTAGTCAAACTAATAGTTATATATTTTACATAGATTTTTAGGATGTAATAAAATTAAAAACTGAGTACCCTTTAAATTTTTTTTTAAATTGATTAAACACAACATGTTTCAACTTTATTGTCATTTTCAAGTGTAAATAAGAAAAAATAAAGAAAAGAAATTGATTTGTCTTTAATCAATTTAAAAAAAATTTTAAAGGGTACTCAGTTTTTAATTTTATTACATCCTAAAAATACGTAAGTAGCCCTAATTTTTAACTTTGTATTATTTTACATAAAATATTAACTAGTTATCTTAAAATCACATAAAATTTAATTATAGTTAACGTGAACCTAAATATTGTTTTTTTTATTTTTTTAAAAACATATTCGTTTCTGGCCGTATGTGTGTGTCTGTGCACTTCTCTGGATACCAAACGAATGGGTCGATTTTTATGAAATTTGTTATGTATGTGTATTTAGCCAATATCTCCTGACGGTTTTTTTTTCACTGTTTTGAATTTTTTTATGGGCAAAAAACATTTAAAAATGGTTGACGATTTTGATTAGGTTTTTATGAAAATGTGAATTACAATTAAAAACGTTAAGAATTTTAAATAAATTAAATCTTGTTAAAATAAATAATTAATACGTCCATAAGAATTTTCTAGAATATTGATTTTACTATAAACAAAAAATGTTGCTGTTAGTACTTTCATTTTGACTGTAATTTAGGTTGTCATTTCTTAAATTTATGTGTTTTAGACGTTGTATTGTTGCTTTCATTGGTAAGATAACATTTTCTAAATGTAGTAGAATAAGGCTACTCCAAAACGAGAGTGGAACGCTAATATTAACTGCTTCAGTTTTGTGTGGCAAAATCTAAGTCTGTTGATTAATCAATTTATGTCTTAATAAAAAAAACTAAGTAATATAACTTGAAAATTGTTAAAAAGTATGTGAAAAAACAAATCTTTGATTTGAGTTAAAATAATGTGCATTTTGAGATATAAAGGAAGCGTTATTTTTCTGAGAGGAACGAACTGAGATAAACTTTTAAATAAACTCGATTGAACTTGGTAAAAAAAGTTATTTATCTTCAGCCAACACAATGCGGAAGGGTTTTCGGGGGTGATCCACTCCCTGGTGGGGGGGGGGGTGATACACCAATACTCAGACAGTCATAATATTTGGCTGTAAATCTTACGTCACCCATTTTATTTTTCCCCACCCAAACTCATTTCTTAATACAAGAAATACCCTAATAAAAATAAATTGATTTTTCTCTAAAAAAAAGGTGTTCATAGTTTCAGCAATCAAAAATAAAATTTTTATTGGATTGTACGGCTAAATAAATGTTAAGGCCCATAAGAATACTTAAAAAATTACAAACATTTTAAATCATTATTTATGAAAATGACAATAAAGACCAACAGATTATTAATACAACAATGGAGCCCTAAATGTGTGTTTTACTAGTGTTATAAATTTGAGTATTAGAATATCAACAGTAATAATAATACAAGAGAAAAATATTAATTGGAATTAATAAACACCAACAAAACCGTCAAATTAGTAATGACAAAAATAAATAATAATAAATTAAATAAATCTTAGCCACCTGAAAAGAAATACATTTACATAGCAACTAAAATATATTCATTTAAGAATCTATTTTAAATTAATAAATGATTTTATTTTCAAAAATGCTTACATTATTACAACATTTGTAACTGTTGGAAATTAACAGTTATTATATGAATAATAATTAAAATAAAAACCTAACTACCCTAGAAAATATTTTCAGATGAAATAAAATTTTTTATAAATTACTAATATAGCTTTGGAAGCACTAATTTTTCCAAAAAATCTATTAATTTCAAAACACTTGTTTATTATCTTCAAAACTCACAGCGTAATTAAAAATAGTTTCTAAGAAAAATAAAATAATATTCGCAATAAAAAACGAACAAGCTGTGTCTCATGTCTGAATAACCTGAATGTTATTTTTTTTTTTTTTTTAATTTAAAGTCTTATTTCTAAAATCATAGACGTCGAAATATTAGTGGTGACAGCTATTATCATGATAGCAACCATTTTTTAACCAGCGTAAATTTTTTAATGGTACATACATAGTACAAGTGACCGTCACATAACACAATTATATTACAATATAAGCAGAAAATGCACAAATATACTACAATACAAGTACAAAATGCACAAATATACTAAATATCAGTACAAAATGCACAAATATACTACAAGTACAAAATGCACAGATTCATCGGAACCCCTCTGGTCTGACAAAGGTTAACGTGGTTTGCCAAAATTGATCACCGTAATATTTGTGCATTTTGTACTTGTCTTGTAGTATATTTGTGTATTTTGTACTCGTATTGTAGTATATTTGTGCATTTTGTACTAGTATTGTAGTTTACTTGTGCAATTTGTACTTGTCTTGTAGTATATTTGTGCATTTTATACTTGTATTATATTATATTTGTGCATTTTGTGTTTATATTGTTATATAATTGTACTGTGTGACGTTCATTTGTGCTGAATTAAGATGTCAAGAGCTTTACACAAAAATTGGCGAGGGAATATAGAGGGTGTAGTATGATTCTCTATTAAAGCGCCCCTTTATATACTCTCATATCGAATACCATATAAACTATTCATATTCTAAAACAATGTATGTTTTTTATCATTATGAGATAGCGGTTCAAAGCATTAAAACCCGAAATCTGATTGTCCATGTACGTTCCAGCGTCCAAAGCTGTCCAAAGCTACAACGTTGTAAAGGACATTTACTATGTTCTAGATTCAGTGAAAAGGAGTTTTCGCTCGCGCCAGTTAAACTGGAGTTGGAGTCGGGTCCAAGATCGGCACCTGAGATGGTGCACAGGAAAAGCGGGTTTGAATGCCGGATCTATGAACGAAGTAATGCAGTAGGCATAGGGAAAGGAGCACAAGTGGAATTCAAGATCACTAATCTTATGATATGTGTTTACTCAAGGCAAATATGCGAATAGACTCCTCCTTAGTTTATTTATTTGTTACGTAAAGAATGATTCTTTTTAACCTTAAATTACAAATTTAATCTTAATAGGATAAGACTTCAATTTCAATTATTTACAAAAATGTTGCAGTTATATAGGAATACAGAAAGTAGATCGAATAAGTTATATTAATTCCACATAAAACATAATTTAGTACAGTAATAACTATAAAACAATAAAACCAACTCCAGATTATTTAGACATAAACGCCAACACAGCTTGTGCTTGTTTTAAGGCGAATATGAATGATCATATGAGTGTAGGATGAGTGTGGATGACCTTTGTAGTCTTGTTACTAACTAAGGTCGACTGTTCCTTATAGCATTTATTAATAGCCAATTTGTCAGGGCAACTATAAGAGACCTATAGCTTTACGTGGAATCCGAACAACGTAGTATTGGTATGATTTTCAGCTCATGACAAGCCTTATACTCAGTTCTCTTCCCCACACAAGACTACTCAGACTGCTCCAGTAGTGTCTAAGTTGATGGCACCCATTTAGCAGACGTGTGCAAAACGTATCGCGTACAATCTCCTCACCCGAGTAGCTGGGTTACAACACTACGCCACTACTGCCCATCCAACATATTTAAATTTATTAATACGTAGGGACAAAGCCGTAGATTCACATAACTATACTTGCGTCATATTATAATAAAATATACTCATTAAAAATCAAGTGATAGATTAAGTTAAAATAGAACGTAAATAATTCCGAGCTTTAATAAGGATAGTTTTCACATGAGGCGATGAAATAAAAATGTATAAAGGCATTATGTTTACGTGTTCCTAAACGCTTATTCAAATTATACTGTTTACAGTGAAACGCTAGAAGGTAACAACGCATCATTAACTAACTACCGACCTGTTTCACCCATATCAAGATTTAAAAAATCCCAGATAAAATCACCACATGACATCCGATTTGTTAGTTTAAAATGCGATGTTTTAAAGTAAGAAATTAATTGATACGGGTTATAATTGATTATTGTAATGTACTAATAGTACCAGTGGCGTAATATCAACCCAATAATTTCAATAATAGTTCAACAATTGAATTTGAATTTACCATTCATTCCCTTTGTATAGAATAAATAGCACATTTCAGTTAGGATATTGACGATTGCGGTACAATTGTTGTAATTGTTCTTTGCAATAAAGTATTTTAAATTGAATTTAATTGAACTCGTGGACATAAAAAGTGTATATAAAAACAACAATTAAACAAATGTTTGAGATTTACTTTTGTATATAAATTTGTATTGTATCTGTCACCCTTTCGACTGCACTAGTCTTTTCATACATTTTATGTAAACTTTCTTGTCATTTATAAATTTCATAGTATCTTTAATCCAAATATAATTTTGTATTTAAGTGTCTATGATTTTCATATATAAAATACAAAATACTTTTTTGAGGATTTTTTCTGAATACGATTAGAATTTTAATTAGAGGTAAAATGTAAGGGGGCAAAAATGGGTAACAAAAGTAAGAAGATAGTAGGTTTAATAACATGGATGTTGCAGATCACTTAGCCTTGTCTCGATTAAGACCTTAGTAAAAATGACTACACTCGTTCATTTACACTCATTCGCCCCATTTATTCACAATCGACGTCTTACTAATTAATTAAGTTGACAATTTTTTTAATTGAGTTATGAGGTTTGTGGGTGTACTAAACCTCATAGCGCGGCCTGTTGGCGGCCAAAATGTGACAAAATGGACAAAAAGAAGAAGGGAGTTCTAAAAGTGTTAAGGATAGTAGACTAATAATAAAAATAATGTCCTTTTATATGTTTGTTATACAAATATAAATTTAGAGTGGTTTTGAACTTGATTTAGAAAATAAGTGAACGCCAAAACACTGTAATATATGTGCGCCACGTTAACTAAGATTATCTTGTATTTCCACCAAACACGTATCATTCTAATTAACAAACTATGAAAAGGGTGAAATAGGCTTAACATTAACTCAGTTACACACAGAGCATACGAGCTAAACTGATTTTATTGTACAATTCCAAAACTTAATTGTCACTAGTTAAAACAGGTGATTCTGTAATGACCAGTTTCACGTAAAATTTCCAAGTACATGTCTTTCGATCTCGAGGATTTAGTCTGTGATAATAATAGCCTCGCTCGCAATCGGAGCATGGTTTGATAGGAGAAGCACTATTCTATTGGATATTAGTTTTTTTTCGGTTTTATTCTTATTCTTACATTTGAGACGCCGACACAACGTTGTTGGTATTTTAAGGCGAATATGAATGGTTATATGAGTGTAGGATGAGTGTTGATGAATGTAGTCTGGTTACTATCTGAGTTCAACTGTTCCTCAGAAAGGAATATTTATTAATAGCCCAACAGCCAGGGAAACTAAGGGACCTACAGCTTTTACGTGGAATCCGAACCACGTAGTGCTGGTCTGATTTTCAGCTAATTGACAAGCCTGATACTCAGTTATCTCCCCCACACAACATCCGCACAATGATTACCACCCAACATGGACACCCCAGACTTCTCTAGTAGTGTCCACACCGATAGCAACCATCAAGCGGACGCCACGTCGGTATTAAGAGGACCGAGCATCCAACCTATCGCCTACAAATAAATATGTTTATTGTAGGTTAAATATGTAATATTGTAAATGTAATTACTGACGATTAAAAATTTAAAATAAGTCATAAAATCAATTTATTATCCACTATATTGGACACTATATTGTTAATCATATAATGTTCTCTATTAATCATTGTAACAATAAACACGAACTGTTCTGTTAAAATAGAGCAGCATGTTGTATCCCGCTGGCAGTAACTATAGGGCTAACGACTTCCCAGCGGTGGCTTGGCACTTTGGGAAACGGCCAATGTTGGATGCTTTCAAACTTGAGTTTAAAAGTTAATGTTAAAATATTAATTATACCTTTTTATTTCTATTAATACAAATTAAATGTTGCTATATTCGTAAATAAATAAATTGTAAAAATCGTGAACAACACATTTATGTACTCCATAAAAAATCGATAGATTAATAATGAATGTACTGATATTACACTACCCACGCTATAATAGATCAATATCAGCTTCGAACAGGAAGAAGTTGTACGGTGAGAACAGTCAAAGATATATTAAGAGAAACAGCGTTAAACCGAATTTTCCACATTAAAGGGGAACGATCCAACAGGAACACACCGGGTGCAAGGGATGTCGCGCCTGGAGAGCCGGCCGCCACCCTTGTATGGATTTTTGCCCCCACCCCAATACTATCACTTTCGTTGCTGCTACTTGCAAGAAAATCCGCTAGGGCTAGCCAGCAGTGTTAAACGTGCGGGCGGCTGGCGCTAGTATCGACGTATTCGCCGAACACTTGATACTCTCACTGCTACCGATTCTCCTTCCCGTTTTGGTAAGTTTTAATTACTATTTCACGTGACTTTGTATTAAATCTTACGGGTTTTTGTATTCATTTGTATTGTTAGTCATCTGCTAGCATAAAATATTGTCAGAAATGAACCTTAAGGCTCGTTTTTAAGAGTGAAAATTGCTCCGTAGGAAATGGGGTTCATGAATGAATCAGCCCTTATAGATAATTATTGAGGAAGTATTGAGCGCAGGCCTCAGTACTGTAGTAATAGTGGTGCAACGGTCTTGTCGTATAAAATACAGACGTTTTCCGTTTTAAAAACAATTATTGTAGCACATGGAGCTAAAGGTGATTTTAATGTAAAAACCAATTATATTCGTGACATTGTTAATTTTATTAGTTTTTTAGATGATTGATATGCGTTTTTAAACACACAATCTCTTGTCATAGTAGTAGAGTTTATTTTATTCATAATGCAGTATAAATTATAAACAATAGACAAAATTATATTTACTTTATAAAATAGTTAAATTTGTTATTTGAGCTTGAAAAATTCCATGATTTGCTAAAATAACATTAACTATATTTGCACAGTTGCTTTAGGTAAACAAAATTACCAAATTTTATTTCACACAAGAAAACAGTTTGATTTTTAAGTAAAAATAATATTCGTTTTATATTTTATCAGCATGATATAATTATGTAAAGATTACGTTATTCAATTCAAATATGTAAATGGTAAAATACGATCTTCTTATTTTAGCGGATTAGATTTTGTGCCCCTTAAGATTCTTGGATAGAAACACCTTATGTCAGTGTGACAAAAATAGGATAACTATGCCGTGTTTGTGTTGTGTGACTTGTACCTGTGGAGAGCGTAGTTGGTTAGCCAAGGTTCATTATCCAGATATCCGGTTTAGAATCAAAAAGTTTTTGGTAAGAAATCAGCTGGCATCCCCAGTCAGTTCACAATCCATATTCACCCTTATATTGCCATGTATGGGTGGGTGGATCAATAGTTTTTTTTTTTTTTTTTTTTTTTTTTTTTAAGAAATGTTGTATAGGATATTTCTTTATATAGTTTGCCTTATATAGTTAGCAAGTTGAATGTTTACAACATTCAGATGAAAATTAAACAGTGGGGCATTTCTATAAACGTTGATAACATTGAACGAATTGACCTTTTTAAGTTCAGTTGCATTTTGTACACCATGAAGGTAGATTTTTAATGAAAAAAATTAAAATGTTACTTTAAAAATATAGTTCAAACTAGGCTGAGTGTAACAGCGACTATTTCAATAACTAAATACATATATCATAATCAGCATATATAGGCATATAAGTAATCAAAATAAAATATAAACCTGTTTCTGAATAATTCCAAAGAAATGTCTGTGTCTTTAGAATTTATTTAGAATAGAAAACACCACTATGTGTAAGGGTGTTTGGGTGGGTAATTACCACTGTACGTGTATGGGGCGGGCGGGTGTGTCATTACCATATTACTTACTTGAATGCTCATGGCTACGAATGGTGGGAGATTCAAATATGGTTCTTGAATTTATTATTTCGGTGTGATTAGCAGCCGGTCATCACAACACCCACCCTACTGATACGATAGGATCCATTATTGAACTATTTATGTTTGTCGGACTCCCTTTTCAATGTTATGTTATGATAAATCAATAACATAGCCATCCTTGATCATTTATTTATCATAGGCCACTTCTTTGAATTTTTGAAATATTTTTTATTGTATGTATAATTTTTATTGTATATTTTCACCATTTTTAAATATATTCAAACCAAACTGTTATTAGCCATTAGATACAGGGTGTACATGGGCGTAAGTCAATATTTACAAAATCAAATTACAAATGAAAACATTTTAATACTATATTAATTTTAAATCTGTTATATTATAAAATACATGAACCACTAACATTTTTTAATCTTGTCTTTAAAGGTTGAAATGGTTATTTCATTTTGAATAGAACCCTAGAAAGGTTGAAAATCCGCACTCCGTTCAGGACCAAGTGATTTAAAAAAAAAAAAGTAGATTAATGTCGCGGATGGGAAAATTCGTTTTATTGCGTAAATTTTAACAGTGGAAATAGATGTCTGTTTACGAATAATAGAGTTGCACTTAAGGATTTTTCTGATTGATTGATATTTAATCTTGTACAACTCATGCAGAATCAATATAATATTGTACTACTGTTAGTTCGTCTTTGAGTACTCTGAACGGATTTAAAAGTACTATTGTATTGACAGTCCAGATGATGGTATAATTGACCACATAAACAAACAGCCATAACGAAATTGATCATTCGGTCAATATTTGTCCAGTTTAATTAGCGGGATCTAATTTACCTTTATCTGCTCGTGGTTTGGCGTAACACATAACACTCAAAAGAACACTCCCCTCTCTGCATGAAGCTCTCTGCAAGAACGTCAAAGCTTTCAAAAATATTACTTGAAGCAACACACGTCGCATTGTTTACATTTAACGCCGTCGACATTCCCAAACCAAACACAAATAAATGGTTTGTGTCTCTTACAAAATGACAGTTGGTGCATTTATACACTTCATTAGCAATGATATCACCGTTTTCAGTTATATCAGCGTAAAAAATTTTCATATCTAGATATCTAGACCGACGAGAAATGTTAGTTATTTTAATCATTAATATATTAAGGGTCACAGGTTACATAACTACTCTGATTAAATTCATCTACGAATTCTATCGTGTTATCCGCCTTTAATTTGTTTATTGACAATCGGTCTGTTAATTCTATCGTGTTATTCCCCTTTAGTTTGTTTATTGCCAATCGGCCCGTGAATTCTAGCGTGTTATCCCCCTTTAATTTGTTTATTGCCAATCGGTCCGTGAATTCTATCGTGTTATCCCCCTTTAATTTGTTTATTGCCAATCAGCCCGTGAATTCTATCGTGTTATCCCCCTTTAATTTGTTTATTGTCAATCGCTCCGTGAATTCTATCGTGTTATTCCCCTTTAATTTGTTTGTTGCCAATCGGCCCGTAAATTCTATCGTGTTATTCCCATTTAATTTTTCTGTTACCAATCGGTCCATGAATTCTATCGTGTTATTCCCCTTTAATTTGTTTATTGCCAATCGCTCCGTGAATTCTATTGTGTTATTGCCCTTTAATTTATTTAATGCCAATTTGTCCATGAATTTTATCGTGTTATTCCCCTTTAATTTGTTTATTGCCAATCGGTCCGTGAATTCGATTGTGTTATTCCCCTTAATAACTGCCAATGAACCTTTGACTTCAATCGTATTTTTCTCCTGTATGGCCTTAACTTTATGGAGTTAATAAATCCATAAATTCTACCCTGTTAGTCCCCTCGATGGCTGTAATTTTGAGCCAGCCATTGTATGTCTCCGATCAAAACATGATCGGAGGGGAAAACACTCTTTTCTTTGGCTTTAACTTTGTTCAAGCCAATTTATCACGACTTTGCTCTTGTTATTCTCCTGTATGGCTTTAGCTTGAGCCAATCAATCCATAAATTATATCGTGTTATTCCTCTCTATGCTTTTAACTGTGTTTAAACCCATCAGTCCATACTTTATCGTTTTATTCACTTCAATGCCTTTAACTTTATTCAAGCCAATGTATCATGAATTTGATCTTGTTTTTCCCCCTATAGCTTTAACTTTGTTGACGCCAATCGTTCCATAAATTTTATCGTGTTATTCCTCGATATGACTTAACTTTGATTATGCTAATTGGATCAAATTTGATTGCCGAAAAGCAGTTATAGCAATGTGAGAAATTAAATGGAATAAAGTACAGGCTATGAAACATTAAATGAAATTTCTTTGCGTTACAGAGAAGAAAGAAACTGAGATCATCCGATAGTGTGCTGAATCTGTGTCGAGTTATATAAACTTTATCTCTCGTTTAGTTCTCTGAGAGGTTGGCAGGACCAGCACCGTTGTCAGTCTTCCCATTTTTCCTCCGAATAATGCAGAATACACGAAGAAATTACTACTAAAAATTATTGGTAACTGCCACTGAGATGTTCACTGTGGCCATAAAAAGCGACCTCTGTTTCTTTTTTCTCTGTGTAGGCTCAAATTATCCCCATTTATATTTATAGCTATAGCGAAATGGAAGAGTTTGAATTATAACAAATTTCCCAAATGAAACCCAAAACAGAGTTTTATTTATGACTTATTCCTATTAGAGTAATATACGGGAGTATAAATCAGTTTTAAGAAGCGCATGATTGAAATTCTTATAAACTCTCAAGAGTTATTTATAGGTTTCATTAAGTAGAAGTCTTAAGGTTGTGGGAAGGAGAGGCCGGCCACCCTCGCCTCTTACACCCCCGCACAGCCAACACAACATACATCACATTGTACTTGTATGTACCTACATTTATGTGACTTTATTCTAGTGGCACAGTGCTGTGACCCGGCTACAAAGAGTTGAGGAGATTGTAGGCGGTAGGTTATATCCTCGGTCCTCTTAATACCGACACGGCATACGCTCAATGGTTACCATCGACATGGAAACTACTAGAGAAGTCTAGGGTGTCCATGTAGGATGGTAGTCAAGGTTCAGATGTTGTATAGGTAAGAGAACTGCCAGGCTTATCACTTTGCTGAAAATCAGACCAACACTACGTGGTTCGGATTCCTCGTAAATACTTAAGTACCTTAGGTTCCCTGTGTATTGGACTTTTGATTAATATCTCTTTCTGTGGAATAGAACTCCTTACTCTCAATCGCCCCTCATATTCACCCATATCTTGTCGATCGGCGTCTAACAAATGAATAATGAACAAAAGAGGGTTTATATAGATTAACTGAAATTTATTTTCTTAGTTAATAGATTATATAAACTTTTCTTGATAAATTACAAACATAACTTCGTAAAATGTTAAATGAAATTTTAATTATTTTTACCATCTTTGTACAGAAGTATGATGTCTGAGTTTATCAAATAGAAAATGACATTGATCTGATATTTTTTTCAAATAAACTTAGGGAATAATTATACAACCAGCAACGGTGATAACACTGGTAGTATATTTTGATTAAATGTCTAGGTCCATAAGGCTACTACAGAAATGGTAGGCTGTTTCGTTCTATTTACTCACTGTTTCAAATATATCTTTTGTGAGGAAATGATCAAAATAGGTAAATAAATATTAAAGGTACTAAATATTTTTTATACTCCTCATATTTAGTACCTTTATCAATTATAAATAATACGAATGCGTATTTACGCCTTCAATATTTATAATCGATTTAAAAAGGCTTTTGTTAGAGTTTGTAACTCATCTGTCTTTATAACAATAAATTTAAACAAAGTTTTATTGCAATCAACAGTATAATAGTTAAGTTTTCAAAAGTAACGTAACTAAATGATTTCTAAATAATGTAATTAAAATATAAGTTAAACTATTAAAAGGTGTTACCTTTGTGTATAAGATGTAAACTATTGCTAAACTGTGGAATGCTGAGTAAAGGATCGGCTGAAAGAATATTCAAATATTTGCTTGTATGGAATAAAAGAGTAGGAAATAATATGGAAATTCAAAATATATTGGTATACAATCCAGAAAGCGAAACAGGGCGAGATTCATGTGAAGATTTTACTCGCCCAGCTAATTTCTACTTTTGTAAAGCTTTCAAATTGTCTTTCTCAAACTTTTTTTAGCCATTGCCAATCATGAGTTTGATCATGTGGTCAGTGCCAATCAAATGGCGCTCAGTTTAGGAATGGATTTAATAAATTATAGTACAAAATCATTTATTATAATTACATGTTTATAAAGAAGAGAACGGAATGACTGGGTGGAGAGTAATGGTTGTTGGTATTGATATCACGCACCATAGATTATTTGACTATCCAATTGATAAGTGTTAATCATATTTGATTCATTTATTGTGCTTCATATGAAATTATTTTGTTAATCTACTCACATAGTGGTTTTGATTTTCGTAATAAATATAATTTTAGAGAATATAAAAACTATGTACTCTCTCACCACGAAATCTCTGTAACCACTGAACAGCTGTTGATTAAATTTGGTGGGAAGTTAGCTTTTCTATCAGAGAACCCCAATAAAAAAGGATCTTCCTATATATCAAAACAATCGGGTCATTTAGTTCACTCACTTTCTGAACTTATTACTTGACCGATTTTGATGAAATTTGTTTTGTTCAGAAGATAATTTTGATTTCTAAGTCGTAACGGAGCTAGATTTTTGAAAATCCTAAACGGCGTCAAAGTTGCGATGTTATTCTTATGGAGATTAATTTTAATTGACCAGCTGGTGACATAAACAAATTTTAAATGGTCCAAATAATTTTTTGGGTTAAACATTGAGAGCAGCACAGTAAATTATAAAGTTAATTATAAAAGAGCGAATACATGTCTGTCTGTGTGTATGTTCTGATCTGCTGTTAAATAAAATGAATACGTTTGAAATATGCTTAGTAATAACGTTGGTTGTTTATAATTATTTACTATAAATCAAGTGCAGTGAGTGAGCTACTGTAAAGGAATTTAAATAACGTGATTTTACTTAATAAAGTTTAATTACTAATATTTGAAGTCAAAAGTTACGTGCCGAGGCCGAAGGGTGAGGTGTCACGAGCGCAGCGAGTGAATGGGTTGGCACGAGAAGCGTGCAGGGGTGTACCCTAGTGTATTTAAATTCCACTCTTAAGGGGTAGAAACAGCTCCTCAACCTTTCCTTTTTTCCATAAGAACAAGACTGGCATTAATTTAATTCAATAATTACTTCAAACAGCTGATAGAAAAACCCTAAACAAAACCCAAAAGCTTGGCTAGTTTGTGAAATGTTTAATGTCATTTCTACTAACTCTTCACATAATTCCAGTACTTTCAACACCCTAAAGTAGACTTTAGGGGTTTCTAGACTATGACATTTTATAATCTAGGAGAACAGCAGCAGGCTGAGCTTTTATATTGATGTGATGGTTTATAGAGATCCACGGATGTAAGGGTAAGAATCCCCCCTAACGCAGTAAGGGCTGTTGGCTAGTATGTATGTATTATGTATGGAAATAAGTACACTAAATAGTGTTTGTTCTGTAAAAATAAAAGTGAATTCATTTTGTGAATTGATTCTGGAGTGAAATCTCCCCCTCTTGATTTATTTGTTTAGTATAAAAAAGAAATTTAATTTTAAAACAAATGAATTTACCACAAGGTTAGACTTTTGTCAAATTCAGATTGTAGTAATTGTTTAGAAATGTTAACGGTAACATAAATCAAGTATTAGGGCTCATAATACAATCGAATCTATTTTTGAAAATTCACAGTAATAAAATTAGAAATTAATTATATCTGATAGTCCGTAAATGTTATTTCTTGCGGGATAATATTAAAATACTATATCATGCACTAGTTGAGTCTAGAATAGGCTATGCATTATTATGTTGTGGAAGCAAATACTTATCAATAATCTATCCAATAATAATCCTACAAAAACATATTATTAGAATCATAAATAAAAAACCTAGACTAGAACATTCTCGACCTTTATTTATTAATTTGAATATAATACCATTTAGAATTTTATAAATTATCAAATTAATTTACTATCAAGCGAAGCGGGCTCGATAATAATGTAATAAAGCACTTTAGGTTGAGAAATGAACTTTCCGTAACTGTTTAGAGACCCTTTCTGACCACATTCAAACATTTCTATAGCCCCTAGACTATTCAATCGAACTAACAATTTATGGATACAGAATTATACTGACCACGACTGCTTGAGGTGGCTAAAAATGTGGCTATGTTTAGTCGCTGTGTGTGTATGTATAGGTAATAGATAATAGATGAAAAGCTGTATTATTTAATGAAGTCCACCTATATTGTTTTAGAATATGCTATACATCAGTAGCATCTCTATTTATTTAATTTACTGCAAGTTTGTATTATTTTTCAATTGACAGTTAGCTTTTCTTCCTTTCTTCCTTGTGGATAAGTCAATGATGGTAACTCCGATCGGACTGTACCTAGGGGCACCGATTTTTGCCAAATTGTATTGTACTTTTATGTTTACATTTTTCTGAATATTTATATGTTAGAGTTAAGTAGAATGTAATTGTAGACAGTTAATATATTTTGTTAATCTTAATATACATATTAACAATTATATACCTCTGTTTTATATTGTATGATTTGGTAAATAAAGCTTTATTATTATTATTTATTATTATATTCATTGTTAAAGCCTCCTGAGCTGATAATAAGGTTAACGTAGCTTTGTCGTCTTCAGCTACAAAATATTTTATTGGACTACCGGTTTCAGAGCAAGAACTCCATGGTGACATCCACTGTACGTTGTCAAAATGAATGTGACTGTTTTGACAACGTATAATGGGGAGTTCTTGCTCTGAAACCGGGGACGGGACGATTGGCACACATTTTTGGACCTTCTGCCCATGGCAGTATTGGCACAATCATTAGAGCGGAATAAGTAGGGTCAACTCGCCTGCTTGGAAAAGGCAGGATTGGCACAGTCGCTCGACCAGGTAGACGCCATCGAACGAGGGAAAACGGGAATTTTATTATTCCCGTCAACTCTGCGTGGCAGTCATTTGCCCGTGATATAACAAATTTTTAAATTTAAACCTCACGTTAGGTTAGGTTAGGTTAGGTTAGGTTAGGTTAGGTTAGGTTAGGTTAGGTTAGGTTAGGTTAGGTTAGGTTATGTTAGGTTAGGTTAGGTTAGGTTATGTTAGGTTAGGTTAGGTTAGGTTAGGTTAGGTTAGGTTAGTTGCTTACTTCAATAAGCACCACAGCAGGGAATTTGCGGGGGCAAAAAAGTTCCCATTTTCCCGCATTCTGGCCTCCTGGCTGCTACTACCTGGCCGGGCGGTGTGTGCCAATCGTGCCTTTCTGAAACTTACAGGTTGACCCTTCTTAATCCCCTCTAATGACTGTGCCAAACGTGCCATTCCAAATCGGCCAGAAATGTGTGCCAATCGTTCTACGGCCCTGAAACCGGTAGTCCAATAAAATATTTTGTAGCTGAAGACGACAAAGGTACGTTAACCTTATTACTTGTTATATTTATTATTAGCTTATACCAAAAACAACGTAGCATTGAACAAATTTAACTTTAGACAAATTAAAAAACATTAAATTCTCCGTTGATTGATCTCCCTAATTTTTAAATGCAACCGAGTCTCATTGCTTGTTATAAATACATTTATATCTTATTATACTATTTTATAAATAATCTTTATTAACTATACAGCAGTTTACTTGTGATTAACAGCATAACCAAAGTTGTATCTAATCCTTTATTTACCTAGATATTAAAAAATCGATAGCAAATTTCGAGTTAAATTGAACCCATTCAGAGGTGCATTCGCTCAGTCGCACACAATTACCGCGCACAACTGCGGCCGCAGATTGGTTTAGCCAATGGCATTTCCAAATGTGTTCTGCAAAGACATTCTTGCCTGGGAGACAGTATTGTAACTCTCCCATGTTGACTAGACCGGTGGTTTTCATTGCCTCTGGGTTGTGTTTGCAATTTATGACTATTGGTGTTTTTTATTACTTTAGTTTTTAATTTTACTTTAATTGTTTTTTATTATTGTTTACTTTTACATTGTATTTTATCTATTTCCCTTGATTTTTACGTTCTCTCATATGCGTTAGCATAGAGAAGTATTGTGATCGTCCAAAAACATGTTTTACAAGTTGGTCTAAAAATTACTTTCCTGGGCCCCCTGAACCCAAAAAAAGTGTTGTTTTAATGTTGTCTGTCCGTATGTGTGTCTGTGCACATCGCTGGAGACCAAACGGATACATCGATATTTTTTAATTTGGTATGTATGTGTATTTAGCCAATATCTCCAGACCGATTTTTTTACTTTTTAAACATTTTATTTATTCATTTATTTATTTTTTTTATTTTTATGGGTAAAAACATACAACTATAAATTTCCATAAAAATAGCTCAAACGGTTTTGATTAAATTTTCAGGTAAGGTGTAAATTACAATTTAAAATATTTAAGTAAATCCCACGTGTTCCTAAATTTAATAGTTTTTTGTTCTAAATTGTTGTTTATGAAAAATATTTAAAATGCAATTATTAAGCTTTATTCTAACTATTTTGATTAAATTTTCAGTAAAGATGCTAACTACAATTTAAAATATTTTTTACGCCCTACTAAGTTAGGGCTGGAGGCCGAATGCTGGAATCCACAACTAAAGTTGTTGGAAGTTTTTTACATAAATCTTAAGTATTAATTGAACGCTGGTTTTTAAGATTGTTTTTCCATACTTCCATTTAAATAAAATAAGTGTTTCTTTGTACATC
Source organism: Stictocephala bisonia (assembly GCA_035578905.1). NCBI lineage: Eukaryota > Metazoa > Arthropoda > Insecta > Hemiptera > Membracidae > Stictocephala > Stictocephala bisonia. Next base: position 689,278 of record JAQJVL010000137.1, on the reverse strand, counting down.
CATCGTACGTGTGAGTATTTACTTACTCTTACTCTTACTTAATGAGTATTAAATTACTCTATTTACTTACTCATTAATTAATTAATTAATTAGTATAAATTACTAATTAATTAATTACATTGTAGAAATGTAATTAATTTAATTTCAATTCAATTCATAACAAGCGTTGTGTATTTTTTTTTTTTTTTTTTACTGACATAACAAAAGGAAGGGAGAAAGATTGTGCTATTTACCTGGTACCATTTTATTATACGTAGTTTTCATTGCCTCTGGTGAACTGTTATCAATTTATAACTGTTAGAATTTTGTATTATAGTTTTTAATTTAATAATTAATTATAATTTTATTATTTTCTTATTTATATGCTGTATTTTATTACTTTCTCCCATATGCGTTAGTATAGAGAAAGTATTGAGATCGTCAAAAATTTTTTTTACAAGTTGGTCTAAAATCAATTTAAGGGTCCCCTGAACACAAAAATGTTGACATTTATCCGTATGTGTATCCGTCTGTGTGTATGTGCACTTCGCTGGAGACCAAACGAATGGATATATTTTTATGAAATTTGGCATGTAGGTGAGTTTAGCCAATACCCCAGACCATTTTTCACTGATTTGAAAGTTTAGTTTATTTATTTTTATGGGCAAAAAACATCCAAAAATAGAATTTTTCAAAATTTCCTCTTACTATTTTGATTACATTTTCAGGAAATGTATAAATTACAATTTAAAATATTTTAGTAAAAACCGCATGTCTCTAAATTGGCTAGTTTTTGTTTGGCAAAAAAAACTCTATGGCAAACAAATGTTTGGGAATCAAACTGGTAATTTTCAAAGATTTTATTTTTTAGTGTTTAATATGGGGGAGAGTTTGCGCCAATTTTTTAGAACCATTTTTTTTTTTTTTTTTTTTTATTTTGTTTGTTGTTGTTTTACTATAGTTTTTAACACGGAAAAACAAGTGATGTTGTAGTCTGCGCAACCATCCGATAAAAGAGTGAGTTGAGATAAATGACCGATAAATGTAAGGTCATTGTAGGTCATGAGCAGTATTGGCCTCGGGTCCCTCTCAGCCCAACCATGCTGAAGAGACTTAGGCACGTTCATTACCTAGTCATAACGTAGACGAGATTCCACTTTCGCATCTCACCTGTCCCTTTGTTGATGTTAACAAGTTGAGTCCTAACCTACAAAAAAATCATGATACTAAATTCGTCAGTTAAAAAATATTAACTTTGAACTTGAAACCGCTTAAGATTTTGGATCATAAACACACTTCTTGATCATAAACTTTCATGGAATAAACATAGACTACAGATTATATCATTACAAACTCAACAGTGTCAACATAAAAGAACTCAAAATGATTTTTAACCATAAATGTTAAATTATTTAACAAATAATTCATACAATTTAGTTTGAAACAAATTAAGCAGACTTTATTAAATATTTTGATGCAACAATGTCTATAAAATCTGAAAAATTATTCCAAATAAACTTTTAGACTAATTTTGTTTTAGGCTACCAAATAAAATTTTAGACTAATGTTGTTTTAGGCTACTCTAAAATATTTATATTATAAAAATATTTTAATGCATCAGCTGATGTCAAAATACAAGTAAAACTATTATTTAACGAAGCAACATTATATAATTGCGGATTTCATATTTTTATATTATCTTATTCATTTTTTTATTATTATTTAAATATTTTTATCGATTGTCAGATGCAAGGTGTTGTTGGCGACACTGTGCGTCAGAGCTTCGCTCAAGCGTCACCAGGCGCGCTCATCTGAATTCGGGAGATTTATTAATAGAGTGTAATTTGATCATCTGCCCAGACAGATTATGTCTTCAACTATTAAAACACATGTTTTGACACAAGAATTTTACTAATGCTGATGTTTTATTAAGATTTAAAGCATTAAATACATTTTTACGTCAATAGATAAAGGTTCTGTCAATTAACATCTGCATGTGTATTGTGTATACGTCAGATGAAAATGCAATGTTCAAGAGATCGCCGCGGGGAGTCTGATAAACTGCTGTCAGTTGCAAACTGAACGATCTAAAACGCAATTCGGGTTAATTCGCAACATCTGTCAGAGTGTGTTTGTTGGTTATATACATCGATGTAGTTTCATCGATGGTTATATCATGCAATAAAGTTGTGCTACATTTATTTTAAACGTTCTAACAGTTTTTAATAATTTATAAATAACTATCAAACTAAAATATTTTTTCCACCCCAGAAAGCAAGGTCATTCTTTAGTTGTTTCTCGTATGGTATACATTTTATTTTATAGTATACATAATAATATTGTTCAGTGTATATGCTTAAAACTAAATTGAAAACCATATTTTCTATAAAAAATTTCCCTTTTTTCTGCCAATTAAGACTTCATTCTTGTCGGGTCAGGTTGAACAAAAATATTGTCTCTAGTCAAAACGCTAGAGAAAATAATTTAATATACTGTATATACAACAGTTTATAAACAAATGTCATTGTAATTAAACAGCTCATTTATCATCTTAATTTGAACCTCAAAACTTGTTGAAACAGAATTGATAGATTGTTGTATCAATATTTGAGAACCTGATTTGGTTTCACAGCTGTACTAAATGCTTCGAAACCCTGCTGTAAATTCTATTATTAAATCAATACATATTTATTTAAATAATAATAACTAGGGTATACCCCTGCACGCTACGCGTGCCAACCCCGTCACTCGCCACTCTCGTTACACATCGCCCTTCGGCCTCGGTCTGTGGCTTTTGACTACAAATAATAGTAGGTTAACTGTCTAACGTGAAATCACAATATTACATTTATTAACAGTATCTCACTTAAACACGTATCTTCCTTAAAAATTAATTAGTTGGCTTAATCAATTGACTAACAAATAGTTCCAATGACCACCACATATATTTCAACATTTTCCTAACCACATAATCTAACCTACCTACCTACATGCCTGCCTACCTTACAGTTTTGCTTTGCTACCTATTTATTATTATAAATACCCAGTGATATTATTTTTGCTTATTTAAAACTTGTTCATTTTATTTGATTTTGTTTAACAGCTGAAGATTGATTGGATACATAAAATAACTGCATCAACTGAAACCATGCCTGCAACCTTCCCTGGTTTAACATTTTGACTGATCTAACCTCCTAAATATTACAAACACACTTGTTTACATTTCAACAGCTGTTAAAACTTTTTGTATATCGAAAAACAGCTGTTACGTTTCGATTCATTTAAACTCTCTCAATGTCATTCTTATGGGCGAAAAACGTACTTTGAGGGCCTCTCGTGCCCTTAAGGGTAAACATATTGAACAATTAAGACTTTATTGCACAACTACGAACAGAGGCTAATTTTTTGATACCTCACCAGTTCAAATTGGTTAAGAAATAAGGGAGGAGTTGCGTTGACAAAAAACAGCTTCACGTATTACATATAAGGATAGTGCCACATCTAACAACAATAAGCATAAAAGTGGGTAATTTTTCCAACGAATGAACATCAATGAATAAATTTGAGAATTTTTCCTCCCAAATTAAAATCAAGAAAAGATTAAATGTTGAGCTTTTCAGAGTACACAATTTGAAATTATATTTCTATTTAATATAGCTTATATTAAAGTGAGTTAAAAAAGAATTTGATTATTTGATTAAACCTATTTAAAAACAAGTCAAGCAAGTATTGGTAATCAGTCCTTTGATTACTACTCAGTTCAAATTAATGACATCGCATTATACTTTGATACCTGCTGACTGAAATCAAAAGGTTTGAATCGCTTATCTGCTTAACCTATAAAACTCACCTATTTACGTTCAAAAGAGCAGTATAATGTTGATCAGTGTTCCACAAAATGAATTGCTCGACTGACCTGAGCCCAATGGGACGAAAGGCCAAAGGGTGATGTTATATAAAACCTTCTGACCGACTTGAAAAGGATTTCAGTACAGCTGCTCTTAGCACATAGAAAACCATAACATATATCATAGACCTTCCATGTATATTGTAGCTAACATCGCATAGCTTCCATGTATATAGTGGCTTACACCATAGACCTTCCACGTGTATAGTGTCTGTCGTTAGCTGATAATGTGGTGAAGGAAACAGCAGTGCTAGAAGATATCTAAAACATTAGAACAAGTACAGGCTGTTTCTTTTAAAAATCAACCCTATTTACATATACAGAAAATAAAGGTTTAAGATAAATTACAAGTTCATAGGTTGGTAGCTCTGGTTCTTCTTCTTCCTTGGCTATCAGCTGATTTACATTGTTGCATTGTTCTTCACTTTATTTGGATTTCGTGCAATGTCATTAAGTTGAGGTTAGAAACATGGTTTGGTGCAAAAACCAGAGAGTGTTTATTGTGGAGGAATATTTTAAAACAAAGTCGTTTGTTTTATGCCAAGATGCTTTCGAACATTATTCTGAACCCACTGTATTAACTATATGTATGTTAATTGTATGTATAGGCCTAGTATTGTATAGAAATTCAACCTATTTTAAATAATGGGTTGCGTTTTAAAAGAAACACCCTGTACTTCCTTGAAATCGAATTTACAATTATAGTAGAATCAACAACAAAACGAGTTGGGTTGGGCCATAGAGTTTGGAAATCTTCGGTAAAGTTCGGCTCCAGTGTTGCCTATTCGTGCAGTCGGTGGCTGTCGCAAGCACCGCACATATTGCTAGTATGGATGAGGTATGGGGCTGGAAAATACTCACGGCCGTGAAATAAGGCAGCTCTGCGGTTGAACGATTCCCCTCAACTGCTGAAACCCCTATACGCGCTAAATATAAAACAGGTTGCTCACAGTCCGACCTAATTACATTAAACCATCATAGCAAAGCTAAAAACAGTGTTACCTAAATAACTGAGGATTTAGAATATTAATGTGTATTTTATCCCTTAAATCCATCTCTAGCATGCTACAAAAGATAATATTATTCAATAACTCAAAACCTTTTGTAAACTTTAGATGAAGTACTAATAAAATTGTTTATTTCAGAAATCTAATTGAAAATGAATGCTTTGATATCTGAGTGTCAATTCCGTAATTCAACTATCACTTCATCAAAGTAGACGAAGGTGTTCAGTAAAATATTGAAGAATATTTTTACTGGATATTCAATTATTTTATTTGTTTCACTGATAATTTTAATTAGTTATGCTTTTATTTGTAAAATAGTGTTTTGTATATACCAAACTTGAAAAGCAGTCAATAGATTCACTTGAAATGTTTACATAGCATTGCATTTGTATACAATATTGTTTTTATATATTTAGTTTCTAACATGTTGAACGGGAAAAGGGCTTTCAATCATTTCCCGACCTATTTACATTTCAAAAATAAAAATAAATGTCAGTGCTGAAAAAGTACTACTGTAACCAGCAAATTTATGTGCATATAATATTTGCAGATGATTGTTTATTCGTGAAAACAACTGTAAATCACTTAATCTATAAAAGGCAGTCCTGGCTCACTCACTGTTTCACTCACTGTCACACTCACACTGTTTCTTTAGGTCTTAAATAGGACAGCAAAAGTATTTTCATTTTCATAAAGTATTTCTAAGGAGTATAAACCACCCCTAACATATTGTTCTATAAGGATAACATTGAGTTGATTTTAGTAAATTAATAACAGCTGTTTTATAAATTAATAAACATGTTTATTGTTATGTTTGACATTATAGTATTGGTTTTTTAGTATTGTTTCATGAATAAACAATGACAGATGATTGTTTATTCATGAAAACAACTGTAAATCACTTAATCTATAAAAGGCAGTCCTGGCTCACTCACTCATCACTAATTCTCCAACTTCCCATGTAGGTAGAGAGCTGAAATATTGTACACTGTTTCTGTAGGTCTTAAATAGGACAGCAAAAGTATTTTCATTTTCATAAAATATTTCTAAGGGGTAGAAACCACCCCTAACATATTGTTCAATAAGGATAACATATGGAAGGCCGAGGTGTATCGAGCGCAGCAAGCGTCGGGGTGGGCACGCGAAGCGTGCAGAGGTGTCCCCTAGTTTAAGATAAAATCAAACAAACTATCAACCTTTATTTTTCTAATAACTAAAGTCAAAATGAACTTTTCATCTGCATTAAGACTAAGATTTAGATTAGACTTTGAGATTGTTATATAGCTCTATTAGTTGATTTTTTTAAGTTAGTATTAGTATTTGACAATGCATCATATTTGTAACAAGGGTTTACTGTTGTGTACAAATGAATATGTTAATAAAGAATGATGATGATGATGAACATTGAGTTGATTTTAGTAATTTAATAACAGCTGTTTTATAAATTAATAAACATGTTTATTTTTATGTTTGACATTATAGTATTGGTTTATTTTTTATACTATACTATAGGTTTAATCTTAAGCTGTTAAACGAAAACAAATGAAATGAACATGTTTTAAATAGGCCACGTAATACCATCGGGTATTTATACTATTAAATAGGTAGCAACGCAAGTACTGTGAGTGAGATACTGTAAATAAATTTAATATTGTGATTTTACGTTATACAGTTAATTTACTATTATTTGTAGTCTACAGTCACATGCCGATGCCGAAGGCCGAGGTGTATCGAGCGCAGCAAGCGTCGGGGTGGGCACGCGAAGCGTGCAGAGGTGTCCCCTAGTTTAAGATAAAATCAGACAAACTATCAACCTTTATTTTTCTAATAACTAAAGTCAAAAGGAACTTTTCATCTGCATTTAGACTAAGCCACATCAAATCATGGCTGAGTTTAGATGGTATAAATTTATGATGTTTTTAGCCTTTTGAAATAATTATACAAATTAAAAATATTACCTATTAATTTCAATTTAATTTAGTTCAGTATATTTTTTATTTTAAAATAGTGAAACACAATCTGATAAGAAACATGTAATGAGAAATCTGCGGACAGATTGTAGTGAATAAAAGTATAGTAAACAAAGTTATAGGGCCTATTCAGGAATGTAAGTATAGAATCGTTGATATCGAAACCCTTCATTGTGGTGGTTTTCATGAAGTGAAACAGTCCCCTTAAAATAGTAACCTTCTATTGTTTGAGTGTAAAAATCGTTCCTTTGGATTATAAACTTGTGCTTCTCATGGACTTTGTATAAGCCTGCAATTCCAAGAAACTACTACATTTTAAAACTACCAAATCACATTAATATCAGTGTTATGAGTTAATACATATTCGATATCATTTTGTTATAATACATGAAAGGTAAACTTACATTTACCATTATTTAGTGTTTGTTTTTTATTCAAATGCAAACGTATCGTCAAATCCAGGTTCGCATGTTTAATGGAAGAATGTAAATTGCCTGTCATGCCATCATGCTCGATGCCCAGGCTGACACAAACAGCTGTCTCTGAACCACTTCTACTACGATTAATTTTTATAAATTTTAATCGGTCAAAGAATAAAGAGATATGTGGCAAAAATAGTAATTATAAATATATTTTTTTAAAGACAACATTAATATAAATTACAGTGTATGTGTGAAATTAATAGAAGAGTTAAATAAAGTTTAGAAACAAAAGTATGTTTTCAATTCAAATAATTGGCAATGCAAGAGTATGATAAACAATGCTATAAATACTCTAGTATTAGATTATTGGTTTTACAAACACGAGTTCATAACATAATGCACAACTCACTACTTGTGTACTATACCCGCTGCTAGTGCCAATGATTTTTGTGCAGTAACGAGCATTTTAGCTACTAAAGCACTCTCTACTCGACTACATTACATGGTTAAACAGCTAATATAAAATAATAATAATAGATTTAGAGCTATTAAGGGTGTTCATATAGGTGCCCAGTTGAGCGCTCCGAGGAATTTAGGGTGTTCATATAGGTGCCCAGTTGAGCACTCCGAGGAATTTAGGGTGTTCATCTAGGTGCCCAGTTGAGCGCTCCGAGGAATTTAGGGTGTTCATATAGGTGCCCAGTTGAGCGCTCCGAGGAATTTAAGGTGTTCATCTAGGTGCCCAGTTGAGCGCTCCGAGGAATTTAGGATGTTCATACAGGTGCCCAGTTGAGCGCTCCGAGGAATTTAGGGTGTTCATATAGGTGCCCAGTTGAGCGCTCCAAGGAATTTAGGGTGTTCATATAGGTGCCCAGTTGAGCGCTCCGAGGAATTTAGGGTGTTCATCTAGGTGCCCAGTTGAGCGCTCCGAGGAATTTAGGGTGTTCATATAGGTGCCCAGTTGAGCGCTCCAAGGAATTTAGTTCTATATTTCAAGCAACTGTCACAAAGAGCCTGCCTTACTAACACACATACAACGTGTTGCCCCCCTCACTGTCCTCGTCTACCCCCTAAAATTGTACAAAAGTTCCTACATTATTCACTCTTTATAGTAAACTTTAGCAAGGTTTTATATATATATATATATTTTTATTTTTTTTTATTACTTCACTCGCCAGTTGACATGGGCCTACAGGCCTGTGCGTCAACTTTATTCAACGAGTGAAGTACCGACCGTTGGCTCAGTGGGGATTCGAACCTTGGACCTTGCCCTCCGCAGTCCGAAGCCTTAATCACTGAGCCACCACGCCGGCACCATATATTATTAACATACTCTTTCATTCAATGAAAAATAATTGGTAGCATTTAAAAAACAGTTTTTCTTAATTTTTACTTATCACTAGGTTAGTAAAAACCTTTTTTCTTACCTTTTTCCCAATAAATTCTCACCATTTTAGTTAAATTATTGCACTTTTCCTAATTAGTTGTGAGCCTATAAAAGCTTAATTGGCCACTTCATTTACCCATATTTCCATAGAGAAAGTTTTTTTATGTTTTCCAATATTACTTATTTACTAACAAAAGACTAACACTTTTAATTTTTTTTAGTCAATAGTAATCTTTGATCGAACACTAATTGTACACGTTTTGAAGGTACAGGGCAGAGGTTGGGCGAACTCTAATGATCCCTCTCAATCAATAGGTTCAGCAGTGTACTAACAGCCATCTATAAACTGCTGGAACCTTACTGCAGGGAGAACAATTAGGGACCAGACTTCAAACTTGTGTAGACTGTTTATGTTGTATAAATATTTTATTGTAGTTTCCTTGTTTTTTTTCTTTTCTTTTTTATCTAACTTCGAAATAATTATAGTTTTACTTTATTTTTTTTTTTAATTTTAACCTATATATAGGGTGTCACAAAAAAATAAGTCATGGCTGATAATGTTTAAACTGTACTTCTAATTAAGAGCAATAAATTATGGAAACCGTTGGTTCAAAGTCCATTCCATGGTATGTCTATCTTTCTTTTTGAGTTTTTTACTAAAAAAAAAATAATAATAGCTCAACAACGGTCTAACTGATTGACTTTAAAACACACTTCTTTAAATTAACATTACTAAACTTTTTTTCTAATCCGTTCGTTTATCTTTAGCCATCTTAAAATGGTAGCCATTTAAAATGTTTCAATGATTTTTTTTCTTTTAAGGATATTTGTAGTTATGGCCACCATTTTAAAATGGCTGAAGATAACTCAATGGATACTTTTTTGCTGTTTGTCAATATAAATAATTGCGCCAATTTCAAGTCAGTCGGTCCAATCATTCTTGAGTTATTAATTTTTTGTAAAAAACACACACAAAAACACAGATAGAAACTAAAAGAAGTGGAGTTTGAAAAAAAAGACATGCGTAATTTTTTCTCTTAATTAAGTGTAGAATCCATTAACAGCCAAGTCACCTTTTTTTAGACATTCTTAAATATGAGGCGCCAACTCATTGCTGTGCGTATTTAAAGCTGAATATGAATGATGATATGAGTATAAGATGATTGTTGATGAGTGTAGTCTGGTTACTAACTGAGTTCAACTGTTCCTCAGAAAGGGCAATTTATGAATAGCCCAACAGCCAGGGCAACTAAGGGACCTACAGCTTTACGTGGCATCCGAACCACGTTGCGTTGGTCTGATTTTCAGCTAATTGACAAGCCTGATACTCACATTATTTGAAATATATATATACTGTACATATAGTAGTGCAAAAATATGTAGTATAAAAATAAATTCATACAAAAATAAAATACGTAAAATGGTCAAATCTTTACAATGAAAAAAATTTACAATAAATCTAAAATCATTAGTTTTCTTGCACTATGTTACATAATGAGCTGTGTACAAGTGTAGTGTGTCTTTGTGTTCAGCCGAGCGCCTCAGTGGCTGGGTAAAGCCTTAAATCTGAGACTTCAATAACAACCAACAGATCTTTATCAACATCTTTAACTGTTGACAGAGCTTGTTATTTATTTCCTCACAAATGTTATATGTTGTGTTTTCTTTAAGTGTGCCAAACAGATAGTTTAATCTTGTGCTTCTTTTTGTTGATAGATACGAGCAATATCAAGTTATTGACAACTTTAACAGGGAATTATGAAAAGAATTTATTTATAACTTCCAACCTAACATATTTAAACCTTATTTTTAAAGTTCTTAAAGCATTTAAAATGTATATGCAAACAATAATATTCATATAAAACCTATTTGGATGATTTCTCATATTATCCTCAGATTTGAGTCACCATATTTTAAGAGTCTGCAGAGGCTATCGGCCATGTTGCTTTTAATCCCACAAGAACAATGGTATTTGTGAATCCATATTTTTTGTTACTTACTGACCAAAGGTTGTGTATTATGTGTCATTTTAAACACACATTGGATTTGCTTTTTATATTTTAAATACATACGTCTTGTTTAGAAAAAAAAGTGGAAATAACAACTTCAAACTAAATATTTTTCGAATATTTTTTTATTGAAACTAAATTCGCAAAGCAATTCCAACGTGTAATTTTAATCTTGGTTAAATACAATTTGTTTAGGTAGAATATGTTTTAAAATAACTGTTTAGTTTGGATACGGAAGGTCGTATGTCCGATTCGCAAATAACATTGTTCTTACGGGATTAAGACCAACATGGCCGACAGCCTCTGCAGTTTCTTCAGACGAATATGAATGTGTAGGAAGAGTGTGGATAACTTGGGTAGTCTGGTTACTAACTGAGTTAGACTTATGCTCAGAAAGGGCCATTTTTGTCCCAATAGCCAGGGCATATAAAGGTCCTACAGCTTTACATGGAATCCAAATCACGTAGTATTGGTCTAATTGTCAGCTAACTGACAAGCCCTATACTCAGTGCTCTCCCCAACACAACATCCAGACTGACTACCACCCGACCTGGACACAACAGCTTTCTCTATAAGTGTCCTGTCGATGGCAACCATTGATCGGTCGCCGTATCAGTATTAGCTGGACCGAGTGAAGAACCTATCAACTACAATACCCATTACACTTAGTCCCCAAGTAGCTAGGTTTGAGCTTAGAAAATATCGCCTACAATCTCCCCTACACTTTGACCCCAAGTAGCTGGGTTACAGCACTGCACCACTCTTCTCATATTAATAAATTGTAATTTCATATTATCACGGTTTTATTTATTCGTTTACTTGTTCGCTCAGTGTCAAGTAAACAATTTGCAATCGTTTCTTTTAATAAATTTCGACCAATGAGATTACAGGAATGTAACTTTAAACATAGCACAAAACATTTATTTTCAAAGATCTGTCCTATGGGCTTCGAAGGTAAAATGGTATTATCTTATGCAAGTTATTATCAATTCTCAGAGTCCTTCAAAACAATACGCGAAGCCACTTTTTCTTAACGCAACTCCTTCCTTATTTAATGATCAATTTTAACGGTTTAGGTGTCAATCAACTGTCCCTAATCTTAGTTGTGCAATAAGGTCTTCGTTGATCAATGTGACCTTGAAGGGCACGGAAAGTAACCGAACAGTAACAGCTGTTCAAATGTAAATAATGATCACTATACAATTTTAACAGATGTTGGAATGTAAATAATGATGTTTGTATTATTCTGGAGTTTAAAGGGCTTTCATAATGTTAGAAATAGTAAGTTTGTATTCAGTGGATGTTTAATCTATCTATATTTATAAAAGAGGATGTTTGTATATATATATATATATATATATATATATATATATATATATATATATATATATATATATGTTTGAAGTTTAAATGCGCTGTCAAACCATCCAACCGATCGCCATGAAACTTTAGGATGTTGTCTTGTATACTCCCGAGATGGTTTCTGTGAAGTTTGATGCAGATCCGTCCACAGGGTCCCGCCCCACGGGCTCCTAAAGATCCCATGTTATTCAAATGGAGAATCTGAATTGTTTACAAAAAACATATCTGTGTGGTTTAATGTAGTTTCACATGCCATAAGCAGATTGAAGTTCTCACAACAACAGTACTGTATATGTTTTGATTTATTGTAGTTCTACATTTCACCTTGAGAGTGTAGCACACACTACTTTTACTTGATCAGGTGATCTGTATTTGGTGTTAACCTTTTTTCCTCGGTAATTAAAACATGTGGTGAAATGTGAAAATAAAAAATAAATAATTATTTGTTTTGCAGTTTACTTTTTATGACATGCCTCCTAAAAAGGTATTTTTTTAAATTTATAGTTCATAGAATACTGCTTAAGAGTCCTGGTAAGATCGTAGATCGATCTTCCTCACGAGGCGACATGCCAAGATCCAAAAATGGGACTGTAGCAGAGTGTCTTGGTGAGACCGCAGGCCGAGCATACCTCACGAGCGTAGCGAGTGACGACGGGGTTGGCACGCGAAGCGTGCATGGGTGCCCCCTAGTACAGTATAAAAGCGAAAATATGTCTTTTTTTTCTTACTATAGATTACTTCACTATTCATCCTTTTGCCATCAAACTAAAGGAAATTATGCATTTTTTTTATGAGGGAAATTGTTAAGCATGTTTTTTAGAGCTCCACCCTACTGGCCATTAAGCTTTCAATGGTAAGCTATTTGAGTTGTTTTAATTAATTAATTAAATATCAGCTACTAAAATTATAGTCTAAAAAACGTTATAAGTCTTCTTTATGTGGGTGCAAAATAGTGCAATTACGCCATATTTCACAATGAAAATTAAATTAGCCAAGCAATTCCGTCATTTTCATGTTTGCTGTTTGAAATAAATTACTGTATTAAATTAATGTCAGTTTTACTTTTATGGAAAAAGGAAACATTGAGAGACTTTTTCTACCCTTTAAGAATTGAATTTCAATAAATTCTTTCTTAGTGGGTTTCTATGATACATCAGCTATCTTCCCTCCATATATACAATGTTTAGTGCCTAGGAGATTTCGTCATCAATGTGTACATCATTTTTTGATTACATTTACTATCATTTATCAGTTTCTTTTTTTTATTAATGTTTTAATGTTTAAATAATAATGAACTAACAGTTCCCGGTCACTTGTGCTTTTAGTGAATTGAAATCTCCTTAATTGTTACCCTAAATTGAATAGGAGTTTTTTACTCTCGTATTATTTAACACTCTTCAACTACTCATCCTGTATAATAACCCACAGAGAGAGTTTGCGGGGAAAAACCATGACGTCAGATACTCAGCTGTCAATATCAGGCAGGCTGTTCAGAAAGCCCTAAAGTGGGTAGCAGGTCTGGAGAACTTTTAAATGGGAAGGGAGAGAAGCAGTTTATAAAATAAAAACTGGATGAATTCTGCAAAATCGTGAAACCTCAAAATGTTATTTAAAGGAAATAAATAATGAGTTTAAATTTAAACTCTCATTCGTGGTTTTTATTTTACGCCACACTCTAAATCAACCTTCCAAATAACATTTTTCAATCTTTCTTTAATTTTGTGACTTTTTCGTTAGATGTCACAAATAGTAGAACCAGGGCCGACTGTGCTGTTCGCGGATTTTCTTGGCATAGTTGAACCACATAACCAAGGTATGTCTCAATGGGGATCAGCTGTAATAGGTCATCGCCACTTTATGTATCTGGGTCGGTGGGAGGACCAACACCTACTCTACCAACAACCTCCCACCCACCCATAAGCGTGCCATTATTTACCCTCTCACCCACCCGTTAACGAGCAGTTTTATTAACCCTCTCACCCACCCATATACGTTCAGTGGTATTGAACCTCCCACCAAACCATAAACGTGCAATTGTATTTACCCTCTCACCCACCCATACACGTGCAGTGGTATTGACCCTCTCGCCCACCCATACACGTTCAGGGGTATTGAACCTCCTACCCACCCATAAACTTGCAGTTGTATTGAAACTCTCACCCACCCATACACGTTCAGTTGTATTGACCCTCCCATTCACCCATACACGTGCAGTGGTATACAGGAACGAATAACTTGCTTGTAGTGTAATAGGCCTACGTATATAAGGACTTAAAATAAATGCATAGTTGTTTTGAGTAGAAATGCATTGCAAAATTAAGAGTGAAAATGTTCTTATGTGAGAAAAAATGCCAACCTTTCAAGTCAATACCAAGAAACAACTGATAAAGCTGAAATATTATGACTTGGCTCCAAATTTATTTTTTTTTTCATTTATAATTACATGTTTAATTTTAAAAGTTATAATTTTTTAATAATTTATAAGTTTTTAAAATACGTAGTAATGTTAATGTTAAACTACGTTCATTGTGAGTATAAACAACTTCTACAAAAATAAAATGTGTCATTCTTTATTCTATTCAATAATAAATGTTTTAATAATAATTATTTCCTTTTACTTACATAAATTATTTATGGTATGCTCATTTCGAAATTACCTCGCAACTCCAATGTTGCCCATTTATCCACAATCCTGATATTTTCATGGTGAGAGAGGAATCTTCTTCTTTCATTTTCGTAATTTTATATAAGGAGAGACCGATCTTCTTCTTAGCCTTACTTTGCCCATTCCTTAGAGACTATTGGTCAGTGCGATGATCTTCTTCGATCACATTTAGAGGAAGAACAAGTTTGGGCTGTACTGTAGTTTAGTTACTTTTTCATCCACTAGATCTCGCGAACTCCCACCAATTCCTCTCCATCACTCATAGCGTTCACACCATCGATGTATACTACCCTTACACTATTAAGAGAAGTATACATCGATGGTTCACACTCAAATCAGAGTAACAGTTAATTAATAGTAACTGAACCATTAACACTTCCCTTAAACCATGCTATCTCAAACTGAGTGTTCTTTTCTCAATCGATAACGTATTGACTGAAAGTGATTAAATGAGTGACGGTAATCAATCTTGGCATCAACAGATATATGCAATGAGTTAAGTTTCTAATTGATATTATTACTATAACAGTTAAAATATGTATTATTATAAAAATTAAAAGTGTTACATATAATAACTAATTTTTCCTTTACATTCAAAATATTTAACCAACGAAAGAAACACAAATTTGTTTTTAATTTACTTGACATGTTTTGACATTAAACATCGAAAGATGCCAATTTTATTTTTCTAATGTATATTTTATATATCTAACTGCTACAGCTACCTAATGGCATAGTTTGAGGTAGTGCGGCCGCCATTAGAGATAACTGAACTCAAATAGAGCGCAGCACGATCACTACTGTCGCAGAAGAGGGTACGTGAATGAGCGTGAATTAGAATTTATTCAATTTATTTTTAAACTATACAGTACTTAAATTAATTAAATTTGTTTCAGATTTTGTAACTGACTGTGACGGTTTTCATCAAATCCGACAACCTGTAAGTATCATAATGGATTACATACGATATATAATCAATGGTAACGTTAAACGAATTTATTTATTAGCTGAGTATTGCCCAAGTTACCCCATTGCATGTTATAAAGGAGGAAAATACATATTCTTAAAATTTTTTTATTTGATATTTCCATTCAATCGTGCTCCTCCAAGCGAGGAGCACGACTGGATAAGCACGATGATTTGTCAGAGGTTTTTACTCCTTCAACATTTCTTTCTTCAGTCTGCCTTCTAGAGCAGGGATTCCCCATCGGGTTCCCAAACGCGTTTGTACCACGCCCCCTCCCTTACACAATAAATTGTATGGAATGAATGGGCACGTGATAATAATCAAGTTCTACACTGCAAAAATTCTGTATTTTAGTTTTTCCTTTTTACTTGATATAACATTTTAAGTTTTAATAAAGAAGGTATAGAAATAATGGTAAGAAAAAAGAAAGTAGTCTGTTAGTAAGATGCTTGCATATTCTTTGATCATATAGCTTCATATTTTATTTTCAACTGGTCAAGCCCCCCCTTAACTTGACTTCAAGCCCTTCAGGGGGGCGCCAATTTCTTCAATGTTGAAGTGAAGTTAGCGATAACAGCAGGATATAACATTTATTTACTTTACTTCGTGCACTACATCGTGATTAAAAAAAAAAATAAAACAATATCATTGTTAGTTAATATTGACCAATGTAAAAATTCTGTCTATTTAATAAGTACTAGGTGTCACCCCTGCATGCTTTGCGTGTCAACCCAGTCACTCACTGCGCTCACGAGACCAAGGCCTGTGGCCACAGCCAAAATATTGATGCTGGACTACACATATTGCTGATTAAACTGAATTTATAAAAACATAATATGTACATTTATTTATAGAAGCTCACTCACTTCATTTGAGTTGCAGCCTATGTATAATAGTCTAACCTCAGTAGTGGTCTACACCCAATGTTAGTTACAGGCCCTCACTCACTTCACTTGAGTTGCAGCCTATGTATAATAGTCTAACCTCAGTAGTGGTCTACTCCCAATGTAAGTTACAAGGGCTCACTCACTTCACTTGAGTTGCAACCTATGTATAATAGTCTAACCTCAGTAGTGGTCTACACCCAATGTAATTACAAGGGCTCACCAACTTCACTGGAGTTGCAACCTATCTATAATAGTCTAACCTCAGTAGTGGTCTACACCCAATGTTAGTTACAAGGGCTCACTCAATTCACTTGAGTTGCAACCTATGTATAATAGTCTAACCTCAGTAGTGGTCTACACCCAATGTTAGTTACAAGGGCTCACCAACTTCACTTGAGTTGCAACCTATGTATAATAGTCTAACCTCAGTTGTGGTCTACACCCAATGTTAGTTACAGGGGCTCACCAACTTCACTGGAGTTGCAACCTATGTACAGTATAATAGTCTAGCCTCAGTTGTGGTCTACACCCAATGTTAGTTACAGGGTCTCATTCACTTCATTTGAGTTGCAACCTATGTATAATAGTCTAACCTCAGTAGTGGTCTACACCCAATGTTAGTTACAAGGGCTCACTAACTTCACCTGAGTTGCAGCCTATGTATAATAGTCTAACCTCAGTAGTGGTCTACACCCAATGTTAGTTACAGGCCCTCACTCACTTCACTTGAGTTGCAGCCTATGTATAATAGTCTAACCTCAGTAGTGGTCTACACCCAATGTTAGTTACAAGGGCTCACCAACTTCACTGGAGTTGCAGCCTATGCATAATAGTCTAACCTCAGTAGTGGTCTACACCCAATGTTAGTTACAAGGGCTCACCAACTTCACTTGAGTTGCAACCTATGTATAATAGTCTAACCTCAGTAGTGGTCTACACCCAATGTTAGTTACAAGGGCTCACCAACTTCACTTGAGTTGTAGCCTATGTATAATAGTCTAACCTCAGTAGTGGTCTACACCCAATGTTAGTTACAGGGGCTCACCAACTTCACTTGAATTGCAACTTATGTATAATAGTCTAACCTCAGTTGTGATCTACACCTAATTTTAGTTACAAGGCCTCACTCACTTCACTTAAGCTGCAACCTATGTATAATAGTCTAGGCCCAATTGTGGTCTACACTCAATGTTAATTACAGGACATCACACACTTCACTTGAGTTGCAGCCTATGTATAATAGTCTAACCTCAGTAGTGGTCTACACCCAATGTTAGTTACAAGGGCTCACAAACTTCACTGGAGTTGCAGCCTATGCATAATAGTCTAACCTCAGTAGTGGTCTACACCCAATGTTAGTTACAGGGCCTCACTCAATTCACTTGAGTTGCAGTCTATGTATAATAGTCTAACCTCAGTAGTGGTCTACACCCAATGTCTGTTACAAGGGCTCACTCACATCACTTGAGTTGCAACCTATGTATAATAGTCTAACCTTAGTAGTGGTCTACACCCAATGTTAGTTACAAGGGCTCACCAACTTCACTGGAGTTGCAACCTATGTATAATAGTCTAACCTCAGTAGTGGTCTACACCCAATGTTAGTTACAGGGTCTCACTCACTTCACATGAGTTGCAGCCTATGTATAATAGTCTAACTTCAGTAGTGGTCTACACCCAATGTTAGTTACAAGGGCTCACTGACTTCACTTGAGTTGCAACCTATGTATAATAGTCTAACCTCAGTAGTGGTCTACACCCAATGTTAGTTACAAGGGCTCACCAACTTCACTGGAGTTGCAACCTATGTATAATAGTCTAACCTCAGTAGTGGTCTACACCCAATGTTAGTTACAGGGGCTCACTCACTTCACTTGAGTTGCAACCTATGTATAATAGTCTAACCTCAGTAGTGGTCTACACCCAATGTAAGTTACAAGGGCTCACTCACTTCACTTGAGTTGCAACCTATGTATAATAGTCTAACCTCAGTTGTGGTCTACACCCAATGTTAGTTACAAGGGCTCACCAACTTCACTGGAGTTTCAACCTATGTATAATAGTCTAACCTCAGTAGTGGTCTACACCCAATGTTAGTTACAGGGTCTCACTCACTTCACTTGAGTTGCAGCCTATGTATAATAGTCTAACTTCAGTAGTGGTCTACACCCAATGTTAGTTACAAGGGCTCACTGACTTCACTTGAGTTGCAACCTATGTATAATGGTCTAACCTCAGTAGTGGTCTACACCCAATGTTAGTTACAAGGGCTCACCAACTTCACTGGAGTTGCAACCTATGTATAATAGTCTAACCTCAGTAGTGGTCTACACCCAATGTTAGTTACAGGGGCTCACTCACTTCACTTGAGTTGCAACCTATGTATAATAGTCTAACCTCAGTAGTGGTCTACACCCAATGTAAGTTACAAGGGCTCACTCACTTCACTTGAGTTGCAACCTATGTATAATAGTCTAACCTCAGTTGTGGTCTACACCCAATGTTAGTTACAAGGGCTCACCAACTTCACTAGAGTTGCAGCCTATGTATAATAGTCTAACCTCAGTAGTGGTCTACTCCCAATGTAAGTTACAAGGGCTCACTCACTTCACTTGAGTTGCAACCTATGTATAATAGTCTAACCTCAGTAGTGGTCTACACCCAATGTTAGTTACAAGGGCTCACCAACTTCACTGGAGTTGCAACCTATCTATAATAGTCTAACCTCAGTAGTGGTCTACACCCAATGTTAGTTACAAGGGCTCACTCAATTCACTTGAGTTGCAACCTATGTATAATAGTCTAACCTCAGTAGTGGTCTACACCCAATGTTAGTTACAAGGGCTCACCAACTTCACTTGAGTTGCAACCTATGTATAATAGTCTAACCTCAGTTGTGGTCTACACCCAATGTTAGTTACAAGGGCTCACCAACTTCACTGGAGTTGCAACCTATGTACAGTATAATAGTCAAGCCTCAGTTGTGGTCTACACCCAATGTTAGTTACAGGGTCTCACTCACTTCATTTGAGTTGCAACCTATGTATAATAGTCTAACCTCAGTAGTGGTCTACACCCAATGTTAGTTACAGGCCCTCACTCACTTCACTTGAGTTGCAGCCTATGTATAATAGTCTAACCTCAGTAGTGGTCTACACCCAATGTTAATTACAAGGGCTCACCAACTTCACTGGAGTTGCAGCCTATGCATAAAAGTCTAACCTCAGTAGTGGTCTACACCCAATGTTAGTTACAAGGGCTCACCAACTTCACTTGAGTTGCAAGCTATGTATAATAGTCTAACCTCAGTAGTGGTCTACACCCAATGTTAGTTACAAGGGCTCACCAACTTCACTTGAATTGCAACTTATGTATAATAGTCTAACCTCAGTTGTGATCTACACCTAATTTTAGTTACAAGGCCTCACTCACTTCACTTGAGCTGCAACCTATGTATAATAGTCTAGGCCCAATTGTGGTCTACACTCAATGTTAATTACAGGACTTCACACACTTCACTTGAGTTGCAGCCTATGTATAATAGTCTAACCTCAGTAGTGGTCTACACCCAATGTTAGTTACAAGGGCTCACCAACTTCACTGGAGTTGCAGCCTATGCATAATAGTCTAACCTCAGTAGTGGTCTACACCCAATGTTAGTTACAGGGGCTCACTCACTTCACTTGAGTTGCAGCCTATGAATAATAGTCTAACCTCAGTAGTGGTCTACACCCAATGTTAGTTACAAGGGATCACTCACTTCACTTGAGTTGCAGCCTATGTATAATAGTTTAACCTCAGTAGTGGTCTACACCCAATGTTAGTTACAAGGGCTCACTCACTACACTTGAGTTGCAACCTATGAATAATAGTCTAGCTTCAGTTGTAGTCTACACCCAATGTTAGTTACAGGGGCTCACCAACTTCAATTGAGTTGCAGCCTATGAATAATAGTCTAGCCTCAGTTGTAATATACACCCAATGTTAGTTACAGGGGCTCACCAACTTCACTTGAGTTGCAACCTATGTATAATAGTCAAATCTCAGCAGTGGTCTACACCCAATGTTAGTTACAGGGGCTTGAACAAGCTCAATCTCTCTTACAGAAATGTTCTTGCCACACATTATTTCATCTTTGTTGTAGTAATATAGTTGATGAGAGATTATACAAAACAGAGTATATTTAAAAACCTGTTAAAAAAATCACCTAAAATCTTGGATATGTTTTTTGACCTTAATAACTTTAAAATAAAAGAATATTTTTCAATTGCATGGACAGACATTGACTGCTAAATTCAATTTTTTTTTTCAATGCTCCAAATTTATCAAGCTAAATTCATTTGGGCCTACTGTGATTTGAATTTAAATATGACCACCTGTATTGAAGTCTGGAGTGCTAACTACTAGACAAGGAAAGGTCTAACAATTAATTAGTTTAATTATTAACATAAATATCCAATTCCAATTCTGTAGAGTACCAAATTTGTGGGATTATCTTCAGATAAAAAATATTGTTTGGTCATAGTCCTTTTTTGGAAGGTTTAACTTCATTTCTCAAGTGTCCTGTGTTGAGTCTAAGGTCAACTGTCTACTGTCATTAGCTAGTTGGACGAGGGGTGGGGTATAAGGGCAGTAGCATCTCCATAAAAAAAAAAAAAACTCTAAACATATTAATGAGGCACATTCTTAATTTCAATTTAGTCGAAGTAAATATTACAAATAAACTCTCAAAAAGTCAATAAATTAATGATTTTTATTAAAAAATAAATGAATAAAATTCCACTGAATAAGGAAAGGACAATTATTTATCTTTAGATGAAAATACTGGTGCAAGAGTAAAACAAATCGGAATGGTAAATTTGCTAGAATTATTTGGCCAGGAATGCTCTTATCTATATTTCCACCTTGCTGATTCCATTGCATTCATATCTACCTGCATTCCTAGCAGAATCATTGCTGAACTCTCTCTCTCTCTCTCTCTCTCTCTCTCTCTCTCTCTCTCTCTCTCTCTCTCTCTCTCTCTCTCTCTCTCTCTCTCTCTCTCTCTCTCTCTCTCTCTCTCTCTCTCTCTCTCTCTCTCTCTCTCTCTCTCTCTCTCTCTCTCTCTCTCTCTCTCTCTCTCTCTCTCTCTCTCTCTCTCTCTCTCTCTCTCTCTCTCTCTCTCTCTCTCTCTCTCTCTCTCTCTCTCTCTCTCTCTCTCTCTCTCTCTCTCTCTCTCTCTCTCTCTCTCCCTCTCTCTCTCAAACAATTCGCACTGGATTGAGAACAATACTCAGTACAGTAGAATGTTCTGTGTTGGATTGTATTCCTGTTGTCATTGTTATACCCCACCATTACAAATGTTTAAAGTCAGTGGTGTTTTTGGAAAATATTATGTATTTTAGGTAGTAAGAACGTAAAATATCATAATAATAAACATTTAGTTTATGACACTAGCTCAATTCTATGATTTGGTTATTTATTAGCCTTCCTTTCACAAAAACTGCCTCAACAACTAAAACTGACTTGGATATGGCTTATAGAAAATTATTTAAAACGTTCAAGTTAAATGCACATGGTATTTTAATTTAGTTTATTTATTTTTTTTTTTTTTTAGAGTAAAAACTGGATTTTAAGATGGATTCACATTTCTGTGAAAAGTATTGAAGTAAAAAGTAAAAGGAAAGGAAAGCAACATACCTGGTAGATAGAAACACACAAACCAACAATCTTAATGAAAAATTTTATTGTCTGTAATCAGTTGACAACTAGAATGAACGCATATAATTTTTGAATTTTACATTGATTGAGCAAGGTTGTCCCATACCAGCTAGCATTACCAAAAATGGCAACAGCTTGTTTCATTGTAAATAAATGCTTCAAACAAACCATAATCGGTGTTAAAAGGGAAGAGCAGTCCAAGGTGATGTTCTGTGGCCAGGTACAGAGCTAAGGATCGTCAGTTTAAATCCAAATTTCTTTCTTTCATAAACAGTGTATGGCATTGAGGAAGAGGGGTTGACTGGATCACTGTTTCTATTATAGTTGAATGAACAACACCTGTTTTGCTTCTTTTTACAAATGATATGAGGAGGAAAACTCATGTTTTGTTTTATTGAATGTTTATTTTATTTAAAAAAAAGAACTAACAATTAACTTAAAAACCTTGATGGACATGTCAATAAGGTACAAAATAACTAAATTTAATGTTTACATGTAAAAATATGATAAATAGAAAAAAAGGATGTGAAAATAAAGTATACAAAATAAAATCATTAAAAATAATTTACGATAAGTGTTAGTGCTCAAAATAAAACAGACGTTAGTAGGAATGAACATACTGTATAAAGACATTTTGGTCACTAAGTATTGATAGTTAAATGAACAGTACTTATATATTATAGCGAATATTCCAACATTCAGCAACAATTAATGAATGTCAATCTTGTCAATTAGCTGAAAATCAGACCGGCACTACGTGGCTCGGATTCCACGTAAAGCTGTAGGTCCCTTAGTTGCCCTGGCTGTTGGGCTATAAATAAATTGCCCTTTCTGAGGAACAGTTGAACTCAGTTAGTAACCAGACTACACAGATCATTCACACTCATCCTACACTGATATAATATTCGCCTTAAAATACAAACAACGTTGTGTCAGCGTCTCATATGTAAGAATGTAAGAATATACTTACTAAGAATATACTTACTAAGAATATACTTATTTTAATTTAATTAATATTCGCTATAAAACGTAAGTACCAAGTTATCTTCTTGTCTATGAACCAAAAGTGTTGAGATAAAATGTTATATGCTCAAAGAAATATCTCAATGGTTTTGTTTGTTTCAGAGCTGAGCCCCTGCTCCCCAGGCTAGTCGCGCCCGCTGTCTATACCAAACGCCAAAATTTCTTTCATAAACTTCAAACAGTCATTTACAACTAATGTCAATTACTTAAAACGAAGGTAAATATTTCTTTGTAACTTTATAAGTAAAGGTAGTAATTCATATAAATTATAGTTGCTTTTACTTGATAAAACAATGTATTCAATTTATTTTGTTGTAGGCCTTAGTTTATAACAAACTACTCATATATTCTCATCACACTCAACTGAAATCCATATTCGCCCATATCTTAACGATAGGCATCTTAAAAACGAATAAAATAATCATGCTTGTGCCCCTACAATCATCATTCAGAACAATTCTTAAACAGATTAAATTAGCCGGAATGTGTAACAACAATTTTTTTCATGCAGTAAAGTAAAAACTAAAATAAATTGGGGCTCAATCTTTGTACTTTATATATTTGTTATCTAAAAACAATGAATAAAAATCAATTTTGCAATGATTTATTATATTTTTCTTTCTTTTTTTTATGAGAAAAGTGTAACACTCCAATACTAAAAAATAAAGTCCATGAATTCTCATTAATTTTATCAATCTCATAATTATGTGTCTGTTATATTTATTAGGGATGGTTAGTTGAGGAAATTGTATATTTTTGATGCATGCTTTTATAGCTCTAAGACCATTAAAAAGTTTTCATTTTGTCCATCTACATTTGTCTACAATTTTATAATGTTAAATTTGTAGTGTACATGCAAAACTTAAAGCTCAATTGAATCTGTTCCTGCTTTTACAGCTTTCTACACAAACTTTACTTTTAAGTAGCTTATTTGTCCGAGTATGAGACTGACAAATCTAATAACCATTGTTTATAATAGGAAACTAATTTTATAATCTTTTTAACAAACCAAAAAAAATTAAGTCTTTCAATCTTAATAATATTTTAGAATCATGTCATGTATTGAAAGTGAGTACTGTAATACAATGTTTCTAGACTTGAAAAATTATCAGTCTTAAAAATGGAATAATAGCGTAAGAAATATTTAAGTAACATCAACTACAATATAAATGTTTTACAAAACTTCCTAATTCTGAAACTTATTTTCCTCACATTCAGAAACACGTTTCTCATTAAATTGTTCTTCATTAGCAACGTCTATAACTAAAACTGATATTCATATTGAATCTTAAAAATAAGGATTATTGACTTTAAAATACAATATATCAGTCAGAGAATTTTTTTTCATTGAAAGTTTTGACAGTTTCAGAATTATACACATATGAATCAATTTTGTACTTGAGCAGGGATGTCATACAAATTCAATATGCATACAAAATAATAAAAGGAATTGAATAGCATCAGGCTTGTACCTTTATAAAAAATAATTGTTCAAAGAGCAAACATAAAAATATTAAAAAAGCACAAAAGACAAAAACTAAAATCTTTCTAAATAGTTTTAATTTAAATTATTTTTTTGCCAGGGCACACCTGATTTTATTTGTAATATTACAATTTGGGGATGCCTCTTGGTCCTGCACGGTTCTCTGGGTTCAGATGCGCATTTCACCACTATTGTGGCATCCTCAGTAATACTAAAAAATAAGTAGGATAAATATTTACATCCTACTTATTTGTCGTTCTCCTCCCCATGTTGTTCTTGAACTGGTAGTAAAGTCAGTCGGTGGTGGGAAGTCAGGTGACCTTCACTGGAAGAGTCTGTGTGGAATTGGGTTGCTTTGTTTTGAAGGAGAGAGTTAATTTAAATTTATTCAAATATTACTTATTAGATTTAGTACTTAGCACTTTGAAGGCATATACTACGTGGTATTTACTGCAGCGTATCATCAGAGATTGCGCTTGGTTATAAAGGGGTGGTTGGTTATATAGTATCATCAGAGATGGTGCTTGGTTATAAAGGGGTGGTTGGTTAAATAGTATCATCAGAGATGGTGCTTGGTTATAAAGGGGTGGTTGGTTATATAGTATCATCAGAGATGGTGCTTTGTTATAAAGGGGTAGTTGATTATATAGTATCATCAGAGATGGTGCTTGGTTATGAAGGGGGTGGTTGGTTATATAGTATCATCGGAGATGGTAATTGGTTATAAACGGATGGTGGTTATATAGTATCATCGGAGATGGTGCTTGGTTGGTTATATAGTTTTTTCTGTTTTATTCAATTCAAAATGTTTGTATTTAATTTATTTTCATTCAAAAAGTTGAAAGAAACAGTAACATGCTGTTTTTATACAAATAAATATGCTTCTATAAAAGGCTTTATTAACTAGTAATAATTATGATTATATTGTAAGAATATACAACTTATTGTTAGTTTTTTTAATTAGCATAATACGTGTTAGTATAATATATACAGTACAAGTAAACGTCACACAACACAAATTTATTACAATATAAGCACAAAATGCAAAAATATATTACATTACAAGTACAAAATGTACAAATATTATGGTGATCGATTTCGGTGAACCACGCTCACCTTCCTCAGATCAGAGGTGTGGTTCACCGAATTAGATCACCATAATATTTGTGCATTTTATTCTTGTATTGTAATATATTTGTGCATTTTGTGCTTATATTGTAATACATTTTGTGTTGTGTGACGTTTTACTTGTACTGTACTTATTGTTGTCTGTCATGCAGCTCAAATATTATTGAAGATTAATTAATTAATTGCACATATTTCTATATTCATGCCATTTTCAGCTATCAAATATGAAGTAGATATCCACTATAGGTTTCTTCTTTAAGTTAAACACACTAGGCACAACACGTAAAATACTATTTTTTATATATGTAAAAAAATAAATAAGAATAAAGAATATTTTTATTGATGTGTCATGTCTTGTGTGTGTTTATCTTAAATACGAAACCCATAGTGGACTTCAACTTGGCATTTGATATCTGAAGATGATAGCTGAACTTGGCATTTGATTGTTTTTCAATACTATTTACACAATCGTAATCCGGATTGGACCGTGTCTGGTTATTATGTACATTATGTACAAATTGCCGACGTGTCGAGCACATTGCAGCACTTATCTTCAGGGCGACACACTCTGCTACTCGATCCACAGAGTATATGAAATCAGACTCTGCTGCTAACTCTATTTATGTTGTCGGGGCCTCAAATTGTAACCACGGGCATTCCTGTCCTCGATGTTTCTAGAAAGGCCCAGGTGGGTCTGGAATGTCCGGGAGGCAGGCTTAGGTACGCAAAGGTCATTGTCTGTGTCCAGGTGACTTGAAGTTATGCCATATGTTGTCTTTCCAACTGATTTAAAACTATTCTTACATTTAGGTAATTTGTTTATTATGGGCAGCCAAGAATCATGAATTTTAATTCCATCATCAAGATTTGTATTATTAGGATGTTTTTTAATTTCTATTGCCTCTCTGATTTTTCTTTTAAAATTATCTTGTATAGGGGCCAGAACTGTGGTTTCATCAAATAAAATCAAATGTTTATTTTCAGTGGAGTGCTTTGCCACAGCTGATATCTCTGTATCTAATTTCTTGGTGCAACGAATGTGTTCTTCAATTCTTGTAGAAATTAGACGGTGGCTTTTACCCACATAACACTGACCACAACTACACTGTATATGGTACACTCCGGGAGTTTGAAGTTTAGTCTTGTTCTTTACACTGCGTAGATAGTCTTTAATTTTTCTATGTGGCTTGAAGAATGTTTTTATATTGTATTTCCGTAAAGTTTTAGCTAATTTATCTGTAGTACCCTTGATGTATGGAAGTACAACAGTTTTAATCCTATCTGGAAGCTGGGTTTCTTCTCCTGTATTATTAATGTGATTAACTTTTTGTTCTTGTTTTCTAAATAACGTACTTTTTTAATATTAGCTGTCGAATATCCATTTGTTGAAGTGTTTTAAACAGATGTAATTTTTCTGATTTATAGCTATTTCAATCTGTTCTTCAATACTATTCAAGCTGCTTGATGGAGGACGGTAAGTACTATAATCTTACAATTATTTACAGCACAGCGCACACATGCTGTACCATGGATAATGAATGTGATTATTATATAATATAAAACCTGTTCTTCACTAGGAATATGTAGGTTTAATCAATGTTAACTTATTATATCAATAGTAATTTACTGCAGTAAATGAATCCTTAATCAAGCCTTGTTTTTTTAGTGTAAATTTGAAACGATAACATTCATCTTCTTTGAAAAATCACAGTTCATATTAGAATAAATTTTGATGTTATTATAGATTTTCCTCCGGGGATTTATCCTCGGAGTTAGATGATGGTTCTGATGTTCCTCCAACCGATCCCACTCTTCCACCACCACAGACAACACAGGTCCCAGCCCAGCCCATGCCAGGGAATGTGAGCTCAGGGCCTCCCAACTCGGGAGATCTCTCTCTGAACCTCACTAAGCAGAGTTCAAGGACCACCAGTGCTCCATCCAGCCCTGCCAAAACACGAGAGTCTCTCCTCCAAAGGGTGCAGAGCCTTACTGGGGTAGCAAGGGATCAGGGGGCCTCTCTCATCGGAAATGTAGGTTAGTTGATTTCCATCTGTTATTTTCAAGTCATGCACATTTTATATAAATCATAGTATACAACATGCGATGGCATTATCTGTTCTTGCATAGGGTGGTTCTTTGTTCTTTTCCAAATTGTCAGGCCACCACTAGGTTGTCGACAGCCATATAGTACACATAGAATCGTACCGTCAGCAGACCAAAATATCCTGTTCTATTTTAACTGTACTGTTTGTGTTTATCATTATAATGAGTCATAGTGAACACTGTTCGATCATTAAAGGTCCAATCTAGTAGAACATAGGGTGATATTATGAACATATTTTACTGTAACAAAATTATAAAAATACTTATTTCTACAAAAATCATCCACTAGAACAGGTCTTCACCAATCAAATAACACTTCAAGTGTTGCGATTCTATCATTATTTAAGACCGAACTCTTGAAACAGAAAGCCATATTTTTAGCATTTTTCGTATAGTGAAACGGACCCCACAAATCCTTCAATCAAAACTCTTCATTCATATTTTTTTAAATGTACAGAATAGTTTTAACACATCCTTTAACATAGCTAAACAATTATATACAAGGTCGTAAAAATTAACACTTTCTAAATGCTTGCCACTCTAATATTACTGTTCCATAATTTCAAAGTTTGCATGTACTTTTATAGAGCTTTAAACTTGCATGCAATTCCTGATAGACTGTGCTAAATTAAAGATAGATCCAAATTGTTGAGGTAATATCTGATTTGCACAGTGTTAAAGAGTTTAAAATAAATTTACAATTTACAGTATTAATTTAATATATTACAAAATCTGTTTGAAAACATAATTAATATTTCATTTATATTAATTGTTATTATTGAATTAATTATGAAGAATTGAACTGAATTCGATTTCCATTTGGTATTTATAGTGAAACAAAAATGCAACTTAAAAAGGGGAGTGGGTTTAAAATTACATGGACAGATTCCCTTAGAATTAAAGCTCCAAATTAATTAAATTAAAGGATGAATTTTACTAGTGTATTATGTATTTTAATATTTTTTTAATATTAGCAATGTTAGTAGATAAAATTATGATAGCATAAGTATATAAAATAAAAACAGGGTTTATTCTTAATTAGTTTACGATATTCAATATTATCTGATATGAAATGTTTCAGGGGCCGCTGTGACTGGGGCAACCGGCCGACCTGTGTTCAACAAGGACCGATGCTTCACCCTCCTGGTCATCGATGATCAGAATACTGATTGGTAAACCAAAGTTAACCTATAATTCGTAAAACTCATAATTCCAACTGACATAACACTATCTATATATTTGAAAATCACACTTCCGTATCTTTGTGTACAAAAAACTTAAAAGTAATGAATAGATTCGCTTGAAATTTTTACACAACATTACATTTTCTATGCAAGAGTGTTTTTATAAATATAGAAAATATTTGTACAAAATTAGCCAGGGTAACATTCCTACTAAGAAAATTAAAGGATTGTGTAAATCAAGATGTTCTTAAAAAGACTTATTTTGGGCTATTTCATAGTAATTTATGTTATGGTATTCGCCTCTGGGGCAATTCAACTACAGCAAAAAAATGCTTTCATATGGCAGAAGAAAGCTATCATAATATTAGCTGGACTGTCCAATACAGAAACTTGTAAACAAAGCTTTGCTAACCTTAATATTATATGACCTTATCATGTATATATATTTTTTACAATCTTGTGTATGTTAAAGAAAATATTACCCAGTTTGAAACATTCGGTACAATCCATGTCTATAATACGAGATATAAGAATAACTTAACAACTCCAAGTATTAGGCTTGATAAATCTTTTGAAAGCTTCAATTATCAGCAAGTGAAATTCTTCAATAAATTGCCCTTACCAATTAGATGTATGGCATAAAATCAGTTTAAAAGTACAGTGTATAAGTGAATTAAAAGTAAAGAGTTTTACTGTATTGATGAATATATGAATTGTGACATGTTAGACCTTTATTAAGTTTCTAATAAGGTTGTAATTATTGATTGTAACTGGTTAACGAAACGTATTGTAATTGTAAAATTATTTAATGGTTAATAAAATTCTTGATTCTATATATTTAGTCCTTACAATTGTAAACAGGGCATTTCAGCATTTCCCAACTTACCTACATTTCACAAATGAAAATAAATGTCATTGTTCAGTGCTGAAAAAGTGCTACTGTTACCAGCTCTATATACAGTATATATGACGGCTTTCAAAACAAGCTAGTAAACTAGTAAAAAAACATAAATGTTTTTTTACTAGGTTAAAGACATGTATCAGCGACATACTTTAAAACAGCCTATTTTGTTTTTTTTTGAGATATGGCCTGGTTGTATGGGGTAACGGAGTTGGTGTGGATAGGGTTCTGGTTGTGCAAAAAAAAGCTCTTAGAATTATAACTGATTCTCAGTCACTTGAGCACTGTAGGCCTCTGTTTGTTGCCACAGGAATCCTTACCGTAGTAAATTTGTATATATTTGAAGTGTTAGTTTTAGTTAAAACTAACTTGCATAACTATCCTACTAGAACTATGACACATGACCATAATGCAAGAAACTGTAATAAACTAGAAAGAAATAGATGTAGATTAACAAAAACCTTGAAATATTACTCATCTTTAGGCTTAAAAATGTTTAACAATTTGCCTGCAATTTGCAAAGAAATGTCCTGTAAAACGTTCTCAGATAAACTGTGCAATTGGTTGAAGAAACATCCATTCTATAACATTAAGGAATTTTTCGATTGTGTTATACAAGAAAATGACTTTGTTTGATCTTTCAAATGATGCACCAGCAGAGTATATTTTGTATAATTTTTGTAGGGCCTAACCAAATGTGAAAGTTACCTTTAACTAAATCTCTATTTGACGAAATCTATTGATATTATGTA
The DNA here is from genome assembly GCA_035578905.1 of Stictocephala bisonia. Classification (NCBI taxonomy): domain Eukaryota; kingdom Metazoa; phylum Arthropoda; class Insecta; order Hemiptera; family Membracidae; genus Stictocephala; species Stictocephala bisonia. The sequence continues at coordinate 658,439 of JAQJVL010000137.1, read as the reverse complement.
AATGTCTGAATGATCAATAAATGTCTCATGTCTTATGTCATACCAATAAACAATGTCAAAATAAAATTTACAATACAAAGTACTTGTGTCTTAGTGTTTAAATATTGATCTTCCATCTCAGAACTAAACCCAAGTTCGTAACCAATCAACACCTGTTTCTCCGATTGAATGAAGACCAGCTAATCCCTTTTGAAAAAATCACAATGGGCAATCATTAACTATGTGATCTATAGTTTAAACTGACTCCTCAATCACATGAGTGATAATTTGCCATTTCCAACTATATTGCCTTTAGTTCCATTCAAATTCAAATTCCTTTATTGTCCGTAACATATAATTACATGCATGAACATTGTCAAGTTTCTTAATCTACTTCACAAAATCTATATACAAACATTTCAGGATTAAACTAATTTATGGAACAACAATATGAGACAATATAAAATGAAAGACCCACTTAGGCTATATAAGAAAACACCTAACTTCATCAGACACTCAAATCTTACATAAAATAGATATTTACAATTGCAATCCATAAGGACATTTGTAAATTAGAAAAACATAAATTCATAAGACATCAAAACTTACATAAAATACATATTTACAATTGTAATCCATAAGGACATTTGTTAATTAGATATTTCTTTAATTCAGACTTAAAATTATTACCATTTAACATCTTTATTTCTTGGGGAAGTGCATTGAAAAAAATGCTCCCTTAACAAAAGGACTATTTTCAGTAGTTTTGAAATTTCTATTTTGCCATTCTATTTGTGCCTTGTATTGTGATTATGAACATCCACATTTTTGTTTGTAAATTTTTCATCTTGTTTAACCAACATTATTACTTGAAACATGTACAAGGCATAAACAGTCAAAATTTTTAAATCGGTAAAAATGTTTTTGCAAGACACTCTAGGATTTACTTTTGCAATTATTCTTAATGACTTCTTTTGGAGAATGAAGACCCTATCCATGTGTGTTTTCGATGCACTACCCCATAACAATAAGCCATAAGAAAGATACGGATACACAAGACCATAATACACCTTGATTAGCATAACTGAATCAAGATAGGAGCTGAGTCTTCTAAGCAAAAATAAGCCAGGTGATATTTTTTTACATACATAGTCAATATGTACCTCCCAGGAAAGTTTTGTATCTAAATAGATGCCAAGGAATTTGCAAGATGAGACCGCCTTAACACTAAAATCAATTATCCATCTTCCCACTGCTGTGCAAAAGCGACTCAACATAGCCCATTCCTTAAGAGGAATCTGACCAGCTGATTTATGTGCATATTATATCCAAATTATGTTCTGTAAGTTTGTTACTGTGACCATATAATTGTTTAATTATTATGAAAACAACTGTAAAGTACTTTATTTATATAAAATCAAGTAAACAGTTAACCTTTATTTTTCTAACAACTAAAGTAAAAAATAGTTAATATCAGACAAAGCCACAGCAAAGTGTGGCCGGGTTTGACTAGTAAATAAAAATATGTACTGATGTTCAAATAATGAATTTATTTCTAGAGTTTTATGATTTGTACAAAACAATGCAGAAATAATCATTTCTGGTGTTTTTGTCAATATAATATTTATTGTATTTCTGACATCATATTATGTATAACAAATTTAATGTACAACTTAAAATTAGTTTAAAATATAATCTGGAAGAATTCTTTAGATTTATACAGGCGTTCTTTGATCCAAATATTTTATATTGTCTTCCAGAATTGTTTTAAACTTAATTCATATTTTCATTGGGTAATTTGCTAATTTCATTGTGTTCATCAAAATTGACTGTGTCACAATAACGGAGTAATTTTCGAGCCAATGTTTGGCTAATATAAGCTGTATAGCACCAATTATAAGGAATATTGTCAGCTAAATAAATTCATAAAATGAAACTAATAATATATGGAGACAATCTTCAAATTTGAACAAAGTTCTCCAAATTCAAAAAAGTACTAATCGTATTATCTGCGGAGCACCAATTAGAGGCATTGGTCATACACTTCTTTAGAAATTATAATAAATAATGACACTTCCTTCTTTATTTATTTAAAAGTTTTCTATATTCAAAAGAAAACTTATATTTATATTCTCAATACAATCATTTTCATCCTCATATGATGAGCAATTGAAATGAACTAAAAATTTAATAAAGCCAATATAAATAATAAATTCAACAGAATTTTGAATAGAATAATATAAAATTTTATAGCAAATTACCCAATGAAAATATGAATTAAGTTTAAAACAATTCTGGAAGACAATATAAAATATTTGGATCGAAGAACGCCTGTATAAATCTAAAGAATTCTTCCAGATTATATTTTAAACTAATTTTAAGTTGTACATTAAATTTGTTATACATAATATGATGTCAGAAATACAATAAATATTATATTGACAAAAACACCAGAAATGATTATTTCTGCATTGTTTTGTACAAATCATAAAACTCTAGAAATAAATTCATTACTTGAACATCAGTACATATTTTTATTTACTAGTCAAACCCGGCCACACTTTGCTGTGGCTTTGTCTGATATTAACTATTTTTTACTTTAGTTGTTAGAAAAATAAAGGTTAACTGTTTACTTGATTTTATATAAATAAAGTACTTTACAGTTGTTTTCATAATAATTAAACAATTATATGGTCACAGTAACAAACTTACAGAACATAATTTGGATATAATATGCACATAAATCAGCTGGTCAGATTCCTCTTAAGGAATGGGCTATGTTGAGTCGCTTTTGCACAGCAGTGGGAAGATGGATAATTGATTTTAGTGTTAAGGCGGTCTCATCTTGCAAATTCCTTGGCATCTATTTAGATACAAAACTTTCCTGGGAGGTACATATTGACTATGTATGTAAAAAATATCACCTGGCTTATTTTTGCTTAGAAGACTCAGCTCCTATCTTGATTCAGTTATGCTAATCAAGGTGTATTATGGTCTTGTGTATCCGTATCTTTCTTATGGCTTATTGTTATGGGGTAGTGCATCGAAAACACACATGGATAGGGTCTTCATTCTCCAAAAGAAGTCATTAAGAATAATTGCAAAAGTAAATCCTAGAATGTCTTGCAAAAACATTTTTACCGATTTAAAAATTTTGACTGTTTATGCCTTGTACATGTTTCAAGTAATAATGTTGGTTAAACAAGATGAAAAATTTACAAACAAAAATGTGGATGTTCATAATCACAATACAAGGCACAAATACAACTTTCATAGGGTAAATATAAATTTCAAAACTACTGAAAATAGTCCTTTTGTTAAGGGAGCATTTTTTTGTAACTACGGTGTAGTTTGTAACTACGGACACAGTATACTCTCTTCGTATTAGTTATGGATGATTAGAGGCTAAACTGTACACTCCTACTCAGGGTTATGACTTTTATTGAATTTTATAAATCATGTTTAACAATATTTTTTCACTGCTTAAAACTAAACTCTTATTTCTTATGTAAGAACGTTACTCCATACTAATGTAGGTTTAGATTGTTTACAAAAATTCTTGTTTCCAATTACGTTTCTGCAAATGTATATAACTGTAAAAATAAATAGGTCCATCTATCAAGTCTAGCTAAGTGTCATAAATTAATCAAATAAGACAAAGTTCTGCTGCTCAACTCAAACAGTCTATATACATGTACCTACATGTACAGTCTACATGTACAGTCTATATACATGTACCTACATGTACAGTCTATATAAATGTACCTAAATATGTACTCAATACAACACATTAATGTGTTATTGAGTAATAAGTTATGTCTAACTAAGGAAAACTTGGCAGAATTTAACTGTTCAAAATATCGCTTGTATTTAAATTCAAAAAAATGATATCACTATTTTATTGCTGTATAGAGAGCCACAGTAATATTTTCATTTTAAAAGTTGATACAAAAACCAACCTGAATATAAACTAGTTTAAGGTAAATTAAAGGAATATTCCCATTTATTTGTTTATGCTGAGGCATCTTTAAAGAGAAAATAGGATTCTATTTGATGATAATAAATCATCTTAAAATGAGTTGTTATATTTTATTGCCATACATATTTTATTGGGTAACAGTATTTTTTTTATAAAACTGAAACAGCAACTATACAACTTTTATTGATAAAATATTAGCAGTTTATGTTTATTTTCCTTGTGTCAATTATTATTACAAGTATTACATTAAAGTAATTTGTGTTTTGGATTTTAAATTTTATTGAATTATTGTCTTTTTTTCTTTGCATCAGGTCGAAGTACTTCCGAGGACGTAGACTCCATGGAGACTTTGACATCAGAGTGGAGCAGGCAGAGTTCAAGGAATTGTCTGTGACTGCAAGTAGCGATTCAGGGACTACCGTCAGCATGGGTGTTTACCGCAACGGTACAAAGGTTGTCAGGTAAAGAATCTAGGGTCTCTAAGAATTTTTTAATATTCTGAAAAAGTATGACAAGAGCCAAACATTTTTAAGCTTAAAGAACCTTCTTTTAACTATGCACAAGATAGATTTGAAAAGAGATTGAAACTGTACTTTTAAATAAAAAGTAAGCTACACCAACATTTGTGTGGTATGATGATATTCGTTTTAATAAAATCTGAATAGCTAATTGCCCTCTAATTTTAACGAATAACAAACTTCGCTTCTTGGAGCTCCCATGGTAAACCTCATTATTAATTTGTCACTAAAAACCATTGACTATAGAAACAAACAGGCTGTCCAAGGCAATGCAGTTGCTGTTGACACGCGCCTGTTCTGCTCGGACGACTGTTTTAAACACTACTAGCTCAGTCACTTCAGCATGTGTTATAGAGAGACAGAGAGAGGGATAGAAAGAGATAGAGGGAGACTGTTGAACTACTCCGAAAACCAAATATGAACAAATTTCACCGATCTGGAAAACCAGCTTCTCAGGACCCATATGAACAGACGGTCTTCTTGTTTTTGTAGCCAATGGTTTCATATACTTCTAAAGTTCTTCATTCGTAACCAAGAGATGGGAAATAATGTAATTCTTCTTTGAAGAAATGTATTATCTTGCACGGGTTGTGAAATTATTAACTGTGAATAGATGACAACCTTTGTTGAATAAAGTAAGCCTTAGTTTGTTACATGTCCTTATCCTCACATTACTAGAAGTCCATTATAGCGACAATCAATATGTTGCTAAAAACTTGATTTTTTAAAAATATATAGTAAAAATCAAGTTATATATATTTGGATTAATAACTGTGTATCCAATTTCACAATACATCCTTTTAATAAGAAAATCAATTATAAAATCTGCGAGAGTTACATTAGGCTATATACTAAACATCCTGAAAATGACACAGGCAGTGCTAGGGACATTTAGGTTTTTTATTGAAAACTAATGCAATAAAATGTAAAAGAACTATATCAAATACCAAAATAGTGGAGTTGATATCCAGGCTCAAATTAACAAAACCAAAAAGTGAGAATGCTAATATGCAGGAGTAGGACAAGAAAGGGTGCAGATGAAACTACTCTTACAATCTTTTCCTCTAAAGCATTTTATATTTATTATACAGGGTGGGGCAGAATGGACTCCCTGATTTGACAGGTTAATTGTAAAAAAACCATCCAAGATAATTAAAAAAGCTTTTTATTTCTGAAAACTACATATTACGCCATTTCATTTTCATTATGTTTTGAAAATGATATCGTCCAGGTGACGACCTTGACGAGCGATGCACATGTTAAGTCGTTCAAAAAAGTTTTCAAAAACTCTGCCCAGCATAGCTGGCGTTATTCCAGCGATGACATCAGCAATTGCTTCCTTAAGGGCTTCCAAGGTCCTTGGTCGAACTTTATAAACCTCAGATTTGAGGTGACCCCAAAGAAAATAATCACATGGGCTCAAATCTGGGGAACGAGGGGGCCATGGAACATCCCCTCGCAACGAGATCAGGCGGCCGGGAAACTGTTCTTGCAGGATTTGGCGTGAACGACAGGGCGGTATGAGCCGTGGCACCATCCTGTTGAAACCAAAAGGCTTCCATATCATTTTCCTCACCATACTCTTCAATTTTGGGAAATAAAAAGTTCTCCAACATCTCACAATAGCGCACAGAGTTCACAGTAACAGTTGCACCTTCATATTCAAAAAAGTATGGGCCAATAATGCCTATGGAGGACACAGCGCACCAAACTGTCACTTTTGGTGAATGAAGAGGTCTTTGGTGAAGAGTGTGTGGGTTTTCAGCTGCCCAGTACCGAAAGTTTTGCTTATTTACTGAGCCGGAGAGGTAAAAATGGGCTTCATCGCTAGACCAAAGAATAGCGCCGGCTTGCAAAGAGGCTAACATTGCATTGCAAGCATCTGTACGTTTCACCCAGTCTTCTGGACCCAACTCTTGAGCAACCATCATCTTATAGGGGTGTAAGTGAAGGTCAGAGTGTAAAATTCGCCTTACCGTTCTGGGCGATATCCCAAGAGCAGCAGCATGTTTCCGCGCAGAGCGCGATGGGGATTGTTCAATAGACGCTCTCACTGCTACAATGTTTTCCGGAGTCCTCACACTTTTTGGTCGCCCGCCTGGTTTTCTAGGAAGTGCAGATCCTGTTGCCCGTACACTTGCAATCCATTTCCTTATGGTTTTAGCATCAGGAACACTGTCATGACGAGTCAAACCAAACCGCCTACGAAATGCCCTCTGCGTCATCACTACACTGTCGTTGTTTTTAAAAAACGTTTCTACGACAAAACCACGATGCTCGCCAGTCCACTGCATGGTGACAACTAAAATGGCGTCTTCTCCACCACCAAACGCCACTACTCCCACTCCGCTAACTGACCTGCGCGCTCTTCGGTGACTGATTCAAACTAGGGAGTCCATTCTGCCCCACCCTGTATTTGTATGGTTTTAATATTTTTAGAATCAAAGTAGTCTAATTTCTATAAATTAATTGATCTCCGTCCCAATCCCGGCATAATTGTCTGATTTTCAGTATATCAGTTTTTATTTATCAAACATTTGTTCCTTATCTTCCCTTGGTTTGTAGAAACTAATTAAAAAACTTTGTTTACAGATCATTCAGGCCAGACTTTGTTCTAATTCGTCAGAATCTGAGGGATGCAGGAGAAGATAATAAAAGCCTTCTTTTAGGATTCAAATTCGGAGGTGTGCCGAGCATAAACTCCTTACATGCAGTGTATAATTTCCAGGTTTGTACTAAGATTAGCTTTGCGGGTTTGTTTTCTGTTTGGTCTGCTAATGAGTGCATGGGTAAAATGTCTATATTTAATTAATGTAACTGCAAAGTAAAGAACGTGTTTTAAATCGTAAATCAAGGGTTAACATTAAAAGTTTTTTTTAAAGTTTCATTGCTGATCCAAGTCACCATATTTTTTTGTAACAATAATCCTGTTTTTCTTATTATTTTATGTTCTTTTAAAAAAGTGTCACTTATAAACTGTAATACTTAACGAATTCCTATTAGAAGCTGTAACTTATGTACAATAGTTTAGTTTTTTCTTTGGTAATAGTAGAGTCAAGAAAACAATCAAATGTAAAGACATTTCTTATAAAGTATTCATCAACAGTAGTCTCAAGTTTTAAGTGTGATTTGACTAAGAGAGGTTTTTTAAAACTATATGGGTAGAAGTAAAAGTCAATTATGTATTTCAGTTTCAAATTGTTAAATGAAGTAGAGTAAGAAAGAATAGTACCAGCTGTTTTTCTAGACATGATATAATTGTCCCAATGTTGTTCTTATAAGATATGTAAGCCAACAGAATGTTTCATTTTTTACTAAATAAAAAAAATAGAATAAATTTGTGTTTAGGTATAGGGAATCAAACAAGGAATTAAAAATTATGATAATAAACAGTAAAAAATACTGTGCCTTCAGTTTTTATTGTTATTTTTTTTATTAGAGGAAAGTTTCACTAAACAGGAACATCACTCCTCACTTCCAGTGTTCGTATTATTATCATATTTAGAGTGTTTCAATTTTTAAATGACAGCAATTAATGCAATGTATCAGTTCATCACATGTGTATAAATGTGTTGTGAATATCAGTTCAACACATTTGAAAATTGAGTAGAGAACAATTTATGCTACTATATTCTTGTATTTATTTCCAATTATTTAAATAATTGTGTTATGTATTTTTAATTTTTTTTCAATGGAATGTTTTGAAGTTTGATAAAGATAACTTTATTTACCTTCCAAGGCAAAACATGCACTTGGACGTTATATTTTCAACTATACCGCAAGGATACTTTTGCACTTTGATGTACAGAGTTCTAAAGGAACTTAAAAGTGTTGATACCTTGAAAGTTTTAGGAAATGCAGATTTTGTATCATAGAGATACTCTAAGAAATTACTTTTGGAAAATATTTCAGAAAATAATTCTTTTATCTTACAAAGACATTAGCACTGGATCAACATTAAATCTTTAAAAAAAACAATAAATGAAAAACACTGCTAATATAAAAAACAGAAGAACATATTTGTTCTGTTACTTTTAATAACAGCTGGAGTTTTTACTTTACTTTTAATGGAGCTACAGTAGTTGAACCAGAGTATAATAACACACAGTAGCGACACTTCCATTGCACTGCTATGGAGCTTAAAACTACACCATTAACGTTGTATTGCATTGTGTCTTGCAAAGAAGTGGAATAACAATAGAAAAAGTGCCGTGATGGATTATAAAAATATGTTATTTGACATTTACTAATAACAGCTGTGGATGTAATTAGTGCAGAAATACGTGCTACTCTGCTCCTGCCACTAGTATCACTAGAGTTGTGCTTGTCGCCAATTTTTATTCAGATTGTCGCAACTGCCTCTTATTATAATGTTTAAACTGCCTCAAAATTCTAACCATATAAATTATTTAGTTAGCATGAATATATTACTCACTCAAACATGTTTTATTTTCAGGACAAGCCTTGGGTTTTTGCTCACCTCTTACAAATACAAAGACGTCTGGGTAAAGAAAACTTTCCTTTGATTGAACAAAATTACTATCCAAACTTCAAAGAAATGGTAAGTAATCCCATTAAAATTAATTCACCTCTTGGAAAAACTTTATATTAATAAAAAGATGGATCGTACTAGAATTGGGCAATTTTCAATCAATTTAATTTATATCGGCAAGTTTTTTGTTATCGGCAACGTGTATTATGCTAATTAAAAAACTAAAAATAGTTATAATATGTTTATTTTTACTATTATAAATAAAATAGGATTATGTTTGTGTGAAGTGTGGTTTGAGTGTTTTTTTCTTTACTCTGTGTATTGTCAGCAATCAGAACACTCTGATCATATCGCATTGAAAGTAAAAATTAGCTACAATCTCATTATACCATTTTATGCCACAGTGTAAAATGACTTAAGTAAATGACTTCAACCAAGAACAAATCATTTGTTTAAAAAAAACTTAATATTTTGTCTGAATTTGAAGATAGTCATCAAAATAACCAAGATAAATTGTTTTCCCAAAAAATTAGATTATACCTCAGAGAATAATCATTTAAGACTGGTCAATACTTCCTCAAAAAGGAAAAGGAATATTAATGTTCAAAGAAAATCCAAAAGTTAACAAAATTATAAACACTAAATTTGGACTAAGTATTTCTGAATGGACCAACATATTAAAGATGAACTGTAATACAAATGCAGTAAGATCAGTTCCCAGCAGATCTCAAGACAACCATTGACGCCACCCTGGCTGCAATGAGATTGAAACTCTTGGCCATGTTTTGGGATATTGCCCTAAGGGAGAATTACTAAGAAATAATCGTCATCATAAAGTAAGAACGATGTTGGCAAATGAATTCAGACAAACAAATTGGGATGCACATGAAGAAATACACGTTCAGTCAACAGAAGGATCAAATAGAAGAATCAATATAATTGTTATAAACAAAAAAGTAAAATGTCCTAATTATATATCCTACAATAAGATTTGAAACTACAATAGATCAGGCTGAATTAGTCAACAATGAAAAGAAGAAAATTTAGAAGAAGAACCTTGCATCCGGTGTTCTGTTAATCGCCACCAATGCCCCAGACAGGTTATAAACAAGGTTCAAATAATTAACGATTTTTAAATTGATTCCCATCACACTTTATCCAGGCTTTGGACTGGCTGTGTGCAATAGGTGTTTAAAATCAGCTATTAGCTTCGTAAAGTTTTTCAGCTAAAATAAAGCTTCGTCAGTCTTAAATAATAATATTTACATATATTACAGTAGGCCTATATACATTTTGTATTTGAGAAGTTTACATTTTTTGTAGATGTGAAATAGTCTTCAGGCAAGTGGGAATATCATGGTATTCTTCATATTTTTGTATCGTTTTCTCCAGCGATTCGTCGAGATTTGTGTAAATAGATTTTCCCCTTTTGCCTGCCATGTTCAGCTGAGCTCTTATTAGTGCACAGGCTGAACTCTCAGCCTCTTTCTTGGGGCATCTGATTAGGTCCTTGACTCATGGATTCGGTCTTCCAAGTTCAGAATTGATCCTGTTATGCCTTCAAGTGAATTAGTTGTTCAATGGCGTCTTCTGTAACAACTCCAAAGCTCAACTGGAATTTGTTCGTTTTCAAGCCATTGCTCAACAAAATAATCAAGAAACCCAACTTGTTGTTCATTGTTAGGTGCTCTTGAGTGTATTTCCAGCCAGCTGTTGGTAATATCCTGAGGTGGAAGAAATGCTAAAGCAGCACAGATTCGAACGATCAGTTGTACTTCTTCATGTATTTGCAAGCAAGTCCTAAATGTTGCACTTTCCTCCACAGATACTTTTTCATATGAAAATAGCATCCTTGAAGTTTTACTGAGCGAAACACCTCTTTCAGTGCAGAAATTGCAGCCAACTCTAAGTCGATGGTCACAGTCACTGGTTTCCATTCTGGTACGGCATTATGAAGAAGGTGGAAAAGACGAATGTGGGTATCTTTCTTCTTGTTTGGGAGTAGAGCTAATATAACAGGGAATATGTTTGTTTCACATTTGAAGCTTCCAAAGTCTGCATGGATTGTATAAATTTGTGCAAATTGCTTGCTACAACTCTTGAACAATTATGTCCATAAATTGAATCCATAAAACAATCTTGTTTACTTTTCATAGCTTCTTTTTCTAGTTTTCCACTAAAAATAATTATCCTGCTCCACTATTGTCATCTTTCAATAGAAAACTGCTTCCATCAGAAATATCCAGCACATCCGTGTCCAAACAAATGTCATCCAATGATTCTGGTTCTCGAATGACAATGGCAATGGAACTCAAAAGGTATCTTGTGCCTTGGATATGTAGCGATATAAAGACATCTTCGTCACTTGCTCTGCTGGCATCTCGGTAACGAAATTGTAGCCTCTGTTGTGAAGATCCCCCAACTGTTGTGAGTATATTGCAGAAATTGACGTCTTCTCATCACGTGCTCTCTTCTTTGCTCAATTGACGGCCTTCAATACTTCTAAACGAGCTTCATCTGGGGTCTACATTGGTGTTCGCTTGAATCCAGTACTTCACTATTTTTGCTCTTGATTGATCCTCTGCAACGCGTCGATCTCTGTTAGGAGCAGCACCAAGAAACTGTACCATCTTCTTTAGTCCATTTAACGCTGTACGGAGATTCACCTCATAGTGTGCGCAGTGCTTTCCATGGCTGTCCGTTGATAACACCATATTAAGTATGATAACTATCACGAAAATTTGCTACTACAACACTGCTGCTAAGATAAAACTACTACCAAAACACAATATAACAGTGTAAACTAGTATAACTAGTATATAACAGTGGCTACTTGTGCACACACCAAGACTTACATCATTAATGAGAGTGAACAGAGGTCAGAACTTTCACAACTGCCCGGCAGACTAGTGGAATTTGGCTTGCCAGTCATTGCCATCGTTGTGAGGGGGAAGGGTTAAGGGATTGTTTGCCTAACGGCTCGGTTAGGTAAAACCCGGACCTGGTGGCGATTGACACATACTCTTGCATCCTTCATTTAAATAAAAAATACGAAAGTAAAATAGGAAGTAATTGGCCTTTTATTTGGAAGTAGAGAAACAACATCCAAATAAACCTCATCGTTCTTGAAAAATTACAACACATCAAATAATACAACAGAAAAAATACTAATTGGAACTATAAAAGACTCTACTTATATTTTGAACCACCATTTATTTTATAAAATAAATTAACAAAATGATTTTATACTGGATCTTTATGGTTACCTCAAATATGAGGCAGTTGTCAATTTATTATTTTAATATATATGATTTTCTTTCTCTAATGTTGTATTACTAGACAACATTTTTTTAAATCTGTGATGTAATCCTATAGTGGTGGGTCTGGGCTCACTGTAGACAATATAGGTCTGATAAAAAAACATTTGACTGATTTCTTGAATACAAACTATGATATAAGTCATCAAAATAAGCACTTAATTATCATATTAATTAGTTTTATTAAGTAAAAACAGTTGATGTATTAGAACTTTATCATTTTGTTAACACTTGGAAATCAAAGGTTTCTGTTGGATTTACATTTTTCAATTTATTGAAGCAATATCAAAAATAATAAAACTAAGTATTTAACTAAGGTAAAATATGATATGTTGCAATATTTCTTATATTTTATGTCTTTATTGTTGTCATAGTCAATTCTCTGTAAATAAATAAAAAAAATAATAACAAAGCCATATCTCACAATAGCGTTAAAATTTAACCATAATTGATTTCTGCATTGGGTGAGAAAACGAAAAACCTTACCAATGTAGCTTCTTTATAAAGTCCAAAAGTGTTCACTGTGTAGTATAATATTAGTATCAGAGATCATTTAGCTTTATGATTTCTCCTCAAATGGCAATGAGCAGCAACCCTATAATTTCGTAAATTCAGTCTTTTAATAGATCAAAAAGTGGACTTGTTCCTTTGTTTATTCCTTGAATATTCTGAATAATTTCACTGTCCTTATTTAATTTATTAAAAGTACGAAAAAATATTTTAAAATACAAGATGGGTTCAAATTTTACAGAAAACCTGGGAGAAAGGTTTATTTTTTATAACAATAATTGAATGACATATCGAATATAATGTGCAGGCTAGTGCAAAATTATAAAAATAAATGTCTATATATTAGATTGTCGAACATTCTAAGCAATGGTACTGTATCAATAATAGTTCAAATTCATTAGTAAATTTTTAAAACATTCAAAAGCAATTTATTACTATTAACTCATCAATGAATGTCCACAATGAGGATTTCAACTACTTTGTTAATTAATAGGTAAATTATTTTGATTTAACACTATGTCTCACCTTTCTTTTAATCTAACTCATTCATTATTCATTATTATTCATTATTCATCTCTAAGACGCCGATCGTAGAGATATGGGCGAATATAAGGCATGAATGAGTGTGATGAATGTAGATGAACGAGTGTAGTCATTGTTACTATCTGAGTTCGACTTAGCTCAGAAAGGACTATGTATTAATAGCCCAATTAGCCAGGGCAACTATGGGACCTACAGCTTTACGTGGAATCCGAACCACGTAGTGTTGGTCTGATTTTCATCTAACTGACAAGTTTGACACTTAGTTCTCTTCCCTACACAACACCCGAAACTTGACTACCATTCAACACAGACACTCCAGACTTCTCTATTAGTGACTATATTGATGACAACCATTGAGTGGACGCCGTGTTGGTATTAAGAGAACCGAGCATGGAACCTATCGCCTACAATCTCCCAAACACTTTGTCCCCAAGTAGTTGAGTTACAGAACTGCGCCACCAGTGCCGACATTATACTAACTATGGAGAGCAATATTATTTCAAAAATATAAACAGATACAACATTTTCAAGAGAAAGAAAGAAAGAAAAAGAAAGAAAGAGTCTGCAAAGGCTGTTGGCAATGTTGGTTTTATTAATCCCATAAGAACAATGTTATTCTGAAACTGTACATACGATCACGTGTATCCAAATTAAAAATTTATTTTTAAAAGGATTTTTTTCTAACAAATTACATTTGATCAAGAATAAAATTTCGAGTTGGAATCGCTTTGCAAATTCCTAATTAGTTTTATAGAAAAATTGTAAACAAGTTTGGTTTGATATTTTTATTTTCACTTATTTTTCAAAACTAGGCGTATATATTCAAAATATCAAAAGCAAACCCAATGCGCATTTACAATGACACCTCATACATAACTTTTGGTCAGTAAATAACGGAAATATATGGATTCGCAAATAATATTGTTCTTTTGAGATTAAAATCAACATGGCCAACAACCTCTGCACTCTTAATAATACATTTTTAAAATTAGGTCTTTGGACAATTTATCAACAAAAGCTTTAATTTATTTTATGATTGTGTTTTTGTATGAAAATTAAATTAATGCCAATTTCCTAATACTATGTTGAAAGTTACTTTAATAAATGTACTATAGAAATTTAGTTTTGTTTACTTAGGGAAAGGAAAGCTCTAATGTAAAATATTGGAAATAAATTAACCCTAAATATGTATTTAAATTGCAATACCTGAATTTCAAGTAGGTGTAATTTTGCACTATTATACATTTTTGTCTAAACATGCAAATCATGTACCCTACCTTGAAACATGTTTCTAAGGCTTAGTTATATTAAATGAATTAAAATGCCAAACGATCGATCATAACCACTATGACAAATTTGGAACTGTTGACAAAATTAATTTATTTAATTTAGTCATAAAACAGTTCAGGAGCTAAATTAACAGCTTTTGAGTAAGGCTTAGGTTACTTTCTCAATTAAAATTCTATTGAGAAAGAAACATTTATCTGAGGTTTCATCTATTCTATTTTTTTAATTTCCTGTTTCTTCATCTTAACATCTTAGTAGACCGTTTCGCTGCATTTTCAACAAATTCCAAAAACATGAATTTTTAAACAATTGATCCAATAATAAAGTGTTCACTAAAACTCATTATAATAAACATGATCTGTACAGTTGAAATAGAGCAAAATGTTTTAGCTCGCTGATGGTAAAATTCCATATCTACTATATGGCTATCAACTTCCTTGCAGTGATGTGGCTACTTGGAGAACGGCCACCTTTAGTAGATTTTCTCATTTCTATTGAATTGCTGGCACGATAGCTCATTGGCAAGCTTTGTATTACAGAATGCAATTTTCAAGATTCAAATCTCCAACTGAGTGATGGTCGGTCATCACTTGTTAAGTAAAATTTACTTAGAGCCCTTCAGGCCAATGTAAATAACCCAGTAGAGTTTAAAGTCCCATCTTCCATATTGATATTAAATTTATTATTATTTAAATACTACTGAATTTTTGTTCCTTATTTCACTGACTGTTTACAATATTTTTCCAGTTGAGTGCTCCACGGTTTCCAGTTGTGTTCAAAATAGGGCATGCACACAGTGGGTTAGGTAAAGTGAAGGTTGAGAATAACACAGACTTCCAAGATATGGCGTCTGTGGTGGCTGTGGCCAATACATATTGTACAACAGAACCTTACATAGATAGCAAGTACGACATACATGTACAAAAGATTGGTGACAACTACAAGTCTTTCATGTGAGTTTATAACACCTGAACAGTTTGTAAAATCACTCTGTAATTTTCTAAAACTAAATTTTTGGTTATGATTTATTTATATATTGTTTGTTGTCTGCATGTTTTTTTATGTATGGATGTGTGTGAAGTTTCGGCACGCTTGTTGGTGTGATTTCCAAGATCTTGAAATTGTATATTTATGATCACATAAAAAGTTTCTTCTTTTAATTTATAAACATAACAAAGTTGAACTGAAAAATATTTAATAATATATTCAAATGAACTAAGAATGACTGTAGGTTTACTCTAAGTAAGTGTAGTATTCAAATGTACTAAGAATAGTTTTGATGTACCCGAGTGTATCAAAACTCGAGTACATCAAATTTGATTTGATGATTTGATTCACGGACTATTTTAGAATTTAACCTCTGTCTATTTATTTTCTCAGTCCAGGTGGCTACAAATTAATACATCATTTGAATGTTAAATAATTTTGAAAATGGCTCTGTTCTTTATATATTCACTGCTCATTTCACTCATTGAATGTGAGTGCAATTCCGACATAGCAAGAGACACACACTGGATGACAAGTTCAAATAGGTTTAGTACCTAATCAGTTATAGGTATATACACTCATCCCCCCTCCAACCATCAAACTTTGGAAGTCATTATCAAGGAAACAAGGAATGGACAAGTAAACAAAAAAATTGTTCAGAGTAGTTTACTGCAAAATATAAGAAGTTTAATAAAAACAGCTGATTTACAAAAAAATTAATACATTTTGTATTGCATTTTGAGAAGCCTGTGTGCCTTCCATATTAGCGTGAGGATCTTGTACCTTGTTACTATCCCTTAATGGTTTAAATGACAACTGAATGTGTTAAGGTTAAGGATAGAATCATATTCAAAACCACTTAACATAAAATACTCCTGATCATATATTTGACCATCCCTTAAATACAGGTTCAATGTCACTTGTGTAATAACTTCTACAACTGCTTTATGTCTGAGATTAGACTCAACAATATCTATTTATTTTGGTAACTAGTTTCACAGGTATCGTTAGTATAATATATTTTTAAAATTTACAAGATAATCCCTCTACGTCTTCAGGTAGTTTTGTCTTGTAGCCAATTTTTTTTTAAGAGAGGCCATTCTTCTTCTTAGCCTTACTCTACCCATTTTCGCATAGACTATTGATCTGTGTGGGGAACTTATTCAGACAGAGAAAGGAGGATAACTAGCGGAGTACAAGGTGAAAATTATTAATCATACTTCCAGTCCAGGCGGGATTTGAAACTGCCCTAACTCTAACCCAGGCTCAAACTCCTGACACTTTAGACCACTCGGCAACTGGCTTGCCCAATCTGTCTTGAATCTGCAAATGTTTTGAACATATGGAGTAACGGTTAAAGACAAAAATTGTGCAAAAACTTAGTAAAGCCAAATTTGCAGCAGCTGAAATGCCTCTATGTATCTGCTCTTATTTTTCTTGAAGTAAATTAGCTATTAAGCTGTTGGGTATTGCATATTGATTTATAGAGCAAAGTGACTGCATATATTATTCCTGTAGAGCATAATTATTGTATTTAATACTCCTGAGCAATTTGATTTTGCCTAATATCAGTATTTCTTTAGGAGGAAATCAATATCAGGAAACTGGAAGACCAATACGGGATCAGCTATGCTTGAACAGATTCAGATGCCCGAGAGATATAAGGTGTGGTTGGATGAAGTAGCAGCCATGTTTGGGGGCTTGGATATTTGTGCATTGGAGATGATTGTGGCTCGGGATGGCAGAGAGTACATCATAGAAGTAAACGACAGCGCTTTGTCCCTGATGGGTGACTCACAGGAAGAAGACAGAAGACACATTGCAGATTTGGTCACTCAGAGAATGCAGGTATTTTGATTTAAGAGCTGCTTGAGAGCAACAGAATAATATTATTAAGGACTGTTTTGTAACAAAAATTTAAGTAAACGAAGCAAAATATAATATTTATTTACAGTGTTATCACAACCACAGTACCTAGAAAAGAAGACGGAAAGTATCAAACACATCCCCTTAACATCACATGGGCAAAGTGGGCAGCTGGATAAAACAAAAAATAACAAATAGGCAGAAAAATACTTGTTGAAATTCCCATGGTTACAGTTTAAGCTGACAAGAAATAAATACGGTAACTTGCTTACAATTTAGCTAGAAGTGGCCATGTCATTGGTAGATTTATTTATCAGTATTTAATCAAATTAGCTATTCGCCCATATGATGCCACAGTCTATTGTGCAGTTTTGCCATGATACCTTCCGTCTGTTCTAGTTACTGTGTCACATGCACTAAAATTGGGTGCTCAAAGTCAATTTGGTTTTCCCAAAGTTCAGTGGCGATGACAAGCCTTCTTGTCTGATCTAGGATATCCTCCACAGTGCATGATGGTCCAAACCAGGGAAAATACAAGATAGTCAGAATTTTTAACAACACCACGTATGCACAATGTGATTTTAGTTGTTTGTATTTGGGTGAGTGGAAGATCCGTTAACATCATAAATTGCTACTGGGTATGTCACCTGAAACTTATAAAACCACAGTTTAAGCTTTTTTTATTGATAATCTTCTGCATCCCAATTATTGCTTATTGGACTTCAAAAGCCGATTTCAGCAGATTTACCTTACATCTTAGCACAACCAACCTTCATTTGAATCAGAATTCTACACACTGCTTGACAAGAAGTTCTTCTTCTCGTTTTGTGTGTGACTGTCAAGATATTTTCTAAACTTAACTGTACAGACTAGTATACAATACAAGAAATGACGTCTCTCTTCTGTTTTATTCATTAGTAGAGAAATTTAGCAAGTGTTGGATGGTGCAACCACAATGATAGGTTACAGTTTACAAAAAGTAACTGGAGTAAGTTTAAGCCATCCAGATAAGATTCCCATGACAACCACCACATAACTTTCTCTGCATGTATAGAAGTATTCCAAATATAGGTGGCTTACTCAGGGGCCGTATTAATCAAAACAAAAGTCTCTCATGACCTACCTCTAGTAAGTTTTCTGAAAATATATGGAGGAAAGTCTAGTGTGGAACTTGTGCAATAACTATACTAAATATTAAAGAAAGCGAAGAAAATCATTGACTATGGAAACAAATAGACTGCCTAACCCAATGCATTTGCTGTTGACCTGCGCATATGCTGCTGTCTAATGGAGATTTGATTCAATTAAGCACTTGGACGACTGTTTGGCATACTATCAGCTCAGCTATGAGTCACTTCAGCGAGTGCTGGAGAGAGACAGAAAGAGGGATGAAGAGATGTACTAAGTAGGACACTGCTAGCGCTACCTGCGAAAACCTAACAGAACTAATATCACCGAATAGGGAAACCTACTTGATAGGACCCATAAGCGTAAAGTCTATTTGTTTTTATAGTAAATGATAATACTCACTTCTTTCCATGACAAAAACATAACCGTAAAACTTCTGTTGCTTGATTTACGTGGGAAATCCAATTGTATCACCAAATTCATTAGATAAGTATTATTGGCTAAATCATGTTTTATATTCTAAGAAAATAATTGAATACAGTTTGATTGCTGTCCTGTTTAGTCACTGAGCAAATACACATTACAAATTTTTATTTTTTTTACTTTACATTAATATACAATACTTTTAGAGATATTGTTCGATGATTTATAAAAATCTTGAAAACAACATTTTAAAATTATTCTCTTTGTTTATGGGATGAAATTCCCACATTCCATTGTATTGACATGGAAAAAACAAGCTTTAAAGGACACTTGAATTTGTGCAAAAAATTGCAAACCTATTTGTCATGGTAAAATTAAACCTTTAAATATAAAACTTCAATCAGCGTTAATTCTTTTTATATACGATGTATATACCAATGAAACATTTTCAATACACTAATAATGGAAATGGAACGAATGTGAAATATTTAATAGTGATAAAAGCAACCACTGACAATAGAAACAAGAAGACTGTCCGCTCATAGGAGCCCTGTGAAGCTGGTTTTCCTGTTTGGTCAAATTAGTTCATGCTCGGTTTTTACAGGTGGAGGTGGCGCCAGTGGTCTCCAGCACTCTGTGTCTCTTCAGCACACGCTGAAATGACTAATAGCGGAGCAAATAGTACACCAAACACTCGTTCATGCACCTGTTAGAAACTAACCACCGTTAGATAGCAGTAAAGTGTGTCCATAGCAAATGCATTGCCTTGGAAAGTCAGTTTTTTCTATAGTCAATGATACGAGAAACGTGAAAAATAGTAGGAACCCTCAAGATGATGTTGAGTAAAACACTTATCGTAATAAATTGTAAAATAAAAAAAGTTCTAAAATTTCTAAATAAATTTATAAATGTAGACCAATGAACAATGTTTATCAAAACAAACAATCATAAAAGTAATAATCTAGACAAGTAGAAAACAATAAATTAGGAAACATAGTTCAACTTTTTTCCACACACACAATTAGAAAAAAAGACAAAGAGTGAAGTTAACAATAAACAATGGAAACATTTATTTAACAATCCTTGAGTAATCATGTTTACAAAGACAAGAGAATGGTAATAACTATAATTACATAAACAGATAACACAGACTGCACTGTAAATAGGTTGTCTCCGAGGAGTACCAGATAAATAAGACAAATTGAAATGATTCCCAGTTCCAGAGAAAACTTTCAAAAAAACTCTGGCTTCTAGACAACCCATTTTATACTTTGGAAGACTTTCAACCATGGAAAGAAATAGCTTTGTACTACTGTATTACTCTTATATAAATTTCGGTGTAGTGACTGACTCACTGACATTAAATGTTGAGACACTTCTGTCATCCTACCCACCATATTAATACTTAAATTATTTATGCTCTTTGTCTGAAACCTCTAGGAAAATTCATAAAAGTTTATTTTTTTCTCTGATAAACAAGATGACAGCCTTTATTGATCTAAAAATGTTTTTTTACCTAGCTTGGAAAGTACTTAAGTAAAATTTTCAAAACTACATGTGGGTACACCTAACAAATGAGCTCCTTATATTGGAATTTCAGCTTAAAACCTTTAAAGCTTGGGTTATCAGGGGCCGAAACAAAGATTTTTTTAATGTTGACTTTATACACTCAAGTGGAGTATCACATTAAAGGTATTTTTCTCCTGAATCGTAATATGCATCAGATTTTGAAAATGGTAAATGTAATTGGGTAACTGCCCAAAAAAACAAAAACTTATCAGAAAAGGGTAATATTAAGTCCAAATTTATGGGGTATGCACCCTGAAACACAAAGATGTGTACTATAAATTTAATACACCCATGTGGTGTATCAAATAAAGCTATACTTCTTTTGATTCCTAATATCATCAGATTTTGGAAAATATATTTTAGGTCTTCACTGCCCCAAAAGCCAAAGGCAGAGTTTTCTGGCTAGGTAATAGGCCGACCTTACAGACGGAGCCACAATCCAAGATTCACAAAAGGGGTTACAGGCAAAGGTTTCTGGTAAGGGTGTAGGACGAGCTTTTCCACATGAATGTAGCTAGTGATGGGGTTCGAACATAAAGCATGCAGGGATGTCTCCATACAGAACTTATAAAACCTCTGATGTATAAACATTTTATATACATCTATTGCATATTCATAATGTTATACCAAAACGGATTCTAAAGATCTTGATTCAGGACCATTAAATATAATCAATATATGATTTATAAAACTTATATCCTAATCCTATAAAATATTAGCTACAAATGCTTCACTACAGTGTTTTGTTGAAATTATAATTGCGTATCTGACATTTTTAATACTCCAAAACAGCAAAAAATGTATTTTAAATTACTTTTTTTTTAATCAGGTTATGTTTGATCAATAACAAGAATATGCTTGCTAGTTAGTTCAACACTTTTTGCTACAACAAAAAATGGCTATCCATTCTCCCCACATGGAGGACTGCAAACAGACAATTGAATCAAATGTTAAGAAAACGTGAAAATGGTAAATGGCTTCAATGGGTTTGAAAAGCAGCAGGAACAATGGTCCCAGCTTCATGAGCAAAAGGTTCTCAGTTCAATCCCAATCAGTTTTGATCCCATATCAAAATTGAATGAGGGATCAGCTAATAAAGACAAGCAAATTCTTGATCGCTCGAGAAAATATCAGCAACCAAGATTTGTTTTAAAAAATTGTGATTTTGTTATTTTTCTTCAGATAGCATGCTTATGTCATTCAAAAATAACTTCTGATATCAAGTTGCACCATCCTAAGCTTTATCATTTGTATATGAATGTTAACAAAGGCTCTGATTGACTGGTATCAAGATATTTATTATCTATCTAATTTTAGCTTTTTGATGGGTAAGAACAAATATTTGAAAATTTGTTCTTAGTGAGCAGTCTTAAGCTTATAAGGACTATTTAGGCCAATGCACTACAGTTTTTAAGAGACTGGGATCAGTCAGTCAATGGTATTTTGCTTCTTATTCATTTTATAAGACAAATAAAAATATTTTTGTTGGTAAATAAAATATATTCAAAATTTAACTGTGAAATACTTGTTGTAGCAATTCTGCCGACCTGCAATGTTGACAAAAACTGCCTCCCGCACATCAATGACCAGTATGCAGAGTGGTTCTATGGGAGGTTCTATGAGTGGTTCTGTTGGTGGATCCATGGGAAGTTCAATAGGAGGGCCTGGTGCTCCAGCACCGCCCTCCCCCACCAGTGAAGAGCGCCCTGGCCTTCCAGACCTTCCCATTTCTGGCTCAAGTCCTCAGCCTCGACGAGATTCTCAAGGTAAATCACGGAGATACAGTCTTCAGCCACAACGAAATGTTAATTACTAAATACTAATTATTTACCCTTTGTGACAATCATACCACAAGTTCTTTCATTTTTCCTAGCCTATGAGCCGTGACATCAAGCAGACAAATGTAAGCAATTATTCTGAATATTGTTAAGTGACAATCAATAGCATTTGTGAAATAAATACTGTAGTAATATTGTGTTTTTTTTTTTTTTTTTTATGATTGGTTCTATAATTATTATTAGTTTTATAATCATTTTTTGAATAGGAGACAAATTAAATTCCAAAATCTGATGAAGCTCAGGACTAACAGAATGTATTGGTAAGTCCTATCTCTCTAATATACTAATTCCTGGCCTAGTACCCTTTAACCTAACCTAAAACCTATGATTAAGCATCTATGACTAACCTTTTCAAAAAATTGATTAGAAAATACATTTATTTTATAGAAAATGCCATTTAATGTGCAGCTTACTTGCAAGTTTTAACATAAATTTAAAGTGAAATTCCAAGCTCAAACATGCAGTTCAAGTATACAAGCATTATGGTAAAGTAATACATATTTCATCAAATGAATTGATTGGAAAATATTTAAGTTATTATAGTCTTATTTAGTTTACCTTCTCTTATGTACTATACAGAGGACTATTATACCAATATTTATATTTTCAGCCATGTCAATTATTTATCTGTATTTTATCATATAGTGATAGCAATAGTGTAGTGTTTAGGTTAGTTTAGTAAGTTAAACATAGATCAATTTTTCAAGTATGAATTTACTATAATTTTTTACATTAAACTATCTAAACCTGGCCACGCTTTGCTGTGGCTTAATCTTAGTTTGTTTTGTTTTTGACTTTAGTGGTTAGAAAGATAAAGGTTAGGGGCGGACCCTAAATTATGTAACTCCTCAAAGGGGTAGGGGGGGTTCTAAGCAGTGTTACGTAACTACTAATCCTCAATAATTTGTTTGAATTCATTCATAAAATATTATCATTTTCCCCCCAAAATACAAGATTATTTTAAAGGATTTTTAAATCGGTAATTTATTCTCCCCTATTAGAAAACAAACTGGCTTTATCATGAAAACAATGCATCAAAGTAGAAGAAATAAATTGGAGAGAGGGGGTTGTTGACAGCGTTACGTAATTTTTTAGGGGTGTTTAGTGTGACCGTGACAGGTCCGTTACACGGAGAGAAGGGGGGTCTAAAAAGGCTGATTTTAGTGTTACATAATTTAAGGACGGCTCCTTGGCTACTTGATTTTATCAGCAATAAAGTAACTTACAGGTTTTTAATAAAAAAACAATCATCTGGTCACAGTAATAGACTTGAAACAAGGTATTATTTGGATGTAATATGCACATAAATCAACTGGTCACAGTAGCATTTTTTAGCATTTACATTTATTTTCATTAATGAAATGTAGGTAGGGCGGGAAATGCTTCAAATACCCTGTTCCCATTTACAATTTTAGGAACTAAATATATAAAAAAGACTCTTGTATATAAATGCAATGTTATGTAACCGTTTCAAGTGAATCCACTTACTATTTTTGAGTATTGTGAACGCAAACTTACAGAAATTTGATTTATATATACCGTATATATATTCATGTTCAGTGTGCAAATCAAGTATTAACCTATAAATAAGACATAATCTAAAGGCATATAGACTTGCACCCCATGAGATGTTGACTGTTGAGTTAACTGGTATTGAGTTGGTGAGGTTTTACTATAGTTTTGTTTACAAAATAAATGGTTTTTGCTTCGATTTTTGCCAAATGTACCTTTTATCCAAATCTTGTAATTGTTTATTACCACCTAGAATGTCATAAA
Source organism: Stictocephala bisonia (assembly GCA_035578905.1). NCBI lineage: Eukaryota > Metazoa > Arthropoda > Insecta > Hemiptera > Membracidae > Stictocephala > Stictocephala bisonia. Next base: position 634,227 of record JAQJVL010000137.1, on the reverse strand, counting down.
ATTCAAAAATTCCTTAATCTTAGTGAAATATAGGTACTTGTTACAGAAATAAGTTATTTTATGCTCAGAAATATTCAATAAGTAAAAATATGATTGCACTTGTTGGTGTTGTGATGATGTGATTCGTTGGGCTTAAACCCATTGTACGCTACATTCTGTGATATGTTACGATCCCAACTCTATAATTCTGTGATTAGTGTACCTTCTTAGCCTATATCATGATTTTGATGTTTGTGACCAAACTGTAGATTGTAATGTTAGCTATAACATTGTAGTGTAACATTGTTTTTAGTAATAAACACGTTAAGAGCAACTAGATATGTAATAATTTTCTATCCATTCTGTATATATGTTTATAAGTCCGTAGGAATCTTTGATTAAGACATTTAAATTAGAATATTAAGTTCCTATAATAAGTTAATTGAGGCAAATCTTAAGGCTAGAAAGACTTGTCAAGCCTGGGAAGAACTATTTTAAAAACTACTCTATTATATAAAAGACTTCTCAAATCATACACTTATCAGGTTCCACATATTATATGAACAGAAAAGAGTTTTCTGATTGCGATTGTGCTAACCAATAGTAATCACATGGAATTGACAATAAGTTTAATGTTAAATAATAACCAAATTTTATTTTTGTCTAAGCCTAATACAATTAAATTTCCTCTATGAAAATTTATTATCAACATTGCAGTTTACCGTTTCATTTGAGTACTGTTTTAATTGAAAAAAGAAACTATCCAATTAACCAGAGAACATGTTAAAATACAATAGACAGGCAGGTGAATCTGCATAAAAAGCAGACAACATTCTCTCAGTCTTAAACATTTTTTTTTTTCAATCCTCTGAAAGTTTACACACACAAAAGGATATTAAATCTCTAATCGAGATATTTCAAAGCCACTGGTCTTATCTTCAGTCCATCACAGAAGAGCTTGGAACATAAGGGTTGCTCCTCTGTGAGGACTAAAGGTAAGGACCAGTGGCCTTGAAATATCTCCATTAGAGATTTATTATCCTTTTTTATGTGTAAACTTTAAAATGACTTATCAAAGGCATTTTTAAAAAGGTAAGCCTGCTATCCTGTCCTAAACGTAACCTTAACACTTGCCCTAAGGTGAAAAGCTATCATATTATTAAGATATAAATCAATTAATACTTGACTTATTCTCCATGCCTTTCGCCCACCATGCATACAAATCTAGTCCAACAGGTCACAACTCAACTTTGCTGATTTTTTCTGCTCATTTGTTACAATGACCTTACTTGGGAGACGTCAGAAAACTGCAAGAAACTGTCAAGGGAACGGAAGGTAAGCCTTGCTGTTCCCTGTGCCCTTTGATGTACCATCCTTCAAGTCTCAATAGTCATGGAGATTGTGTTTTTTCAGCCTCACAGAGCAGCACGATGAGCAGTGTGAGTCAACAGTCGTCTCGGCGGACAGAGGACTCGGCTCAGACTCAGAGGGCTGCGTTTGGGCGGCAAGGCTCCACCACTGGCAGCGTCACAGGTGAAGACACCGAAGATACAATGAAAAATCTAAGGAAAACGTTTGCCGGGATATTTGGTGATATGTAAAAAGGCTTTTATTGGTTATTATTATAAATGTTATGAATATAAATTGTTATTTATTCTGGTTAAGTTAGATAAGCTGTATATGGATAGGTATACGTTATTGAACCACAAGTTCTCAGTACTGTGATATTTGTTTGTTCAGTTTTAAAATTATCTTCTTAAAAATCTTTTACATTTTTTTTTAGTGATAAACTTTTAAATGCCGTGTTTAAAAGTAATTTAGGGCATTAACATTGTTAGTAAGGTTAGGAGAGCTCCAAATCGTTGCAATATTAATTTATTAATCAAATATTAAAACAAAGAAATTTTGTTCTGCTTTTACTTAAATTATTATGATGTTGTTCTCGAAGCATCTTTAGATGCAGTTTAATAGAATTGTAAAAATAAAAACCTGTTGATCTAAAGATTATTTTTCTCTTACTCCTTGCAAATGTCCAGTGCCATACATATTTCAAAATCTGTAAAATTAACTAATAAAAATACGTTTAAATAAAAGCAATAGCTGGCCCTACATAGACTGTAATATTACACATCTGTACATAAATACGGAAATGGTTTATCAATATAAACATGTCAGATTAGTGGTATGTCATCAGATATGCTTTTATATTATAGATTATAATGATTAATGAGTCATTCTAATTAGAACAAGAGTGTAGGTGTGTCTTTGTAAGCGTAAAATCAGACTAGTTTATTTATTGATAAGCTAAAAAGAAACAAAATGATAAGCAAATTAGTAAACTTTCAAAACAATTTTGAGAACGTATTGGCTACTAATATTAGTTGAGGAGCTCATTGAAAGATCCCCTTTTTAAAGAACTAGAAAATTGTCCTGTGAAATCAAAGTACTTAATTACTCTTATATTTTCATTTCATTTATTATTTTTTTTATAGAGGGTGGATAAATTATATACAATTTTGAATGAGCAAATTGGGACTCATTAACTTAATAAATTATTATCAAGTACTTTATGGGGAAAATAACATTTTATTGATGTTATGTTTACATAAATATTCAATTTTACAACATAAAGTCATCGAGGGAACATGATTTTAAAACACTTAATCATAAATTCAAAATTTATATTGATTTGTTTCACTTTCTATGACTTTGAGTCTTTAAGTAATTACTTTTTTATTATTTTTACTATTTATAATTTACACTTTTTTGTCATAACATTGATAATAAATAACCAATGTATATTCCCATTCAGTAGATTGTTATAGTTTCATTATTATTTTGTGCTTATAGTGAGGCTTTCAGTGGGGCACTTTCATGATATCTGTACCTCTTGCTGTCAACCCTACCCTAAACAGGCGTGTTGTTGCACGCTCTGACGACTTGTATGCTTTCAATAATAAACAATAAAGTGTCTTAATGTCTTAATATATATGCAGTAAATTGGAACAAACCTACAACAGTTGTTAAACACAGTAGCCCGTTGGCACTGTCTTTGATCTTTTATGACATTTTCTATATTATTGTAGATCTAATGTTTAGCTGTAGATATAGGGAGTAGTGCAGTTCCATTTTGTACTAAAAACTAAGTAATAATGAAAAAGAGCTGGCAAGTTATTGTAGCTTTATTTGTAAAACGGTGTTTATATTTGTTGGAATTGTTTAGTCAATAACTTAATTTCTTCTTAGTAAAATAACTTTAACTCGTTTATTTTTGGTTTGTTTGGATTAAATTGAATTAGATTAGAAGTTGCAACAAGAATGGTGCAATCAATTTCAGTATCAGCTGGGAGACTGTTATTCGGTATAGTAAAAGCAATGTTATTGTTGCACAATAATCAAATGCAATAGATGCTTTCAGTAACGGTTTGATTACTGTTTGGAGTTGTCAGTTTGTTTGGTTGTAAATTTGAGAAGAGCAGATTAACAATGGTTAATAAAGGCATTAGAAACAGAATGGTGAAATGTTCTTGTTGAAATTAATAGACAATATTATAAATAGAATAATGTTTTATACTCGGGAGTTTGTGGAAAACCCAGATTAAATGTGTGTATAATTTTAGAGACTAACCTATACTTGCTTCAACAGTATTAAATCTTCAGGTCAAATAAATATGTATGCTTTGTGTTTATTGATCATTAAAAGTATTAAGTTTTATTGCAAAATTATGAAAATCGCAAATTATACACAACATACCTTAAATTTCACATTAAATTTTGTAGTATCAAAAATAACTTGATATGTATACGTGATTTAAACTGATGTTTTTGCAACTATTCTTGTATTGTAAGGTATGTTACTGTAATACATTTTGATAAAATATTTATGATAAGTATAAAATAAACTTATCGTTGGTTATAATCAACTTATTTTTAAAATAAAATGCTCACATTCATACTTAAATTTTAAATAAAATTGCTTGATTATTGAGATTTAAAGAAAGCTCAAGCGAAAAATATTTAATTTCTGAAAAATTTATTGTTGTTACAGTTCTTCAAAATATTATAATTTTCATTTTTACAAAAAATATTGATTAGTAGTTCTAAAATTTGTGTGTATTTAAGTTTTGAAGTTGAAACTTTTAGAATCTTGCATATTTAAACAACGTGCCTTAGGATTGGTAGGTAATTTTTGTCTGAAATATCACGTTGAAAAGTTGTTACCTTATTCTAATCTCAGGATTAAATATACAAAGCAACCATCTTCAAAGTAAAAGGTTATGGACGTTAAAAGTTTTTCAACTACCATACACAGTTATTTATCCGTCAAACTGTTCCAAAGAAATTAGATTAAATAAATACAAATGGATTTTTTTCGTCAAATATTCGAGATTAAGTATAAACAATAACACAAAATGGTGAACAACAGATTGAAAATATTATAAGAGAATTCAAATGTGCAAATTCAAATTTTAAGAATTTTAACAATATACATACTGTATTTAATCCATTATGTTTTATATTAAATATCATGTAGCGTACTATTATTTCAAATTCAACAGTTAAATGTAACAGTAATCCTCAATATTGCATAAAGTGAGTTGATTTCATTCATTCAGTGGTTTTGTGTGAGAATTACGATTTTTATAGTTATTTTGAATTGAACAAAATCAAATTTTAACAAAAGGATTATGAACAAAATGAAATCTTAATCTACAATTCAACAATCTTCTATTTGCATGCAGAATTTATTTCTCTTACTCACACTCAGAAAATTAATTTATAAGTAAATTAAGTTCTCTTTTTATAATATAAAAGTATTTTTATTTAATGGTAACAATAACTAATATCATAAACATCTTCTTACTAAAACATATCACATCAAGCTACTAAGGAACAGTTAAATCTTAAATATGGATGTATGGAATAATATAACACAGGAGGGGAATTCCACTTAAGCAGGTCATGAGGGAGAGTGTAGCAAGGTATGTAGCCATAGGGTGGGAAAGAGGGCTCGTTAAATTAAGTATGTGCACAGGGTTGGAGATAGGGCTCGTTGAGTTCTGTATGTACACTGGGTGGAGAGAAGGCTTTTTGAGTTCTGTATGTACACCGGGTGGAGACAGGGCTTGTCGAGTTCTGTATGTACAGAGTGTGAGAGGCAGGGCTTGTCGAGTTCTGTATGTACACCAGGTGGAGAGAGGGTTTGTCGAGTTCTGTATGTACACCGGGTGGAGAGAGAGCTTGTCGAGTTCTGTATGTACAGAGTGTGAGAGGTAGGGCTCGTCGAGTTCTGTTTGTACAGAGTGTGAAAAACAGAGCTTGTCAAGTGCTGTATGTACACCAGGTGGAGAGAGGGCTCGTCAAGTTTTGTATGTAGATCAGGTGGAGAGAGGGGTCATCGATTTCTGTATGTACATCAGGTGGTGATAGGGCTTGTTAAATTATGTATGAGTGCAGAGTTGGAGGGAGGGCTTGTCAAGTTCTATATGTACAAAGGGTGAGAGAGTGAGGACCAGTTAAGGTCTGTATGTATACAGTCGGAGGCAGGGCTTGTCAAGTTCTGTATGTAAACAGGGTGGGAGAGAGAGTTCGTAAAGTTCTGTATGTTCACAAGGTGGAAAAGAGATCTAGTCAATTTCTGTATTTTCAGAGAGGGGAGAGATGGTCCATACAGTTCTGTATGTTCACAGGGTGGGAGAGATGGTCTGTACAGTTATGTTTGTTCAAGAGGTAGGAGATATGGTTCGCACAGTTCTGTTTGTTCACAAGGTGGGAGTGATGGTTCGTACAGTTCTATATATTCACAGGGTGGGAGAGAGAGTTCGTAAAGTTCTGTATGTTCACAGGGTGGGAGAGAGGATTCGTACAGTTCTGTATGTTCACAAGGTGGAAGAGAGGTCTAGTCAATTTCTGTATTTTCAGAGAGGGGAGAGATGGTCCATACAGTTCTGTATGTTCACAGGGTGGAAGAGATGGTCTGTACAGTTATGTTTGTTCACGAGGTAGGAGATATGGTTCGAACAGTTCTGTTTGTTCACAAGGTGGGAGTGATGGTTCGTACAGTTCTATATATTCACAGGGTGGGAGAGATGGTTCGTACAGTTCTGTATGTTCACAAGGTGGGAGAGAGGTCTTGTCAAGTTCTATATGTTCACAGGGTGAGAGAGAGGGTTCGTAAGGTTCTGTATGTTAACAGGGAGGGAGAGAGGGTTTGTACAGTTCTGTATGTTCACAAAGTAAGAGAGATGGTTCGTACATTTCTGTATGTTCAGAAGGTGGGAGAGATGGTTTGTACAGTTCTGTATATTCACAAGGTGGGAGTGATGGTTTGTTCAGTTGTGTATGTTCACAGTTTGGGAGAGATGGTTCGTAATGTTCTGTATGTTGACAGGGTGGGAGAGAGGGTTTGTATAGTTCAATATATACACAGGCTGGAGACATAGGATTTGTCAAGTTTTGTATGTACACAATGGGAGGAGGGGTCACCTAGTTCTGTACATAAACAGGGTAACAGAAAGGGCTCGTCGGTGTACACAGGGTGAGAGAGAAGGTTCGTCAAGTTCTGTACATTTACAGGGTGAGAGAGAGGGTTCGTCAAATTCTATATGAATTCAGAGGGGCTCATGAACTCCTGTATGTACTCAGGGTAAAAGGGAGATTGCTTGTCAAGATTTATGGTAGAGATACTTGGAGGATAAATAGAATTCATCTGCTCTAAAGACTTACGTATAATGTTTGTTGGACAAAGCACTTACTATGTAGATATTAGCAGTCTTGTCAACTAATTTTAAGTTCATAAAACTCATGCAAAAAACACAACAGGTGCTTTCACAGAAAACTTTCAAGTCAGAAATTAACATAAGAATCTTTTTCGAGGAAATGGAGACGTTCAACAATCATACTGAGTCGTTTCATTTGAAATATCCATTGTCTGGTATTGTATTGTAAATTGTATATTCGAACCATTTTTAATTATTCAACTAAAGAATGAATCCAAAGTTCTCTGAATTACTTAGTATGAAGTAATTTTAATTTTATGTGGTGTGAATGTAACTTATAAAAATTCTAATAACTTACAATTTAAAATTTAGTGCTATAGAACTTTGACCTTTTTTCTAAATGTTTTATTTCAAATTATATATCACTTATAATCAACTAAGCAGAGTCCATTAAATAATGTCTCCCAAACTATTTAATACATTACAAGAATCATTTTATTTGTGTAAATTTAAAAGATATTTTATCTTAGTTATATGGATTTATTCGTCATATTTATGTATTTTTTCTTGTAGAATAATAATACTGTCATCTTTCATGTAAACACATTTCTTTCTACAATAAATTTGTAAAATACGTAGATATTGTGTAAAATATATTGACACTATGTGCAATAATAACTTATTGTTAAATATTTTCACCAGGCAACTTGTCCTGTGTTTTTATGTTTTTTATTAAGAAAACAGCTTCGAAACCAAAGACTAGATTGTATTGTTGCTACCATACTTTTTTAATGGTAACGTTATTCTCAACATTTAGGTAAGACAATAGAATAAAGCTACTTGCAAGACATTCTCAAATATTTTGAATGCTCATTTTTAAATTGTTTACTATCAAAATTTATATGTTACTGTGTTCATTAATATAACAAATTATCCATAAGTTAATATGAAATCATAGTCTGCACTTTGGTGCAGTGGTGTAACCCAGCTACTTGCGGACAAATAGTTGTAGAGATTGTAGGTGATAGGTTATGTGTTCGTTCCTCCCAATACAGACATGGTATCTGCTCAATGGTTGCCATCAACGTAGATACTTCTAGAGAAGTCTGGGTCTCCATGTTGGGTGGCGAATTTGGATGTTGAGTAGGGAAGTTAACGGAGTATCAGGCTTGTCATTAGCTGAAAATCAGACCAATACTGTGTGGTTTGGATTCCCAATGAAGCTGTAGGTTCTTAAAACTCATTTTGGGGTATTTTGTTATTGTATAAAAAGTTTAACCCTTGATTGGAAAATCTTTCTGGGATTAAGTTTTCAACTGAATAGAGATACAGTAAAACGTTGATAGTTGGACTTTTTGTGGACTACGAGGGTGTCGAACTATCGAAATGTCGAACTATAAGGAATCCATGGCAAATATGAAACAAACAATCAATTTTTATAGAGAAATTGTACTGTAATTTCTTCATGAATAGTTTAAAATTTAACAAAACCAAAAGCAAGCTATGTATATATGTAACAATATGTCACACAGAATTGGTATTGAGTTGCAATACGTAGTTATTATTAAAAAATGGAAGGTACAATACCAAAGGTAAAAGTAACTGAATGTCCAAAAAAATTGGTAATTTTTAACTGCTATTCACATTTCTACAGTTACTTCGTTGATCTGCACCGGGCGAAACAGTGCACAGCCTGCTATGACAATAATTTTGCTGCATTATGTTGCTATGGCTGTTTTGATGTGTAAGGACTGTCAAACTATTGAGGTTCTACTGTAAACACAGACATTTTACAAATCTGTAAAAACAACTTAATTTTATCATAGGCTAACCAAACAAGTGAGGAAATTGTTAAAAGTCAAATTTTTCCAGAATATTTAGAGGTCCAGTATTTGAAAATCTCAAATTATGCTCTAACTAAGCAAGAGATAATTTTAAATCACCTGATCAGAATTCTTTAACCCTAGATTCATAACCTTAAATTTTTGTCACACTATTCATAAGCATTCGTCTCTCAGACTACTCCAGGTAAAAAAATAAAACAAAATTGTAAATAAACAGTTATTTTAATAAAACTTATAGAACATGTAAATACATCAATTTAAAAGAATATCATGTGTTTTTTTTCTTGATTAGTTAATTTTAAATGCAATTTACACAGACTTTTCCCTGATGTTCTAAGCACATGAAGCGCTGACACTTAAAACATTTAAAACGTGTCATTCTTCTTTTTCCCGAAGGACAGAAGGAACAAATCTTCCTTTGTTGTGTTCCTTGAGGTTCTTCTTCAACAGTAGGTGCTTTTTGACCAAGGATGTCTTCAATTTTTGTCTTTAAGTGACGCTGTAAAGTTGGAAGTTGTATTCGCTCTTGTAACCATGGTAACATGAGTTCTTCACTAATGTTTTTGCAAACTCACGGCGTACTACTGATTGTTTTTATTTTGCCACCATGTTATGTACATAAATAACAAATGCGTTTTCTAAAGTGTCATTTATCATACCATAAAAAAAACATAAGGGCCATCTCTTACGTCTTTCTTCTACAACTCATGATACTGGTCATTTCATCGAATGCATCAACTGCACCTTTAGTTGCGTTATAGAACATAACTATGTCTGGCTTTCCAGTTTCTTGAGAAATGGTGCCTTTTCGTGTGTATTGGAAAGTAAATAGACAATTTTGTTGGACTTTGCTTTGTAAGAAACCAAAACATTTTCTTTGTTGTAACAAAACATGGACGAATTTAGCTTCCTTGATTTATTGTCTTGCATTTCTTTTGGGATTTCCTTTTTGTCTGATCGTAAAGTACCAACAACAGTTAACTTATGGTTGGTCAACATGTCATTAGCTAAAGGAACCGACGTAAACCAATTATCCATGGTCACGTTTCTGTTCATGTCATGGATACTCTTTGTTATATTTTTTACGAAGTAGGCACCTAGAGGAAGTCCTGTTGTGTTAGTATTTTTCCCTAAATAGGGCATTGCGTCTATCATATATTTTGTTTTTACATCACACAACAGGACAATTTTAAGCCCATATTTGTTGGGTTTAGATGGCAAACCATTCGTCTACTAGGCGACGCTCTAAAAACGAACACCTACACTAATCATAATCTTTCGTCTGTCATACGATGCAACAAACTTATGGTGCAACAACTACGCTACTGCTGGAAAATGGTGGCCAAATGTATAGCCAAGACTAATAGGATGTCTGGAGGGACGATTAGACGAGGGGGTGGGGGTAGACAGGCCCGCCAACCACTAAAAACTTAAATTTTCCGAAACTCCCGTCGTCTGAGAGATGAATGCTTATGAATCCAGGGTTAAAAGAAATTATGACAATGAGAATAATTTGTCATTAAAAACAATTTATTAACAGATAAAAATCACATAGAAAATAAATCTGTATCAGAAGGAAATAATATTTTGTAAATAATTCTGAAAGACTTCTAGTGCCAACTCTAAGTGTTCTACTTAATTCCATCACTGGCATTATCTATTTTTTTTTTACCCAAGTACTCTTAATTTAAACACTCTTAAGTTGTGAATATTGTACTCAAACTTATTCAAATATTAGATAAGAATTTTCCAAACAATTTTAAATCTGAAATCAGATCAAAATATTCGGGAATGTCTCTTCAATATGTATGTTCAGTGTGTAGGTTACTGTAATATATACTATGCCAGACATTGTATGCTTTAAACAGATGTTTTAATTTTCACCATTTTACATGTTTATTTTTTATACATCCATTTTCTGTAGTATATCAGAAAGCATAATTAGAAATCACTAGATGTTTTTATTACAAGATGTCCATCCTAAGGCTCTGATAGAATTAGATACAGTTAGTTAGTTTCTAATTTTATCATTTCCTTGCCAGGGCAGGACCTGATTTTAATTACATTATTTACCTTCTAACTTTTCTCTGATATTAGAAACTCAAAAAATTACTTTTGAAGTAGTGAAAAAAGATTTTTATATAGTTCAAGAAATATTTATTTTAAATATCGATTATTTAAATTAAAAATGTCGATCATATTTAATATCACATATAAGTACTATAACATAACGTTTTGAAGTCTTAATGGTTTTCTCTGATACAGTATTAAAAATACTAATGAGACTTGTTTTATGATAGTTTAGTAGTTGTTCAATTGAGTTCTAACCTATATTTTTTTTTCAAATTTATCTGAGGTTTACTAAAAATTATTTGTTACTTTTTTATATTTTTTTTATGTGTACAATATATAAGATGATTCTTTTTTTAATTACTTTGTAATTTAATACTCTGATATGGCTTATTGTTATTTTAAAGTGAATATAACAAGTTTGAAGGTTAGCCTTGGGGTACCATGATCTATAGCTTAACTGTTATCATATAGAAAATTAAATCATCTGTTAAATTTACATGCATTTGCCAAATGTCTGCTTAAGAATAAATACTACTTGGCATTGGAATATGAATTAAATTTGTCCTGTTTACCAAATGTGTAACATTCATTTTTAATAAGAAAAATAGAATGTCTGAATGAAAATAGTAATAAAATACCACTGTTATCAGTCTCAAATAAAACATTAATAAAACCATAATACTACTGAGTTATTTACCATTACAATTTATTGTTCGGCTCAGTAAAATCAATGCTGTACACACTTAAACTTCATGAGAAGAAGCGGCTGGTTGGATGAACAACATACACCGGTACCTGGGCACTCTGCCCACTGTCCCAACAAAGTCTCATAGAGTAAACTCTTACATGCCATTCCAAAAACATGTCATTACTTGTTATACATAGAACAGGAGTGTAACTGTTCCTTTTGAACACAAACAGAAAGTTATAAATTAGAATGCAGGATAACATAGCATCAGTTAGGGAAACTCTCTGAGAAGTATCTCTCTGCGTCTAATATCCGGAGGAGCTATGTTGGACAGCACTGGAAACCATGGTTGCAAAGAAGCAGCCCCTGATAGTCCTCATCACCATATTTAGTATTATATCAACCTCTTATACATGTGTATTTATTTATTTATTTACGGTTACACCATTTTTACAATAACAATACATGCAAAATAACAAAAATACATTAGAACAGCAGAATAATATTGACTAGTAACAGAAAGATCTGATAACATTGACAGAATGACATGAGGTATATAACAGGCACCAAGTAGTTAAGGTTGATGTGCACCATATTGAAGAGATATAACAATATTTTCAGAGTTGGGTGACAGAGAAGGTAACACTTTGATAGGGATAAGTGAGCCAATCGCAACAAGAACACCACCACCGCTGGACTTGCTGCTGGTAGCGGGACAACGGTCAAATCTATGGACATTATAATTGGATAGACCAAGCTCAGAGTCAGTGATGTCCGATGTAAGATTTGTTTCAACCAGAACAATAACGTCATAGACGCACGTTGAAACTGCCTTTTTTAAGTTATCCAGTTTGGTTCTTAGGCCATTGACATTCTAGTAGTAAATGTGTAACTTGTTGCGATTAGGCCTTTCTAGTTTTTTGCCGATATAATTTTAGGGATTCCGTTCCGATATTTTATTTTCAGTCCGGCCTCTCCAGCATCAGTTTGAGACTTCAGATCCTCTCGCAAGCGGCTGAACTGTTTCCTTTAATGCTTGGTTCGGTCTCTTGAGATAGACGCATTGGCGAGGGATTGGTCGAGATTCCTTAAAGTTTTGATGTTAAGATTCTTCATGAAATCCATGACAATAGCTTGTTCTTTGAAAATAACTTTTAGAGGTCTAGGTCCATTGTCAGATGGTCTCCCAATTCTATAAGTCATAATTAGTCTGACAGAATTTATTTACCAGTAGGGTTACAGCAGTGTTATCATGATTGACTCTCGAGGCTACATTGGAGCTTTTAGATTCGATAAGCCCATATACTATGATATTTCGTGAGCAATTACTTCGCTCGACAATTTCTTCAAAGATTGTATCGCAATTTACAGATTCTGGAGTCGCTATTTTCAGGGCGCTAACCTCTTTCTCAAGGGAGTCGAGCCGCTTTTCTGCCCCTAGAATCCTGGGTTCCAAAGAAGCAAGTGTCTGGTTTACCCCTGCAAGTTCGTTTTTCATAGTAACAATATCTTCTGGTACTCCAGCCAATTTATTCATCATATCCAACATTTTATCGACCTTGCCAGAAAATACATCGAAACGGGCCTTCAATGTGTTTGAGGGGTGATTTTCGGGATTAATACAGTAAACACGATTGCAAAACCATTTTTTCTTGTTGTTTGAAGATAAAGCCGCATAAGTGTCAGAGAGGTTGACGAGAAATGGAACCAACAACAACATTTTTTTTTACATTTGATACCTTTTTCAGAGTCAAGAACCTTGTGCATATACACAACGCAAACCTACACATCAGGTACCAGATCCATGATTATAGATGATCCTAATAATGATTATAATAACGATCCTAACCTAACATTTAAGAACAGAATAATAATGACACATGGGAGCACAATATTCAGCGTTGGAGTAAACCAGGGACAAAGCTGTAGTATCAAAGTATAAAACACCCACTAGCGACACTCCCATTGCATGCTTTGGGACTAGTGTGACACTAGCACTCCTAATGGCAGGAGCATACAACACATCCCAATATCGTTCGTTGTTTTGTGTTGTGTCTAGCAAATAAGTGGAATATATCAATAGGAAAAGAGGTATGACAGATAATTTTACATTAACTAATAACAGCTGTGGATGTAAATACAAAGCAGAAATAAGCACTTTCCTGCTTCATTTTATAATTGAAATGTCGCTACTGGGTGTTTTATACTGTGGTAGTACTCAGGACTTGTCCATTGGCTCCCCACAATGATCCAGAAAGTTGCAGTACTACTATAAATTTAAATGGGAATGGCAAATGATCAGTAATGTGATTGCGGAGTCAAAGTTCAAACTATGGATTACAAAGTCAATTAATACCTCTTGTGTTCTTTTCAGGCGAGATTGGCTGCTCTCTGTTCGATCAGAGAAGCTGGTGTTGAATGGTTAGAAACCTGGATTTAGCTCTGTGACGGGAGATCAATATTTAAAACTAAAATACTTCGTATCTTTTATTGTACGATCTTATTTTATTTAGATATTTTATCAGTGTAATATTTTGAATCTTTTATTAGTTTGGTAGCTGGCCTATGAAAGCCATACGATGTATATATATAGTTAGGAAAACTAAAGTGTCTGTAATACAGCCAACAGCGGGGAACTGGCCATAAATTAGGAATAGGTGTAACAGGTCTGTAAGTGAAGAAGTGTTTAAGCTACAAAGGGTGGGCATCGATATCAGCTACTGAATACTGTGTTACCTGATGGGCAAGTGAGAAATAGAGAGTAAACTGCCATTCTTGATTACCTCGCACAATAATTTGGGGATGGAAGAACAGATGAAAATTCATCTACTAATAGACGACAGAGTTCCAAGATTTTAAAAAGTCAAAACCAAATTGTATGTAGGAGAATCAACTGTGATAGAACTATTCTCTGGAGAAGACTTTGACTGGGGAAGGGTCTGTATACCCTAGCAATAAGCTGTGTTTATTTAATTGCTGATATTGTGATTTGTGATCCAATGTTAATCCAATGTTGAAGTTTTTGCTTCAATTAGTAACTATTGTTTTCAGTATGGAACCAGTAACCATGGTTACTACCGCAACATCAATTTGTTATGTTATCAGCAATGTGACTATTTTTAACACGTTCACTGCTAAAATTCACACAGAATAGTATTCCAGGTGCTAAAATATACTACTGTATTATAAATTTTATTTACATTTAGAGTAGAAATGATGAAATTGGATGAGAAAGAGTTGACAGAAACTGGAAAATCCTCCTTATGGCTGTTTTGAAAATATGGCAGCTCCCTCCCATGTGCACATGCCATGGGTAGAGTCACATGCCAAGCAATAATTGTATAATGGAAGGAATTCCTACCATGTGCACTACTAGTAGCGTTGTGCATGAATAGAAGAAAGAATCACTCCCATGTGCACTACTAGTAACCATATGTATCAATGGAAGTAATCTCTCCTATGTGCACTACTAGTAGCGTTGTCTATCAACAGAAGTAATATCTCCTATGTGCACTACTAGTAGCGTTGTCTATCAATGGAAGTAATATCTCCCATGTGCACTACGAGTAGCGATGTGTATCAACGGAAGTAATCTCTCCTATGTGCACTACTAGTGGCGTTGTCTATCAACGGAAGTAATCTCTCCCATGTGCACCACTAGTAGCTTTGTCTATCAACGGAAGTAATCTCTCCTATGTGCACCACTAGTAGCGTTGTTTATCAATGGAAAGAGACTCTTCCATAGCCACTGAATGTGTTAAGCTGTGTTAATGTTGTTTTTACTTTTTCTGGAAATGTGTTTTCCACAATTTCTCAATTTTAGATTTGTGATTCTTTTCTATTTCTTTTAAAATATTTATAATTTTATTCATATTTTAGAAGGGATAGTTTCAGCAACCAACAAATATGACAATATGATTTAAAATAGATTTGTATGAACCTACTACAAGACAGTTCCTCAGATAAAGTTACTCTGATGAAAGTTGCTTACTTGAACCAGAGGTAACCAGAGTTATCGGCTAGCGAATAAGTCTTTTCCATAGAGAAAACAGTATTCAAAGTTACTAGACTTCCGAAGTGGCCAAAAATAAGTGATTAGTAATGATAGATGATTTGTTTTTGTCCATGTACATCAAATTGTTTCTTATGGTGAGTACCGTTATAAACAATTTTTTCGCATATCTGGAAATCTGCTAGCTTGCATTTTATTCAACTGTAAACATGTTAACAGTGCACATGTAAATGTAATGAATCCAACTAAACTGTGATTTTAAGGTGTGCTTTACATCATATATATATAGAATTTTCTTAAGGTGAGTGTATGTTCTTTTGTGTATCTAAAAATATGTTAAGCATCGGTTAAACTATTTTTTTAAGCATTAAGATATTTTTTAACTGCCGATGTTTTAAGAACTGTAAAAATCATGCAAACAAGTAAAATATTAGCTATTCTCCTATTTTATTCTCACAATAATAATTTGTAATAATTTACTTCTTGTGATATAAAATGTTCAAATCTGTGTCTATTTAATACCAGATAAGTTCTTATAATATTTCTCAATTTTTACTAAGATATTTTTTAGATGCCAATGTTTGAAGTAATCACGCAAACTAGGAAATCTCCCATTTTATTCCTACAATAATAATTTAATAAAGTATTTCTTATTATGTAACACATTCTTTATGAAGAAATAACCAAAAGAAGTTTGCTTTCCAACTCCAAACTAAGCCATGATGCCATAGATGAAATGATAAATCTACTAGAAATAGTTTTGAACCAGAATTATTTTCAATTTGGTAATAAATACTACTTTCAAAACAATGGTCTGGCTATGGGATCCCCCCTCTCAAGTATCTTATCTGTAATCTATCTGAACGACTTTGAGAATAAACATATTTTTCTGAGATACAAAACTTAAATTCACCATTGAAATTGAAGATAACAATAGTTTAAACTTCCTTGACCTTACCTTCAAGAAACACAATAAAGCCATTACATACTCCATATACAGAAAGCCAACAGCCACCGACCATACAATCCATACCTCGTCATACCATCCTTATTCACATAAATTATCAGCTTACAGAAGTATGGTTTACAGATTATTGAAAGTTCCACTTACCACAGACGATTATGCCAAAGAGTTAAATGTTATAAAATACATAGCGGTGCATAATGGTTATGACATAAAAATGGTTCATGACCTAGTTAGTAAATTTAAAAATAAAAACGTTCTCGCTCCTTCAGGAAAACCCAAGCAAAAGTACACATCAATAGAATATGGTGAAAATTTATATTTCACTTTGAAATCACAACTAAAAAAAACAAATTTCACTTTATTTTGTAAAACATCTAATAAAATAGGAAAACTCTTAAATATCCTAAATGAACCAAATCCTACTGCCTTAGATACCACTGGCATATATAAAATCAAATGTTCAGATTGTCCGAGTATTTATATAGGACAGACAGGCCGTTCTTTCACAAAGCGTTTCAATGAACACCTACCCAAGAACGTTAATAAGCCTCAAACATCTCGTTTTGCTGAACATTTAGTTAACAACAATCGTAAAATTAAGGACATTGACACCAACCTAGATATTCTCCATAGATGTAATAAAGGTGCGACAATGAATACTCTAGAGAATTATGAAATATATAAAGCCATAAAGAGCAACCCAATTACTGTGCTTAATGAAAAATTAAAATTCTCTACAAATATTTTATTTGATCGGATTACAAATTTGAATCAACCGATGAAAGAAGACAGATGGCCAGATAGAAATAAAATTGTTCAAAGTCAAGTAAGCATTGGATAACATCGTTCCAGTTGCACGCTCAATCCAGATGTAACCATGTTACCAACCGGCAATGTTATCATATGTTTTATTATTTTTATTTTTGTAAATATGTAATTGTTGTATTATGTTTTTAATGTGACTGTTTTGACATGTACAATGGATGTGAACATGGAGTTCTTACTCTGAAACCGGTAATCCAATAAATAGAATTTTGTAGCTGAAGACGACAAAGGTACGTTAACCTTATTATTTGTTACCTTACAGTAAACTTGTTCCCCACTTACAAGCTCTTATTCCCCAACTTATGAGGGGAATAAGAGCTTCAAAGAGATCTACAATGCTGGCTTGTACAAGAGGATCTTTTAGCACATGAATAACAACTTGAATCAAGTCAAATCCAAAGTAGTTCCAATGTTTTGTTATGTATTTGTAGAGTAAAATATTAGTTTATATTATAGTATTTAGTAAAGTGTTGTAGGTGTCTACAAAGTAATTATAATTTTATATTTTTTTAATATGGTTCTGTCTTTTAAAACTTAAAAAATCAACACATTTCAAGACTATTGATTTAGAGATCCATCTGCTGAAATACAAACAAAACGTGCTTTTAACATTCCCAATTTTAATCTAATTTTAAATTCCATTTTCATTTATACAGAATTTTAAATGTATGAAAAAAATTATACAGAAATCCGACAAAGACTAATTTTTACAATGGGACTATGTGAAAAGCGTGTAACAAAATAGTCAATTGTTTTAATTACAAATAGTTTTATTAGATTATCACATGTTTTCTTTATTAGATAATTTTAATTTATTCAAATATTCAACATACAGGCACAATTATTTTATTCCTTTTGATGGTATCTCAATTTGTATTGAGTATATCTCAAAATAAGTTTGAATATGGACCTTCTAGCGAGTTACAGCGGGTGTGCAGCATATACAATAGAATTCCAATTATCCGAATCAATTGTGACCAGACCCTATTCGGATAATCAAATATTCAGATTTTTGTCTAAAACAGTCCATTTTATTTATTTAACTACTGCATGTAATAAATTGCACGTATTTTGAAATGGGATACAAAACAATATTTTAAATGAGAAAGGAAATGTATTACATAGTTACTGTGATAACAGTTTAATTACACACTACAGTGTACTATGGTGTGTATTTAATTACACACTACAGTGTACTATTATGTGTATTTAATTACACACTACAGTGTACTATTATGTGTATTTACGTACCATCCTGTAAACAAATGTTTTTGCTTGCCAAACATCTTAGTTAAATATGCTCTATATGTTTGACTGTCTTCTCCGTTTTTGGGCAGCCAGGTCGTGCATCCGCTTGACAGAGGGAAGGACAATAGCGTGAGTATACAATACATAATCCCTATCGCAGTATGTTTCCTGGCATAGTTTGAATGTTGTTCTTTTAAGATGGTGTTACAGTATACATTATTTGTTGAGGCATATTATATGTTATTTATTGTGATATTTATATGTATGATATATCTTTCTAAGGATTAAAAACACTACTCTTTGTTGCACGCTCTTAGTTTTCATTTTATTTATTTTTTTACAACAAAATTAAAAACTAAAGATTTTAAGATTTCTTTTAAGAGATTCTGAAAGTAATTCGGATAATTGACGATTCGGATAGTTGGAGTTCAGATAATTGGAGTTCCACTGTAAGTCAGTTTGTTCGGTTAGATGTTCAACGATCTAGCAGGCTAAAACCATTGACTACAGAAATAAGAAGACTATCTGTTCATAGGGTCCTGTCAAGCTCGTATTCCTGTTCGGTGAAATTAGTTGATGTTTTGTTTTTACAGGTAGCGCCAGTAGTCTCACTCTCTTTCTCTCTCTTCATTCCTCTCTCTGTCTTTCTCCAACATACACCAATCTGACAAATAGCTGAGCTAATAGTATGCCAAACAGTTATCCGAGTGCATATTTGAAATTAATCACCGTTAGATAGCAGCACAGTTGTATATCAACAGGAAATTCATTACCTTCAACAGTCTGTTTGTTTCTGTAGTCAATGATCGAAGTGAAAGAGAAGAAATATGACATAGTCTACTCCCTCAATTGGTGATAGTGTGAGTGATTGACACAAGTATGAATAAACACAATAACAAATATAAAAAACATAATAACCTTCTTGAAGACTACTGTGAGTTATTTTCAAAGGCTCTTCATAGCAAAGGATCTTGCTTGTCTTTTTAAAAACTAAGTAATAATAATAAATTAAATATAGTAAAATCTGTTGGTTTACTATGTATCATACTGAAAGACCTGACGAAGTTAAGGGCTTTGGAATTGCTTGCACGGGATTTAAAATATAGATAGATAAATAAATAAAATCTTTTGTAAGTTGGTAAAAAATATTGAACGACTTTGCCAAGTAAAATTTCCTATTGAGCAGTATAACAGACTGATGTGAGTGAGATGCACTGAGTGGTGGAAATGAGACAGAGAACTACTCTTCCTATAGTCCCAACCTATAGCAGCAAGGTTACTAGTGGTCCCGCAGAGGTTTAGGTAAATGATTTTATCAATACTTCATTACGAAATAAAAAGGTGAAAAATGCAAAATTTACTTGAAAAAGGAAGTAAATCAAAGTAGATTATCTTTTATGTCTGATAAGGATTTAGTGCTAAAAGACAGTTAAACTTTGTCAAAATATTAGCAGGCAGTTGATCTCGGTGTTTATTATAATAATACTCGTAGTAAGTTAGGTAAAATGGCTTCCACATCGATTTGACTTTTTTAAGCCAAATATTTTAAATTCTTAAATATTTAAATTCTTGCTAGTGAGCTGCAAGACCAAGGGAGTCACTGAGGGACTGTGTGTTATGATATAGGCAATTTATTATGTTTGCAGAATCATATTTATAATTTATAATAATTTATACTGTACGTGTATGGGCGGGCAGGTGGGTCATCACCACTGAACGTGTTTGGGTGGGTGGGCGGGTCATCACAATTGTACGTGTATGGGTCGTGGGGTGGGTCATCACCACTGTACTGTTTGGGTGAATGGGTGGGTCATCACCAATTAAGGTGTTTAGGTGGGTGGATGGGTGGGTCATCCACTGTAGGTGTTAGGGTGGGTGGGTCATCACCACTGAACGTGTTTGGGTGGGTGAGTGTGTCCACACTATATAAAGTATTAAATGGTAGCCTAAGTATTTAAATAATATATTAAGTAATATATTCATTGACATTTTAAAAAATTGCAAACAGAAAATAGTTTATGGGCCAGTTTTTCATTATGCAACACTTCTCACTGTATATTGTTATTAAACTGTTTTCTGTTTGCAATTTGTTAAACTGTCAATACAACTTTAAAACATATTTTTTTCTTTTTTAAATTTATCTAAATATTTAGTGGTTCACCAATATTATTATAATGCATCAAGTGGTTTTTGAGAATAAAAGGTTGGAAACAGGTAATTAGGATACATTAACAATAGTAATAAAATACTAAATAAAAAATCTAGACACTCTTAATAGGTTGTGTGTTAGTTAGTTGGTTACTACTGCGAGAAGTGTTCGGGTTGTGGCTCCGTGCAGTCAACCACAGAGAACAAACAGAGGTCACATCTAATAGTGCACTGAATGTGTGTCGAGTAGTTATTTCCAGTTTGCTATGCGATGGCAGAGCCATAGCAATCCTTGTCAAGGATAAACGTGGTGATAATTACTCCAGATGTATAGAGATGTACATGGGGGATGATGTTGTTCGCATCCACAGCAAATCTTTAAAGCTGTACGTATCCCCTGGGTAGTTCCAAACGAGCAACAAATCTGGTAGATGGACTGTCACAAATTTGTAATCTCCCAGCTTTATCAACTACCACACAAAATTAAAAAAAAAATGTACATTAGTTGTAGTCTGTTCATAACTGCCACTGAGGCATTTGCTGCGACCATAAGAAACGACCTCTGTTTCTTTTTTCTCTGTGACACAACTAACTAATGGAAAGATTTCCAATCTCTTACAGAGTGTGGCCCTTGCAAATTGGGATATTGCTTTCTACAAGTTGGAAGGTAGGCTATAGATAGGCCGCTTAGAAAACGATCTACTGAACCAATGAATACACATAGATGATTAGTGTATTCATTGACTAAACGCACTAGGGCGAGTGAGATGAACTGAGTGATGGAAGTGAGACAGATTACTCTTCTCCCACTGTATAATTGCATTTAAAAATTATCATGGCAGCCCGGATGCAGAAGGTGGCGCAAAAGCAAGCCCCTCCCATTACGTAATTACGTCATTAGCAGCAGTGACCATGGTTTTGATTAACATAAACAAATCAAGCTCAGCACGATTAAATTAAACTATTATTTAGCATTCAAATAAGAATTAATAATAACACAATGAATAATAATGTAACCAATAAATAGCAATTACACAAACTTGTGCAGTTCATTACAGTTACTTGTTTAAACTAAACACTGTTGCAGAAGTTGGACACTTGAAAGCAGAAGTTGGTCAAGACTTTGAAGTAAAGCAGCTCAGTGGTAGAACGAATCCCCTCCGCTGCTAGAACCCCTACAAGCACTAAATATAACACGCAGGTCGCTTACTGTCCGGCCCAGTTATAGTAATAAATAAATTCTCGCTTAGAAAATGTGTTGCCTGAATAAGAGAGAATTGAAAAAAGAACGCTTAAAGTATTTTACTTTATAATTACAAGCAATTCAAAATGAACGATAAAATATCTATCTAGTATATTATGAATATGGTTAAAACAGTAGTATTTATAATAATTATTATTATATTAAAATAATTATTTATAGTATTATATTTAACGCTTTTCTAATAAATTAAAGGTTGTGTGGTCCAATCAGACGCCGTTAGTTCCAGCTGACAAGGGTTCCGAGAATGGTCTGTTTATCTGTTGCCATGGCAATTCAGCACTAAACTGTTTACTGCATCCAGTCATAACATTGCATGTATTGAATTCTCTCTGATCGTATCGTAAATAAATGATGGATGGATCAATACCAATGGGAACAAATAGTGAATTTTGAATCGTGAAGCACGAGCAACAAGCGATGTCAAGATGGAATGTGGACCAGCACCTAGAGTGGACCACCCTGTGGACCAAATAAAGACTACCGACTTCTACAAAACATGCCAACTGCCTTTGAGATTTGATTACCCTCGTAAGTAGATTATTCTATTTTAACAATGTTAACGTAATTGAAGTTATCTCTATGTATAACAGAGAAAGCCTTCACTCACTCATCACTAACTCTCCAACTTCCCACGTACAAGAGCTGAAATTTGGTACAAATGTTTGTAGTACGCTAAGTAGGAAAACTAAAGTATTTCCATCTTGATAAAATACTCTTAAGGGGTAGAAACCGCCTCAGAAATATTGTTCCATAAGGATAACATTGGGTTCGTTTTAGTAAATTAATATCAGCTGTTTTGTAAATAAACAAATGTGTTAATTTGTATGTTTGATAACACAACAGATTTTGATGAAATTTTAATGGAAGTTAGCTTTTGTATCACAGATACCGGCTAAGAAATATTTCTCGGAATTC
The DNA here is from genome assembly GCA_035578905.1 of Stictocephala bisonia. Classification (NCBI taxonomy): domain Eukaryota; kingdom Metazoa; phylum Arthropoda; class Insecta; order Hemiptera; family Membracidae; genus Stictocephala; species Stictocephala bisonia. The sequence goes on along the minus strand of JAQJVL010000137.1, from coordinate 611,545 downwards.
CATTTCTAAGGGGTAGAGACAAAACCCCTCAACGTTACCTTTTTTCATAAGAATATCACTGGATTTAATTTAATTTATTTCAAACTACTGATAATATATATTCATGACATAACATTTTGGCTAATTTAGTGTTAGTTGTGAAATGTTTAAGGTCATTTCTACTCACTTTGCATCACCCTAAAGTAGACTTATAGGGTTTCTAGACTAACACTTTGTTATCTTGGAGGACGGCAGCAGTCTGAGCTTTTGTATTGATGTTATGGTTTAGAGAGAACCACGTAGGGAAGGTTAAGCAAGAGAGGAGAACCTCCTCGTAGCGAAGCAAGGGCTGTCGGCTAGTTAAATAATGTAATTGCTTGTAAATCTATATATTTATACTTCCGTAAGCGAATCAATCCCCACGAAATTTCTCGACATAGGAAAAAATAAGGCAGCTAAGTTGGTTCAGGCCTAGCTTTATAAGCTAAAGGTTCTCAGTTCGATGTCAATCAAAGTTGTTACAAGTTTTCAAAAGTGTCAGCTGATGACCACCGTCTGTTCATCTGTCATTGGGCTATTAATTATGACACTTTCTAAGGAATGGTCGGCCTTAGTTTGTAATAATGACTGCATTTCGCTCATTACACTAATTCGAAATCCATATTCGTCCATATCTCGACGGTCAGTGTCTTAAGATTAAATAAATAACTTATTTAGATTAATTTTAAAGTTTAAGGGCCAAGGTCGTTGGAAAAACTTTCAAAAATTTACAAAATTAACCCAACTCCACTCTACTGGCGCTAAAATGCTAAAATATTCAATAATTTTCTATCAATACCAACAACGTTGTGTCGGCGTTTCATATGTAAGAATTCATAAGAAAGAATATCTCTACAATGTTTTTATTTGGGTTAGTAAATATAACAGTTGTTTATGTTCATGCTGTTTTAAACATTGTGTATTTCAAGTGATGATTTAAAACCATATGATTTATGACATCATAAAAACAGCTGTTAAACAAAAACAATGCTAAATACTTTGTTCTTTTAATAGTCATCCTACTGTTAATTTAGCCACGAGTCACAGGCCGGAGGTTGGCACGCGAAGCGTGTAGGGGTGTCCCCTAGAATGTTATATAAAAATACTAGCTGTACCCGTCCGCTTCGCCGGCCATAGTATTGAGTTTGATTATATAATCGAAATGTGCAGCAAGCTTTCAGTTTAAATACTTGCAATCAAAATATAAGTAATAATTCCAACAAATTCAAGAACATTAAAAAAATTACTTCAAACTAAATACTTTGTTTTTTAAAAACAATTATTTAATCTAATATCAAATTTAGAACAGGTAATTTTAAGTATAATTTACTAATGTACACAATTCTATAAATACTAGGGGACACCCCTGCACGCTTAGCATGCCAACCCCCTCACTCGCTGCGCTCGTGACATCTCGGCCTTCGGCCTCGGCATGTGATTTTTGACTGCATATAATAGAGGTTAACTGTACATCGTAAAATCACAATATTAAATGTATTCACAGTATCTTACTCACTTTACTTACGTTGCTACCTATTAGTATAAACACACCTATTAGAATGTGGTATGTTCACCTATTATTAGTATAAACACCGAATGGTATTTCTTAGTCTATTTCAAAGGTGGTTATTTCATTTGTTTTTGTTTAACTGCTGAAGATTAATTAAATAACTGCATTGAAACCATTGAAACCTTCAAGTCCAATAAAGCGGAGCCGTACAATCGAATGTGAATAAAACCATTCTTAAAAACTTCCCTGTTTTAACATTATGAAATATCTAACCTCCTCAATATTAAAAGCACACTTTTTTACATTCCAACAGTTGTTAACTTTCTAGAAACCATTATTTACATTTGTACAGCTGTTACTTTCCTAATCATTTAAATATCTCTCCATGTTATTCTTCCGGGCGAAAAACGCACTTTGAGAGCTTCCCGTGCCCTTCAGGGTGAACATGTTGAAAAATTAAGACCTTATTGCAAAACTACAAATAGAGGCAAATTTTTTGATAGCTCAACAGTTTAAATTGGTCATGAAATAAGGGAGGAGTTGCGTTGACAAAAACATCTTCACGTATTATATATAAGGATGTTATTCAGTTTGTTTCATTTCTTCTTTGAGTTCTTTATTGGAAGATTTTAAATTAAAAATAATTTTAAAATTCTAATATATTCAAATAAAATGATTTATTCTGTATAAATAACATTGTAAATAATAAATGATAGTTCCAATAACAAAATAAATCATTTTATTGGAATATATGAGAATTTTTAAATTATTGTCAATTTGTTTCTATTTAAAAGGAGTCCTGAGGTCGGAGAGGAAAATCTTTTCTCAGTGAGCCTCTAGGGGCCAAGATAAACCTATGTACAAAATGTCAAGTCAATTGGACGTATATTTTTGGAGAAATCGTGATGAGTTGTAAATGGCTCTTATATAGGCCTATATAGATTTATTAAATTTAAAATTTTCCGATTTAAATCAGTTTTTATCTTAGATAATAAAGTTTCAAAGTCTAGACGAATCTGTAAGTCTACTTTTAGAGGGCTCAAATTTTGGTAATTGGCTCTGAATCAGTGAAATATCGTGTTTCTAGCCATGTTTAGCCATATCCTATGACCTGGCTATATATGTGTTCAGATTAAATTGTATATTTTCCCATTGAATAGAGTATGTTCTCCTAGATAACAAAGTTTCAGTCTAGAAAAATCTGTAAGTCTACTCTTAGAGGCCGTAAATTAACAAATTTGATTTACATGTACAAATTGAAAATCTAACTCTACCTAAGAATGAAGGAGGTGAGATAGAGCAAAAAGCCATTGGGTCAAAGTTGAAGATCGTCACAAATCAAGTACAGAAAATAATGTTAGTTTTGCTGTAGAACCGTTCATTTAGCCGCTTCAGTCCAATTAAAGAAACGCTGTTTTTTGCCACTTATAATGTTAGGCAATAAAAAGGCTACCATCTTCGATTTACTAAGAATTTTTCAAAATCCCTTCTTATTGTACATCTACAACATAAGACCTTTGACTCTACAACATTTCAGCCTTGTAGGCTTAGTATTTTTTTTAGTTACAGCGATAAACGAGTGAGTCAATGGTACTCGCCTTTTATAGGTTTAATAGATAGATAATCAAATATCATTTGACAAGAAAGGAAAAAAAATAGTCAAAGTTTTAGCATTCATTTGCTAACTTCAATACAGTAAATGAATAGTTGAGTTTTGATTTGCATTAATTAATTAATACTCGCAATCAATATGGGAAGAAGTATGTGCCAAAGACGCCACTAGAACTCGTAATAATATTACACTCGTAGGCCTACGTGTGTGGGTGGATGTGATGGTCACTACCTACACTCGTAGGCCTACGTGTGTGGGTGGGTGTGATGGTCACTACCTATACTCGTAGGCCTACGTGCGTGGGTGGGTGTGATGGTCACTACCTACACTCGTAGGCCTACGTGTGTGGGTGGGTGTGATGGTCACTACCTACACTCGTAGGCCTACGTGTGTGGGTGGGTGTGATGGTCACTTACTACACTCGTAGGCCTGCGTGTGTGGGTGGGTGTGATGGTCACTACCTACACTCGTAGGCCTACGTGCTTGGGTGGGTGTGATGGTCACTACCTACACTCGTAGGCCTACGTGTGTGGGTGGGTGTGATGGTCACTACCTACACTCGTAGGCCTACGTGCGTGGGTGGGTGTGATGGTCACTACCTACACTCGTAGGCCTACGTGCGTGGGTGGGTGTGATGGTCACTACCTACACTCGTAGGCCTGCGTGTGTGGGTGGGTGTGATGGTCACTACCTACACTCGTAGGCCTACGTGCGTGGGTGGGTGTGATGGTCACTACCTACACTCGTAGGCCTACGTGCGTGGGTGGGTGTGATGGTCACTACCTACACTCGTAGGCCTACGTGCGTGGGTGGGTGTGATGGTCACTACCTACACTCGTAGGCCTACGTGTGTGGGTGGGTGTGATGGTCACTACCTACACTCGTAGGCCTACGTGCGTGGGTGGGTGTGATGGTCACTACCTACACTCGTAGGCCTACGTGCGTGGGTGGGTGTGATGGTCACTACCTACACTCGTAGGCCTACGTGTGTGGGTGGGTGTGATGGTCACTTACTACACTCGTAGGCCTGCGTGTGTGGGTGGGTGTGATGGTCACTACCTACACACGTAGGCCTACGTGTGTGTGTGGGTGTGGTGGTCACTACCTACACTCGTAGGCCTACGTGTGTGTGTGGGTGTGATGGTCACTACCTACACTCGTAGGCCTACGTGTGTGGGTGGGTGTGATGGTCACTTACTACACTCGTAGGCCTGCGTGTGTGGGTGGGTGTGATGGTCACTACCTACACACGTAGGCCTACGTGTGTGTGTGGGTGTGGTGGTCACTACCTACACTCGTAGGCCTACGTGTGTGGGTGGGTGTGATGGTCACTACCTACACTCGTAGGCCTACGTGTGTGGGTGGGTGTGATGGTCACTTACTACACTCGTAGGCCTACGTGTGTGGGTGGGTGTGATGGTCACTACCTACACTCGTAGGCCTACGTGTGTGGGTGGGTGTGATGGTCACTTACTACACTTGTAGGCCTACGTGTGTGGGTGGGTGTGATGGTCACTACCTACACTCGTAGGCCTACGTGCGTGGGTGGGTGTGATGGTCACTACCTACACTCGTAGGCCTACGTGCGTGGGTGGGTGTGATGGTCACTACCTACACTCGTAGGCCTACGTGTGTGGGAGGGGTGTGATGGTCACTACCTACACTCGTAGGCCTACGTGCGTGGGTGGATGTGATGGTCACTACCTACACTCGTAGGCCTACGTGCGTGGGTGGGTGTGATGGTCACTACCTACACTCGTAGGCCTACGTGCGTGGGTGGGTGTGATGGTCACTACCTACACTCGTAGGCCTACGTGTGTGGGTGGGTGTGATGGTCACTTACTACACTCGTAGGCCTGCGTGTGTGGGTGGGTGTGATGGTCACTACCTACACACGTAGGCCTACGTGTGTGTGTGGGTGTGGTGGTCACTACCTACACTCGTAGGCCTACGTGTGTGGGTGGGTGTGATGGTCACTACCTACACTCGTAGGCCTACGTGTGTGGGTGGGTGTGATGGTCACTTACTACACTCGTAGGCCTACGTGTGTGGGTGGGTGTGATGGTCACTACCTACACCCGTAGGCCTACGTGTGTGGGTGGGTGTGATGGTCACTTACTACACTCGTAGGCCTACGTGTGTGGGTGGGTGTGATGGTCACTACCTACACTCGTAGGCCTACGTGCGTGGGTGGGTGTGATGGTCACTTACTACACTCGTAGGCCTGCGTGTGTGGGTGGGTGTGATGGTCACTACCTACACACGTAGGCCTACGTGTGTGTGTGGGTGTGGTGGTCACTACCTACACTCGTAGGCCTACGTGTGTGGGTGGGTGTGATGGTCACTACCTACACTCGTAGGCCTACGTGTGTGGGTGGGTGTGATGGTCACTACCTACACTCGTAGGCCTACGTGTGTGGGTGGGTGTGATGGTCACTTACTACACTCGTAGGCCTACGTGTGTGGGTGGGAGTGATGGTCACTACCTACACTCGTAGGCCTACGTGTGTGGGTGGGTGTGATGGTCACTTACTACACTCGTAGGCCTACGTGTGTGGGTGGGTGTGATGGTCACTACCTACACTCGTAGGCCTACGTGTGTGGGTGGGTGTGATGGTCACTTACTACACTTGTAGGCCTACGTGTGTGGGTGGGTGTGATGGTCACTACCTACACTCGTAGGCCTACGTGTGTGGTTGTGTGGGGTGGTCACTACCTACACTCGTAGGTCTACGTGTGGTGGGCGGAAGTGGTGTGGTGTTACTTCAAAAGGAATTATAAGAAAAACCAGCCTTAATTTAAAAAGCACGTTTTAATTAAAATTTCCCTCTGTTTATCTCAAAAAGTAACCTATCAAAAATTAAAGACACTAGAGTAAGAATACTTTTTAACTAAACTTGCACTAACTAACTAAACTAACTTTAAGAAACTTTTTAAATAAATTTGCAAAACCAAGTCAAGAAAGACAAACTATTTACAAGAAAGGTGACAATTTACGAAAGGCTATTTCGATAGAGTCCGTTTGTTCAACAGCAGATAATACCCACTCATATGTCGATTTGTTTGTTGACTGTACAAACACGCATTTAGTGAGATCTTTATCGGTGTCATAATGAATTCCTACATGTGAACCGTCGATTGTGATCGAACTCACTCGAGTTGACAAAAGGTCTGTCAGACGATTCGAGATCAGCGCAGTCTACTTAGACCTGTATCGACCTTATAAGACTTTTGCTTTGAATGTGAAATTTCGTTTAAACAATTCTAGGGTACAGTAAAGTTGATGTTTTCCTCTACACATTAAAATATGTCGATATGAAAAAATAGTTTCATTTTGCATAGTTTTTATAGTGATTTAATACAATTAGATTTATTTCGTCATCTTATTTTGATATACAAGGTGTCACAAATAAGTTGTCCTGGCTATGCATTTTAAAATTCGATGTGTGATTCTAAGCTAAAAATGAAGAATAATACTTGTTCAATTTCCGCTTTGTTTAGCAGCTAGACGCCTTTTTTCTTTTTTTTTCATAAAACAACTTTATACCTTTCTTGTCGCATGGCCGACAGCCTCCGACAGTATTTCAGTCACACTAAAAGTTGTGATTGCTTAGCAAAATTATGGGTAATTTTTCTTTAACATATTTTTTGTACGCATTGTATTGGTTCATGAACGAATTGGGAAAAAATTATACTATTAAAATGGGTTGCAATGCAACTAGAAATTTTGTCACCTGTTTTGTTTCGTAACAAATTTACGCGGGTTTTGTTTACATTATGAGTCATTAATTCGTAGATAAATAATTGCAATTTGCAATTATGCTGTTACATAATTTTATAATTACATTAGAACTATACATTAAAACTAGATCGATGATGATGATCTAGCAGCACAATAGCTGATATAACATAAATCTTTTTTACAGCTAGAAAGAAAATTTATACCGGTGGCAGAGACTGTACATTATCAAGTGAAGCCACGAATAGGGCCTACTGTAGTGGCAGTGTTTAGTGAAAAAAACTTTAATGAACTGTTTAAGTACCCATATCTCAGTACCACTGAGCCTGTATGGGTGGGTGGGCCAGTACCACTGAGCCTGTATAAGTGGGCGGGTGGGCCAGTACCTTTGAGCCTGTATGGATGGGCGGGTGGGCCAGTACCACTGAGCCTGTATGGGTGGACGGGTGGGCCAGTACCACTGAGCCTGTATGGGTGGGTGGGCCAGTACCACTGAGTCTGTATAAGTGGGCGGGTGGGCCAGTACCTTTGAGCCTGTATGGATGGGCGGGTGGGCCAGTACCACTGAGCCTGTATGGGTGGACCAGTACCACTGAGCCTGTATGGATGGACGGGTGGGCCAGTACCACTGAGCCTGTATAGGTGGACGGGTAGGTCAGTAACACTGAGCCTGTATAAGTGGGTGGGTAGGTCAGTAACACCGTGCATGAATGGGTGGGTGCGTGGGGATGCCACTGTACGTGTATGGGTGGGCAGGTGTGTCAATGCAAATGTACGTGTATGGGTGGGCGGGTGTGTCAATGCCATTGTACGTGTATGGATGGGGGGGTGGGTCAATGCCAATGTACATGTATGGGTGGGCGGGTGGGTCAATGCCATTGTACGTGTATGGATGGGCGGGTGGGTCAATGCAAATGTCCGTGTATGGGTGGGCGGGTGGGTCAATGCCATTGTACGTGTATGTGTGGGCGGGTGAGCCGAATGTTTTGTCATTGTTTTATTGTTATTATTAAATGGTATTTGAAAAATAAGTAATACTCGCGGCCTTCTATCTTTGTAAGGCCGCGACAACATTAAGAGTAGTTCTCTATCTCACTTCCACAACTCTACTCATCTCTCTTGCTCATTTGCATTCAAAAGGTTACTTTCTAAGCGTTTGATCTATACTACAGTGTTCAATCAATCAAATGATTGTTTTTAATCAGTTCTCCTTCTCTATCCATAATCTCTGGTATACATTGCAAGACATATAAAGTAGTCACAGTTAAGATTATATTTTAAACCATCCAGCATCTGATACGAATCGAATAGCCTTCTATGCTATAAAATGATTTTGTGAACAATTTGATGAATTACATCAAAGTTAGATCAGATTAAAAGATGAAATTACACCAAAATATTTAATTACACGAAAGTAAACAGAATATTGCTAACATTAATAAATGTAAACATAAATTACATTCAAGTTAAATCGTACAAGCTAAGTACAAACTTTGAAGTTTATCTATAGACAGGGTACCTAGCTTTATGAGGGCTCTAAACTCCCGCACTGTATAGCGTAAAAACTGCTTTGCGCGGTCCACGATACTGCCTTTATTTACTGTCGTAAAATTATAATTGAAGTATTTATTTAAAGATAAAGTCTTTTTTGACTAGAATCGCTTTGTGAAATTTTCAAATTCTTCTTTATTTTAATTTTATAGGTTATTGAAGTTAACCAATATTTAAATTAGTGCGAAAATAAAACTAGAACAATTATCGAAATTTCAAAAAGCAATTCCAGTCAGAAATGTATCTTGTTTCACTTTTGTTTTGGTTTTAGATTGACATCTTCAAAGGTGCACAATATAGGACCACCAAAAGCCTGCATGGCAATTTATTGCCCAAAAGTGCGGTCATTCGTGAGATCAAAGTGGCGAAAACCCGAACTTCTTAGTCGCGAATGCATTTTACTACTGCATTCATGAAAATCTTTCTTCATTCAACATAACTTCGAAGGATGCATTGTATGATTGATATGAGTTTCATTTTACAGAACTGCTATGATTAATTTTCAGTTAGGTGATTTCCTTTTTTTTAATCAAGCTGATTTCGTTTGTAAGTAATATTAGAACGTGCATTTCTATATAATGGTAGTACAACAATCTAACAACAATTTATAGCCTAACATACAGCGTTTATTCGTGATGACAGAGCACAATATTTACTATAGCGTAATCATGTATGTAATAAATAAATAAAACAGAAACTACTTAACCAATAACTACATTCAACCTTATGTCAATAATTCCAGCTTGTCCAAAGTAATAAAATTCATTTATATTTATTTTATTTCAGGTTAATCTAAATATAGATAACATAAATGTTAACCCGTGATTATTTAAAAGTGTAGTATAATAAAACATACTACGTCATTTGTTTATATGTATCCTAAAATGCTACTTCGAAACGATCATACTTCCTAAACGGCAGCAAGGAGAGACAAATAAAACGGCACTAGTGGGGCGGCATTTCTTTTTGATATTTGAGGTCATGGGGAGGAGTAGTGTGTGGGAATTACATACTCACTCCCCTCCCCTCACTCACTTCCCTCCCCTACGCTGAGTGCAGAGAGGTTCCCACTGCATCGCGGGTGTACATTTGTTACTTTCGCTTGTTGTCCGTCCGACAGTCTCTGTCATAGGTCATAAAGATTAATACATAATACAGTAGCTCTTTGTATATTTTGGTGAAATGGAATTGAATATAGAATGTGATTTGGTCTTAGTAATGTCAAAAAACCACTACACAGATAACTTTTGTATTAAAATTTAGCTAAAAACATGCTATATCAAATACATAAATAAATAATTAATAAGGTTATATAAATATTTATAGCCATAAAAATGGTTATATAAAAATAATAACCTATCAGATTATGACATTTATAAATATTTTATGAGCTATTTTGACCGTATATAATACACTGATATATCACTTTATTATATTATAATATCACTAAATACACTTCCTAATACATACTGATCAATATATACTGTCTAAAACACATAATTACATAATAAACCGTAAATTGGAGCAGCCGTAGATAAGGTGCTAAGGCGCTTGCTTGCCACGCTGCCGGTCCGGGTTCGATTCCCGATGTGACCACTAATATATTTTGCCCTGCCGCTCCCGTGGTTCGGAAGTCACGTAAAGCCGTTGGTCCCCAGGTTAAGTGTAAGAGAGGGCTTCTTAGCCCTAACTTCGCCTGGTAGCTGATAACCACCGGCTGTTCATTTGTCATTGGGCTATTAAATTAATGACACTTTCTAAGGAATTGTCGGCCTTAGTTTGTAACAATAACTACATTCGATTATATACACTCATTCGAAATCCATATTCGCCCATATCTTGACGATCGGCGTCTTATGAATAAATAAATAAAAATAAATAAAATAAAAATAAGACAAACTTTAATTTTTTAATAAACAAATTTCCATGGTCGTATATTAAAACAATTAGCAAGCTACAAACGGTAAAATGCTCCTATTCACAATCATTATGTCATGTCAAATAATCGATAACGTTTGCATATCACTGTAATCGGCAACTTAAATGTAGATTCCATGATACCAAAAACATCGCCATAGCGTCAAGGTGTGTCTAATAACAATGATTGTTTGCGCCCGCGTCTCAACGCCTGAAATCAGGTGTTTGCCATTTTGATGGATAAATATTCATACGTAGGTTTAAGAAACATTGTATTCAGTGATTCGTGTATTTTAATTAGCTTTAAATTGCAACTTTAGCACTTTAAAAATATTGTTAAATCTGTACTAATAAAACTGAAAATTTCGAAAAGAAATCAAAAAGGAAATAATTTAATCATAAATCATAACATTAATAAATACAGTTAATATGTATTAATTTATTTATTAATAATATGTACTTATTATTAAATAATGTATTTATTAAAAATAGATGTCCTCATGTACCTCGGACAGTTCTCTCTTTTCATATTTATTCCAGACAATATTTGCTGTTACAAAATATCCCCATACTGTCTACAGTTATGTCTCTTTAATACATTGAAGTAATATATACAACACATTCCCTTTGCACTCCGACGTCCAATATATCGGACGTTTGCTAAATATGCCAAAAACTCCGCCGTCCGATATTTCGGACGTTTAAAATTCTTGCTTGCTTTATAAACTTTCCAAATGCGTTCAAATTACGATATAATAAACTTCGATAGTTATAGTTTAGTGTAGTAGTACTTTATAGTCCACTTTATCGAATTTTTTTATCAGCGGTAGTTTTTTATCGGCTGTTTTGGCACGCGATTGACTAACACTGACATGGTGTTTGCGCGGGAGGGTCATTTGTTTACGTTATTCTTCCGATGTTTTGTTTTTGTTTCTAGACGTATGTTAAGTTTTTTATACAATTTATGTTTTTCTAGTTTTTATAAAATTTCATTTTATCAGCTGTTTAACAATTTTTATTATTTTACGACTTGCCGGCGCGGTGGCTCAGTGGCTAACTGAGCCAACGGTCGGTACTTCATTCGTTGAATAAAGTTCACGCACAGGCCTGTAGGCCCATGTGAACTGGCGAGTGAAGTTTTATTTAAATAAAAAAAAATAAAATAAAACGTTTGACTTAGTGACTTTTACCAATAACAATTTTATAAATAAATATAAATTTGTATTTTTTAACATTTATAGTTACTAATTCATCATTTGGAGAAATGAAATAAATGTGACTGGTGATTCAGAAACAAAGTTGACCAGAGTACATAATATACTGTTTATAAGCTAAATTTCTAGTTTGTCAAGATTTCAACACTTGGGTCCCATGGATTTATTTATGAAGTTATGTGCACGATATTTTGCATACAAGATTGTAATTATGTAAGGAACTAAATAATAACAATGGTTTATGATAGGTCAATGAAATTTTTTTAGTTATGAGGGTTCAAAGTTAACTTTTATAAAATCGTTTAGATATAAAATTAATACAGTAGAAAAAATCATAAATTTTTGTACACGTAGAACGTCGTAACAAATAAAACAAAACATAAATCATACTTCTAAGTTATGAAATAATAAATTATGATTTTTGTATGATACCCTTACAAAATTGGCAAAAGAGGCTTGGAGTTTTTCGCTAGAACTTTTCTAACATGGACTGGAGTTTGTCACTAGTACTTTTCTAACATGGACTGGAGTTTGTCGCTAGACCTTTTCTAACATGGACTGGAGTTTTTCGCTGGAACTTTTCTAATGTGGACTGGAGTTTGTCGCTAGTACTTGTCTAACATGGACTGGAGTTTGTCGCTAGTACTTGTCTAACATGGACTGGAGTTTGTAGCTAGAACTTTTCCAACATGGACTGGAGTTTGTTGCTAGAACTTTTCTAACAAGGACTGGAGTTTGTCGCTAGAAGTTTTCCAACATGGACTGGAGTTTGTCGCTAGTACTTTTCTAACATGGTCTGGAGTTTTTGACACCGACCAAACATTTTAGTCCGGAGTGCAAAGGGTTAATAGATGTCCTCATATACCTAGGACAGTTCTCTCTTTTCATATATATTTCAGAACATTTTTACTGTTACAAAATATTCCCATATTGTCCACAGTCTTTAATACATTGAAGTAATATATATAACATATTCCCTAAGTAGATAAAACATTGTACAAATATTAACTAGACTATTAATTAATGATTGATAATTTGTGTGTTTATGTGTGTACAATACATAATATGTTAAATGATTTGTTATTTACTAAAAACTTTTAAAAATGTACAATTATTAATCAAACTACAGTTTGACAGGTGGATATATTATTACTATTTAAATGTTAAAATATTTTTTTGTATGGTTCATTTAGCATTATTTTGTTTTATTCTTCAATTGACAATACAAAATACATTATTATTTTTCAATGTTTGGCATTTTATTAAATAATAAACCACCTAAAGCTAATTTTTAGGATGCTAAACACTTGTTACAGCTATATACGTACTAAAATACATTATTTATAGTTGTCCTCGGTTCTTTAGGCGTACCTAGCCTCATTTTTATATAAAACTCGTTAAATGTTAGGTACAATAAGTGTGGTAAACCGATCAATTTTAAATTTCAAACGTTTTGGGAATCAAATGTTGACAAAAACCGAGATTTTTAAGTACGTTTTGATTAGAAGTTCAATAATTTAGTAGCCCCCTTATTTTTAGTGCATAATTGAATTAAATACAGTAAACTCTGACGTTAACCCACAATTAGTATTATTACAATATATATTGTAAAACGTGTATTTGGAAATGAAGTACAGCATTACTGGTACTGACTATAAAATCGCCCAATTGTTGAAAAGTCAGCTAGTCCAGTATTCGTTCAACCAAAGTAGACCGCTCACAAACAATTAGGTGATCGAGGAGAGGGGGTAATTGGGCGTTTTCGGTTTGTAAATACGAAAACTTCTAACAGGAAAAGATACAGGAACTACTCTGTCTTGTCTGTGCTCGGCCTGGCGAAGTACTCCTCCCTCAGGCCAATTAACTGGACGTAGTTCCAACTTCTCTCGCCAGTGTCGCATGACTTAAATATTTTCTTTCCCTTTAGAGCCCTCTTAATTAATATGCCAACACTGAAACTATAAAAAATACAAACTTTATGTTGCAGAGTTGTTCACAAACTACGGCTGTCACAAACACCCTCCAGCCCATCCTTTCTACATCACCACGTCCTCGGAGTACGGCTTCTACCCGCCCAGTCACCACACCGTGCCTACTTGCTACTACCCTCGCAACCAGGCCTTCTCTAACGCCCTGGGCAAGGCCGGCATGTACCGCAATTACTCCCTCAACGTTTGATCCATTCATCAGAGTTATAGCCACAAATTTCATTGCTCAGTACAGCCAAAATTATTTTGAACACTTGTTTTGATTGCAAACAATAATTTTAAATAAATAGTCGTTTTGTTATTAGTTTGAGTACTTACAGATTTGTTTACCTTTCTGTTCACTCAAATCTAGCTTGAGTCTAGCTAAAGTTGCTCATCATATCACCGATCAAAGTACAAGTACAAAAACTAAGTTATCAATTTGAGAGCAGAAGATAAACTACTACATACAGATTGCTTGTCTCCATGCTAAGCAGTGCACTTTGTTGACTGTCCGATTTGCAGCGCGCCAAGCTTTTGTGGACTGAGCGACGTTGCCAATGGGAGTGCATGTACTATCAGTTTGAGTACAGCACGGTCACATCACACATGGACTAACTATGAACAGATTGCTTGTCTCCATGTTAAGCAGTACATGATGTTTGCTGTACTTTGTTGACTACTCGCTTTGCAGCGCGTCGAGATTTTGTGAACTGAGCGACGTTGTCAGTTCTTTTCAGTTCACATTCTGCAGTTCACTGCAACAATGGCTAGACTGACGTTCTCAATATGTTCATTGTGGCAACGCCGCACGTACAACCTGCAGATAGAGTGTTTTTTGCAAGTGATCAACGCTCTAGTTTTACCTATACCATGAGCATTCTGTTTATTGTTAGTAACGGTATGACCTCAACAAGTCTACCTCTTGCCTGTGTGCGTTCTTTCTCTCAGCATTGGTCTCACAAACAGTTGGAGAACTGCCCAGATGCATGCTGAAAAAATGGATTCCAGCTTGTGCTCCAGCATTAACGAAATATTCTACATAAACTTACGACTTCGGTGGTAGATTGATGCACCCCTTATTTTAAATGATCAAAAAAGTGTTGGTGGAGATTGTCATATTTTAAAAGTTTGACAGCCCATTCTCAAACTCCGGTTTTAGGATAGTTCGAGACTGCGACTTTATATGTCAGTAGCGTACAATATTCAATGAGATGTTTTGGCTGTTTTAAAGTAATGTTGAAGTGAGATGTATTTAATATACATATGAGTCAGCTATAGTGTTAGAATAAGAGTATACTTTTAACTTTCTCCAATCCATTTTAGGGTCCCCTGAACCCAAAAGTTTTTTTTCGAAAAAATGTTGGTGTCTGTCCGTATGTGTGTCTGTCTGTGTGTATGTGCAGTTCACTGGAGACCAAACGGATGGATTAATTTTTATGAAATTTGGTATGTAAGTGTATTTAGGCAATATCTCCAGACCAATTTTTCACTTTTTTGAAATTTTAGTTTTTTTTATTTTTATGAGCAAAAAACATACAAAAATGGAATTTTCTTTAAAAACCGGCTCTAACGATTTTGATTACAGGAAGATGTGAATTATAATTTAAAATATTTTAGTAAAACCCGCATGTCTCTAACTTGACTAGTTTTTTAGTTATGGCAAAAAACATATTTGGGAATCAAACTGGTAATTTTCAAAGGTTTTTTACTGTTTAACATGGTGGAAAGTTTGTACTAATTATTTGAAACCATTTCTTATGAGTATAACGGTCATTCCAATATCTACAAAAAACATATCTTTTTAATTACAATTCGCTTTTAAAGAATCTTTTTGCTTTTTAGCACTACAATTCGGAGAAATGCTGTTGCTTGGAAACAATTATTACAGATATATTAAAATGTTTAAAAGTATTTCATTAAAACACAATTCTATCAAACATAATATCAGTGTTGAATAGAACGCTATAAGTTACCATAACACTCCTGAGTCCTAACTGGCTGATTGTGCTTTCTTTCCTTGTCTGTTATCAGTCTTTATAATTCCAGTGTAATGGCTAATCGCTAGTTATGACAGCAGCTGGAGTTTCACCTATCACAGCTCATGATTACAGGATAAATTAATCTGCTTGGTAGGTAAATAATGAAATCACCTACCTGAAAAATCTAAATATTATCCTAGTCAGTGTATCCAGATTGAAGATAAGTAACCATCGAAGCTATAGGCTATCATGAAGTAGTCTTCGATGGTACGTTAATGCGTTTGGAAGATAAAATAAATTAAATAATTTTCCAATAAAGAGCCCGAACAAGAAAATACAATATAGATTATTAACATTTTATTGGCAATGACTAATGAGTCAACAGAAATTCAGCGCAGGGCCAGCCCTAGATTCAAAGGATTCAATGCAGGACCAGCCCTGGATTCAAAGGAAAGGCAGTCATGGATTCAATGGAGGACCGGCCCTGTATTTAACGCAGGACTAGCCCTGTATTCAATGCAGGGCCAGACCTGGATTCAAGCAGGGCCAGTCCTGGATTAACGCAGAATCAGCCCTTGATTAACGCAGAGTCGGCTCTGTATTTAATGCAAGGGCTGCCCTGGATTATCGCAAGGCCGGCCCGGGTTCAACACAAGGCAAGTACTGTGTTCAACACAGGGCTAGCTCTGTATTCAACTAGGTTCAGACCTGGATTGAACGCAGGGTTGGTCCTGGATTCAACACAGCCCATTCCCGAATTCAACACAGGGCCAGCACTGGATTCAACTATAGTCCGAATAAAATAACTTTGGAACTGGCGGAACGGCTTCGCGCCACTGGTTTGAAATGACAACATTCTGACCCTTAATTTGCTGTTGATCTTAAAATAAGTAAGCAATAACTTTCAAACTAATTGTTAGTATCCACCATGTTGTATTCTTTAAGAAAAAATTGTGCTGGAGATTTTGCTTAATTTGCTTTTTATTGTGATATTTGTGTTTAATAAGGACACCTTTTTATTAGTGATATTGCACGTGAGTCATCTTTAACCCGTCACTGTAGCGAGAATAATAATAAAATAGTTTCTTGTAGATGGATGACAGTTTGATTGTGATTATTCATTTCATAGTTTGGTATAAGTCTCATTTAATTATTCAAACAGGTTAATGAGAAATTAATTTTTTTGTAAACCTTTGCAAACCCAGTAACGACAAACGCTAATATAGTATAGTACAGGTTCAGCAACTAGATCCATAGATGTGTAGACCTATATGTCACAAGTAAATACACAGATCTGTCCTGAATTCAGTGAAATTCGATCTTCTATTTAAAACAAAACCTCGAAATCATTCAGCAAAGTGTGTTATTTTAAAATTATCACTTTTAGGCGTTGAAAATTAACATGCTAGGAATTATACAAACAAGGCGTACATTCAAAGAAGTTCAATAATGACAAATAATTCAAGGGGAAACGTTACTTCTGAGTAGGCAGTAACCCAATACAGTTTTGCCGTCTACGTAGGCCTACCTGTTACAGAAAAGAAAGAAACAGAGATCACTTTCTTATAGCCGTAGTGAACGCCTCATAGGCAGTTAAAAATAGATGTGATAAATAGTGTCCTACATCTTTAGAAATATGTTGTAATACTGACTAGGTTTATCCTTGAGGATTTGGTGGTTAGTAAAGGGAGGTACTGACAACCGTGCTGGCCCTGTCATCCCCTCGGCGAACTGCAGAAATAACTATTCGACACCCATTCAGCGCACTATAGGATGCGCATTTGTGTTGTCTTCTGTGTGCTTATGTCACAACACGCTGGCATTGTCGACCTTACGGGACGAAACAATGGAGTGACTGCTTACAAGCGTTGTTATGGCATCGGAACCCAAATCCTAAGGTAAGTAATAAGTATAGAGGGAAAATAACTTAAATTATGATTAACTAGCCTTTTTTATCACTTACAACCTGTAACAGGTCCACCAAATTGACGAATAAATTAATTAAATTAAATAAATGATAAATTATTTAATTGAAGAAATAGAAACTTTAAAAAAAATTAAAACAAATACCGAATATTAAAATAATATTCGGAAATCATTGTAAATTAATAGCCAGCAAGTATAGAGAAGTGGGCAGGCATATTTATTCCATGGCAGACCTCTAAGACGTAAACAACATTCCGTTCATTGTTATCAAAACAGATCAGGCAGACTTGTTCAGTCTTGTGTCGCATGGGACGAGTCTATCTGGTGATCCAGAGGGGTGTCAGTGTGACATGCAATGGGTGAGTCCAATGTAGATGAGAGACGCTATTGGTTGACGGTAGGTAGCCTCTAAACCAAATGCTCTCGATGGTAACGGACTGGGAACCCACGCTAGCATCGTCAACGGCTCTGCCACTTCTTCCCAGTCAAATGTAAAGTGCACATCTTATTTGTTACAGCGGGTGACCGCTTGAGTTTAAAACCTAATTACTAATATTGTGAACGTATATATTCTAAAAGATAGATAAATAATTCAGAAAAGTGATTCAAATTTAAGTCTAGATCTTTTATTATAATTGTTGTGCAAAATTTAAAACAAACCTTAGTTACAATGAAGAAGGCGACCACGTGGAGTTTCAGCATCATAAGAAGAAAAGTTAAAGATAAGTTCTAGTTATTAACTGAATATCCTATGTTTCTAGTAATCAGTAAAAAAGTAATTAAATTCATTTTTGTTGTATTGAAATTCATACAAAGAAAGTAAAAGAATGTAATAAATAAATTTTTTTAAATCTAGAGTTTTAATTATTGTAATTTACATCCTCACCGATTTACCCATAAAAATGACCCAGAGATAAGATAAATGAATTAATTTGAATAATTTTTATCAAATTAACAAGAAACTTAAATTAATGTAACTCACCCAGAGAGGAGAGGTTACAGATTGGCGCCCAACGTGGGGCTGTAAAGTATTTTTCAAATATGTTAAATGTATTTAAATATGTTTAAAGATAATTTTGTTTGAAACTTTTGAATCTTTTGAATTTTATTTTATTTTATTGAATTAATTCATTGAATTTTTAAATTGAAAATTTTTGTATGTTTGAAATTGTTGAATTCCAATAAGATAATAATGTCTAAAATAAATAATGACCAGATCACAGAATGACTCAGATGACTCAGACACTTATTTAAGTATAATTAAAGAAAAAGAAATAAATCAAAATAATAAACCTGATATGGATAGGCCAAGTTCAAACATGGAAAATACATTATCTAATATAATGGACTTGTTGTCAAAAATGAATACTAACCTTGATACTAAACTTAAAGAAATGAATACTAACTTTGATACTAAATTTAAAGAAATGAATGATAACATGATAAAGATGAATGATGAAAAGAATATGAAATTTGATGAGCTCAGAAAAGATTTCCATGATAGGATAAGTCAGTTTGAAAATAAATTAGACAAACAAATAGAAAAAGTAAAAATAGATTTTAATAAAGAAATTGAAATAAAGGAAAGTAATATTATGGATGAAGTAAATAATAAAGATAGGGATCAAACTATCAAAATAAATGATGTTGAGGACAGACTATTGTCAAATATAATAGATTTGTTGTCAAACATGAATGATAACATTAATACTAAACTTGATAAGATTAATGTTAGGCTAGGTGGAACAAATGTTAAGATTAAAGAAGTGAGTGATAGCGTGATAAAGTTAAATAATGAAACTAATATGAAATTTAATGAGCCCATAAAAGATTTTAATGATAGGACAAGTCAGATTGAAGATAACCTTGTCGGTAAGATAGAAGAAGTAAAAATAGACTTTGATAAAGAAAGTGAAGTAAAGGAAAATAGTATCATGAATGAAGTAAATAATAAAGATAGGGAACAAACTATCAAAATAAATGATGTTGAGGACAGACTAGGTAAAGTAAATAAGACACTGTTAGATAAATACATAGAAGTAAATGTAAAACCAATTGAGGTAGTCAATGAATTAGATAATCAAATAAGTAGAGTAAATGATAGAGTAGAAGAGCAAATAGGACATCTACACACAATGATAGATGACAAAATAGAAAAAACTTTAACACTTTGTAACACTGATTTTGAATGTAAAATAGATGACTTTAAATGTTATGTTAATGAAAAACTAAAAATGATCAGAAACAGACTAGACGAATGGAGTGAATTCTTTGAGTTTGAAATGGATTTTATCAGCAAGTACTGGGGAATAGATAAACAAAGGGAATGTGAAAATGGATTGATGGGGGGTGGAAACTATAATTTAAACAAAGATGACATTGTTAATTATGTAACGAAGTACTTTAATATCTCAGGCTTTTCAGACTACAAACATTCATACAAAGAAAGTAAAAGAATGTAATGAA
The DNA here is from genome assembly GCA_035578905.1 of Stictocephala bisonia. Lineage (NCBI taxonomy): Eukaryota > Metazoa > Arthropoda > Insecta > Hemiptera > Membracidae > Stictocephala > Stictocephala bisonia. Next base: position 591,643 of record JAQJVL010000137.1, on the reverse strand, counting down.
TAATTTTTTTTAAATCTAGAGTTTTAATTATTGTAATTTACAGCCTCACCGATTTACCCATAAAAATGACCCTGAGATAAGATAAATAAATTAATTTGAATAATTTTTATCAAATTAACAAGAAACTTAAATTAATGTAACTCATCCAGAGAAGAGAGGTTACAAACCCTAAGTTATCTCCTGTATTCTGAGAGAAAACAATCGATGCATTATGATGGTTTGTTTATTTTTTCCATCTCTGTTTAAAGACTTGATATTGCAAAAATGTAATTTAAATTGTTTTAGTGATGCACGTCATATAAAGAACAATTTGAAATTAATGCTGTGAGTAAGTCTATGCAAAATAATTTATATTTCAAGGATCATTGTAGGATCATTTAAAGATCAAAATTCGATAAATTATGAAAAAATATATAATTTAGGCTTACCATAACAATTTTAAAGCAATTTGAAAAATGAAGTGGGGTTTTAAAAATAACAAGTAAAAAGAGGAGTTGGGCATCAGTTTGTTAGTGAAACTATTATGGATGTTGATAAAAAAAATTTAACGAGACTTTAGCACACTATATACCAGACTGTTGCCTTCTACATTACAGAGTCAGGGATTATAGTCCATGTGTAGTATATAGACCTATGTCAATAGAAATGTAAACTTGAATACTGTATACAGGAAGGCAGGTCATCAGTTTTTTTTTTTTTTTTTTTTTTTGTAGAGTACAAAATTTTTGGGTAGAAGTACAATGTAAATGGAGTTTAATGATGTATATAAGACGTTCCAACTCTCAAAATTGGTTCCGAAAATAACTTTTTTTTCACTTTTCGTAAAATACTCGTGTTTGAGACCTAAGACTAAAAATTATCTGTACAAAATATACTATTTACATGTTCTTCATTAAATTTCCAATAATAATATTTCAATAGTTTGTAGGCTTAGAGATGAAAGAAAACCATATTGTAATTTGTGCCAAAGTAAAACATTTTTTACATTTTGTGAAAAATAAAAAAACTGTGTCCTATTGCTCTTTTTTTATATCCTGAATACAAGAAGGTGTCTTCACAAACGACTGCGCCATTTCATAAGCTTTCAAACAATATGCTACACTAATAAATTTGCCTTAAACTTGTGCTAGCTATATAGGTTTGAATGTTGAAAAACATTAGTACAAAAACATACAAGTTTGCCTGAAAAAATGTTACTAACTCATCCGTGTCATTTCACTGAAACCCAGTTTGTTGAACCGAATGTTTATGAAACTAGTATGTTATTGTGTCGTCGGCTCTTGAACACAGACATCGAAGAACACTACTTTAATTCTGTGGGCAGATGAGGCACGATTCACTCACGAGGGAGTTTTCAACTCTCACAACATGCATATCTGGGCAACAGAGAATCTTCTTTACAGCATCGGTTCAGTATAAGTGTGTGGGCTGGAGTTGTTAGCGGTGTGTTGGGTCGCATTTCATTGGAAGAAACATGACGGGAGTAAATTATCTAGATTGTTTTGCAGCAAATCAGGAAAACGAAGATCTAATCTTCGAGCAAGATGGTGCACTCTCTCATTTCACCAACGATGTTCGACAGTCGTTGGATTGGATCGTAGGAGTACTGTTGCTTGGCCAGCCAGATCTTCAAACTTCAGATCTAACCCCCTTGAACTTTGTGTTTTGGGGTTCATGAAAAGAAAACTGTACAAGACCGGTGTTCGGGATGAAAATGTTTTGCCATCCGCATTATTGATGCTGCGAACAAAGTGAGAAGTGAACTGTCATTCCAAGTCACCTATCTAGGGGAAAACGGAGGGCACTTTGAACACAATACATTAAAGGTGTAAATGTTTTTTTCAACTCCAATCCACGTTATTTTAATAGACCAAGACCTTGTATATGATTTATGTAACAGATAAATAAATGTAAATGGAAATATTATTAAAATTAACAGTTGCACTAAGTTAGTAACAGTTCTTCAGGCAAACTGATATGCTTTTGTATTAATTTAGATTAGTTTATGGTTTTAGGCACTCCATGTTTTTCCACATTCAAACCACTGTAACTATATAGCACAAGTTTAAGGCAATTTTATTAGTGTAGCATAATGTTTTAAAGCTTATGAAATGGCGCAGTTTTTTGTATAACTTGACACCTTCTTGTATTTGGGGTGTAAAAAAGAGCTATAGGCCTCAGTTTTTTTACTTTTTACAAAATGTAACAATTTTTTACTTTGACACAAGTTACAATGTGGTTTTCATCTCTAAGCCTACAAACTATTAAAATATTACTATTAGAAATTTAATGTAGCACATGTTAATGGTATAATTTGTTGACATATGTTTAGTGGTGGTTGAGAAATCACAGTCTTAGGTCTCAAAACACGAGTCTTTTACGAAAAGTGACAAAAGTTATTTTCGAAGCCAATTTCGAGAGTTTGAACGTCTTATATACATAATGAAACTCCATTTACATTGTACTTTTACCCAAAAATTTTGTAACACTGATAACCAGCCACCAGTATATATAGGCCTAGTTCACTCACAATCCTGCCATGACAGTAGCGAATGACAAAAGTTATCTAAGTTATACAACTAATTATGCTGTACTCGGGGAATATTATGTGCAAGAATTATTAAAATAGTAATCATAATCCTTTTCCCGGAAATCGGCTGCTGAAACATATTTTGAAACTATTTAAACTTATTTCCATGCCCCAAAACAAGAAAAGTTATTATTTCAAAGTGAAGTATGAAATTTGCCAATTCGACATTATTTTTAATACTGTTGAAAAACAAAGTTTATAATCTGAGTAAAGACCAAGATGACAAGGATGAGTGTCATGTTCATGTTGCAACATTTTTACACTAGGCCAAGGGCCTCTTGATCTGCAGTGGACCTTGATTAGGCGCCGAGATCCCTACACCACTCTCCACACCACATTCCACTCTATAGACGTGTGTTTGCTTCGGCACGTGTTTGCCTTGATACGTGTTTTGACGTGGTACGTGTATTTGCCTTGGTACACGCTGTTGTCAGTGAGACACACTGACGTCGGCGAGACACGCTGTCATCAGTGAAACACTGTAGTCGGCGAGACAAGCTGTCGTCAGTGAGACACACTGTAGTCGGCGAGACACGCTGTGGTAAATCAGACACACTGTCGTCAGTGAGACAAACTGTAGTCGGCGAAACACGCTGTCGTCAATGAGACACACTGTAGTCGGCGAGACACGCTGTCGTCAGTGAGACACACTGTAGTCGGCGAGACACGCTGTGGTAAATCAGACACACTGTCGTCAGTGAGACAAACTGTAGTCGGCGAAACACGCTATCGTCAGTGAGACAAACTGTAGTCGGCGAGACACGCTGACGTCAATGAGACACGCTGTCATCAGTGAGGCTCAGTTGTCAGTGAGACACATTTCAGTTGGCAATTAAAATTTTTTTAGATGTTTTGTCTTTGATCGATAACGTCAAATTCTCTCAATTTTCAATTTTGTGTTTTAGGTTGAGGGTTGAATAAAATATAAAACACACACTTAATCGCTCACACTACTGCACACTATGAGTTGGTGAACCATTGATCAAATAGTATTGTAAACAGCTAAGGCAACAATCAACCGTGTATTTTATAAAGATAGTTTCAACTCAAACCTTGAATACGTGTTTATATTTACCTACCCACATTTACAGGTTTTATACATACAGTTTAGGTTACCATTAGCCATGAATAACTACTAGTAATGAAAGGAACAGTTTAATATATTAATTGTGTCAGAACGTGACTTGGGTGGGGGGGGGGTATTCCGACATGGTGGCCCACCCACGGTCGACGGTAAACCATCACATTGGCTAACTGAGAAGTGTTCACAATCGATTTGTCAAACCGACCACATTGACAACCTGGCTCTCTGACGTCACGTGTTACGTGAAGTGTGTTTCCTTGTCCACTGCACACTCGAAGTAGTGTATTAACTATGTAGGGGTAGGCTTACATGGCTATATTTCAAAGTAGCATCTAACCTACATGTTTACATTTTGTAACTCCTTAAAAAATCGACAGTACAGTCCGGAACTTGCTTACTTGCTTACATAACATATATAACTTAATTTGATTAAGAAAGTTTTCGGAATTCTACTCATGTCCGAAACTGTAGAACTATACAAAGTTCACTATTATATAGAGCTGCAGTTTCGGCCTATTCTCTACTTTTTAATCAGTCAAAACGGCTAGCTCAGATAGCTATAAAGGCTTTTATAATATAGTACTTCAGAACAGAACTGAATTAGTAAGCTTAATTGGAATTCAGATCTAAAGAACTTCAGCAGTTTTGTTAAACAAAACTCTAAGTTTTACTTATATTTAAGTAATCTTTCATATAACGAGTTATTTAGTGTTGTCAATCCCTAAACAAAAAAGTGTGCAGTTCCAATTGTAGTAGATATATTTTTGGTCTTTGAATCTCAGAAGAAAATTACAATATTTCGAAGCGATAGTGAAAAATATTTAAAGTACCAATAGCTTTCAACTAATACAGTTGGAGAAACTAAGGATGGTCTAGTGACGTATTGATTGTCTGGAGGGAGACACCTACCCGAGCAGGTGTTACATAACATTCATTAGTAGAAGAAAAGTCCAGTCAAATGTAATACCGTGTTATTTTATTTTGGTCAGTATGGGCGGTGGCAACTAAGTGACACAAGCAACTGCTGTTCCTGGTGGCTGCGCGGTGAACTACTCTACACCTGTCCCGCGCAGCTAGCCGGGCGAGTCCCGTCCGTGAGCCGGCCGCGCAGTGAGCGCTCCTCCCTTCTAAACTCCGTGGAAACTAATTCGCTATTGGTTTGTCCTGCAAACATTCTTTTATTTGTCCTTGAAAACTCTAGTCAATTGAGTACAGGCTCAAAACACATTATAGCTGGATAACGTCAGTATTATATCGATCCCAAAGCGTGAAGTTCGATCGATCAAACTTGAATGGAAAATTGACCACGCCTTAAATAAACACGGTCACTCGAGAAGGCTTTGCATAACATGTGAAACATCTCAAACATAAAAAAAACATAATAAGGGGAGGGAGATAACTCATAAACAAAAAAAGAATAAAGTTTTTGGGAGATTTCCAATTGCACCGGGGTCAGGGATCGGCCCCAAACTGATGTGTCCAGTTGCACCGGAGCCCCTTTTAGGGGGTGTTCCAATTGCACCAGAGGCCCTTGTTTATGACATGAGCCGGGAAAGTCCAACCAGGCCGGATTCCTAGTACAGTAACCCCAAGCTGACCGTGCCAAATTCCACACCCTTTGTTATGACATGAGTCATGAGTCGGTTAGGTTAGGTTAGGTTAGGTTAGGTTAGGTTAGGTTAGGTTAGGTTAGGTTAGGTTAGATGTTAGTGTTGCCACGGATAAACACAAAATTAAACATTAAATACATAGTTACCATATTTATTAGTTAGAACCTGCTATGGTCTACCATTAGTATGTGCCACGAAACATCGGCAAGTGTTTGATAGAATATTCCATTGCGAAATTGTTAAACACTTATAAACTATGTTTGAAGAAATGTAGTGGGGTGGGGAAGGAAGGGGCCTTCCAATTGCACCGGCTCCGGCGGTCGAAGGAATTTGCAGCGGGGATAAGTGAGGTGGGTAGATTTTGACCACCGGTGCAATTAGACACTTTTCGGACGGAGGAATGTTTTGACCCGTGGAAATTCCTTTGACCGCCGGTGCAACTGGATATCAGCCAAGTTTTTTAGTTTAAAAAGTTTTTCTCGTTCACTAGATGTTCCGTTGTTTTATTATTGAATTGAAAATAAGGGATCTCGTCAAATAAATTACACTACCTACACACAATTGCTAGATAAGGAAGATAAATTATTTTTCAACAATACCCTGTATCTTTGTTAATAATTTGTTAAAAATCTTGCACTATAATTTGAGAAAAAAGTGTTATTTGCTGACCAAATTGTTAGACAGTTAAAAATACCAACTCAATTTTATTGGAATATGTCTTTAATACGTAAGGGTGTCTTTAAAAAAGTTTCTTTATCAAGAATGAATATTCGATCACAAAAACTAAACACATGCCAGAAATTATAAACACTATATTTCTATACACACGCTATATTCTATTTGTTTAAATCACACACATTTCCTGCAACCATTTGCGATTTGAAAGTAGGACTAAAATTTCAAGGTCGTTTCGACTACGAAGAATGATAATACAGAGAAATATATAGTTTTAATTCATAAAATAAGCTTCATATAACGACCCTAATAGAATTCTCGGTTCCGGCAGAGGTTTGATAGGACCACGTGCAGCCCAGCCCTGGCGGCAACATGGCGGGGGATCCCGTAGCCTGGTGTCCTCGTCCAGGCAGTGCTGGGGAAATCTCTCGAGTTGGACATACTTTGATGTTCAGCCAGCCTATTGTTTAACGCTTCGATAACCTGACGGAATCGATTCAGATACCTGCAAATAAATATAAAATTTATAGATAAGTTCCTTTAAGACAATTCATTTTTAAAATCAAACATCCAACAAGGTTTTTAATCGTGTTTAGCCCTTAACTGGTCCCGTGAAATTTACAGCCTGATTACGTAGGGTCTTTTGAGACCCCAGCTAAAGAAAAATTATAGTATATTTGTTTATAAACATATATTACTAAAAATCGTTTATTTATATATGTTTTGTATCAAAATGAAGCAGAATTGGTGTTGTAAATGAGTGTGTTATTTTTTATACATTTGTTTAGTCAGCATTACAAAAATAGTCACTTTTATAAGGTGTGAAGTTGGTTCAAGTTTTTTTTAATGTTTAGTTATTTATTACTAGTTGTTTTATTGTTTTCTTGTTTTACGAGTGTATGTAGCTATCAGATTCATTTCTTACATGAAATTTTTCGTACATAAGAATAATGTGATATCTAAGGAAGGAGTGCAGATAGAGTCCGCAGAGGCAGTCGCCATGTTGGATTTGTCCCGTAAATACGGTACAGCGAACTGTCGGAAATAGTACGTTTCACAACGTGTTGGAAGTGACGTTTTTCAGTACGTAATGAGTTGAGCACTTAAGTCGATGAAAACTGACAAATCACACTTTCACACATGTTTCGAAGGACATTTTTCACAATACTACACAATAAAACTCATTAAAAAATGAACATCACATAAAACGTCATGAAAATGAAATAAACATTTTTTGCCACTTTTTTAATGAAAACCAATACTATATTAAAATTTCTTCAACAAGCCTTTATATGTAAAAGAAAAATTAAAAATTCTTAGAAAAGTCATATTTTTAATTTTTATTAGTATTATTACTCGATAATTCTTTCTTCATTGTTTTGGCGTTGTGTTCACATGTAGTATACAATGTCAGATGACAGCAGATATCTTGGTAGTACTGTGAAAATGATAATTTTTACATCGTTTGAAAGAGCTCAAAAGTTACTAGTGGACTCACATTTTAATTTTCAACAAATTTTGATTTGTTTTTAGAAAAAAGTGAGGTTTAGTTTAATAGTTTATGATTTTTATTAAAATACAAATAAACAAACAACATTTTAAAAAGTGAGTCCAATGGGGACTTTTACGTTTCAAACGATATTGTAATTTTTCGACAATTTATTAGATACAGTGCTGTACTATATTAAAATTGTTCTCATGGGATATAACTCTATTATGCTTCGAAAAATTTACTTTCTAAAGTATACATTGCATTAGTTAGTATTTTACACAATAATTATACAACAAAACTCACTTCTTGGTGGGTACGCAATATAACCAACAATAATAAATTTGGATTAGAAAATATATTTACAGGAATTAACAAAGAATAAAACATATAAATCAACTCGTAATGAGTTGATTTGTATTTATAGAATACAGAAATCTGAAGACTCCAGTATTGTTTAGCTCATACAATTCTCTCTTTTCCTTACACTACCCCCTAGTCGGAACACTTCTTTACAAAACTCCCCCCCTTCACCAAATCGCTCCCTTCTACCAATGACTACAGAGTGATTGCTTCTACCAACTGAACCGGTCATTCACCTTCCTTTCTCCCTACACTAAACACTTATTACAAAAAAAATATCAATTAATAAAATACTTATTGCTAAATCGTACGAGTTTGATTGTTCCGTTGTTGGACTAACAATAGTTAGGGGTAGTTATGCATAGATTTGCACATCATGTGTAACTAACTACGTTGTTGGATTAACAATAATTAGGGGTAGTTATGCATAGATTTGCACATCATGTGTAACTAACTACGTTGTTGGTTTAACAATAATTAGGGGTAGTTATGCATAGATTTGCACATCATGTGTAACTACGTTGTTGGATTAACAATAATTAGGGGTAGTTATGCATAGATTTCCACACCATGTGTAACTAACTACGTTGTTGGATTAACAATAATTAGGGGTAGTTATGCATAGATTTGCACATCATGTGTAACTAACTCCGTTGTTGGTTTAACAATAATTAGGGGTAGTTATGCATAGATTTGCACATCATATGTAACTACGTTGTTGGATTAACGATAATTAGGGGTAGTTATGCATAGATTTGCATATCATGTGTAACTAACTACGTTGTTGAGTTGACTGGGCTGAACTTTAGGGTTGGATCTCCAAACCATTACATTAGATATTGCAACATGTTGGCCGTTTGCCATAAACGTACAGTAGTAGGAAATTTTACTCATTGTAACTCACAGTTGTAATTTTATTGACGGCACTGGTGGCGCAGACCTGTAGTCGATCTACTTGGAGACAAACTGTTGTGGATATATCTTATGGCTTTCAAAGCCAGCAACAAAACCAGAAAGAAGCGGTATAAAAATAAATAAATGGTTCCAAATAATTGGCGCACACTTTCCCCCATATTAAACACTAAAAAATCAAAATTTTGAAAATTACAAGTTTGATTCCCATATATGTTTTTTCCATATCTCAAAACTAGTCAAATTAGAGACATGCGGTTTTTACTTTTAATTTATAAAGGGACGTTAAACACCTGTCTTTCCGACCTGTAGCTGAAAGGTCTTTCATAAATGTTGCCGAAACACCCAGCTTATCTGTTCTCCTTATCCATAGTTTCCCTGACTACTAAGACTATAAAAAAATAGCCTTTCTAAATGGGTCAGTTGACCTTAGTAACCACAGTAATTTGCAATCAATGTTTGTTTGCTTTATCCTGACGATCAGCGAATTAAATTAAACCCTACTTCTTCTTGTATAAAAACGAGAACCTGAAATTCGTTGTCATATCATCACTTGACAATGCGTTAAAAGATTTCCTTCATTTTTCCCTAATTTTTCGTAAAATGTTCTTCAAGAAAGGAAAAATGAAAAAAAATCACGACGAAACTGGAAATTTTTGGAAAATTAACTGAGGAGTTTTATAGTTTGATCTGTCTACAAACAAAACAAATGAAAGGAAAAATTTAAACATGTGATGTAAATCTTTCTGCAACTTATTTGTATTTGTTTATACAAACATATGTTGTATATTATTTCTTGGTGATACGCTGTATGCAATTTTGATACATAAATTAATTTTATATTAAGATATTTACCAACATTTCATACAGTATATTAATTTTTGACTAGATGCAATGTAATAATGTCAATGGTATTTATATTATAATCCAGTTCATCGTATGGGGTACACTATTTATATTTTAATAAGGACATTTATTTATTTACACTGTGTCTCATATTGACTTTGAAAATTCCATGAGTGGAAGGAAACGCCATATGTTCAGGTAAACAGATCTTTTTGTTTTGACCACGGTTTTGTATAATTTTCAGTTTGTTCAGTTACTTTTATTAGATGTTTCCCGGTTCTAAATAATCTAAAGTTTATAAAGTTTTGTTGAATTTTGATAATCAAATGCCACCAGTTAGACGTAGCAACTTAGGTCGTAGAACTCGCAATGCTGCAAACCAAAGATTTATACGAGCAAGTAGAATGATATGCGTACGTAAATTCAGTAATTTTAGATTGATTTAAATCAATTTAAAATTACTGTAAATAGATCACTTTAGATTTATTACAATTAATTGGAATTGTCACAGAGATGCTGTCAGATTTTTGTTTATATACATAATGTAAAGATTAGAAATTATGTTTATTCTTTAATGTTTACCATTTGATTTTCCACTGTCAATTATTATAGAAAATAACATAGGACTATTTCTACCAACACAGAGAATAAAAGAAACGTCGCTTTCCTATGAACCATCGAACCTCTCAGTGGCAGTTTTAACTTAGGCTATTACGAATAATGGAGGCCTTAACATTTATAAATGTGTAGTAATAAATACTATTTTTATCTTATCCAGAAAGGTTTGGGAAGAGTAAGGCAAGAAGCGGTAAGGTTGACTCGACACACATTCAGCGTACTGTTGGACGCGACCTTTGTATATTTCTTCTCTATGCACAATTCTCCAAGAAACGTGTGCTTTATTGGAGTGGTTCAAGGATAATAAATTACTAATAAATAGTGAAAAGACACAAATCATCGACTTTAAAATCAGAAATAATAATTCTTCTGACAACATAACCCTAAATATTAATTAATTACTTCTTGTAGAGTGACAAAGTTTCTTGGGCTTAATGTAGATTCTAATCTTAATGTTAGACATCACATAGACTCGGTTTGTAAGACGATTAGTTCTGAGGTCTTTGGCTTTGCCATGCGTTTGGCTTCGTATACCAATGTGGATGTATTACTAGCAGCTTATTATATAATTATATATCCATATTTATCCTACGCTGTGGAAATTTGAGGACGTCAGAGTGTAAGTACGGAACTATTTTTTAGAAAAAAAAGAAATTCGTTCTATTAAAAAAAATATAATCGCTTTTCCTGTAAAAATGTTTTTCTGGTATTATCATTTCCGTCAATCTATATTATGCACATAACCAAATTTTTTCACAAAAATTTAACTCGTTTCAATAATATTGAGTCCATCCATAAACTGTAGTTTACGTGCTAAGGGTAGAAACAGACAGACAGCGTAGCGTAGCGTAGCGCAGCGCAGCGCAGCGTATTTTTTAAAACAAAATCATGCATTGATTCGATGCAAGAAACACTAGTAGCGTTTTTCAGCGCAGCGTATACCGGAGGAACAAACTATTTTGTTTTTCTCAGAGCGTATTGGAGCGTATTCGAGTGAAGACATTACTCCCGTCAGTGTTTGTGTACAATGGACATGGAACTACTGATCTCCGAGGTGTTTGTCAGGACCCCGATCTGGCAAACAAAGCATAAACAACACCACAACAGTGGCATGGTAGACAAGATGTGGGACGAGATATCAGCAGCTCTAAATTGTTCAAGTAAGAGAAATTACAATACGTGTTAGTTATTTAAGGGGAGTGGTAACGCCATAAGACCGTAATGCTAAGTTTATGTTAAGTAGCACAATAACTATTAGGCATACAGTATTGCAGTTTTTTCTGTTATAAAGATAAGTTCATTATCTAGGTCCCTGCACAGGATTTTTGTAAAATACCCAAAAACAAATTTTTTATGATTTTTTTAAAATTATAACTTATCTTTTGTTAAAATTATACAAAAAAGAATTTGTTTCTTCGGATGTAAATGGAATATCATAAAACCCTTGTGCAGGGACCTACAATATATTGTTGTGAATCTACCCTGAAAATTTCATAATGTTATCTTTAATAGTTACTGAGCTATACAACATCAAAACCTAAAAAAACCAACTTTCGGAAAATCGACAAAAACTAAGAATAAAAGAATTAATTTTTTGAAACACACACTTTAGTGCCCATCAGCTGAATATGATGGTTTGTCTGGATCCTCTGCCTCCAGGTATTGGTCCTCAAGCTTCCTCTTAAGTAAAGTTCTACTTTGTCTAATTTTTTTTTCAAATTTTTCAGCGGCTTTTTCACTTTTCTGTATTCGCTCATCGACAAATCGTTTCATACTTGCAAGCAAATTAAGTCTTATTTTCAACCCTAATTGTTCTATTACTTTGCACTTGGAAGAATATCCATCATTGAAGGATAACACTGCATCTTGTGCTCCAAATTTCAATGTATTTAGTTTTATAAATGTTCTTTTAGGAATACGGGTCTAAATTAGGTTATTGAGGGACAAGTTGGGATTTTGGGTTTTACCTGCTAGACAATTTGCTAGTAATAGTGGGTTTGAAAGATCTCTGAAAATTGGTTTGGTCTCTGTTAAAAGAATTTCTGGTAAATGGAAGTAAATAAACATATAATAGGCCTACACAGAGTGTTGGTAAATAGCACTATAACAAAGCAAAGTTTGGTAAAAATCGCAAAATCTATCCGTACTCTTCTTTATATTTAATTTTTTTACATGTTATATAATTAACTAATATAATGTTATATATATCAATGAAAAGAGGAATAATTGGAGAATAAAATACAATAAACAAATAAATTTGTAAAAAAAATTAAATTTTCACGTTACCACTCCCCTTAATTGTACAGTACGGTATGCCACACAGAAGAAACAGGTGCTTTTTGTTGTAGTTATCACAGTTATGTTGAAATGCGCCCAAACAAAATGGTTCGTATATTAATAGAATTAAACCTGCAATGCGCTACGCTACGCTCTCTGTGTGTATTGGACTACATTGCGCTCGGATACGCTACGCTAACTCGAATATCCCCACTCCCAGACATAGCATGTCCTTTTTTGAGAACCGCATTCTATTTAATGGTGTAAGCCATTTTAATAAACTACCTGAGTGCCTCAAGTCTGAGCGGGATCCTCGACTTTTCGAGCGGTGAGTGAAGAAACTCCTTGAACTCCCTATAGTTCGTAGCTTGAAGGTTGCTCGGCAGTATTAGTTAGACATCTGTACATTGTTATGTGTAGTCTGGTTGGTACTTCTGAATTCTGATGTGTGTACTATATTTAAGTCCTATGCAATAGGCTAGTAGTAGACGTATAAGTTTTTTTTCTTTTTTTCCTTTTGAAGCTTTTATACATAATGTAAATATGGTTAATAAATAAAAAGTTTGAGTTTATGCTACGAATTATTCATGAGTACAAACTACAAGTGAACAACAACTTCCAGCGAAAAATTAAAACAATTCATGTATACACTACAGATTGTTTGAGATTTAAACATCGACACACGTGGGTTGCTCCACTGTGTATGACTCATAGAGTCAAAGACCGATGGATGCGAAAGGACTACCAGGAGCGGTTTCTTTGTGACGGGCGCTGTGCCGCCGCCATCCTCACACAAGCCTGGTTGAATAACTTGATAGGCGCACACTTGAACGTAAATTGTATATGATTATTTGTCATTGCTTACAAATAATTTAAGGTCACGAAAGATACCGTACTAGATAAACATTAATTATAAACTAAAATATTAATCATATCTATAATAGTGTATTTAATAATTTCCCTAACTACTAGATTATTTAAAAATTGCCCTTTCTTTATGGGTCAGGCGACCTTAGTAAACACAATAATTTGCAATAAATGTTTGCCCTTTCTTGACGATCACCTAAAAGCTAAATTAAATATAATATAAATTTGCGTAGCCTAAAAGTATAATATTTGTCTTTTCAGGTTTCTCCCTAGTTTATTTTTTGTTTCATTCAGTGCTCGAATTCTTAATTATTAGTTTTGACACAGGGATTAAATAAATATAGGGCACATTCAATAGAGTGCTAAATGTGTGTCGAGCTGTTATATCTCCAGTTTGCTAAGCGATGGCAGAGCCAGCACCTTGTCAGCCCCTCCCTTATTCCCCCAAATCATTCAGGATGAACGTTTATAGTAATGTTCACTAGAATGTATTTGTAAATACCACTGAAGCGTTCGCTGCGGCCATAAGAAAGCGACTTGTGTTATTTCTCAAAGGGTTTTAGTTAATTTACATCACTATAGAATTTATAAGGAGAAAGTATCTTCAGCCCGTATAAAATAGAACCCTAATAGACGTGTTTAATGATTTGTCGAATTTGTTTTTCTAAATAACGTTTAGAACACTAATTAAGTCTTATATAAAATACATAATAATTGATCGTGCCCAGTGTTTCAATGTAACTTGTCGGTAGAACCATTGACTTTAACATACTATGTGTGTAAAATCAATGGTAGAACGTGATCGCATAACGCCGCATACAACCAAGCAACTATAAGTTGTATCACTCGTTCTGTGAGTCAGCAGACTAGGGGCCTTGCCCCCCCCCTCCGTCCTGGCTAACGACGAAAAATCAGTCGGTCGTTCCTGCGAGCGAGTATGGTCTGATGACGGAACTGAGTGTCAACAGTGGGCTTTGCAGTCGCAGCAGCGACTGACGACAGTTCCCTTTCGAATTGGATCATTACCACCTTGTAATCGGTACAGAAAAGACGTAAGGTCGTGCTGGACAGTTCTAATGTTCTAATACTTACGAGGACAGAAATCGTTGTCCTGCATAAGCTCTAAAAATAACATTTTGAAGGCCAGGTATGAGTTTGGCGATTTTCATCGTTTGTATGAAAAGTTGAGATTGTATACTGAATGTTTTAAAAACTATAATAGGATGTCAGTTGATCATACATTTGACCGCATTGTGACCGAATTGAAGAGGAACTTTACAGTGAAGACAACCAACTTTATGTGGCCAATTTTCACTCGGCAGACATGTTCACTGATCAAGGTCTACAATCGCACTAGTCGGTCTGAGTCTGACGTTTGTCTTTGATCGGTTGTCGGTCGCATAGTCGTTCGCCCACCTAGGACGTTCTCATGCATCAAATTATTCAAATGACTTTATTTGGCCGTTAAACAACAACAGCATTGTAATAAGCTATGTCTAAGATACATGCAAGACTAAAATTAAAATATATAAATACGTGCTAACTTAAAACTAAAAAAATCATGCTTTCTTCTTAGCCACATGTTTGAAATCTTTTGGTGCGACGGATTCGGTCGCACGGACGCCGACCGATTTTTCGTCGTTCATATAATACTGTAATAATAATAATAAATCCTTTATTGCATGGACAATATAAAAAATATTGTATCGTAAACGTCAGTATTAAAATTAATTAACCTAAGGCTTTAATTTAAACAATCATTCATAACAATAAATACACACAAACATACATACAAGGAGGGCATTCACACAAATCTACCTATAGTGTTTGAAACTCCCACAAAAGTCAACGGGATGTGTCTAGCCAATTAAGTTGGTCTCCCAGTCATGTGCTAGGAACTCTCCGATGCTGTAAAAAGCCTGTGACAACAGTATGTCTCTCAAGCGGGTCTTAAATATTTTTGAATTTGGAGCAATTTTAATTTCTTTAGGTAAGCTGTTAATTAATTTGACACCCACCTGCGAGGGCAGGTGTTGATAGACTACCGTTCTGTGTTGCCCAGTACGGTAGTCATCTCTGCCTCTAGTATTATAATTATGTAAATCACTGCCCCTTATCAGGTTGCATTTGGACATACAATATAAAATTGTTTCTAGAATATACAAGCAAGGCAGAGTCAACAGCTTGAGTTGTTTGAACATTGGTTTGCACGACTCTCTGCTCATTAAATTTGCAATAATTCGGACTGCCTTCTTTTGTAGTCTAAACACTCTCAAGAATTCACTATATACACCACCTCCCCAAATCACCAGTCCATAGGAAAGGTGAGGGTAAATGAGACCATAATATGCCGTTATCAGTACCTGAATAGGGCAGTATTTAGAGAGCGTCCTCAGTACATAAATGCCGGAGGATAACTTAGAGCATACACTATTAATATGGTCATTCCATGTCAAACCTCTGTCGAGGTATATTCCAAGGAATTTAGTGGACTCCACTTCTTCTAGCACAGAGTCCGCCAGTAACACTGAGGGACTACTTCCGAAATCAATGGGCCTCAAACAAAAGTTGATGACCTGTGATTTTGTTGAATTTGTTTTAAGGTTCAGCATATTAAAATACTGAGCACAACTGTTCAAATCAAGGTAAACGTTTAATTCTAGATTTTCTTTACAGTTTTCACTAAAGCAAAGAGTCGTGTCATCGGCATATTGCATATATAGGACGGGGCCTAATGCTTAGAAAAGACCCCCTCTCCCCCCAACCGACAAACTATCCCTCGAACCATAGTGGAAGTAATAGGGACAGGACAAAACTATCTACCGTCGGAAATAAGTGGTGAGCCGCAGTTAACAAAATAATCGCCAGATTACATTTTCGCCCAATGTAAAAACTCTCGTTACGCGAAGGGGGGCATGTACTATAATATACTATTTTTATGATATTTTGAGACGTTTTCATACAGGGGTGAAAAGATGCAATTAATGGAAATATTCATTATTATTATACATTATTCATTCACAAGACGCCGAACGTCAATATAAAGGCGAATATGAGGGGCGAATGAAAGTAGATGAACGCGTGTAGTCATTGTTACTTACTAAGGTCGACTCGTACTACGCATCACGTAGAGCTCGTAATTGCTCATCGCGTCCGTTTCAGGGGGGATTACCAGGTGTTGAATGGTTGCAAACATTGGGACTTGGCTCTGTGACGGGATATCAATATTTTAATACTGACAACTGTAGGCTACTTTATAATTTTCTTTTGGCTTTGACATTTTTAATTTGTTTTATTCTCCTTTTGTTTTGGTTCATAAGAGAATGCAACTCTAAATATATAAAGTAATTCACGATTAGTCCATATTCACTATTTTGTTTTTGACGAAAGTCTTTCTGGAATAAAAAAGTACATCTTTCCTCAAATTTGGGTTTCAGTCATACAACATTCGTTCATATGTTTGGTTTAGTCAATTAATTAAATCCAGATGATGTGTGTATTTTATTGATTTAACAAACTAAAGAATAAATTATACTGTATTGGCCAATTTAAGCCAAATTTTAATTAAGATAACAATTTGGCTTTTAGTTTCCCCAAGCATGAACTCTTCAATTATATAATTCCGTACACCTTAATAATTGAACATGTATTTAGAAAACAGAATATAGGGCCTATATATGTTGCTATTCCGCTAAGTTAGTATTAAAAACTCTTCATGCAAATTTGCGCTAATTTTAAAGCCTCTGATTATGAACACTGATTGAAAAGTTCGAATGTTAATTAATAACACATAAATAATACAATTAAAATTATAATTCACTCTTTATTCGAAGGTAGTGTTTTTCGTCTAAAGAAACAGGTTCAGGTATGACGTAGCTAATTAACCTAATTGGAGAGAAACCAACTTTGAATTCTATCACTTGGTCAAACCAGGATTTAAATTTTTCATCGGCCTCATTGATATTACATTTAATATTCAAGGAGAAGGGTCAAAATTGGAATTGAATATTGCTGATAATATTTATGAAAAGACGAGCAACTCTTTCCATATAAGAACATTAAAAAAAGTTTAAGTGTTTTACTTAAACAAAATGTCATAGCCTAAGAATGGATATTTACACATGTGATATTTTATAATGTGATAGTATGTGCTTTAATGCATTTTTGTTTACCAAAAGGTTTTTATGTTTACAATTCAGTTAAAACATCACATCACAGAAAATTTCCTAACTTGAACTATGAAAAACTATGATGACTCCGACATGTCTTACGACAGCGAACAAAATATAATAAACTTTGTAATTTATAAGGTTCAAGGAAATAACAAATAAGAGGGTAGTTAATAGTATGGCCGTAAGAGCGCGCTGGTATCACACATCGCATGATATCGACAGCCCCCACTGCTCATGCGCGGGACGTCAAAGAGCCATTTTACTGACTGAGTCAGTTTGCGCCTAGCCGGAAGAGGGTTGAGATATGAGTGTTGGGTGATGAAAGTTTTGCGCTGCCGGCAAACAACATTTTGATCTTGTGAGTATATTTAGTGGCCTTTATCAGTGATTTAACAATTGGGAATGAGTGAAATTCGTCACCGAGATCGCATTTTAGAAGCGATTGATCAGTTGCGCAAAAGGAAAGCGCGCCCCGACGTAAATAGAATATGCAGTTTTATGTTCCGACGGTTTGCCGTCAACTGTGTAGAAACTAAATTGGACCTTCAGAAACTTATAGATGCAGAAATTGTAATTAAAGTAGACTACAAAGGTAATACTAGCTATCGCAATGCGGCGAAATGGGCAATGTTACCTGCCTATAAATACAAAAAGGAAATTGATACGAGCAGCTTAATTAGTAGTGCTGTTGCAGAACTAATAGTATTGGAACCAGATTACTTGGACATAGGTGTGCCTAATTTCGAATTAGAGACGCACATGATACAAAAAGATAGTAAACGGTTTTCGAAGAAAAATTTAGAAGCCATTTTAAAAAGAGAAGTAGAAATAGGCACGTTGGTCAAATTAGAGAACGGAAATTACTTTCTAGGCGAGCATTCATCAATGAATTCCAGCTCAACAATGGACCGCCCTTCTGCTTCGAATGTTGGCAATACTGTAAAACAGCAAAACACAAAACCTAGCTTAGTATCCAGACGAGCATCACTTCAAAAGAAAATAAAAATTTTATCGAAACACAACGATAACTCTAATGATAGTGATAAGATGAAGCCGGATGAACAGTCAAATACTAGTGAGTCGGCAAATGTTGGATTCAGAGTGGGAGGACGGCAAAAGGTATTTAAATATTAAATGTTAATAGTAATAGATCTTTAATGTTTTCATTAAAAATAATATTTATAATAGAACAAAATAAAATTATTTTATTTACATCAGTTATGTTATTAGGCATATTAGTAATTTAGTTTTAGTTAATAATTTACTTTTATGATGCAAATCCTAACCTTATTTGAGTTAAGAATTTATTGCAACATAATAATAATAATGATTTGCATCTTTTATTCAATATCTCAGTACAATCATTTATGAAATTGTAAATGACATAACAGTTGTATCTATACAAATAACTCATTACATGAGTTCTATATAGGCCTAGGCTCAAAGTATTCTTCAATGAGGCCTGAAAAATGATTTTTCCTGGTAAATAGTTAATAAGTGAGGATTATTCCCATTTTTGTTTCATTTATTGTTTGTATATCCATGGGTTAGGCCTAAAGTATAACCTTAACAGCATAAACTATTAAAAATCTGTTGTTCCAATATAGATTATTTAATTTTATCATTAGGCCTACAATTAGTATCCATGTTGATAAACTGTTACTTTAGGCGTAGACATAATGCTTGCCATTTTTTACAAATTTAATTTAGTCCTATATATCATAATGTTATATTTCATAATCAAAGCTTTGATTCTACATGATTGTTATTTAGTTTATTTTCAATTTTTTAAAAGCCTTTGGTAGTGTAGTGTTTAGCAATTCTGCTTGATATGCAGAGGGTTGGGTTCAAATCGTGCAAGGCCCACTTAACATTTGCTTGATGTGTTTGTGTCCCTTAACAATGTTAGTACTGACTGTTGAAAATGCCTCTGGCGTAGACTAAGAAAACAAATTGAATTTGCTAAGTTAACTTGTTTTTAAAAATTTACCTTCCATTAATTCTAATGTTTTCCTGTGCATTTGATTAAAAAATTCAAATAAAATTGCTGATTTTTGCTTTACTAATTTAACAATAATCTAAGTAGATCATTTAAACGTGCATCTTAATAAATAATTATGACCATTGTTTAATTTAAAAAAAAATTAGTTAAAGGGTCTACATTGTATCACATGAGAAAAAAGCCCACTAGTACGACTGTAATGATATTTGCCATGCCATTTACAGAAAATTGTTGTCAGTTCAACAGCCTTTTTGTATTAAGGCAAATTAAAGCAAATTTGAACTTTAAGCGAATGTTTATTTTACCTTGAATTTTATATTGATTGGTGCAAGGTAAAACCGGTGAATTTATATTTTATTTCCCACCATTTCAATACCCTTTAAGTACAATTTTCAGTTTTTTTTTTTTTTATAAAATGGTTTTGACTATATTTTTTTGAAAGACCCAGATCAATGATTTATACTAGGGCCTATATTATTGACTTTAGTCCATGTAGAAAAACTATTTATAGGATTTCAAATTAATCTATTTACTATAGACTCAATTCCAGTTATTTATTTTTTTTAGTACAGTTCAGGCAATAACATGGTCAAAGTGTTATGTCAAAATCTTAACCCATAATTTTTTTACTGGTATAAGTATGTATAAGTGTGTGTTAACATAATGAAAAATGTATGGGACCATACCTTCAAAATAATGTTCCCCAATGAAAATGGACAAAGTAAAATGGCCATTTTGTAGCAAATTTAGTCTAGTTTTTAAAAAATATATAGGTCTATCAAGATTTTTTATATATTATGTCTCATAAAGTGATAAAGGTAACTCCATAACGCAGGTATTCACTACTCTGTATTGAGAAATTGTATCAATTATTTTTATGTTTGTTGTGTTTTATATTGCAGCATATTCAAGTATGGATTAATTAAGTAATTGTTAGGATTTACCATGAATTAGAATTAATTTATGAAATATGCAGTGATTTTTAAATAGTTTTGATGATTTAAATAGCCAGTGTTTTTAAGTGAATTGGTCGGTAGCGTAGTTGGTTCAATCCCAGCTTCATGTGTTAAATGTTCTCAGTTCGATCCCAATCAGTGTCAATACATTTTGAGAAGGATCAGCTGATAATCACCGGCTGTTCATTTGCCATTGGGCTATTAATTAATGACACTTTCTAAGGAATAGTCGGCCTTAGTTTGTAACAATGACTACATTCGCTCATCTACACTCATCACACTCATTCGAAATCCATATTCGCCCATATCTTGACGATCGGCGTCTTATGAATAAATAAAAATAAATAAATAAACAATGAGATATTGTTTAGTATACGGTAATTAGATTAATGATGTAGCTTAGTATAATGATGATAAAGTATATCATGTTCTTCAGATCAATGTTTTCAAACCGTTACTGTTTCATAAACAACTGTAAAATATTGAGTAAATTGTGAATAATAAAGTCTCTAAGGTAGAGTGATCAGAAGTGCTAGATTTTACAGGACAGTCCCAAAGTTTCAGTGTGAATCCTGATTAGGTTAAAAATTGAATTGGCCCGCTGACTTTGGCCCGGAGATTTTCAGAAATTATATCCGATTAGGGGTCAATATAGTCCTATTGGCTCATTCATCAAATATGTTTTTCATCAAATCCGCACCAATAATCTCATTTCTTTACTATTAAGTAACGATTAATACTTTACTAGATGACAGCCTATGCTTTGATACAGGATGGTTATCTGCGCTTGTTTACCCTTCCCACATTGGTTCTCTCTATAACATCACATCCTGCTGCTATTCATCTGGATTGCGAAGTTTTAGTCTTTAATTCCCCATAAGCCTACTTTAGGGGGTGCAAGACAGTGTAATCATGACAAGAGTTACCAGAAATTACTGTATACGTTTCACAAAACCAAATCAAAGTAGCCAAACTTGTGTCATGTTTATGTTTGTGAAATAAATTACTAAATTAAATTAATGTCATTGTTATTATTATGGAAAAAAGGAAATGTTGAGGGATTCTTTCTACCCTTTAGCTGCCGTGTCAGTCCAGTACGCCCGACGGCTCTTTGTCTCAGCTAGATGCCGTCAAGCCACTACGCCCGACATTGTTGTTCAGTAACCTTTTGGTTATTTTATTGTTACTCCACTGGTCCTGCTTTCTTAAAGAAACAGATCACACTTTATTGTACTGCAAGTATCATACTATTTACAGAGCGAAATTCTAAGTTTTTGGTTGTATACAAAGTTGTTCATAAAACTTTAAATTTTGGCATGTTCAACGGGCAAGTTGTCGGGAGTATAGGCTCGACAGACTTATTTAGTGAATGTTGGTATTGAAATAACGTAATACATAATGAATACTGGATTACTTTCATCATGCAGTCAGTGTAGCCATACCATGAAAACAAATTTACCTCAAAATGTGTCAGACCGATATGCCCGACAGAGTTTTTTTATGTGCCGTATACGCTACTAAAAAAACTGTGTCGGGCCAATAGTCCCGACATATTTGTATACATATAATGCTTATGTATGTACTATTTCTATACTCAGAAATGGTGGCATAGTAAATATAATGCATCATTGTTTTAAATATTTACATAAAAGTTTTTGGCAATTTAGAGCAAAAATAGTCATTTTAAGGATGGCAGCTAACGTGTTAAGAATCAGATTTAGAGAACTCCTTTCTTACTGTAGGTGGTCTATAAGATGCAATACCTAACTTTCCTCCAAAGTTCATCGCAATCTGTTTATTGGTTCAGAAGATTTTGTGATAAGTGAATTATTCGTCTTTAGGGTTTATATAATAAGATTTGAAAAAAATAACTATTAATATTTAACAAAATACACACATTTTTAAATTATTCCCTGTGAAAAATGCAAAATGCCTTTAGTCTCTAGGTAACAATGGATGTGGTAAAAGAAGTTAAATTGTCCCGAATTTGCCTCAGAAAAATGTGGTTATCACATGCTTTTTGTAAAATAATTGTATAGTAATCAGTTCAGTACATGAAATTGATCAAATTGTAAGGTCAGTTTAATTTAAACTTATAATTATAAAATCAATTTATACAAAATGATTGCTTTTTAAAACAATTGTACGGCCAATTTTGATACATCATTTGTTAATTAAAATCACTCATAGGGTAGGAACTGAACTAACTAAATCAGCTACTTGGGGACAAAGTGTTTGGGAGATTGTAGGCGATAGGTTCTGTGCCTGGTCTTCTTAATTCCAACACAGTGTCTGCTCAATGGTTGCCATCAACATGGACACTACTAGAAAAGTCTGGGGGGTGTGCATGTTAGATGGTAGTCAAGGTTGTGTAGAGAAGAGAACTTGGTGTCAGGCTTATCAGTTATCTGAAAATCAGACCAACACTACGTGCTTAGGATTTCATGTAAAGCTATAGGTCCCATAGTTACCCTGGCTTTTGGGCTATTAATAAATATTCCTTTCTGAGATAAGTCGAACTCAGATAGTAACAATGACTACACTTGTTCATCTACTCTTATTCACCCCGTCATATTCTACGATCAATATCTTTTATTAAAGAGTAAGTATTCATGTAGGATACCTCTAATACAACCTAAAGGAATAGACCTAAGTCATTTTTACTAAATAGTTTTATATAGTGTTTAGATATTTCTTGTAAACTCTTCACTGAGATAATGGTTTCTTTAGAGGTCCTATTTTTCTTTTCTACAAACACCACCATATGTATGTCGGGGTCAATACCACCATACGTGTTTTAGTGAGGTGCAAAGCTGAAGAAAACAGGCTGGATTCTCTCCGTTGGTTCTCCTTATAGAAATCACTGTCAATTACACTATTTTGTACTGTACTAGTCCTATTACCGTCTTGTAATATCTCAACAACATAATACTCGTTATCAAGCAAGACATCATCTAAACCATGAAACTACGCATTACTATCTGCATCATTTGAACAGTCAGCATTATATTTAATCAACTTACTACGTCATGACTTGGGAAAAAAACTGTTTAGATCACTATCATCTTGGTGACAAATAATACTAGTATTTTACTTACAACTATGAATACAACAAACTAGAAATTACTTATAACCGCTTTAAAATACTAAATAAAATTGGGTATAAATAACATTCACAAAACAGAGCTGAGATAGTTATGTATAAGGAATCAATAGCCGTATGAGAACTCTTAAGGAAAAAAGCTTGATAGTTTTCGTTTAGTTTTTTTTTTTTTTTTAAATCACGAATGTAACTGTAATCTGTTGCAAAAGTTAGCAATAATTATTGCTGTAGTAGTGCAATTGTAATAATTGTTAGGCACTTAAAAATATTAGTTTTGAATAGTAGCACAATTTAGTGGCTTAAACCAAGTAGATATATGTCTTATGACATACTGTATATGTAGACCAGATGGTTTTCATGTCTTATGACATGGCCTCGGCCATATCAATGTAAAACTGCACTTTTAGAGCAATCCTCGAAGGGTTAGTGTGAGCAATGTATGTGAGGTCGAGTGGTTTTGCATCATGGCCAGTATCAGCACCGAGGATTGAGGTTTCAATCCATGATTTGATCAGTAGATTAATGCAAACAACTTTAATAGTTTTGTATCTGATTTGTATCTTAGCGATGAAGAGGTATCCATCTTCAATAAACTGTGTTATGCTTGACTAGAAGTTGTCAGGTTTGACAGTTGGCTCATTTATGAATGAAGATTGATCTTAAACTTTGTGGCATGTCGCAACGACTTTATTGTGGTAGGGAAGTTAACTTTTCAGTGCTCTGTTACCTGGCTTGTCGTTCATTTGAGTCTCTTGCACTACCAAAGTACTTTTGTACTTTGCACTACAAAGTACTCGCACTACCAAGACTGCTTTCGTCTTTTGCCATATGCTTCCTCTCTACTGAACTCTATACCATCGTACGTGTATGGGAGGGTGGTTGAGTCAATACCACTGAACGTGTATGGGTGGGCGGGTGGGTCAATACTAATGTATGTGTATGGGTGGACAGGTGGGTCAATACCACCGTAAGTTTATGAGTGAGTGGGTGGGTCAATACCACCGTACGTGTGTGGGTGGGTGGGTTACAAACTGGAAATTCTTTTAAAATCCATGTTAGCTGTCCACCTAAGAAGGTTTGGAACACTCCAGAGTCCAAAAGAGCGATAATTTTGCGGCCAAACACTCTTACCTTCAAATAAGGTCTATGGTCTTTCTCTTGGCTATGTATGACATAGTTAACAGCCGGGATGTTCTGTTGAGTGGTAGGTCTATGGATGGATGGTGTCTTCTCAATGTACAAGAAGTCAGAACTGCCTACTTCCTTTCTGATTACTTGCACTGCCCTTTTTTTTTTTTTTTTTTTATTACACCCAACACAGTCCCTTTAAGTTTCATTATTCACTAATTGTAAAAAGTCCATTAAATTAAAGTTACATACCGTATGCACATGTGTTAACGACTGACCGTATGCACATCTGTTGCTATCTGGGGAATCTTACCAGTGTTGAAAAATATTGTGAAAACTGAACATATACTAAAGAAATTATTTTATAAATATTGATAATAATTGAAAGTGATTTTTATTTATTTTTTTTTCAGAGAGCAAGAATTGTGTTCGATCCATCAGATAATAACTTGCCTACACGAGTAAACAAAAAGAGAGGTCCTGGCAGGCCATTGGGTTCCTTGAATAAATCAACTATTCTCAACAATGGTATTGCGAGCACTTCTCCATCAACAACATCTATTCCAATTAAGTCCTCCCCAGTCCCCACTCCTCCCAATGTACCAGCCAAGCCTTCCAGTATATCCACTGGGACTCAACCGAAGCCGTTCAACAAAACATATGATATTGTCAATCCACCTGTCAACCCAGGACTTTGCTTCAAATGTCATTCATATGGTATAAGAATAAAAGGAGTTCCTGAAAAACTAATACCGTGTTCATATTGTACAAATAGAGGTAAGAATTGTACGTTTTGATGTGTTTCTCTTACTAACTAGAATTAAAATTTGCAAGTAATATAATTCTCTTTTGCATGTTGTACATGTTCACAGTAAGCCATATATGACTGATTTGAAGATTGAAATAATTTAAATTAGTTTTAAATGTAGGCCTATTGACCTAACATGTATTATTTTGAAGGTAAACAAATTAAAAATGAGATGAAGTGCAATATATCTGTTTGTTTTATGTCTAGTTGTTAAATTGTAAAAGGAAACTGTTGTTATTTATTTTTTAATTTGCCAATTTCATTTGACAATCCAAGGAAATATTCTCAATGCTAGACGGTTAACTGCAAAGACCTAGTGTATTGTTTTCATTTTATATTTAATTTACAGTTTCTTTTAAGTATATATAAGTATATATATATATATATATATAAAACACATACATTGGAAGAAAATTGCCTTTTTATGTCTGAATTAATTAAAATTATTTAGGCCATCAGATTTTAAATTGCGGGTTGCAATTTTAGATTATGGGATATACTCAATATGATCAGTGATTAGGGAGAGTAAACGACAAAGAAGGAATTCACAAATGTATAAGAAACGTCATCACTGGCCTAACAGCAAGCTTCAGACCAACCTAAGCTGAAAAGGCTTGATTTTGTTGTGAAACTCACTGTTGTCCACTTCTGGTGGCTTCATCATGGGCGAGAACAATAATCAACTGAGGGACAGTAAAATAATTTGTCCAGGCCTACCACAGATAGGGTAGGTACTGTATGTATGGTTAATCTAGGGGTCTGGTCTCTGAGGAGGGCTTGGCTCGACAGGGTCGTTAAAAATGTATCGATATTATTGTCACAATGAAATGAAAATAGTCCTTATTATGTGGTAAAGAACTACTGTTTTAACTGTATAAAAAGTCAGAAACTGGAAATGACATGCTCATAGCTTGGGATTTTATAATGAACTACAGATCAGTTAACGTTAAAAATATATAAGAGTATACAAATCTGGGGTCCCTACTATGGTCTAGCTGGAGGATCAGGGAGTGTTGTGAGTCTCACAGAGGGGCTTGCCATGCGCTCAATAGCCCAAGTAACACCCAAGAGAAAATTTAAAAACATTAAAATTTTATTTGCATGTCTGTTTTCTAATATTTTGTCAATTACCAGATATGTTTATATATTATCTATCGATCCAGAAAAAAAGTATAGAGCCGGTGTAATTTAAGCTGAAACTTGTTTTGAAAGTGTAACTGCCTCCATTCTTACCAATAACATCCCTAACGATACAATAAATTAACTTAATAGCTTTGTCTGTTACTTTTATAGTGCATCCCAGTTGTCTGGAAGTGGGTGAAGATGTTCCTGACCGCGATGGAGCCTGGCAGTGTTCTCAATGCAAAAGTTGCTCAGTTTGTGATGAAGCGGTAATTTACATGCATTTTAATTTAATAAAAATAATATTACCTCTTGATTTGATAGTTTGCGTTGTAGCTAAAAATCAGGATTAACTTGAAACAATTGTTTTTGAAATCGGGGATTTATGATACAATAAGTAATAAAAATTAATGCTAAACACGTTACAGGATGAGTATATTTGCCCGGTTCAATGTTTGAAAGTTATTGTAAATTTATATTCAAATAAGGTAATCAGGCACGTGTCTTTAGTCACAGCTGATCTCATAGTAGGTTAATAAAATTCCATCACATGAGTGTGGTCCATCACATGAGGCACATCAAGGTAAACTGATGATGAATACTCAATTGTCTCGTTACCAGATAAAAGTCACTGTTTAATTAATAACTGATATTTTGTTCTTGTAAATCTGATTTGCTATTTCTTACTTCAGCAATGTCTAAATTTTATTGAAATTATTTGTTTTATATAACAAACCAAATTTATATTATTATATACTGTATTTATATTCTTTGGCTTTTTCTTGCCAGTCACAAAAAAAAAATGGAAAACCAGAATTAAAAAATTGTAATCTAAAGATACAGTGCGTAATATTTATTGTTAAAATATATTTATGTCCCATAATAGAAGTTATGACCATATTTCACGACCGTTCAACACCTGCTTCTACAATTGCATAAAAACTAGCTAATTCGTTATGAAGAGAGCAGAATGGGAATTCATTAACAATATGATCTATCATTTGAGTTTCTCCCACTTATATTTCACCTGTACTAAAGTGAATAATCATACCTTTACGTGAACTTCATTCACCTACGACAGTCATAGGGTCTGATGATGCCAGAAACTTTGGAATTGAGTGGGAAAGGTAGCTTTCTAGATTTAAGTCACTCAGCACATCTTCAGGTATCCAAAGATTACAGGGATTTGGATTTGAGATCTTTGAACTCCCTAAATAATGCATCTTTGTGTCATATTTAAGAAGGAGTTTATTTCACTATACTGGAAACCATGGTTGAGGAGTTTGCAATGGGAAAAGCACTGATAGCCATTGTCCCATTTAGTTGGACATGCTTATGATTACAGTTAAGCCACATAGCACTACAGTTTTCACCAGAGTAGGTAGTAAAGGTGTAGTATACAGAACTTGTATGTTGACTTTCTAAGACAGTCCAACAAGTTAAGGAGGAAAAAAATCAATTAAAAATGTAATTTTTGTATACTTAAAATTTTTGACTGCACAATGCCCACATCTAGCTCTCCTACAAGCTGCTGTTTTCAGAAAGTAACTAAAAACAGTAAAAACATGTGGGAAATAAACTTTATTATCATTGAGTTCAGCGCAATACCATCAAAGCAGATATATAGGTGTAGTTAAGCTAGTCTGATATTCAAATGAAAACAGGCAACTTAAGTTTTTGTAGGATAGGATTTAAGTTTATAGTTCTCAAATAAATATTGAGTATGGCTATAGATCTAAAGTACTTCTAGAAATGTAAGCATTCTTTCCATTTTTATATATGTCCTAATATTGTTTTATGAGAGCAATATTATCTGTATATGAGATTTTTCTTAATTGTATGGTGGGAATGTTGGAATTAATAAAAAAAATATAAAAAGATTAAATAAAAGATAAGCAAGAAGAGAGCCTTGTGTCGTCCATCGCTAAGGTACATAACAGATCTTTTTCTGCAACTCAGGTTACATTTAAGTAATGTATATCTAAAAGTGGAATTCAGGAATCGCCAAAGTCAAAGGTACAGTATCAGATTACAATACGTCAAATCTCACTGAAAAGCCTTTTCTCCGGATTGTGCTGTATACTGCTAAAAGATCTCTAAATGATGTGAAGGTTTTCTGTTTCTTTTCAAACATTCTCAATGAAAGAAGTCTAAGACAGAATTAGGTCGGAACAATTACAAACAGGTCCAAACCCATGTTGAACATGGATGGTGCCGGAGCAGTAAATATTGTCATTATAGATCTTTTCTAGAAACTTTAATAGAAAAGCAATGCTGACTATTTATGAGAATGGATAACATGGTATTTTCCTGATCCCATGTATGGCTGTTTTGAACATATTCTCTTGAGTTCAGCAAGCTTCATTCATAAATAGTTATGTGGTTAGAAAAGCAGGCTGATTATATTTATTTTGTTCAGAAAACATTTGCTGACCTTTTAAAATTTTCCACAAGTAGTATCTTAAATCTGTCTGCAGGGCACCCTGATTGTTTGTGTGGTCTGCCGAGATGCATACCACTATCAGTGTCATACACCACCTGTTTCAGAAAGAAACAGAGACAAACAGATACCATGGCACTGTGGCAAGTGTTCCCCTCCTCCAGAGCCCATCATTAAGGAGTCTGCTATTAAAGGTAATATTTTATTTTTTATAAAAAGTTTTGTGTATTTTGTTTTATTCTGCCATGGTAATATTATAAAACACTCTACCTTTAAAAATAAACTATCAAATGTTTGTTTAGTTTTATATTAGTTTTAATTTAACTATCGAAAAATGTATACCACATAAAAAAAATAAGATGTTAAATTTTTTAGAGTTTTTTTTTCCATATTTTAGATTATAAGTTTATAGACCAGGATTCAGTTCAGTAGTAGAAAAATAGAGGGTGTGACTTAACTACCCAAAATGTTGAGTTTGCATATGCAAATATAAAACACAATAATTCATTAGTTTTAAGCTTTCAATGTTATAGAAAAGGTAAAAGTGATGGGCACTAGGCCAGTGTTTAGTTCAACAAAGGTAGGGTGTAAGACATAAGGTAAGGACCAATCAACAAGAAAACCAGGAGTGGTGGGCACTAGGCCAACGTTTAATTCAACCAAGGTAGGATGTAAGATGATAGGCCAAGTATCAATCAACAGGAAAGTCAGGAGTGGTGCATGGGCTCTAGGCCAACGTTTAACTCGACGAAGATAGGTTTGTAAGACATTAGGTCACAGATCAATCACCCGGAAAGTTTGGAAGGGAGGGCACTAGGCCGTTTTAATTCAATACAAGTTAAGAGTACAAGGCATTAGGCAAAGATTTATTTAAAATGAAAGCTAGGGTAGGAGGGCATAAGATCAAAGATTAATCCAACACGCAAGCTAGAAATGAAGGACATAAGACCAAGGATTAATTTAAAAAAAAGGCTAAAACTGGAAAGTATTAGCCACTCACCGAGAAAGCAAAGAGTATATGTATTAGGCCAAAGATTAATCTACAAACAAGCTAAGAGTGGAGGGCATTAGGCCAAGGAATAATTCAACCAGAAAGATAGGAGCAAAGGGCTTTAGGACAAGGGTTAATTAATAGGGAGGAGAGATCTAATTTTGATTTTGTTTTCTGTTAGCAATATTCACTATGCTATTCCCACTACTTTTCAAGTACTTAATAAGATGGGACTTTACTTTGTAGGTAATTCTGTATCTCTTAGATATATCCATGGACTTTGCCTCTGTAAACACACATACGTTTGGTGTATTATTAAATAGTATATAGATGATTATTAATCAATACTTCTATTGGGACATTTTTACAAAAATTTAATTGGTATAGGACCTTGTTTACAAGACTAGGATTATTTTTTCTTCTTTGAATTTCAGAGGAATTGCCTGTCAAAGAGACACCTACACAGTCAATAACGCCGAAAAAAGAGGCTGTACCACCAACACCTCCAAAATCTCCAGAAAATAGGTTAAGAGATGTCCCTACTAACTGCTTACAGGACCCTTATGAAGACATTCCTGTAGATGAAACCATTCCAGACGCAAAACACTGGACAACAAATCAAGTTTATCAGTATCTTTCTAACCATTTGAAACCAGAACTTGCTCAAGTTTTTAAGGATCAGGTAAAGTATTATTGTTATTTATAATGGCTTGAGAAACATAACTAGCAAGCTTACCTGTACAGTTGTATTCTGCAGCTGGAATAAATAATCGTAAAAAATGTACTCTTTACCCAAATAACAATGCTTTCACTCACAAAAAAATTAATTTCTCTGTTATTTATCACCCGATATTTTATATTGGCATATCATAAAATTTGGCATAACATATTCTACAAATATTTTTTCTTAACATTTTTGGGTAAAACATGTAGTTATTTATATTTGTGTTTAAAAATTCTAGACAGCTGCAATTTTGAAACAGATTATTTTATACATTCAACCTTTTTAGATTAAATCTGTCTTTAAGATCAACTTTCATACCGAAATTCATTATTGTATGTTAAATGGTTTTTGAGATTTTTATAAAAACTCGAACAAAAAAGGAATAGAGATAGGACACACGTT
Source organism: Stictocephala bisonia (assembly GCA_035578905.1). Classification (NCBI taxonomy): domain Eukaryota; kingdom Metazoa; phylum Arthropoda; class Insecta; order Hemiptera; family Membracidae; genus Stictocephala; species Stictocephala bisonia. Next base: position 560,464 of record JAQJVL010000137.1, on the reverse strand, counting down.
ATATGACATTATGGCAGTTATGGCATTTGTTTGTATTGACCTGAGAAACAATTTTCTAAAATATGCGACAGTCGAAGCTGGTCACCATGTGTGTGTGTGTACCAAAACATTTCATCTTGGCTTGATCATAACCTCTTGATCTAATCTAACTTTATATGTACGAAATTGGACACAAATGGATAAATTTTTGTTTATTGGACAACCACCGTACTTGTATAGGCAGGAGGGTATAACTTAACTATTCCTTTTCATTGCAACATGCCACCTTTTTACACTCTAATACAACTTTAAAATATGACTATTTTTAAGGCATTAGGTTTAGGATTTCAGTTAAAAAGAAAGGAAAGCATAATTTTAAAATTTGAAAACTACTATTGGTGTAGAAATTATGTGCACCCAAGTTGTTTTCTAAGGAACTAAGAGGCCTACGAAAAATCTAATCACACCAATCTAACTTGTTTAATTGTGCGTTAAGACATATGTGTTTTTAAATTTTATTGCAAGTTTGAATCATTTTCATCATAATTGGAACAAAAAAGTATCGGAATTTTAACTAGTTTTCACTGTACATCAAATTTACACTGTTATTACTAAAAAACCCATTAATGTATCGCATTTATATTTTAATACTTGGTTGTTAGGAATGTTTTCTATAAGTTTTGTAGATTTTAGAACTAACTTTTTGAGAAAAAAGTTCATATAAATTCCGTCAAACATTGTTTTCTTGGCTTCTAGAGGTCGTAAAATTTATTACATGGTCTTGATGTAATCCTTTTATGAAATTTATAGTTATGATACATTACTTTCTTCATATGTGTAAATAACTGAAGTGATTTTAAATGTGATATAATTATGGGTTTTTAGTAGGGGTGTGTGATCATGGGCGGAGTTATGAGTTATCATGGGGGGGGGCAATAAAATTATAAGGAATATAATTTTATGTAAAAGTTCGTAAATTTTATGAACGATGAACTTAGATGCATGTTGACTATATATATAGGGTGTTCCGTAAGTAACCAGCCAAACTTATGGAGGTCATTCATTTGGTTAAAACAAACAAAAAATTTCATGTGTACAAATCGTCTATCTCGCTCAATTATCCGGCTATCTGTCTGTATATATTTTTTACTAAAAACTTAATATCTCTAAAGTTATTTAAGATAAAACCATGAAAATTGATATGAATGTTGATCTTCATAGTGTTCATGTACTTTTTAAATTTCATTATTTTACAATAATCCTTTTCAAAATGGCGGCCATTTAAAATTTTTAAAGCCAAATATCTTAATAACCTTAAATTTTACCAAAAACCTGTACGTTACAAAAACGTTTAAGAATTTATTTCTACAAATAATTGTATAAAAAGTTTTAAGATTGAACAACTATTAACTGAGAAATTACAATTTTTATCAAATAAAAATACGCTTGATGTTAATAAAATTCAAAACTTTAGTAAAGTGACATTTATTTACTAAAAATTATATTAGTGCTAAATAGATTTTTACAGCTGATTTAGAAATTGAAAATACATACAGTCAATAATTATCAGCTAACTGTAATATTGACAGTTCGTTGTTGGAAAACACCTATTTGTATTTGTTATTGATTGGAGTTAATTACTAAACAAAAACAGTGAAGTTAAGTGGTTCTTGAGATAGTTTTTGTGGTTGCACTGGTATTAATATAATATCTTATTTAGTTTCTTCATGAACGAAAATACCTTTTTATTCAAGTGGTTGCACTGGTATTAATATAATATCTTATTTAGTTTCTTCATGAACGAAAATACCTATTTATTCAAATGAAGAATCAGCATTTTACACCATGTCAGCGTAATTATTGATTGACATGGTGACAAACCAAGCAGTATAACTACACAACAAATCGGCAGAGACATGAAATGTAATGGCGGCGTTGATGGAGACAGGCCAGTAACAGCTGACCTTGAATGGACGTCACGTGACCGGAGGCACAGGCACGATGCGCAATCGGTTTTTACTTTAAAAATTACCCATTTAAAATATCAGCACTGATGTTAATTTTATTAAATTTGTTTTCTGATGGTCAGATGTTGCTGTTAAGAATTTTCCAAGCTGCTTTGGATTTTTTACTACTTTGATTTATGTATTTTTCGTTATATAAATATTTGGCTGAAGAAATAGCTTGTCTGTAGGGGGGATCTGAGAAGGGAAATTTATAATTTGACACCAGTGATGACCTTTTTAAGGGTTAGAAATTGTTGCCTTAACCCTACATTGTTTTGATATTTTATAATAATGTAATAAATTTGCCTTCATTTTAGCCAAATCTTGGTTATACCACACATTTGTTGTTATTTTATTTGGTTTAACCTTTTTTAGAATTTTAAAATATGATAAAGCATTGATGATGACAAACCAAATTTTTTTGAAAATGAGGAGTGAATCATAATTGTTGTATTGGTTGGTTATATTATCCCAGTTATGGGATGCCAAAGTCTTGACAATATTATTGAGAGAATTTTTAGGAAAAACTATTTTTCAGCTACTAGCATTGTTGAGCTCACCCTCTTGGTTATTGTAATTATTATTGTCCCCCAGATCCACCAGGATACCACTTTGATCTGAGAAGGGGAAGTTTATTATTTGGCACCAGAGATGACCATCATAAGTTCTATTATTTATAAATACAGTATCCAAACAATTGTTTTCTCTTGTTGGAGTTTGGTTCAGATAGTAATAATTGTATTGCCGTAGAAGATTTTCTAGGGCAAGGGCGGTATCACTCTCAGTTGTTACATCAAATTTGTAATTCGGGTCCCCACCTAACACAATTGTATAGTTATACAAGTTATTAAGATGATGTAATAGATTGTCTAAAGATTCTAGGAAAATTTTGGGATCACCTAATGGTGAGTGATATATAGAAATTACTATTAAGTTTAATCTATCAATGTAAGTTGCAGATGCTTCAAAATTAAGCTCCGAGCAAAATTTAGTGATATTACAGGCTCTGGTCTCAAGCAAGTTTTGAGCAAATACGAGTGTACAACTCCTAATATGGTTGGTTCTACTATATGCACTTGCATAGTGGTATCCCGACGGAAAGGAGAACAAAGCGCTGTCACCTCTAAGACAGTGTTCTGTAATACAAACAAGTTTAGTGTTATTTAAATCATGTAAAAAACTTTCTAATATGGCTATTTTATCAGTGTTTTTATTAATAAGACCTTGTATATTTAGAAAAGGTATTTTAATACTATTGTTACTCTTTAGATGTTTTATATTAAAACTGGCCTTTGGAGATGCTAAACGGTTTGTGTTATATTTTTCCTTACGTCTAAAAAACCCATATCGGCAGTGCTTTGCAAAAGAACTTCTTGGTTGCCAATTTTAAGGTTGTCCGTGAGATATTGGGATTCTGTACAATTATTTACAATACATTCTTCAAATGTATAACACTAGACAAATAAAAGAATCAATCTTCCCTAAGAAGTCGAGTCTTCAAAACAAGAGATAAATAAAAGACACAAAACACAATGGACATAAATATTTGTTGTTAATGGTACATGCTGTCTATTCTGTCTGCAGTTAAGTGTTACTGCAAAATGTATGTCCAGTTTTTCTTTGACTGTTTGTATTTGGTAGACCTGTCTCCTCAGATAAGTTTGCTGATGTCATACAGTTTCTGTTATACTAATTCAGTATATTAATAGCTTTTTAATACGTTTTTAAAACAATGAATCTGTTAAAATTGTGCAGATTAGGAAACGTATTTATTTGTATTGTCATAGGATATTGATGGCCAATCACTATTGCTGATGAAGAGAATGGATGTATTAACTGGCCTAAGTCTGAAAGTGGGTCCAGCGTTAAAAGTTTACAAGCAAGTTAGGATACTTCAAACAAGAAAGAATCATCCTAGGATATTTTGGTCCTAATTAAGGTAAATGTTAGTCATTCTGTAGCCTGTTTCAGGCTTAAAAAATAAATACAATCAAAAGTTGACATTATTTTTAGTACTGTAATTTTTTTACTTTTCAAAGATATTCTAGACTCTCAGAAGTCCGGACTAATTTGGTTGAAGGTTGGTCTGATTTTATACAATCCGGATTTTCTCGAGGTTGGAATGACTCATCATTTCAAAGACAAAATGTAGGCTGACCTTTTTTTATATTTCCATCCCTCGCGTATTTTCATCAGTTTGGTGATTTGTGTGACATAATAATATATCACAACTATTTAAGGGTTCATTAAATGTACAAAAATTTAAAACATTTATTGTATTTAATAACAAGCCTTTTTAATTTTGTTACATAATTGTCCTTCAATACAAGAAAAAAAAAACTAAATACAGGAACGATACAAAGGAGGCAAATTGACGACAATATTAATTCAGTATTATTGTATCGAGTCACAGAGCGCCTGGTGTCCGTTGATGTAATATACTATTATGTAGTTCGGGTTGACATTATGAATTTTAAGGTGCTAAAAGATAAAACATTTGCAACATTTTTTTAAATTTAAGACCATTGATCTGGACTAGATCGATCCTTAATATGTATTAAAGATTTATCAATGCACAAACCCAGCCAGAAACAATGCACCAATTACTTGTTCGGTAAAGCTATCCTGTTGTTATCTAGAATATAGCAATTTACATCATCCACAAGCGAGTGTCCCTGCGCTGATATAAGATCACAGACAGACAAGTCGGTTTATCAATGCTCAAACCCAGCCAGAAACAATGCACCAATTACTTGTTCAGTAAAGCTATCCTGTTGATATCAAGAATGCAATTTACATCATCCACAAGCGAGTGTCCCTGTGCTGATATAAGATCACAGACAGACAGACAAGTCGGTTTATCAATGCACAAACCCAGCCAGAAACAATGCACCAATTACTTGTTTGGTAAAGCTATCCTGTTGATATCAAGAATGCAATTTACATCATCCACAAGCAAGTGTCCCTGTGCTGATATAAGATCACAGACAGACAGACAAGTTGGTTTATCAATGCACAAACCCAGCCAGAAACAATGCACCAATTACTTGTTTGGTAAAGCTATCCTGTTGTTATCAAGAATACAGCAATTCACTCTATCCATCAATTTACTGATATTAAATTTAAAAAATATCAATTATAATTTTAAATTGGAGTATCAATCTTGGTTGAACATTATCTAATTTATTTTGATAGTCATTGTTAATACGCATACAGGTACAATCGTCCACATATTACGGTTTTCTGAACGCCTCAATGATGACATGAGTATTTATGAGATTATTATTGGCTGTCGTCTGAGCCAATAAGTAGGCAGTGATCAATAATTGTATGGGGAATTCAGATCAGTATAGATGGTTAGTTTTTCTGTTTTAAGATTGTTTATCTAAAACAACTTTCGAAAACTTGTGCATGTAGCAATAATTTTTTTTGTTTGTCTAAGTATTCTAGATTCCCTTTCTGATTTTGTTCATTAGAATTGTTGTCTGGCAAGTTTGTTTTAATGGAAATGGGGTTTTAATGGAAGGTGAATCAATAATATTACTAGGTCTGCTTGATACAGTGTTACCTCTAAAATGTTTTCCTGTCTTTCTTCTTCCTTTAACAAATGCTTCAGAGATTAAGGTTTAATTCTGTATCATATTGCAAATCTAAGATATTAGCATGTTCAATACTAAAATTCAGTCAATACAGTAGTAAATTTTGTTTACGTTTACTGTGGAAATGACAAAAGTGGTCAAAAAAGGTTGTCAGAAGCTGGAAAATTTTTGCTTTTGAAAAGGTGGGTGGAATCTCTTCTATGCACACCAACAACAGTTTTGGATCATTGTATTACTGGCACATGTTCTCTATCACAAACATAAGGCAGTAACAAAAAAATTGTAGTTATAAACATTTTTTTAAATCATAAAAATCTGCAGCGTCCCTGCTGAATTTCTTTAAAATTATGGAGGAAACTAAAAATAATGTAAAGTGAACATGAAAACCACCAAAATGTTACTATATAATGTGGAAACGAACAACAATAACATGGTCCGCTTACGAGAATGTTACTTAATGTACAAATACACAATGCCGTGTTGGAAGGGATCCTTTCCATACACACTGAACATATTAAATTATGCTTTTTTGCTTTTTCATATAATTATAAATAGACATTGTTAACTGACTGTTGGGACTGTGACAACACCTTAAGAAACCAGCGAAAAATTGTAGTTATTAATACAGTCCAATCATATAATATTTTTTTCTATATGTAATATAATCTCCAACATCTATATTATATTTTATAATACAATAATATAGCAAATGCACAAATGATACATAATTGAGGTTATAAAATAAATAGCTGATTAATAAAAACATTTAATTAAAGCTTTATTTTAAAGTATAAAAAGTATTCATTTTATTGTGTATGTAAACAATGGGGGCTTGTACAGAAACTTAACATGTAAAAAGTAACTCTTCATACATTTTACAAGGATATGCTTAATTTACTTCTCTAATGGTACTATAGTTTGTGATTTTCCACTTCTTGAATAAAGCGACTTTTTACTTAAGAGTCTGCAGTCGGAGGCTCTCGGCCATGTTGGTTTTAATCCCATAAGAACAATGTTATTTTCAAACTGAACATAGGATCACGTGTATCCAAATTAAACAGTTATTTTTAATGGGTTTGTTCCAAACAAATTGCATTTGATCAAGAATGGAACTGCGTATTGGAATTGCTTTGTGAATTCCTAATTAGTTTTATAGGGAAAAAAATATTTAGTTTTGAAGTTATTACTTTCACCTATTTTTCAAAACAAGGCATATGTATTCAAAATATCAAAAGTAAACCCAATGCGCAATATGTTAACATTTACAATGACACCTCATAGAAAACTTTTGGTCAACAAATAACAAACAAATATGGATTGATAAATAACGTTGTTCTTATGGGATTAAAACCAACATAGCCGACAGCATCTGCAGACTCCTTAAAGGTAAAAGTTGTGAACAGAGCACAAGGTCAACTCAAAAATGTGTTAACATTTGAAATAAAATATTATTAATAGAATACCTTTAACACATTTCTTAATAATTTGTTGTACGGTGTACATTTCAACTTCTACGAAGTCATCTTCAGGTACATTTAGGTTATAAAATACTGTATAAAATATTGTAGGTTATAACATTTAAAAAATACTGTATGCCATCACTGCTCCGCAACAACAAAGATGTGATAATTTCAGCTGCCATCAGACTGTAGTACACGTTAGCCAGCTCCACCACTTTCCCTTCTGTCAAAGTAAAGATATTGCCTTCCCTTTATTTGACGCTGTAACTCTCTTTCTCAAAAAATATTTTAACTAACAGTCTGTCTCTTACATATATGAGGGAGACGGGGCAATGCTACGAAACATAGACGCGTATAACACATTTTCTGCATTCGTTCATGTGGCCTGTAAAGAGTGATGCCTGACTGACTATGAATAAAGTAGCTTAGCCCAAAAGGAATTCAGTACACAAGGCCAGGCATGAAGTCATATCTGAAGGATCTGATCTGGATCCCCGCTGCCTGTAGGGGCTTTAGATGGTATTCCCTGCCTGTTTACGCTGTCTGTTTCTCCTTCCCCCACCTAAGCAGCAGAATAAATATATAAACACTATTACATAATTTTATCATTTAATAGAAGCAGAAGTGACATTTCAGTGTTTAAGGGCTCTATAGTTGGTAACACCTCATCCACCTACCTCAAATGTGACTGTGAATCCAGTTGCTTAATGACTGAAGAAGGGGCCACTGGCCCCGAAATATTTCATTGAACCTATTCTTTCTTTGTGATGTGATTGTGTACGTATCTACAATGTATCAGTTTACCAAGTTTACAAGATATTCTGTTTTTGTTTCATTTCACTGAAATCCAAGGCCTAGTGCCCAAAATTTAACCTGAAAATTTGAACTAAACATACATTCAACATATGTATGGAATTTGAACAAATGACAATTTCAAAATATAAGCATTAAACATAAACTTCTATTTTTAACATGCATACACTTAATAGAAATTTTTTTTAACATATAGAATGTTTATAATACAATATAAAAAGAGACACATATTTTCTATTTTAACATGTTTTATTTATTTTCAGATTCCTGTTCACCTTCAACGATCTACTCAAAAGATATGAGCAATTTTTATTGTTCTATTAATGTATTTTCAGTTAGTTTTTATTGTTAAGTCTATAAATCATGTGAATTAACTCGAATTTTTAGTCATATTGTGTAATAATAAATAAAGACTGTTTATAATAAATTTACAGTTTCAATAATTTTGACCATCTAAAATCATATTAAGTGGTAAAAAAAATTATACCATTTATTTCATACTATTTATTATGAATTCAAGTAATTTTTCGAGATAGATGAAATTCATGTTCAATTGAAATTCAATTTGAGTTATATATTTTAATCATGCACTTTGAACCTTCAACCTTTATTAAAATAGGGAGGTTGGATTATTTATTTTTTTTCTCAGGCATTGGATCTACTCTATACATCAATTTAGTAGTTATGTACATTCTTAGAATGAGCCTCAAATCCAATCAGACAATTTTTGCTCAACACAATCACTGCTATATAGTGGTGTGCAAGCTGATTCGCTGAACTCACGCAGCTCCTAGTGCTCAGGGGTGGTGTAACATGTCAGCCTCTCATTATAAACTGAGCAATCAGGTTATGTCCTTGGTTTGCCTGTTTTTAACCCTATATTGCATTATTTGTATGTAGGATTGTTATTATGATTTTGAAGTGCTAGTGCTAGTGCTTCTATATAAATATAATGTAATGTTGATTAGTGGTAGGACTTAGTGAACAATGCCTAAAACTAATTTCCTTTTATGCACTGTCACTTCTACTAAACTATATTATATATAAGCTACAATACACTATTCACTACACTACCTTTTCATTTCTGTTCACTACACTTATTATGGTAAATACGAGAGATCGTTGAATATAAACAAAGATGGCTAAACGTAAACCGACAGCCAATCATCATCATCGTGTTCACGTGACCATTGCCAACGTACAGCACGAAATTTCCTCAAGACTGTACCAACCGACGCAAGAACTTTCTGGCTTTCTACCCATTTATAAATTTATTTATATCGCAATAAATAATTTATTTATTACAACTTTTTACAACAGCTTGTAACCCACCAATACTGACTTGAAAGAACACGCAAACAAGGGTATACAAACACAATTTTTGTAAAACAACCATAGCACTTACAACATTGCAATTTGTTTAGTTGGCTGGAGTATTTCATTTACTGCAGATTGACAGTTTGTATACCTGATTCCTACTATTGGTTATTGTACAGTTATGTGACGAACATCAGCCATTTTTCCCACTCCCGACCCCCCCCCCCCCCGTCCGCCAAGCGGGAATTTCAAATTGCACATTTTAATTTTATTCCTACGTTTATAAAAATTTTATTAAAAATATGAAATGTACAGAACAGAACATACTGCGTCGATTGGTTCCAAGTTTGCCACACTTGCTTTATGATAAACATATGTTTTATTTAGTTTAACAAAAGAGCACGTGACGTGCCTACTTTCGCGATCGTGTCTATGTTTGAAAATAGCACACGTAGCGCCAGGTTTCGCGGTCTAGGGTTAAATATTCAAGATTTTTATTAGCCATTAAATAATTTATACAATTACAATAGGCTTCGTCAGTTTATATCTAAAAATTAAATAATTTATACGATTACAATAGGCTTCGTCAGTTTATATCTAAAAATAAATAATATATACGAGTATATCTATGTTTACAACAGTAACTATGATTAAAATAAAGGTAGGTATATATTACAAATATAAAACCCTAGAACAATATATATATATATATATATATATATATATATATATATATATATATATATATATATATCAACATTCTGATGCTTCTATACATTTCTGTGAATTTCTTATACTTAATATTAATCATGAACATCACCTGACTTGGAATTATTATTGAAATTTGAAATATATTTTGAAATTTACCATTAGTGATGCTTAGATTTAAATACTATTTATGCTACTATATTTATATATTAACTACGTATATACTATAAATTTGAAAAAAAATTAAATGTTACATTAAGGACATCGAATCAATAGGCCACTGTAATCTGGGACGTAATTTCCCCTCAGCTCCATCACATAGGACTACTCTACAGAAGGGTTTGTGTCCTTAACACTTTCACTGCGGCAATGACCGATCGGTCACAGCGTACTTCGGACTCGGCCGTGACCATTCGGTCACCCCTGCCCCTTGCTTTATTATTTGTTCATTAGTGACATAGCGTCGGTCAGGGAAGGTTGTATTTGTTCGTAGCGTGTAGAGTATGAGTTGTTTTATTATTATTTAGTTCAGTTGTAGATTTTTATTTTTTTTAGTGTTTGTGTTAGTTCTGTACATATTCATAATCAAGTGTGTTATTTTATTAAGATGGCTGGGCCATCAAATATTCGTTTATTTGAACATGTTATGCAAGAAGAAGACAATGTAGACATGATCCAATGCATAGTAGCAGTACGGTACGGTACGTTATTTTAGTATATATAGCAGGGTACGGGTGTGTTTTAGTAATTTACCTATTTTTTTATTTGTTATATATAGTATAGGCATAGTGTATTGACAATATAAACATGTAATTCATACTTTTTATGAAGTTTTGGGGCTTATAATTATGTTACGCATTACCCACATGCTGACGTGACCGATCGGTCACGGAAATCTTTTCATCACTTCCAGCCTCCCAGACTACGTAAATCCACTTCAGATGTCATCATGGATACTCACTATATACAAGTAAGTTAATTTCATTAAAAAAATTTTTCAGCACCTTGGGCATTTATTCTTAGTTGTAGGCGTAGCAGCGAAAGTGTTAATGGCAAATATAGTGAGGAAGTTAAGTGGTGTGTGCAGGGTTGCTAATCAGAGTTTACTGATTATCCACATGAAGCTCTAAAACTACCCACATTTGCCATAAATTACCCACAGTCTCACATTTACTGTAACGCGATATTAAAATACATCCTAATCAATAATACAAATAATTTATGTAAGTTTTACTAATTAATTATTGTACATAATTAATATTTTACATTACACACAGCAAGCATTAAAGCACAGATAACTAGTGTTCCCATACGTCCGTATTTTGTATGGTCAGTTTGTATTTTACATTCCGTGTCCGTACCGTACAAAGAAAAAACCGGGTATATGTCCGTATTTTTCGTTCTCTTAATATTAAAAATATATTTTTATTATTTAATAATGTAAAAAGACAAACATGTATTACTGTTAGTAATTAATTAACTTTGGGCAATCGACAATCATGAGAGGTTGTGTGCTCATATATGGTGACTCATATACTCATACCACAGAATATAGACAGATACAGAAGCCCCACGCAATGCTAAATTTTGAAACGCGAGATCGCTTAACTCACCGGCCAGATCATACGCGGCGCTAGTGGTAAAAACCGGCCAAGCGCGGTTGCCAAACTGTGGCTGGCCGGCCGGCCCAGCCGGCCAGGGAGAAATCCCCGCTACGCATCGTCTCTGGTCTCTCAGTCTAGTCAACTGCAACAGTCCCGCGTGTATGGCATGAGCAGTCCAACAATGATGCATATGCGGAGTTTAATATTACTGTACATCTTTTACTGTTAAAACGTAATATTCATATTAACATTTTTATTGACAACTATTGTTTGTTTAATACGATGCCTGCCCTAAACCACCCAATCTTAGTAATTACTAGAAAAAAAATTAAATAATCAGGTATTCTTTCCTATAATACGTTTTTATTTCTCTTGCTTAATATAGGTCTTCACCGACAAGTTTTGCATAACTTGGTGAGACCTAGATTTTGTACACACGAGTAAAAATAAGTAAATAAAACATATGGAAAAATATTTTGCCCTTGTAAATGAATAAAGTAAGTGTAAAAGCTTACTATCATGAATGTATTTAAGATAGTAATAATAATAATAATAAATAATTGCAAATTTGTAAATAATAGCCTACATAACTGTTAGTAAAATTATTTTGTATACTTTATTATTTTATTGGCGTTGTCAGACTAAAATTCCATACACGTAGCTTAATCAACTATTTAAAAAATACATTATTTTAAACGTTTCTTCAGGTAGCTTAATCAACTATTTAAAAAATACATTATTTTAAACGTTTCTTCAGGTATTCATCAGTAGGGTGCTATTTTCGCTCAAAACTTGACTAACTGAAAATTAGATAAATATAAAACATAAATAATCCTATTACAAAGAACAAATGTTTCCCAATTTTATCGTGGCTAGGGAGATGATTTCTATAAGTATTATTAAAGCCAAACAACACTGACTAATCACAAATTCTCAAAAATCATAAGACCACGAAATTTGCTATAAACATTCATTATAGGCTATAGACATATACAAAGAGGGGATTTGTCAACAGTTTTTCTCAAAAAGCTAAATTAAGGCAGATAATAATATCCCAATACTAGCAAATCATTGTTACCCTAACATTGAGAAAGCTTATGACGTGCACCGTTGACACTGTTGCACACTTGACATAAGAGGTTAATTTTAACAGTGTATTGAAACAATGTTAAGCATGTAATACGAAGAAAAATAACAAAATTACACGAGTGAGTGAAATGAGCGTAGCCAGTAACGGGGTTTTGCACACTTGGCGTGCTGTGGTATCCCCTAGTTTAAGAAAAAATTAGGTTTTAGATTATTACTATTTTTTTACAGTTTTAAATGGATAAAAAATGTTTAAAGGAACATAAATCTCGAATGGGAACAAAGTGTTTGGGAGATTGAAGGCGATATGTCCCATGCTCGGTCCTCTTAATACCGACACGGCGTCCGCACAATGGTTGCCATCGACGTGGACACTACTAGAGACGTATGGGGTGTTCATGTTGGATGGTAGTCAAGGTTCGGATGTTGTGTAGGGAAGAGAACTGAGTGTCAGACTTGTCCGTTAGCTGAAAATCAGACCAACACTACGTGGTTCGGATTTTATGGAAAGCTGCAGGTCCGATAGTTGCCCTGGCTGTTGGGCTATTAATAAATTGCACTTTCTGAGGAACAGTTAAACTCAGTTAGTAACCAGACTACACTCATATCATTGTTCATATTCGCCTTTAAATACGCACAACGTTGTGTCGGCGTCTCATATGTTACAACGAATACTGTTTCCTTCAAACTAGATGGAAAATAATATTTGAGGAAAAGTTCAAAGAACGCGCGCCGATCACGTGTTCATCTACTTCCTGCATCCTTTCCGTCTAAAAAAAATCTGAATAAAACTAAGTTAATATATATATATATACTATAATGCTCGATTTAGTGACTGACTGACTCACTGACACTAAATGTTGAGGCATTTTCCGGCGTCTTACCCCTATCAAGTGAATACTTGAATTGAAGCTCTCAGTCTGAAACCTCAAGAAAAATTTACAAAAGTTAACTTTTTTCACTCATAAACAAGATGGTGGCCTTTTTACCCCAAAACTTCCCCAATGTCCCCAATGGAAAAAATCACTAAAAAGTAGTTTTTATTACCTAAGTTGAGGAAAATCTTTAGTAAAATGTCCAAACATTCACAGTTCTACACGTGTAACAAATGCGCACCTTACATATGAATTTCAGCTTAATAACTCAAACATTTGTGGTATCGGGAGCTCAAAAACTGAAAATTTTAAAAATGTAGAAATTTTAAAAACTGATCTAATCTACTCAAGTGAGGTATCAATTTAAAGCCATTTCTCTCCTGAATCCAAATACAATATCAGATTTTGAACAGGATAAATATTAAGGGTAAATGCTCCTAAAACAAAACAAAAAACTCCTAAAACCAGTAAAAGGGTAGTACAAAAATAAAACTTACAAGTGGAGCATCAAACTATTGGTATTTATCTAAAAAATTTCATTTTACCTTTACATCTTGGAAGAGACAACGTTTAAGGGTTCTGCCCCCCCCCCCCCCCCAAATAAAAAGAAGCTCCAAAAACCCAAAATTGAGTACTAATGTCAAACTAATACACTCAAGTGGGGTATCAAAATAAAAGTATTTTTCTCTTAAATACTAATTTACCATCAGATTTGAGAAAAGTCTATGTTTAGGGGTTCCGCTGTCCCAAAAACCAAAATTAATGGTCATACTGGTTAAAAATCCTGACGAGGCAGAGGGCCGATCTTTCTCACGAGGCGACACGCCGAGATCCACAAATGGACTATAGCAGTATCTTGGTGAAGCCGAACTTTCCCTCGCGAGGCCGTAGGCCGAGTTCCATAACTGCCTGTAGAAGAGCGTCATGGCGAGGCCGTAGGCCGAGCTCCTCCACGAGACCGCAGGCCGAGTTCCTCAAATGGGACTGTAGCAGAGTGTCTTGGTGAGACCGCAAGCCGAACCTTCCCCCGCGAGGCCGTAGGTGACCCATATCTCACGAGCACAGCGAGAGACGTAGGGGTTGGCATGCGAAGCGGGCAGGGGTGTCCCCTAGTTTCTGAATAAAATTGGTTTGGTTTAAGTTATTTTATCATTGTGTCTTGTTATAACTTAGTGTTTTAATAGAGAGAAAGAAAGACTACGACAGTTTGTGTTAGAGGAAGTGTAAAAATGTATACAAATAAAATCACTGCGGATGTTAAGGTTCCCAAAACACCTATCACAAGTGTACGTGGAGAACTGTGAAGTGAAAGAAATTTTTTAAATAATACACATCATTTAGGCCTAGATTATTTTCCTCGAGTCATTTGTGCCATGTGTTAATATAAATTAATCAAACGTCTTCTGCATCTTGTCCTCGCATTGTCAATTATCTTCTATTGTCTAAAACTGTAGCAATGCCATGAGTAAACTGAAAAATACTAAATTAAAATGTTAAACTGTTTAGCAAAGCCCGTCCTCAACCTTATGGTAGCGCTATCAGCGTTCACGGAGTGAATGTGACGAATGCTGCAGTCGCACACCATTCACACACCTTACTTCACTAATCTATGCGACAAATTTCCTGCAGCAAAAGTATACCCACATTCGTATTTGGTGACTAATCGTTAAAATGAATAAGTGAAACCAGTTTGGTATAAACTCCACGTTAGACCAAACTATTTACATTATCATAATCCGGGTAGGACCGTGTCTGATTGCTATGTAGGCTACACTAATTAGATGTTGCCGACGTTTCGAGTGCATTGCAGCTCTCATCTTCAGGGTGACATACTCATCACCAGGTACATTACATATACTCTGTGGATCTAGTAACAGAGTGTGTTGCCCTGAAGATGAAACGGCAATGCACTTGAAACGTCGGCAACATGTACATAGCGTGCATACAAGTTGAAAAAAATATAGGAACGCTGTCACAGCTTTTATATGACTTAACATATAAAAGTGAAATCGTGCACATCATCTTGGTCACAAAAACCTACTTTTTCATACCATTAGTGACTTTTCATCCTTTCACTGGTACGGCCTGTGAGGAGTTGAACGAACATCTTAAATCTAAGCCAAGTTTGGTATTCAATGAAAGTTCTATTTAAGAGAATTAACTGTCCAAACTGGAATTGGAAAGGATTATCCTTTACAGAGTAGCGGTCATTTGAATGTCATGACAAACAAATTTAATCTTTCGTCTTGTGAAGTAACTAATTTGTATGGTTATTTTTCCATACATAATTTGATAATTTAATTTCTATTAGTAATTGTGTTTAAGACTTTTATCTGTTCTAAAGACTTGGGTATAAATCAGTCTTTTAACTGTGTCATCAATATTTTTTTTTGTCTCTTAATCTGTCCACTAAAGAATCTACAAGCAGTAATAAGCGCCCTATTAAATCGGCCAAATTGAAAGGTTTGAAAATGTGAAAAGGGACGTAGAAAATAGAGGGTTAAGATGAATAAAAATAATGTGGTTATGAAAGATCAAGACATGAGAAATTTTGGTGATAAGATATAATTTTTAAAATAGTCTATATGTTTACTATGTGTTTACAGTATTTATTTTGTATTGTATAACACTTTTAGGGCGTATTTATGTAACAATTTATGTTTTGTTTTTAGGTTTAATCAAATGTTTATTAATGTAAATAGTTCATAAATGTATCCATATTTAAAAGTATAACTTCTAATTATATGTTTCAAGGATCCTTATAAGCATGTGCCATCAATACAATTTGCTTGTCTCTGTATCTGCTCAGGTACAGTATATAGTATCTATAAACATTGATGATATCCAGTCGGTATAAAATAAGTAAAAAATCAATCAATTTGGCAAATTGAAAGGTTTAAAAATAGTAAGCCCTAATAAAAATGAATAAAAATAATGAGCTTATGAGTGGGATGTATTGAGAAATTGTGGTGAATAAATTCTGTATAGTATGTATGTCTAAATTATATGTTATATTTTATAGTTCCTCGTGGTGTAATATCACTGACAATGCCCAAGCTAACTGCAGAATAAAAATCTTGGTTTTCTTATCATCCATCGTTATTTTATCTTCCTTAAACAATTAATTGTTTCATAATTTAATTTGATAAATTATCATAAATGTTTCATAACTTGTTAATTAAGAATACAATTAAACAATCCCCTTTATTTAGAAGTGCATAAAATAGGTTTCATTTGCTCAACGTATAACTTATGTACTAGAACAGTGGTTCTCAACCTAGGGGGCGCGCCCCCCTGGGGGGGCGTGAGAGAATTTCAGGGGAGGCGTGAGGGTACTAAGAAAAAAAAGAAAAAAAAAAATATTTTGTTAAAAAATAAAAACTTTCAAAACCATCAAATAAACTTTCGTATTTAAATATATCTGGATTTTTATTTTGCATCCCAGCTTTTGCTAACGTAGAGTTAGCATCGTCAGTTTCATAATTTCACTGTTCTAACTTGAACCAACCAATTATTGACTGGAGGGGAGGCGTGAGCTATCTTCAGTGTTCAAAGGGTGCTAAAAGGTTGAAAACCGCTGTACTAGAAGAATTTGGCTATAATTCAAACAAGAGGATGTATAGGGTCAAAATACGCGGTGAACGTAAGCGGGGGTATTCCGGGCCTTGCCCTCAGTGCCCTGTCTGACTGTCGGTTGGAGTTCTGTCTGTCCATTCTGTATTCCTCCCTCCACTGTGGGAAAACGGGAATCCCGCACTATAATCTGGCAACGCCGCGCCAGTTAGCGACCATCTCAACGCCTTCATTTTGAGAAATACCACGATCTGCCCGTTTCATTATTTCCTATACCGTGGGGCTTCTGTATCTGTCTATATTCTGTGCTCATACTATGCACTGTTACACTTTCACACACACCTTTTCTCCCTTTAAAAATAAGTTATTTTCAACTCTTGAACTTGTCCGAAAATAAGAGTGAAATTTTTTAAAGAGCGTTGGAGTTTTCTCTTTCTCTACCCGGTACTTTGGCACAAGTTGAACGAATTTTTTTCACTAGTGAAAAATGTCTGGACACCCGATCGGAATAGACTGTCAGTGGAGAAGGTATTCTGAGCATCAACGTTAACAGTGACATGTCATGTATTACATTTTTTGAATCTCTTCAGAAAAATATGACTGGTTTCAGCCAGTACCAGTACAACTAGTACAAATGATGCCCAAACATTTTCAAGGAGATTTATGACAATTTATTGAGTTCGGCCAACTTAACTTAAACTTTATCAACTACTCTTTTTAAAAAGTATACAAACAAATTTTGATAGTATTTTATAATTCTGAAATCTTAAAATTAAATATAGCATTAATATTAAATATCAGTGTCTTTAATATAATTGTCACAATTATCATAAGATTGATTAAAGACAGTTTAATCCCCCCCACCAGATCCACAAGTATATCTCTGGTGTCCATATTTTACTTTGACATTTTATGGCAACCCTACAAATTACTAACTCTACATGTTGGTTATCTGTGATTACAGCATATATTAATATAGAGATACATGCAATAATCTGATCATTTAGCCGTTTTAGTGCCAGGGCAATTTTCAAAGTTGCTCTCTGCCAGTGCCAGAGGGTTTCTATAAATTTCTACAATGTGCCATTAAATAATTCATATCTCTTATTTATTAAAAAAAAATAATATTGTTACACCTAGTTATTTGTAAATAACCAGTCTATTAAAATAAATTTAAAATAAAATAGCTTTAAACTATATATGCTATTTTTATTAAAAATAAATTTAGGACATAAGATAGTTTATTGTCTCTTTTTTAATCCTTATGACCACAATAAAAAAAGCTGGGCTCTAGTCAATCGCTTTACTGTGAAGACAGTTTAGTTAGCTGTTAGCTTGGCTTGGGTTAACAGAAAAAGATGTCGAGATTGGAATTGGAATATAGTCGGACTGTCCGCCTATTCCTTAATTTAAAATTCAAAGAGTAATTACAATATCTTCTTACCATAGGTAAGAACAACTTAATTACTAATAATAATATGTTCATTAATTAAGTATCTTTGTATATTTAGGAAGAAAACGAATTCTAAATTTAAAAGTAAGACATCCAAGATTTGAAGTTATTGGTTTATTACTAATTAATGGTTATTACGGGGCGCAGACATTTAATTTCTCATATTAAGTTAGATAAATACGCAGCAATAGATAATAAATATCTTGCCTTTGTCTTCAGCAGTGTTAGTTATATAACATTAAATTCTTTGAGAGGCTATATTTTTTGACTGGGCCATCCTTTTGACCTCAGGTTTGCACTCTTGTGTTTTACAAACACAAGACCTTTAAAATGAGGTATAACTCGAGGTAGGCTTACATTTAAAAATTTTTAAGACTTCCTTCATGGGCCATCCCCTGGCTATACGAAAAACAAGTAAAATATATCTAAATGTTTGGTATAGGGATGTGTACATAACTGCAAATTTTCATTACATTTGTTTCAATGGTTTTTAAATTAATAAATATATTACAGACTTTTGCCCAACCCTGTATAGTGAAAACATTTAAATGTACTTTATTAGCACATAAACAAAATAAAAATCAAGAACATATTTGTATGTTTAACTGTTGGAAGAAATAGCCTGATACATTAAAAAAATTACTTTAAAGGCAATGATAATTTTTAATAAAAATAATAACCCTGTATTACCTTTGAAACCTTTCATATATTTTAATGGACTTTCTTGAGAAATAAAATTGATGTACATTTAAACCGAAAAAAAAAAAACAACATTTAAGGTACAAACAAGGCTATACAAACTAAAATATAAATAAATGAACAATTCCATGTAAAATACTTACAGGTGCTTTAAATTTACAATATATAATTTAGTGGAATTAAGTTGCATAGTTTAGATCAAGTTAACAAATAATAAGGTTAACGTACCTTTGTCGTCTTCAGCTACAAAATCCTATTTATTGGATTACCGGAATGTGACTGTTTTGACAACGTACAATGGATGTGAACATGGAGTTCTTACACTGAAAGCGGTAATCCAATAAATAGGATTTTGTAGCTGAAGACGACAAAGGTACGTTAACCTTATTATTTGTTATATATATCAGCTCAGGAGGCTTTAGCAATGAATAAATTAGAACAAGTTGCAGACACATACAGTGGTCATGACCCTCCCACCCAACCAGACATACATACAGTGGTCATGGCCCTCCCACCCATCCAGACATATACAGTGGTCATGGCCCTCCCACCTATCCAGATACATACAGTGGTTATGGCCTTCCCGCCCATCCAGACACATACAGTGGTCATGACCCTCCCACCCAACCAGACACATACATACAGTGGTCATGGCCCTCCCACCCATCCAGACATATACAGTGGTCATGGCCCTCCCACCTATCCAGATACATACAGTGGTTATGGCCCTCCCACCCACCTAAACACATACAGTGGTTATGGTGATCCCTCCCTCCCACTCACCCAAACACATACAGTGGTTATGTCCCTCCCACCCAGACACATACAGTGGTCATGACCCTCCCTCCCACCCACCCTGACACATATTTACAAAACATTGTTATGCAAAACATTGTTACATATTTACAGAAGATAAATTTGTACATCTGCATTCGTTATTATAACAAGTGATCAAAGAGGTATTAAAATAACTCAAACACTTTGATATAATACAAAAATGTATGGATATTCTGTTTTTAATTTCAATTGAAGGTGTGCAACTGGATGTTAACTTTTTAGCCATACGATAATATCATTTCCATTACTACCTACTAACTAAAGCCTCATTGACGTCTCAGAGACAGAGGATGCCACATCACACCATGGGCGAAACGTTTGGTGATATAAATACTGTAAATAACACCTTGACGTGGTTATTAAATGAAGCTTTAGTTACTAGTAATTATACCGGCAGCTTAAGCCTGCGAAATAAGATCATTTCCAATGTTTTATAGTAAACAAGACTAAAATAAAACATTGGCCTATAATTAAACGTTTGACTTGTCATTTTCAAATACAAATGAGAACTGTTCTCATAATAAAAGTTAGAAATATAAATTTATTTATTTGTACACATACGGTATACACCATTTTACATTTACAAACGTTATTGCACAGACGACTGATTAAAGAATATTTAATTATAACTAGACAATAGACGATGATACAGCAAAGTAATAAATAATTAGTAATAAGTATGTTAAAAAGTTTGGTATAAGTAATTTGATATAAACTAGCGTGACTAGTACGCAACAACATGAAGGTGCTATACTGAGTACAATATCATAAATACAAACAAGAGTGATAATTAATGGTTGAATAAGTTAGTGTGATATAAACTGATGCGACTAGTATGCTAACACATGCTAGTATTGCAAGTACAATAGAGAAAAATAAGTATAACAATAACGAATAATTGAATAACAAAAACACAACATGCAAAATTATAATGTACATAAGTTATAATCAAGGTTCATGTAGGTTTTCAACAACTCCTTTTTGAACTGGGCTTCAGACATGTGGAAAAAGTTTACACCCAAGGGAACTCCATTTCCCAAACGGTGGATCCTCGGTAAGGTGCTATTGTAAGCATACTGGGTAGCTCGAAAATGTCTGTGGATTTGTGGAATAGGTTAGGAGTTCTAGAAGACCGAGCGAAGTGCAGGTCCAGGCGTGCCAACAACTCCGGGCAGTCAGAGGTAGAAGTGATCAGCTTCTTTAGAAACATGAAGTCAGCAATCTCCCGCCTAGATGAGAGAGGAAGAAGTTGAAGCTGTCTTCGCAAATCGTCGACAGGAACCTCATCATAGGCATAACCTAGCCGTAGTCCGACAAATCTTATGAAGCGGGATGAATGTGCTCAATTTGCTCGATGAAGCCAAGTTGGTAGGGCGACCATACAGGAGAGCAGTATTCCAAGATGGGCCGGACCAGTTGAACAAACAAAATCTTCAGAGCCCGGGGGGAGAAACCGTCACGAGATGTTCAAACAATGAAACCGAATAAGCGGTTTGCCCGCTTGCAGATATGTGGTTCATAGGGCTCAAAGATGTGGATAGTAGCACTCCCAGGTCCCTTACTGAGTCAGATCGGTTGAGAAGAGAACCATCCAGTGTGTAGTTGAAAAACAGCGGATTAGACAGCCGGTGAAAAGAGAGAATGGAGCATTTCTTTATGTTCAGACTCATGTCGTTGGCTATACACCATGAAACCACATTATCTATGTCAGTTTGAAGAGCCTGGCAATCTCGAATAGAACCAACGACCTTGTACAGCTTTGCATCATCAGCAAAGAGTAGCAGCCAGGAGTCCATTATAACGTCTTGGAGGTCGTTGATGAATAATGAAAAGAGCACCGGACCCATAAGAGATCCCTGAGGACTCCTGACTCAGCCACGAATGGTAATGTAGTATGTATTACATACACTGTGGAGCAAATGTCTTAAGGTTTAATAATAGTGCAGTAATTAATCAATTACAGTACAATTACATTAAATTAGTTTGGTTGTTTATTAATGTATATATTAATTAATTATAATGTCACGTATTTGTTGAAATTCACAGTAAAAATGAGTGCAACAACAAACAAGTTATACAATATTGTTTGAAGTTTGAATATACTTCCGAAACGTCAGGTGAACATTTAAGATTCTTAAACAATTAAGATTAGCATTTAAATTAAAGAAGAAAGATTCTATATATTAAAAAGCCATATTATTATAACTAACTGATCCCTGTACAACATTAGCGCCCACTGCAGTACGTGTTCACTGAGACCTGCGGCGCGACAGGGACTACTAATACGTCGACGCTTTACTGCAATAATTACACCGTCCTGGTGGATTAACCTACACTCTTATATTTTTTATGTTAAATTCAATATCTTCCCTTAAACTTTGCCACAGGTCAAACTTCTCTGACCAAAAAATAAAAAAATTAGCAGCCGACTAACTTTTTCTTGTCATAATAAAAAAACTACATAATTCTCATAATGTTAAGTTATTAATTATATGTGATGTATAACAGCTTTTTAATTCTTTTTTCACTTGAAAGTGTCCAGATGAGTTGTACTGTTAACGTGTTATATTTGAAATTTTTAGCTCTCCCATAAGTGTATTAAATGTTGGTGTTTTCCGCCCGAGTCGCGGACCAAGTTGGCGGATATTGCCTCACCTCTAATGCACATGGCGTATAGGCCGAGTCCTCCCTATTTATATTCTGTACTCACTGGGTCAATGCCATAGACTGCCACCGCAAAATTACGGCGTTATACCTATGATACTATTTAGCATATTGCTATTCGACAGTATATTTAGAGGCCTGATTTATTTATTGTGGGCTACGGGAAAGCTTGCCGCATCTTTGAAGCGCTTGGTCTGTGAGTGGATCCACTTAAGACGTCATAAAACATTTGGCAATACTGCAAGACCAAGTTCTACGAAGTTGCAACACTGGTCAGCTCAGTGCACGTAGCCAGTAATTTGCCAACCCTCATACTGTTGTTGCGTTGTTTGTAACGTGCGGAAATAGCCGGAGATAGAATACAAAATTACGAAACTGGTAATGGTGGTAGTGGGAAACTATATTGTTAAAGCCCTACTTTTTACAGTACAGACTGAGGTCTGCACATTTGCGGCACTTATGGAAATGAATAAAAACAAAGTTAAATCATTTTTTAAAGTGAGTATTGGATATATTTTGACCTATATTATCATACTTTTACTCTTGGGCTATAATGATGGCCACGTTTCTGTAAGTAGGCTGTCTAGTAGACGCACGGGCTTTGGAAATGACGTGTATTGGTAATATTGTAAGGTGGTTGGTAGCGAATGTATTAATTCTACACATAAAAGGGGTTTCTTAAGAAATAAACTTATTTATTTATTTACGGCAATACACCATTATAAAATTTTTTAATAGATGGCATACATATGTAGAAACAATAACAAAAATAAAAGGAATACATCAAAATAGTAAATGATCAATAACAACAAGCCAGGAATGTGAGTGTGCATACAACTTTAAAAAACGCAATAACAGAAACAAACTAACAAAAACAATAATACTTAAAGTAATATCATCGAGTTAAAATCAATTAATAGCTAATAGAGAACACAAGCTCAAAAACACTAAGTTAATAATAAGTATAAATATAATAATCATAACGAGACGTAATAACTACAATAAATTAATAGATGTTATGATAATACAACAACAAAACAATAATCATAGTAGAACTAACAACAACAACAGTAAGTTTTATTACGGGTGAAGTCCATAAATCATTGTCCGAGCATTCCTCTTGAATACGTTCAGAGATAGGCCAAACATTTCCAAATGGGAACAGACTTCATTGCCATTCCTCATCAACCGAGGCAACGTGCTGTGGTAGAGATAACTCGTACGATTATTAAATTTGGCAAACAGCTTGGGGTTACGGGTATTATGTGGTACGTGAAAATGTATCATGCCGAGGATGTCAGTACAGCTAATGACATATTTGATGATCCCGAAGAGGTCCATCAGCTCTCTGCGCGCAGTCATCAGTGGGAGTTGCAGGACTTGGGACATTTCCACCACATCGACCTCCAACAATTGCTATCCAAGCCACAGTCCGTAGGAGCTTTTCTGCACTGATTCAATTAATGAAATTTGCCCTGCACATTAAATGAAACGCTACTTAATAGAATTTTAAAAAACAAAGGTAAGCGGGCTGGTGTGCACACATACAAGCAACTGGGTGAGCGACCCTCTTCATTGAATTACTTACTTGAATGATTGATAAGTATGCACACCGATACATCTCTTAGTTGTACAGTACAGTATAACCACAGTATATGTGTTTTATAATATATAATTAATATATGTATATAATATTTATATATTATATTATATATAATATACATAATAATTTCTATTATATATATAATAACATAATATAACACTCCTAAGAAGGCTTAAAAAATGTTTTACCGTCAGTTATCGGGTTAATTATGATCAGGTATATGGTTTCATCTTGCATTATTAGCATAGACCTTCTATTAGAAGGTCTATGTTATTAGTACTCCATGGCATTAGCTTCCTTGATAATTTTCCCGCTAAAACAATTTGATCAATAACAGTACTTTATGTTTTTCTACGTAATGTAAATAGCATAATGTCGTATTTACCTAGATAAACGACCACTAGTTGCCATTTGCCATTATCAACATCAACAACCTTAATCGTTATGTCTGCTAAATAATTCTAGTCAGCCTGTAGACATACATTGACATTTACTACAACAAAACAAACATACTCTGCGGTAGATGTGAGCTGTTAAGAGTGAAGATGAAGACTGACAATCAATGACAACAAGATAAATCAAATAGGATGAAGATTACCCAAAGTCTAAATGATTGAGGAAGACTAATCCAAACGGCACCGAATAAATTGGATAGTGGCAGTAGCCTAGTAGGTGGTTATAATGGTATAATAGTGAATTAAGTTGACTAGCCTACATTAAACATGAAGAACATATTGTGAAATCAAGTAAGTTTTTTTTTTTATGTGTTTACAAATGGCTAACGTCAATATACAAATAACATGGTGTAGGTCCTATTAGATAGCTAATTTTAAGTAAAACTGCATTTAAACTCAAGCATAGAGATATGTCCATCAGTCTGCATGAGAAACCAAGGCAAGGTGATTTCAGTAAGTAGCCATTTAATTATCTAGTGCTAGTTTAGAAACCAGCTTTCAACATTATTGTTTAGTTGTCTTATTTGCAGTGTTGATATAATTTGCATAGTTTTCATACTCTTGTATAAATATTTAACACTTTGAAGCCTGGGCCCTTAATACTCCGTTTGGCATGGAATCCTGGGGGTTTTATGTTCACATTAAAAAAATTGTAAATGCCTTATAAATTTCATAAAAAGGTTATATTATATATCTTTGTAAAGGGGAGAAAATTCTTTTTTCAATGATGGGCAAAACTTAAGGTGGTGTACATTTTTTATTTTTTACAGAAGCTACAAATAAGTACAAAAATATGTAAAACAAAAAATAGCTAAATATAATAACATATAATAATATAAAATATAATAACATATAAGCTAAATATAATATAAGCTAATATAAGCTAAATATAAATAATATAATAATATAAGCTAAATATAAATAATATAATAATATAAGCTAAATATAATAACATATAATAAATATAATAGCAAAATATAACAACATAAACAATGCTGACATAAACAATACCGCTCAGCTGTTACGATAATTATTTATCTAAGACCAGATGTAGATAAAAAAAATTAATAGACCGATAAAATATAATAACAGATAACTAAGACATATTCAGATGACCTAAACCCGATTATATGCCGATAATAAAGATATAATGAATTAAATATGGGCGCCCGAGGTCTTCTCGGGCGTCGGCGAGTACGCCAGTTTGCGTCGCCCGATCTATCTTCGGGCTTAGGCTTCAAAGTGTTAAAAACCCTTTTACATTTTTAGGCAGTATATTTATATAGCCTCAAGCATTGATTAGGCCTATAGCAAAATTAAGACAGCTCATATGGGTCCAGTGAAGCTGATTTTCGAGTTCGGTAAAATGTTTTTCATTTTCGCCTCCCTCTCAAAGTTCATACCTCTCACTGACTCTCCAGCACACGGTGAAGTGGCTTATGACTGAGCTATACATAGGCCACTTAGAAAGCGACCTTTTCAACATACTTGTGTGAGTGAGATGCAAAGAGTGGTGCAAGGGAGACAGAGAACTACTCTTCCCCCACTGTGTAATTATATTAAAAAGTAGTTATGGCAAACAGAGCGTTAGGCCACATGCTGATGGCACAATAGCAAGCTCCGCCCATTGTATTTCATTAGCAGCAGTGACCATTGATTGGTTTGATTTAACTCCAACTAAGGAATTAAGCTTAGAACAATAAATTTAAGTCAGTATTAAGTATTCAAATATCAACTAATAATAGCAATAACACAATAAATAGCATTTTTGTAAATTTAAGTCAGTATTAAGTATTCAAATATCAACTAATAAGGTATTTATGCACTTTCTTGCCACCAAACAAATTTGGAATATTTTGCTTGAAATGGATCTAGAATTGGCTGTATTTTTACGAGATATGCTTTTTATTCCGCGGAAATAACGTATTTTACCGAAAATTAAAAAAAAAACCAATGTCACAACTTTTAGTATTTTTGGTATTTTATCATCTTTTTTTATTTTGATGTGTTTTTTTGCGCTGAATACAAATTTGAAAACTATTTTGGTCTATTACAAATATTTCTCGAGAAATAACGGAAAAACTACTATCGCGGTGGATCGTGATTAGCGGCCATTACGCGATCATTATATACAACAACTATTAATCACAAAAACCGAATTCACCTATATTCCCGCCGGAGTGACGGCCGGCAGGCCGTCACGGAGGCCAAACGCTCGAATTTAATGCAAATTACGAATTTTTGTTGAGAAAATAGACAATTAGGATAAGTTAGGTTATGTCAGTGAAAATGCATTTTTCGAGCTGAAAAATAATTTTACTGCAAAACCAGTTATAAATTTGTGTTCAGCATAAATTAACACGAGAAATGAAAAAACAATTTGTCGAAAAATAACGATTTTTAAAAAAGTTGGTTTTTTCATTATTAGATAAAAAACTAGTTTTTCGATTTTTCGGTAAAAAACGAGTTTTCCGCGGATGAAATCAAACTTCTAAAGAGTTATAAACTTATTTTTCACCACTTTTTTTAACATGAAATCGTATTTTCAGAGGTGGCAAGAAAGTGCATAATTACCACTAATAATAGCAATAACACAATAAATAGCATTTTTGTAAACTTGTACAGTTCGTCACCGTTATTTTTTTCAACTAAACACTGTTGCGGAAGTTGAACACTTGACGGCAGAAGTTAGTCACGCCCTTGAAGCAAGGTAACTGAGCGGTGGTAAGATTCCAATCTGCCGCTGGAACACCTACATCGGCTAAATATAACACGCAGGTCGCTTTCAACCCGTCCCAATTAAAATAGTACGCTAACTAGTCATCTGTGTTTATTTGAATATTGATTTTTAAAACCGTTGGCCATTTAAGAAAGTCTGCCTAACCCTTGATTTATATTACCAAATTGAAAATTTTCTTTATTAATAAGAGTTTTTAAATACCAAAGAATTCATGACTGACAGTTTTTAGTCAGTTTGAAAGAACGTTATAAAATTGTATGATGAACTGAAATCTGAAAACAATTTCTCTATGACAGTTTTCTTTCACGTAGCCCTAACATGAAAAAATACCATTCTTAGCGAATCTTTTAACTTAATGCATTAGTATAGAGGACTTGCAACGACTAACAGCCAGACATGAGGTTTGGAACTTAATTTTGTTGTGAATCTTGAAACCTTGTATAAGATGTTTGAAGTTATGTTTGATATGAAAAGTTTGTTGTGTGCTATGAGTCAGAGTCAAAATAATAATTTTACTGCAAAACCAATGAATATTTTGTACAGCAGTGAAAAAATATGTAATTCTCTTAATGTGTTGATGTAAAAATTACATAATATCTTATCAAATTTATGACATTACACAAAATGCTTATTAATTTCACCTTCGTTAACAGCAATATTGCATCCGTTTAAGAGGATTGTAATGGACGTGAGGAACCAGGCTGTTATTGATTCTGGAATTGGTGCACAAAAATTTAGACTATAATAATGCTTCATTTTAGAAAAGTTTGTAAGTTGTATAGACATAAAACGAGTGTTTAAATATGGTATAGGGCCTAGTATAAGAAAAACCACAAAAAAAATTGTACATTAGCCTGACCTTACCATATATGCTATATGCTTGCAAAGCCCCCAAAGTTTATGTTGATCATTAAATTAATTATAAGAAAGCCAGGTAATATACATGTATGTATTCATGCCTGGTTTTGTGTGTATGTATACATAATATATAGGCTACATATTATCACAGATCATTGATAACTTACTGGAGCTTAACTTGTTATATTTTTTTTAGGTACCCCAAGAACACTAAGAATTACAAAGGACTGATGAAGTCATTTGGCTGTTCGAACAGTTTTTTGTAAAAGAAAAGTTGTAAAATCAGTGGTACTTTAAAAACAAATTACCAAGGCAAGCTCATTAAAAAAAGTCAGCAATGGTACGTAATTTAAAATTGAAAGCCCACGAAATTCCTTCGGGAAAAAAACCAAGCAGTTCATCAAAAAAGGCTGTAAAGTTAAGTGGGTCAAAGTTGAAAACTCAAGAATTTACCAAAAGGAAAAAAGATAGTAACCCAGCAATGAAGATTGGAAAGTTAAATAGTTTTAAGTTGAAGACTTGTGTCACTTCACCAGATAAAAAACTAGGCAAGACTAAAAGTAATACTGTGCCAAAGAGTTTAAAATTGAAAACTAATCAACGGTAAGTTATTGCTACTAATAATATTATCCCTCCCACTGTTCACTATGTGTTTCTATAATGTTAGGCCATTTTTGCCACTTGTGTAAAGATAAATTAAAAAATTCATACAAAATATTGGAAATACTATAACTATAGCATAATATATACCATTTTATTTTTAACCCTCCTCTTGTTTATTGTCGGTTTACCGACAGGTTTTCCGTCCGCCAAAATGTTATAGGTCGGTTTACCGACAACTGCACAAGCCTTTTTTATACACGTTGTTGCTAGGCGACCGTTTGACGTAATCGAATTATTGCGATATCTATGTAATCGGCAGATTATGAACTATCGATTAGTGGTTTTAAAACCGGTTCTAAAGTATCGATACTAACCAGGCGAGTATCGAAATACAACCGATGTCTAGTTTCAGCTGACGCTACTGGCGGTAACTAGCCTAGCCATCTTGTGTATATAGTAGAACATTTTAACTCCAACACTTTTTTTATCTTGTCATACCATATAATAAAGTGTATATTTGTAATCAGGACAAAATTTGCAACGAAGTGGCTATCTTGGTTTTTATTTTGTATTGTATATTTTGTACTTAGGAGTAGTGAAATGTTTTGGGAAAAAAATAAAAAAAAACTTTTCACTTTGAATAGATACAATTTGGAAAACAAAATTTCAGGTATGTGAATGTTCTATATATATTAGTAAAATCTGCATGTTACTACTAGCAAACTAGTATAAAAATGTTGTTTCTACTATACAAATTAAATTTATTATGATTTTTTAAAGGAAAGTCTGCTCGACCACTAAAAACATGGCAACATTTTTTTTTACAAACACTATAGGTTTGTATAGTGAACACCAGGAGGGTTAAAAAATTATACAAAACGTGTATATGCAAAAGATAAGTGATTTTATTTATTTTGAAATGTTGTTGAGGTTAAGATAAAAATCTCTTTTTTAAAACATATTTTCAAGTCCACACTACCTTGAGAAATTTTTGTATTTACAATGCACACAATCTGAAATAGTCAATTAGTTTTAAATGTTATGTACATTTATAAAATATAACTCATATAAACAATATTTACGTAAACAGAAAGAAAATCAAACTATGTATACACACCATTTACAGCTGTTCTAGCACAAGCTGTTCCAATGTTGTTGATTATCATATACAGACAATAACCGTCTACTGACATATATTGGGAGATGCGTGGAAAAATGACGATTAAAACTATCAAATATGCATAGGAAAATTATTGTTAGGTCTTTACTGTAGTTTAACCAAATTGTTACGTAGTTGTCATTTTTGCGACAACTAACATCCATAATGTGTGCAATGCTGTTGCGTAACCGACAACTAACATCGGGAGGTTTAATAGAGTTTAACCATATATCTATTACTAAAGGCAGGTGCTCATTTGATCATGAAATTATGTTATACGGCCAATTTCAGGCATAAAAATGGCTCCTGTTGATGTACAAGTATTCCATATATACATGCTGTCACAAAAATTCCCTGCTCTCTCTAATGAATGCATGCATATAAATAGACAAATATCCTTTGGGGGATTGTTACATGACTAAAAATAACAGTTTTTGCAATGTGTATGAGCCCCATATAAAATAGGGGTATTTATGGACAGATCAAATTTTCAAATATTTTCTCGTCTCATATTAAGTGTATTTACAGAAGAGAAAATGATCCAGGAATAAAAATTAGATATCCTTCTATGGCGGTTTACATTTGAAAGTTTTACCTTACCCCTCCTGTTCCTCCATTTTGGGTTAGTGGTTTAAATCTTCATATGTCCTAAAAACAACAATTTTAAGCCTTATTACGAACTCCCCATGGATATTGGTTAACATAATTTCAGTTCAAAAGCTAACAGGGGAGAGTGAGATTTTTAGGTGTAAAAAATTCAAAACTAAGAGGCTGCCATTTTTTACCAAGTCGGCTTGAGATGTCCAAGGAGTTTAATATAAGGCCAGTTTGGCCTTGTGACATCATGCTAGATGCGTTTTACACCTACTTTGCAAATTACCCTGGTTAAAATTTAATGTATCATAACAATATTTTCTGACACCTTGTCGTTTCTTATAAATGTTGCTAGTCAGTCCACGAGTATAGCACTGAAGTAGATGGAAATGCAATATGTTTTGATTTTTAAAAACATTCATCCAATGCTAAAATAATCACAGTAGTGGCGATTTTTTCATATGGGAAATCAACAACATCCTACATATAAATTTGGGAAAAAATAAGAAACTAGAAATTAACATACAATAATTACTTTCTTTCACAACTAACTTGTTAGAAAATTGGTCATGGACTGTGAAGAAAGTTAACGCCTACTGAGAGAACATTTGCAATTAACAAAATAACGTTGTGGGAAATTGAAATCCTTTCTCACTTTGATGGTGGGGCAACGTTCAGTGACCACAGAATAAACTAACTACCGCTCATTGGCTGACAGATACTGTATTTCTTGCTGTGTCCCCTCCACCACGCTCGCAGGCAGTTGTGAGTTACTGCTCACAACCTCTTCTCAAACTCCCAGGTTGCTCTGCCCTACCATGATGAAACCTTTCCTATATGATTCAATTAACTAATTCCACATATATTTTTAAATTTATGAGAATGTGTGGTGAATTTTTGCTTTCATTTATTTCAACATGTAGTCTTGAAATATTATTAAAACTATTTTTTTAGCTTTTACTATAAACAACGAGATTTACAATTGTCAGATTTTAATGATTGTTTCATGTATAATGTCAGCAAAATAAGACCAATAACTTTTATAATAATTAAAGGAGGTGCATCTAAGAGCGCGATAATACATACATATGTACTCTCTACTGCCTTAAAAGTTCTGTTCTTAAATTTTCTACACTAAATACTAACTTATGATGCAGTTATTACATACAAAATAGGTACTTTATAGTGATTTAAGAGCAAATACAAATAAAATATAGTGTATATAGTAAAAATAGGATTAGAAAGTTGTAAATTGTCAAACTATAATATTTTCTAGGTTGGACATACCCTTCTGAACTTCCTACATATTTACAAATCAAATAAGCATTAGGGTACTGAGTTACAGAAATAATAATACAATTAAAATGCAGGAATTTTTAAAATTGAGTGAAAATTGTAAGTCCACAGGGATAATCTAAGCTTTTGACTTTAACTAGTGATTCTCAATGACAATCACTACTTAAAAAGTGTTTTAAGTAGTAAGGAAAGACAGTGGTCAAGTCTGTCAGAAGCCAGATGTTCTATACCTATGTAGTTAAAGACCATATAAATTTCTTAGGGACTAAGAAAGAACTTAAATTATATTAAATCAAGACCAATTAGCCAGAGTAGCATAGGGGTAAGATCACTTTGGTTACCTTTGTTAAAGTCTCGTTAAAGCACCAAAAAAGGCATACAGTAAACAGTTTAGACCTGCCCCCACGTACATTATACCCAATGAAGCTGAGACACCGGTGCCCATAGGTCTGTTTGGAGGGAGCATCTATTTGTCTTGTGTTTAGAAATACTAATTTGGATTCACATCTAAGGACATTCTCATATTGGAATGTTCTAACTCACATATCCAAGAGCTTCTAACTTATTGGACAAATCATGAATAATTTACGTACCAGCATCCATCAGATCCTTTGAAGCTTGTTCCCACAGATTTGCTTGGAGGGAGTTTTGTACTACCTTGCCCTCGGAACACTAACTTGGAAATTTTGTCAGAACAACAAACTTTCAAAAAATCGGGTTATAATTTACACAACCAGAACACATTGATGTGGGTAAACTTTCAGCGTAAAGTTTTGGTTTTAAAGTAGCCTATATTTTCTTCAAATTATTGCATACTTTTCAGTGTGTTCAAAAATTTAAACACTTGTGTATAATGATATTAGTTAAGTCTTCTCTAACATCAGCCTGTGAGGCATATATCTATCTTATCACATTGCGATAAGATTAACTTAAAAGGATATGCCTCACCACTTTGTTCACTATGTGCCCTGGTACCTTCTTCATTTTCACCTCCAATATCAGAATCACTCTCAACATGTTGTAGCAATCATGACGGTTATTTTTACTTTAGTATTATTATTAATCATCTTTCAATGTAGACCGTACTTTCAAGTCAACATGAGCAAACAAAAATGTAATAAAAATAAAACAGCCCCACACAAATCTGACAACAAACAGCACATTTTCAACATATTACCTGTATTGCCAGATCTAAAATAATTAAATATAAATAAATTTATTTATTTGCATTTTAAAGTATTATTTAAAATGCACTTTAACAGTTTGTAATTGATATACAGTAGTTAATAAAAGACACAACATGAAACTTGGCAGTAAATTGGAATCTTCATTTTAGTTTATAGATCATTCAGCAGTAAACTGCCACTGCAGACTTTTTCGCATGTTACGCAAACAGCAATAAATTGCCACCCAGTCCTCAAAGGATTCACGCTTAAATTTTCGTAATATGTATATTTCATAGTGTCTCCTGGTATTAGAGTCATTCCAACTGGTTTTTGTTTATTTAAAAATATATTAAATTAGAATAATATTTATATCTAAATATAATTTAAGGGATAAGCTAAAATATGATGTTCGAGCTCTAGACAATTGTGTTCTCGTTAAAAAAAGAGTCAAGTTAAAAACTGAACATTTATAAATAAAACTTTAATATATTTTAATATTTTTTAAAATTAACATTAGCCTTATGTAGAATCAAATCCAATAATATGGCAGCAGGAAGAGTAGACTCTGAACCAAAACGACTTTTTCAGATAAAAATGTTTTGAACTTGGTCAAATATTTCATTTCAAGTTTCAAAATCATGAATTTTATATGTCCTTTGTTTATTTTTCCTTCAGTCATATTTCCAATAAAAATCTCTAAAAAACTTACCTGCTTGTAATATGAACCCGCATATTGATTTTCAAGTAATTAACTTGAACATAAGGAAAAGAATAGATCTCTTCAGACAGGACTTTGTCAAATCATGTTCCTTTAGTGCAACAAGCAGTCTGTCTGAAGTCTCTAGTCATTAAAAGAAACCAGATGAAATTTTTTTACGGTTGATGCTATATGGGAGTTCCAGTTAAGATTGTTGTCAGTGTTAAGTCCCAAAAATTTAATACTCATTTAGAACTTTTTCCAAGAACGTATCATTTACTTTAATGTTAATGAAGTATAGATTTGAAAGTGCAGTTAATCCAAGACAGCTAACTGAGGCCATGAGTACCACTTTGGTACTAACTTCACAGCGAGAGACCATGAGTACCAAATTGGTACTCACATTTTTTTTTATTGGGTGATTATAAAATACTCACTAAAACTTCATTACTACATCATTTTAAAGCACAATACGCAAGAAAAACAAAAAAAAACTGCAAAAAATATTCTTAAAAGCTTGACGGTTTCTCCGATGTTTGTGTTAACTTGGTTAAATCCTACCTCACTGACCGACAACAACTTGTGAAAACTGAGGACAATGAGTCTTGCTGGAGGCCTGTTACCAGAGGGATCCTCAGGGCTCAGTTCTCGGACCACTACTCTTTTCTCTTTACATCAACTGTGTGACGAACAACATTATACATACCAAGTTCCATCTCTACGCTGACGATTTGCAAATTTATTCCCACTTTTGAATCAGTGATATGGAGAACTGTGTAGCCTTGACAAACTGATATCAAATCATCTGCCACTGGGCAAAACAGCATGGCTTGCAGTTTAACAAATCCAAAACTCAGACTATCATCATTGGAAACCCTCGTCTACTATGACAAATTGACCTACAAACATTTCCTAAACTAAAACTGAATAACCAAAAACTAGAGTACTGTGAAAAAGTTAAAAATGTAGGCCTTACTATCAAGAAATACTTGATAGTATTTCTTGATAGTACTTGACATGAGACAGTTACTACTACTTGCAATAGGGTATTACAACCGCTTGTAAATTGAGGATATTTTTTAAAATACAACATTCACCTATCCTTCTTATCCGCCATACAAGTTTCCTCCCTCTTAACCATACTCGTGCAGTGGTAATGACCCTCTCACCCCCTCGTACACATACAGTGGTAGTGACCCTCCCACCCATCCATACACTTACAGTGGTAATGAACCTCTCGAGTGAGTACCCATACATGTGCTCACCATTGTACGTGTATGGGTGAGTGGGTGGGTAGATACCACTGTATGTGTATGGGTGGGCAGATGTGTAATACCACTGTACGTATATGGGTGTGTTGGTGGGTAAATACCACTGTACGTAAGAGTGGGCGTGTGGGTGAATACCACTGTAAGTATATGAGTGGGCGGATGGTGAATACCACTTTACGTGTATGGGTAAGTGGGTGGGTTAATAACACTTGAGATGTATCGGTGGGCAGGTGAGTTAGTACCACTGTATGTGTATGGGTGAGCAGGCGAGTTAATACTACTGTACATGTATGGGTGTGTAGGAGGGTTCCCATATGAGATACACAATTACTTTATAGTTACAAAATATTCATAGTCTGAAGCAATTTGCTTTATTTTAGTCGTTTAATACTAAATTAATGCTGGTAAAGGCTCTGGTGCTATCCCACTTTAACTACTGTGACGTTGTAACTAATGACATGACTGTTGAGCTCGCTAACAGATTACAGTGTGCGCAAAACTATTGCATCAGATTCATTTTTAATCTAAGGCGTGATGATCATGTTACCCTTTATTTTGAACAATTAGAACTTCTTAAACCTGAAGAACTGCAAAAGAATCATACTCTAGTGCATGCTGTGATTCAATCGTCATCCTCTACTTACTTGTTGCAAAAATTCACCTTCTTGTCCTAAAGAGTGGGTGAATTATTGTTGTTAATACCACTACGGTACACAGAACAACAGTCATTTATAAGTCCTTTAAAATTAACGCCTGCAGACTATGGAATTCTCTGCCAGACAGAATCAAAGCTATCAATGGGTATGCTATCACATGCGCTTTGGGTGGGAGGTCAAGAGCTGGCTGGCGCAGGAGTTGTGGGGCTAATAGTGGTGCTGGGCTGCATGCATGGTGGGTGAACTGAGTGAAAGATAAAAATAAGTCATTTCCTCCCGTGTTTCATTTTTGCTTTTTCAAAATAAAGTTTTTATTTTTCTTAGTTTAATATTTTTTATTAAGTATTTTTATTTACATTTAGTAGAAAATTTTATTTTATTAGTTACAAATTTGTTTATTTCATTAATCTAGGTAATTGAGAAATTTTATTATTGAACTTTTATATTATCAGTTTGAGATTTCGTATTGTTTAGTGTCAAAAGTGAATTGAAAATGTTTATTGTATTTGTTACATGTTATGTGGTTAAGTGGAAGAGAGGATTGTATAGTACTAACTTTGTCACTAAAATAAAGGCTTTTTCACTCATTCATTCAAGGTTGCTACATCCTAATGCAACATTCTATAAGTACAGAAGTGGCGGGATATGCAATTTTTAGCACAATAAAGGGTGCATTTGCAGCACATGTATTTCGCTATACTCTTATGTGATACATATGGTACTGTAGTAGTAACCTGCCGCTAAAGAAATAAGCTACCATTATTTAATTTGATCCGGATAAGACAGATTCAGGACAGTCAAAATCGGAATAATGAGACCACTGTATATCATACTTTTTTCAGTTACCAGTCAAGGTAGATCTTATTACTTATGGTATTGTGAATTACAGATTTTAAATTTAAGGTTTGAATATATAGTATTAGCTAGTGTAAATGTCTTTGTTTACAATACGTAGGCTATTCATTCTTTTTATTTGCACTGTACTTGTTTTGTAGAAATCCAGTTGCGTTCAGCAAATTGGAAGGAAAGAATGTAAAAGCTGTGGATTGGAAATCATTGAAGAAATCGGAAGGAAAAAAAGGAAATCTATTGCAAAAAAATTTAAGCAATAAATGTTCTAAAGTAATAACAAAAAGTAAATCTCTAAAAATAGAATCATGTAATGTCAGCAAAAAGGCAAAAGACAGTAGGCCTAACAAGAAAAGTACAGCTTCACGTAGTTGTATGCCTAACTGTAGATCTAAGAGCCAACCTTCCACTAAAACTGGTAAGGGCTTAAGTGTTGGGATATCAGATAGTAAGAACCACGCAGAAGATACTCCAGTTGATAACACTAATAAAATCGTAGTTAACATTGAACAAACCATTTTAGACATGCAGAACAAAATTTTGAAACTTGAACAGAAATCAGTGCTCGATGATGAAAAATTGAATATTTTTAAAATGCTTATGTTGAAGCAAAGAAATGATAACATTAAAATGCTAATGGATGAAAAAGAAAATGAGGTAATATTTTAAGGTTACATTACTATATTTCTGTTTCGTTTATTTAAGGTTCAACAGTTAATCTGCTAGTATAATAACGCCGTCTTTTCTCATTAACAATTCAGTGGATACATATAAACTCTATTTTGTCAGTAGGAAATGAAGTCCATAGTTTTTTTTCTTTCATGCATATCATTACTTGTTTGGAAAGTAATTTAAGTAGTTTCTCTATTTAGTTTAATTGATTCCATATAACTGACAAAACATACTTGTAAATAATAATATATTAAACTGTATGTATAATAGGTTTTTGGCAGTAACACACATATTTTTGCCATTGAACTCTTTTACTTAAAATTTTTTGTG
This sequence comes from Stictocephala bisonia, assembly GCA_035578905.1. Lineage (NCBI taxonomy): Eukaryota > Metazoa > Arthropoda > Insecta > Hemiptera > Membracidae > Stictocephala > Stictocephala bisonia. The sequence goes on along the minus strand of JAQJVL010000137.1, from coordinate 522,842 downwards.
TTAATTATTTAATGTAACAACATCAATGTTTGTCTAGTAATTTTGTTGGTAATCTTGAATAAGAAACCTCTCAATAAACAGACTCACAAATCTGTAAGATGTAAATAATTTAGTCAACAAACAAGCGATTAACTTAGTAAACAGTATGTAGTTTTATAAGTTTTGCTTTCAAGTTTCTATTGGTCAAAGTTGTGTACTACATAAATTATCAATTGTTAAATATATTTATGAACGGATAATCCAATGATTAAATGAATATAATTTGTTTAAATGTGCATTGCTAACAGAAAGTAAATAATTTAGTCAACAAACAAGCGATTAACTTAGTAAACAGTATGTAGTTTTATAATTTTTGCTTTCAAGTTTCTATTGGTCAAAGTTGTGTACTACATAAATTATCAATTGTTAAATATATTTATGAACAGATAATCCAATGATTAAATTAATATAATTTGTTTAAATGTGCATTGCTAACAGAAAACATTACTATATATTGTTTTTCATTCAAACTCGTTTGATGCTTTTTCTTATACTATTACTGGAATTGACCAAAACTTCTGCTACTGTATCTTTTGAATTTCTATTTTATTTGAACATCACTTAGGAATTTTATTGGAAAGTTAATCAATGTACACTAGAGATGGAATTATCCAAATTAATGGGGACACAATTTCAGATAGTGCGGTTTGCCATTGATTTAAAGGCCTAAAAACAAAGAATCTGTCTCACTCACTTGGTCAGTATACACTACATCTAGAACGACACTGTAGTAATTCCTTACGAAAGCGAATACTGTAGTATGCATGTAAATAACTAAGGTAAATTGTGTTAAGTAAGGAAGTTAGAGACAACACGAATTAGTTGCTAAAATTTACAAATATTTAGGCCTAAAAAACAAATTGATAAAATTTGTTTCAATTTACAAGTTATTTTTAACAATAATTGTTAATGAAATCATAAGTGAATTCAGTACAAAACATAAAACAATTAAACTTAGTCATAAGTTTTAACTAAGAAAACAGGTTAAAAATAATCACAAAGTAAACATGCATTGTCAGTCATGGCCAAGGTACATGTGTGGGAAAGAATATCTACGTACTTTGACCGATGACAACACAGTTAGGCTGCTAGCAAGCAGCACACTCACAATGACAAAGCTCTGTCTAACATAGTTGACCTGCAGTATATTTTATATCTCAGATTATTCTCAGATATGAGATGTAACAACTTAGTGCATATTATAAGGTGAATAAGAATTATTATATGAGTGTGGATGACATATATAGCCTTATTACTAACTGAGTTCACTTATGCTCAGAAAGTTTGTCCAATATTATTTATATTATTGTTGGACAATACAAAGGGCCAATAGCCAGAGCAACTAAGGAACTTACAGCTTTACATGGAATCCAAATCATGTAGTATTGGTCTGATTTTCAGCTAATTGACGATTCTCAGTTCTCTCCTCTACAGAATTTTATAAATTTATTGAAAAAAATAATTCTAATTAGGCTTCTTGAACACCTTTATCAATACTGACACCTCACCAACATGGCTTCTTGACAGGCAAATCAATTACAACAACCTTGATCAGTCTTGCAGAGTTTGTCATAGATCAGCTTGAAGAAAGGAACACTTCACAGCTATTCTCTTGACCTATAATAAAGCTTTTGTAGCCTCTCTCATGAACAACTTATGGAGAAATTGACAACACTTGGCATACAAGGCAAATCACAATCTTGACAGGATGATTAGGACCAAATGGTCAAACTAAACTACACAGATAAAGGGAGAGTAGAAAATGTAATGTCAGCACCCAAACTGATCTCAAGAGGAGTTCCTCAGAGCTCAGTGCTTCCACCGGTCCTATTCATCCTCTTTACAAACAAATGTCCTACCTACATGGAAGACCACAGCAAAGGACTGATGTATGCTGATGTTATACTACTAGGGAAAAGAAACCCTGCAGACCTAGAAATAGCTGCCTACATAGCCCTAAAAAAAGTAATTCAATACTGCTATGAAAATTAATTTGTTGTTAATGAGAAGAAAACTAAGCAAATAGTTCTGAGAAAGCATAGAAAGACAACAGAAAACTGCTGGAATTAGAAGAAGTTACTAGCACTAAATACCTGGGCGTAATAATAAATGACAATTTCTTATGGACCCCAAACATAGATTTCATATGTAAAAAACTCAGTACAGCTTTGTATGTAATTCGGCAAATGAAAAACATAAGTGACAATAAGTGAGACTATAGATGTACAACAAAGCACCAGAATCTTAAAGAACTCATACTCACATACATCATTACAACACAAGAAATGCAAGTGACTGCTGTCTACCGACACATAGACTCACTGCAACTGAGAAGAGTCCGAGCTACGCTGGCGACAAGATGAGAAATTCTCTGCCTGAAGAGTTGAAGAGGAAGGACCAAAAACAATTCTGACAAAGTCTCAGAACTGGCTGCAGGATCTACCGTTCTACTCACTGACTGAATTTTATGGATGGAGGATGTAATACCATTGATTTTACTATATAAAGAGATACTCCATCCATATGGGAGAGTTGTGGCGAGGCCCCAAAACTGTTTTGAGGCCCCACGCTGCGCTGCGCATAGCCCTATTTCCTCTCTCTCTCTCGCACGCTCTTCCGTCTCTCTCTCACTTCCCTCCTCTTAACCCACTCTCCAATTCTCCAGACAGCCGCCCCGCCCTCCCCTCCCCTTAACCCACTCTCCCATTCTCCAGACAGCCGCCCCGCCCTCTCCTTCCTCAGGTCACGCACACAAACAACATCCTGCTTAGATAATTGTTTACGTTATTCCATATTGCCAACGTTTATCCGGGTTCTCTGTTTTTATATTTGCTTGCATCTCTTTCAAATAATAAAGAATACTGTGTTGATACTATTACAGTAAAACTCAGTTGACATTCAAATTGAATAAAGAAATATTTATAACTGAATAAATGAAAACACCATGTTGATTTATATGATTAACACACCTTGTATTTGTAAATAGACAAACTTGAATAGACCACTAACTTATCGGCAATGCTGGCGATAATTACTGCTGATTTAAGTAAACATTTTCATATTATATAGCCCATCTGAAAAATCTTTATTCGTTGCATTTTAACCATCGATTAGGTGATTAAATCGACTGTTGGACTCAATCATTATTTTTTTCGTATTCGGTAATTGATTAAAAAATAAATTGTTTTCAAATCCAATCAATGACTCCCATTTCAATTAAGAAATTAATCTGCAAATATTCCAGGAATATGTAATATAGTGAAATATTAAAAAATATGACATTATTTATATCTTTGGCAAAATAAATATTGAAATAGGCCTATGATATTTATATAGAATAATACTGGGCAAAATATAAAACCCAGGTTAGATTCAAATGTCGTGATAGGGTTAGAAAAAATCATAACAAAACCACTAATCTACTTCTATACAAGATAAAAATAGCTTTCATCTTATGGCCTGACAATCTGTGTATAGGCATTTAATTTAAAATAGCATTATTTATCTTTTTACTATAAACGTCTGTTTTATTATTACTGTCTTTAACATTAACATATTTTTTTGGTTCCAAGTAATTACATTATTGTTTGTAAAATATTTCATTGTTTGGTGTTACTACAGAGTCTAAATAATAACAAAATAAACTATAGCCGCACTCTGTGGCATTTTTAATTATAACACTTCGAATATGACTTATTTACACAAGTGAGAATATACAGAACAAACAATGCCAAGAATAAATGAAGAAATGAATTTATTTCCAACTAATAATGACAATTATCCATTTACATAGTACTTATTTGGAAATTAACTGGCCACTATATCGAGTTATGTGACCAGTTTTATTAAAGAAAAAAATATATATTTAAAACACATTTAAACATATGAGTCTAGCAATACATATAATTGCATAATATAAGACATACAATCGCCCCCTGCAGTGTTTACATTCCTGAAAATATAATTCAATTAAAGTATAAAAATAATCTAAGACTATAGACACAAATAATTCAAAAACGTGAACAAGAGAGTTGTACATGTGTTTTATGACAATGGCTTTTAGTCAAAAACAAAACAAACAAAAACATCATTTTATATTATATCAATATTAAAATTCCTGAAAATATAATTCAATTAAAGTATAAAAATAATCTAAAACTATTGACACAAATAATTCAAAAACGTGAACAAGAGAGTTGTACATGTGTTTCATGACAATGGCTTCTAGTCAAGAAAAAAAATCATTTTATGTTATATCAATATTAAAATTCCTGAAAATATAATTATTTTTTATTAATTAAATTAATCTTTAAAATTAAAGAATTATTTTTCTTTAATATTGGAACAACTGAACTTAACTTCAACATTTCAGGGAAAATGCCAGTACTAAAACTGACGTTAATTACCAGTACTGAAGCGATTTCGTCTATAATGAATTTTAATAAATGAACACAAATCGTATCAAAACGTGTTCATTTTTATTTTTAAAATTTTTCACTATTTGTTTTATTTCATTTACAGTAGTTGACTCTATAAAGAATGATTGTGGATAAGAACGAATAGGTGGGAGAGTCGATGTGGGAACTGTACGAGGTCGGTCGGCTTGGACAGCGATAAGGTATTTGTTTATCTCGTATGCGATAACGCTGGGTCTGTCGTGATTGTTCCGTCTTGTAACTCAATGCGCTCTATGTTCTTGTTTGAGGCATCTCCTGTCAAACTATTTATTACTTTCCACTGTTGTGATATGTTTCCATTGAACTAACAACTATATAAACAACTAACAAAACAGAACTAACAAAACTATATAAACAAATAACTATTACAAATTAACAATAATATAGTTAAAAAATAATACGTAACTTTGGGTTTTGTGCAGAACTGTAATAATATGGTTTCAAACTGAAGCCACCACCAAATATATATATTAATGATAAGCATACACTTTCAAATAAGGTAAATTAAATTAATCCTAATTAGAAGAACAGGGCTCTTTATTAATAGCCAAACACTTCAACTCTAAATCTGTGGGGAGTTATTTAGGCTATACATGATTAAAAATTATTGTAATTAATATTAACATTTAAATGAATGGCAAACATACTTATACTAAACATCTGCAGTTAAAAACATAAATAAAAGTCAAACAAATTATATTATTTACACTTATTACACTTATTATAGAGAGTGAGGTATTACAGGATTTTCGGCAACGCAGTCGAATTGTGTGTGTGTATGTTTTTTTTCTTTTTCATTTTATGACTCCGCCACTATTTATGAAATCATCAATACAGCAGATATTTTCTCTTTATCTCCATTTTTAAACCATGGCAAAATGTAACAATGTGAAGTCTAAGAAATAAAACTTTATATGATACGTAGTAATTTGAGTGGTAAGCGAAATTATAATTTTTATAAGTTTATTTATAACGCTAAGGTGCATCTTGGACGTTTCCGAACGAACTTTAATCATTGGAGAGGTTTCGAACTTTCCTCCAAAATCCGTCATTTTTACTTCCTGGCTGCCTCATATGTTTAGAAATTTCCTGAAGCTTTCTTTTTAGCTTCGCTGAAATGACTTTTTTTAGGATAAAACTACGGTGTTGACGACATTCGTCGGACGTTCTCATCCATTGCGTGTCTTCCATGTTAATTATTTGCTTGGCTTTTAGTAGAATCTTTTTTAATAGTCCAATTGTGTGGACATACTTATGCATATGTTTGTTGACCACAGTCAGCGCTGTGTGGACCGCTCTGGCTGTTTGGTCATTCACATACAATAAGCAAAAGGAGTCGTCGCCGTTTCTGTTATATTCCCTATGTCTTGTTAAGTCACCTGATGTTGTGGGTACCGAGACATCAGGCTGCTGGACCAGTTGCTTCTCGCAGTCTTTACATTGGTACCGCTTTAAACAAGCCCGAACTGCGTAGCCAGCGAAATATCTGTAAAATATACATCCACATTCTAAAACAAACAAACTTTTAAAAATCTACGAATATAACAGCTTTACATTGCTATTTCATTTTAAGGAATTTGGTACAATATTCACTTCACTAGTTCAAAAACAAAATGCTTACCTTATAGAAGACATTTCTAGTGAGTTTTGTTTTGTTTGGAAATCCTCAGGAATCCTAAGAAAATCCTCATCGTCTTCATCACTTGTCGGTTGCGCCAGTGTTTCATTCTCAATAGCAGGAGACTTCGTTATCTGGACGCTAGTGGACGGTTCGTGAATGGTCATGGTCATGGAAGTGGTCAATAAATTATCATCATCAGGCTGACAATTACTTCCAGCTGGGGGTTTCATAAGAGCTGCCTGAATTCGGTGTCTCATATTTTGTCTAAAAAGACGAGCTGATAGATTTCTATTGTACCTGGAAATGCATGCTTGTTAGGTCTAGCTTATTAATTACAAAATCAAATATTGGTTTAATATAAGTTTACTACGCTCAAATAAATTAATCTATTAAGCTTTAAATTCAGTATAAATCTTCTTTAAACGTTGTTTTTAACCATTCGATGGTCATGTGACATGTTGTCATGTCTGATATGAAAATAATGTTTGATAGGCGCAATAAAGTCATTAAAAATAAAATAAATTGTAATAATATTTACAGTTACATTATTGCAAAGTAGATTGTACATACCCGCATTTATGTCTTGCAATTGAAAATTCATTTTCAATTGGGTCTTGATTTAGCCGTCCAGTAAGAAGGAAAGTTGCGCCATCTTCCTTCAAGTTATTCCATAGGAGAATGGTTGAATTGAGGCTGTGCTCAATGCCATCGAAACTCGGGGGTCGTCTTGTACTGTTTTTTATCTTCCAAGTCCTCACCCACAATAAACCACTTTTTAAGTTTGCCAGGGGGACTTTAAGATGGGCATTACATGAATTTGAAATACTGCATTTGTTCGGGTTAGGGTGAAATTTGCCATAGCTGTTCATCGAATCAAATATATTGTTTAATTTGTCAAGGAACATTGCTGTATTCTTAGCTTCTGGTGGCAACTGATTTGTTTCTGCTGCTGAAATCATTGCCGAGCTCACAGAATGACTGAAGACTTGAGTGGCAAGTTTTACAGACATTTTTTGAAACGAATTTGGATGTAAATGTCTTTCTGTTAGTCGTGTTGATCTGGCAGTTTCCGATGAAATGTCAGTATTGTATAATAAAACAACATGTCGCCAATCCGCTGACCCGGTAGTTGTTTTGTCATTATTGGCTTTTTCTTCAGAAGTTTGAAATTGAATTACTCCTTTCATAAAATTATTTCTAATACATTTGATAATGTGTGGGAAATCGTAGATGAAGTAAATGTTCTGTCCCTCGGTGGTAAAATAGGGCTTGGATTTTGTGATGCCAAGGAGATGTAAGGCCTTCCGGTTGACAGAACTTTGGTCACATACAACTGCCCTAACTTTCAACCCTATGTCTGTTAGTGTTGTAAGGTTTTGCTTAATCAGCAAGCAAACTGAATTGGCCTGGACATTGCTGTTCGTGACAAAGTATGTTATGGGCATCTTCCATTTATTAAAGAGCCCGCGTGCCATGAACAGAAGAATGTGAGATCCAGGCTGTGGTTTTCTTCCCATTTCTCCCAGATCCAACAGACCTAAACATCAATTCAATTAGCGTTGTTAATAAACACAGTTTATTTCCTTTATTCTGTTAATATAGTTTAAAACAATAAAATAATACTTTTTACAAATTACAACTATAGCCATTGATTTTACTATACAGACAATATATCTGTATATTAAATCAATGCTCTAACTTGTTGATAAATTATTATTGAAGTTAAGGGGGTGGGTGGTGTCCAGTTCGTTGGTGTTTTTGGTGTCTTCAAATTAACTGTCTGTGCGCGTGTACGTGCGTGTGTAGAGTAGATAATTTAAAGGCTGTTTCATATATGACTTAAATATGAGAACATAATGAATATCATAGAATGATAGTTAATTTGAGTTACCTTCCACTAAATCCCTTTTGGAGTCATATTCAAGGCTTGACTTAATACACATTTCATCAAACATGATGACTGTATTCTTCTCCCATGAGGACATATGTTCCACTTTCGATTTGAGCAATTGGAAGATTTCATTGCACATTCCAGGTCTTAAGTCCACAACCTAACAATAAAATTGATATCAAGTAGCAATAATTAAAAAAACATAGACATGTTACGTGTAAAAAAATGCAAAAGTTAATACAAGAAAAACTTTAATTTAACATTATTTAAGTGCCATGGAAAATATTTATTGATTGACTTCATCGCTTTTAAGCTTACCTGCAACCAGCGAGCTATTGTTGTAGGACTTGGCAGAGAAAACCCATCACTCCTCATCTGATCATAAAGGGCCGGAGACTTGTACCTAAGCAATGAACTAAGTTTAAAAATAAATAAATTTCTAAATTAAGATTTATTCAAACTAATTATAATATAGTCTGTGCACATTTAACTGTAACAAGTAAATGTCTGAATAACTCTTATACTGTTTGTCATTGTTTGGAATAAAAACTACCAAGGTCAATAATAGGATTATTAAAATTATAAGTGCTTGGTAACGTTATACATATTAATTATGTTGTAGAGAAACAAAGGTGAAACATACAAAAACCAATAAAAATATAAATTTCATTTTATTGTAAAATTTAGCCACTCAAAAAATTTTTGTCAGGGTTGGGATAAAGTCTGGAATGTATTTATTAATTTTAAAACTATTAAAAGAAAGGTAATGAAACGTTGTAGTTATGTTCATGTCGCTATACTAAACACATGGACATATTTTACTTGTTTTTGCATATCCAGGGGGATGGCACATGAAGGAAGTCTTAAAAATGTTAAATGTAAGCCTATCTCGAGCTATACCTCATTTTAAAGGTCTTTGTTTGTAAAACACAAGAGTGCAAACCTGAGATCAAAAGGATGACTCAGTCAGAAAATATAGCCTCTCAAAGAATGTAATGTTATATAACTAACACTGCTGAAGACTAAGGCAAGATCTATTGCTGCGTAGAGCTATAATTTATCTAACTGAATATGAGAAATTAAATTTGACAAAAATAAGTAACAAATTATTATAATAATATTATTAAACTATTTTTAGGTAAACCTACTGTCAAAAGTGTTTTTAATAAACGTTTCTTATTTTTATCTTAGTTAAATAGCATATCTATTTTTATAACGCAGTCATTTGTTACGATTATTAACAATCAATAACATACTCAGCAACAGGGACCTGAAACTGTTAAATAAATAGCCGTATAACTGATAAGAATTAGTAATATGACATTAAATTCTTTGAATCGCTGTATTTTGTGAATGGGTCATCTTTTTGACCTCAGGTTTGCACTTTTGTACTGTAAAAACAATGACCTTTAAAATGAGGTATAACTTTTAAAGGTCCAACAATATATTTTTTTTTATTGAATGTATGCGTACCTCATTGCTAGGGCTTGCTTCTTTTCTTCCTCTGTCCATGGAACTTTTTTTTCCGAATGCTTTAACTGCATTGAAACAAACAAAGCCACTTTTTCAGGCAAACGGGACTGTATTGTCCTTAACAACAAATCGGTAGGTCTGTTTGGCGATTTTTTTTCAGTTCTTTTAAGTGCCTGCTGAAACTTTTTTTTTGATTGCAAAGCATTTCTCAGCCTTTTCAAAAGCTTCTGTCTTCCAGGTGACCTATTTTTATAAGGTGTTGATTTTCGACCTTTTAAACTTTTATACTTTTTGTATATTGGAGTACTAATGTCTTGAATCGGGCTTTTAAAAAGAGACCGCTTTGTTTTGGTTGGTGTCTTAGCAATGGGGGAAGTTGACGATGTTTCAACAGAATGAGCAGGTGTTGATACAGGGGTTACTGGTGAAGAAGGGTATGGTAGACGCGTTGGGATGGCATTTAATTTCAGCCTTGTCTTCAATGTACTAGTGAAACTGTCTTTCGTAAAGTGTTTTTCACATACCACTTTAGCCCTAAGGGCTGTTTGAGGGAGTGAATCGAGTGCTTCATTGGCACAATTCACAATCCACTGTTCACAAACAGCTGGTCTAGGGACGGGGAATTTAAAAAAGTGTAGTCCAGGGAACCGTGCTTGGTTGACATCACAGCCAGTCATAGAGCATGTCTTACGACAACCAGTTTTACGTTCCGTAATAGACTCCATAATAACCTATAACAAAATCATGCATTTGCTTTATAGGTTCGACCCACACCTTTCAATCACTTCTCTAGTCAAAGTGAAAATATGTTGGTAATGAAAGGTTATATTTGAGATGTACAGTATATATTAATTTTGTCCCACATGTACATGTTATGTACAAAATCAATTGTTCAAAACATAATACTAGTGTTGAGTTGAAATAATAATAGAAATGTTTATTAATTTAACAATACTCTTAATTTCATCTACATCTGGTTGAGTTATAAAGAAAGAATGTTGATAGTAAGGACGTAGAGGTGGAAGGGTATTGGAATGTACAACATCTGGACGGCTAGACTTGATTGCGATAAGGTGATTGTTTATCTTATCAGCAATGACTGAAGGCTCACGCATACACCGTTTGGCAATTCAATTAGCTGAACTATTTTCTTTGACGAACCACTTGTTAAGTTATTTATTACCTTCCACTGCGCAGATACATCACCTTTACAGTTCTCTAATAATGTTGAATAATACATTTTTTTTATTGATCACATTTTTTAATTTAATAGTATATTTTGCAAAATAATTCTGAAAAACTGTCATATGGTCTTAGAAATTTTATATATATTTTTTACGTCTCTTAAATTTATGCAAAATGTTTGGTGTTATCCAGGGACTTAACAATTTAGAACTACCACCATTTTTCTTGCTACTTCTAAATATATAATTACTTAAAATATCAATAAACTTACAATACGCAGTATTTACATCATTTTCTGAGTAAACATCGTCCCAATTATCTTGGTGCAAATAAACATTTAATATATTATAATCAATAATATCTCTTTTAACTAAGTTACTGGCAGAATCGTTGTAAGTAAACTTATCAAGTATTTTAAATTTATTACTTTTACAATAAAGACCAACTATACAATGATCAGTGATGCCAAGATCAAAAACAGGACTTTTAAAACTATCTATTTATCTATATCTTACAAAAATATGATCTACGCATGATTCTTACCCTCCACGTCGTCCTTGACGCATTTCGTGTGAAAAGCTTTCCCACATGTTCCGGCACAATTCAGAACATCTCCCTCCGAACACAGTTTACCACTCACACCACAGTTAGATGACATTGTTAAAGTAACAAATTTATTAGCATAAATTCGCAGAAAAAATGTACCAAACTATACACATGGCAACAAGAATTGTCGTGCAAGAGCCTATAATTGCTGAGCTACGAGACAACGCGTCTTATCTATTCGGCGGCTAGAGCCAGACGCGAATCTAGTGGTATCAGTGTAATATTAAAGCTGTTTAATAAATAATAAACGAACAGAAAACAGTTTATGAATACTGTATATGACATTTTTAGTCGTCAGCAGGCGCCAGCATCTCTTTAACATAATATATTGGGTATTCCTATGCATATCCGATACGTATATGAATGGAATTACAGTAATGAATTATATTTATTGATTAATTTTTTTACATAGGCCTAAGTCGTTATACAAACGCAAACTGCAGCCCTACTATAACAATAAAACTTAAAACTGTTCGTGATCTATTCTGCCAAGTTTTTATACAATCTAACATATGTAATTAAATATGTAGGCTGTGCTCTTACCTGTTATCAAATGCACTTCAAATTTTAGATAATGCGTAATGTTTTAACTAAACATCTTTAACACACTGTTATTTACATTGACAAAATAACAAAAATATGACCCCTAACATTTTTCATATACACAAAGCCCTAAGGCCTAAATAAAAGATCGCGATTCCTTTCCGTGTAAGATAAACAAACCACAGCACGGAACAATATCCCACTTTGACCCACTATCAAGGCCAATCGGCCACACTGACAGTAGACAGATGGAGGGGGGACAGTATACAAGTACTTCCCCCCTCTCGAGCGTCCCGAGAGAAAGAGAGAGAGAATGGGGAAATGAGAGGGAGTGATTAGTTCCTTTACTGCTCACAGGCTGTGCAACCGAACAGTCGAAACTGGAGGCAATTTCCGACAGGTTGCAGCACGGTCGCTCCCATTTTCCGTGCCTCAATATTTAACATTGAATGGAACTATCTTCTATGTATAGTAAAATCAATGGTAATACCTACCTAAGAATAAAACCTATATTTTCTTTTTTATGTTTATTTTGACACCACTGCTAAACGTGAAGTTTAGGTAAATAAAGATATTTTAACTGACTTTATGTTTATTATTAATTGGAGGTATAGTTTCGTCCAGTTTTTGAAAATATTTGTAACCTTAGTGAATGTCCAGTGACAATAATTAATTATATTATTTCTCTTTAGTAAGTTAATATTAAAGTGATATGTAGATAATATTTGGATATTTCCAATGCTTTGAATGTTTAAGAAACAAACAACGTTTCGACAGGTATAACAAACTCCTGCCATCTTCAGGTGTACTTACTAACTTAGCCTACATCTAAAATAGTTTTTTCCTTTAACCCATACTAAATCAGAAAATACTTAATACTACATACTAGATACTAGGGATGGGCAATATTTACGTACCGGTGACTTTGTCACTGGTATTTGCTTGTCACCGATAGTCACTGGTACAGAAAGTGAGAAATACCAGTGACAGGAATTCAGTACAGCTCGCACTGCTACAAGTGGATATCGAATGAACTACGCTATTGTGAATCGCGCATGTGCACGGCGCTTGTCACCGATTCGCTTGTCACTGTATTGAAATTGAATCTGGACATGGTTCCAAAACGATACTACATGCTCGGTCACTGAAATCTCGGTGTTTGGTGACGCACTGACGGCGACAGCTCAGATAGCTGCCAGTGTCTTTTAACCTTGACACGACCGGAGTATGGTGAAGGCATCAATTTTACTGTCTATTTTTTATTCCCAACATAGAGCAAGCAAAATTATAATTTATTTATTGCCATCAAAAAATAAAACAGAGTGGGTTTTTAAATAATTATTTAATTTAACTAGTTTACTACTGGATATATAAGAATTCATTTACATACAATTAGGTTGTTTTAGTTATTGTTATATTTTTTAATTGGATTTAACTTAGAATAATATAAAGTAGGCCTACTTGCAAAAATCGTAATTATAACCAATCTAAATAATTGTATTTTTTTATTTAATAAACCTACATTTGTCAAAAAATACACTTAAAGTAATTTAAGCAATGTTAGGAAACATCATAGTCTAAACTGTGTTCAAATACAACACCACAACACTTGAGACGGACGGCAGTGGGCTGGTGACTGGACTTATCTCGGCCGTCACCGGTAACAGCTGTCACCGGTAAAAGTCACTGGTATGTGGTTGTCACTGTCACCGTTGTCACTGGTATTCAAATGTTACTGTTTCGACCATCCCTACTAGATACTAAAGATTACTGTGGAAAGTCAAAAGTTCTTAAAAAACTATCACACATAACATAATTAAACAAAATATAATACATAATATGAAATGCAAATTATGAAATCAGTCAAAAAACACAGATCAAGTTATTAAATAGACCAAATACTCAATGACATACAAAAATAAATGCAAAATTTGAAAAAATCAACAGAGAATAGATCAGGTTATTAAACAGACAAAATAACTTGATATATGAGAAACGAAATAAATGGAAAAATATGAAAAAGTTCATATTTTGTCATTTAAATACTTATCTGTTGAATATTTTGTCTAGTTAATAACCTGCTCTATGATTTGTTGAATTTTTTCATATTTTTGCATTTATTTCGTGTCTCATTGAATATTTTGTTTGTTAAATAACCTGATCTATCCTCTGTTGATTTTTTCATATTTTGCATTTATTTTTGTATGTCATTGAGTATTTGGTCTATTTAATAACTTGCTTTGTGTTTTATTGACTGATTTCATATTTTTCATTTCTTTTGTATTTCATATTGTGTATTATATTTTGCATAATTATGTTATGTGTGATAGTTTTTTTAAGAACTTTTAACTTTCAACAGTAATTTTTAGTATCTAGCATGTAGTATTAGGTATTTTCTGATTTAGTATGGGTTAAGGGAAAAAAATGTTTTATATGTAGGCTAAGTTAGTAAGTACATCTGAAGACGGCAGGAGTTTGTTATACCTGTCGAAACGTTGTGTTTGTTTACTAAACACTCAAAGCATTGGAAATTTCCAAATATTATCTACATATCTAGAACAATACAATGCTAATAAATAACTTTTAAACAACAATATTAAAGTATTGTACGGAACTGTAGGAGTGAAAAAACATCTGTAAGAGTAAGTTCCATTATTGGGTACTGACGCTATATTTTTAAGTAACAAGTGTCATGGAATCAACTCTAAATTAGGGTTGCTTGTTCTGACAACTTTCTGAGCTATGCCGGTAGTAGCTTAGCTACTGATAGGGCCTCCCTTGCCGGACAGTTCTTCATGAGATAGGAGCTAAACTATAAGAGATAACCCTGGTCCTCCAGATTGGGCTAACGACTATTACGAATCGCCAACAAAAATCAACCTCGGAATCAGAACAGAAAAAATCGGAATAACACGCGGCTTGAACTTCAACATTTCAATTTGGTTCATGAAATATGAGGATACTGGCACAACCTGATGCCAGGCCTGCACTCAGCCAAAATCAGATCAATACCAAGTAATGACTACACATATTCATTTGCCATATTTGCTCATATCTTGGTCTTGGTGTCTTATTAATAAATAAATATAATATGGATATGTTGTACTTCAGGAGATAGCCTTATGACGGGAAAAAAATTTACAAATTGTTATGTCCTATATTTGTTGGGATGATAATAGGTTTTATGGTGTCATAGGTTATGTGTTTTAAGTAAAAGAATTGCTGATTTTGTAACCAAAGGCAACAGAATATGCAGTTGTAAAATAAAAGTAAAATTATAAATCATGTCTCTTGTCAGATTTGAAGTAACTACAGAGGAAGCAAATAATGATGAGAAAGATGAGTTCTATAAACTTGAGAAAGAAGTGGAACCATGATATGATTTTTCAAAAGTGGGTAGATAAATAAGTAACATAGCAGTTGTATCTTAAATATTGAAAAAATAATAGATGCTGAATGTGGAAATCACCTTTCTTTATTTCTAGTCAAAGTAAACCAAATAATATGAGTTCAGAAAAGAAAAGTAACAGAAAAATAAACACAGAAAAATGGTTCAGATTTAAATAGAGAGTCTCGAAGACAGCAGAAAAAGTTTACCATCGTTTGGTGTTGAGTGTGAACATCATGTGATAGCAGAAAGAGATAGAAGAAAAACTGCCTGGCTTAGCTGGCTGAAAACAATTTTAGAAGGTAAAGAAAAATAAAAAAAATACAGGCTGCTGAGAAGTAAAAAGTGAATGTACTTCAACAGTTTGCACAGTCTTCTATTTAATTCTTTAGTCTATTTAATTCCTATTTCTGAAGGAGATGATGATATATTTAATCAAGATAATGAGATCAAATACTACAATAGCCAAACCAAATTTAGAACCACCTATCAAAGAAGAAGTGATGAACCCAGCCCTCTCCCGAAAGGTAATGACAGAGATAGTGGAGACCAATAAGTGCAGATTTGGAGAAAGTTGGAGCCACGGAAGAAGAGGCAGAAGATCGGTTAGGTGGTGAGAATATGCTGTTGTGGCTGGATACCAACCAAGAATAGATGGTCTTCAGAGTAAGTAATATGTCATAGAACAGCCCATGTTGCTGTTGTGCTAAAACCACCAAGCTCAACATCACAGCTAATCCAATAAATATTTCACAGTTAAAGTGGTCAGACTATGTACAAACTATCCTATGTATAATCATTTTACATTAATGACTCAAACTGTTTTTATTATTGTTCATTCAATTTTAACCCTATTTTGAAAGGTTCTGTGAATAACTTATTTGTTTTAGGAATAAGTATTTATGATACCATTTTATATTAACTACACACTTTTAGTTGCTGCTGCGAATGGATCTGCTGTACGTGGACTATGAACCAGAGAGAGTTTGCAAGCTGTGCCTTCAACTCTTTGACAAGAAGGAAAGCCTAATGTCTTTAGTTACTGATCAAACAATCGTTTCTCTCGTAAATAGTACTTTAAACATGGAGGTATGTTTTTTTTAATTAGTTGTTTATGATTATATTAAGATGAAGCAATTGAGTGATTTTATAGCTGTATATAGCCTTAATAAAGACAAGGAGTACTGTTTTCATGAATGTTGTAAATACGGCTTAACACCTGTGGATCATACAACAGTATGTTTTTATATGATTTGTATTTTATGCAGCCACAATTTATACCATATTGTTTGTAACATTCTATATGTCGGAGCATAATCTTCTATACTAGCATCATTCATTGTAAAATATTTTGCATACTTACAGTATTTACAATTGTAAATAAAACAACTTAAATTATTTACAACAATTAGTAAAAAATGTAAGGTTACAAACAACGAGACGTTTGCCTCAACCTGTGATTTGGCCCAGAACCTATGTTTAAAAATTGGTTGAATTTTTCTTCCTGTATACTGTACCTAGAACAGAATAACAGAAGACATCTAACGACTGCTTTCCTCCAATAAACAACAGTTTCAGAAGAATTACCCTTAAGTTATTCCTTGTACTGACTGAACAATTAATCCGTGCGATTAGTGACAGTTGGATATAGGCAAGGGGTGAAGAGGGGCTTCTTTTAGATGTCTTTTAGGGCTTCTTCACAGCCCCACTGTCTTGATCAAGTGTCAAATCTATGTTATTATTTTCAGCTGATATTTAGTATTGTAATATTCGTTAGTGATACAGTTAGTAGTAATACTTTCACGTGCACAGACTAATCGTTCAATCAGTAACCACCTACCATCATGTACTAAAATAGCTAAACAATATTTTGAAAGGTTGTTCAATATTATTACCAATATATGGCTCTGAAATGAAATTGTGCCATTATATTTTCAGATCTTTGAAATTAAAGTTTAACTGCTTCTGAAAATAAAACAGTTTTTTATATTTAGGATGCAATGGATATAGTTTTTGATGTTTTCTAATACTTAAAATTAAGCTACCGGGCCTATTTCTAACAAGTTGTGAAATATCTGTTTTTTTTTCCAGATTGAACTAAATGACGGTACACCAACAGGACTTTGTGATGATTGTTTACTACAAATTCAAAGATATGACTGGATGAAACGGAGAAGTCAGAGAGCTAACATACTCAGTAAAAGATTCATAGCTATGAAAAAGGTAAGAGATTTAACTTGTTAATACCTTGTTCTGAAACTATTATGTATGTTCCCAAACTGCCAAGCCACTGTTAGAAAATCAACAGCCCTTTATAATAGTAATGCAATTTTACTGTCAGCGGGACACACTTTTTTATTTTAACTGTACAGTTTGTATTAATTATTATGAGTTATAGTGGGGACTGTATTGTAGTTATTAAAGGCTCGTTCTTGTAGACCATAAGTTGATGAGTTTTTAATGTAAAATCATCAATAATGACATTTTATGTTTCACATATTTAGCTGTGAGAAATATAAAAATACTACATTTTTTACAAAAACTAACTTACAGTCCACTAGAATAGTGGCCCTGACCGGAGGGTTCCGACTATCGCAAGATAACAAAGTCAATCAACATTGAGCGTGGCTGTCCCTTGGATGTGTGACCGTCTCAGCGATCCAGTCCATGCAGCCTGCCTGCCCGGACACTGGTGATGATTTGGAAGTCAACCTTAACCGTTGTTTCCCAGGTTAAGTGTTAACCCTCCGAGTGATGATCATTTCACTCTTCAGTGATAGGCCATTTTCTGATATCGTGCAGAAGTTTTTTTAAAAATTCATAAAAAATATAAAATATACCTGTAATATGACATATTATATATCAAATTATTCACAATGAAATATAGCAAATGGTAATATAAAAGAAAAACTTACCAAAATAACTTGAAAAATGAAGAACTACTGATGACCTTGATTTTTTTTTTTTTCAAAAATTGTTTTTGTTTTTGAGGGTATTTTACATTGTTTTTATGGGAACAAATTTCAAATTCATTATATAAAAAAGATGCAGAGTTTGGTTTTGAACACAAAAATATGAAAGACTAGTAGTTTTTCTTAAAAAATCAAATATTTGAAAAAATGTACTTTTTCAGTGTAAAGTTCCATAAATTATTTATTTCTATGTTTGAAGAACATTATTTGAAAAATTAATACTTCTAACTAACTAAATAAACACTATTTACAAAAATTATAACTTTATATATGTATTTACATAGAACTGTACTCATAAAACATCACTTATTCAGAATCAGATTCAGATCTGGTGGGTGCTTTTCTTTTCCTATTACATCATTTTGCTCTCCAGAAATGAGTCAATTCTTTATATAATTTTGATAATAAATAATAAAAATACGTACTAAATAAAATCAAACATCACACTAATAAATAACAATAACATAACCAACAACAATGACACACGATCTACGATGTCTGATTGACTGGCACAACTACAGTTGTAAACAATCAGCTGTTCATGATTAACGTCATCCTACTGTTTTATTTATGTGCGTGAAAAATGTTTACCATAGAGTAACGAATAAAGGAACTCTTTCCAAACATATTAGTATAACAAATATCCGATTTCCGCCAATAATTATTTCATTACGGCATTTTTCGCGATCGGCTCGGAGCGAGCCGTTATCGATTCACACGCGGACCCTAACGGCTCGGACTGAGCCGTTATCACTCGGAGGGTTAAGAGAGGGCTTCTTATCCCTAACTTCGCCTGGTAAAATAAGATGTTCTTTAACTTTGTTAGAATAGGTCTTCATCTGTCAAAGGACAGTTCAAGTGTTACAATAACATTATTATGGACTGAATAATTGAACTAGAAACCTATTTTTTAGTGTTTTCCACAGAGGGAAACGGCCCTCTTAAGGTTGTTTGGGCGAATTAGTGACATCTAAATCAGCTGCCCCCTCTAGGATTGTGAGACACCACTAAACAAACACCATTTAACTTTGAATTTAATGCTTTTGGCTGTCAATAAATCCAGTGACTTCTTTCCTCGTTAAAGCAATAAAACTAGTATGAAACATTGATTTGTAGCGTGTTTCATACTTCTTCATTAATTCTTTAATTTTTTTGCA
The DNA here is from genome assembly GCA_035578905.1 of Stictocephala bisonia. Taxonomy (NCBI): domain Eukaryota; kingdom Metazoa; phylum Arthropoda; class Insecta; order Hemiptera; family Membracidae; genus Stictocephala; species Stictocephala bisonia. The sequence goes on along the minus strand of JAQJVL010000137.1, from coordinate 503,510 downwards.
CAGGAAACATTAAAAATTTATAATAGCTTTAACATTTTAGAAAACATATTTAAATATCTAACATGACTGTGCTTTTTGAACACTTTTAAATATATTATCTCTCCATATAGTTATAATAAAATATCCTTTGTACTAATTTTTATATCATCAAAACCTGAAAAATCAAAATGTAACCAAACCATTGTGGAATTGTAACCATCGTTCAAATTTCATTTGATAAAAATGTTTGCATTTTTAGTCTGGAGTATAGATAGGATTATGAACACACGGAAAAGTAAGAAGAAAGAAAGTAACACTTAATAGAATTAGTTAATCAAATTTGTAATCAGGCCTACCAACTGTCACTGGACCGTGATGACTTTTGAATAAAATAGTAGTAATACTAAAAAATTCAGACTCATGATTTAACCTTTGAACTGTCGTGGAATAACATGCTCTATAATATAATAATTTGAATTGACTTACCCTCTAATTAAAAATTTCCCAGCATCCATAGTCCAAAAAAACAATTTTTTAAAAAATAATATTTTTTTGGCAGACCCTGATGGCAAACTAATTAAACTTAAAAAAAATCAAGATATACAAATTGTTCAGAATATCATAGAGAAAAGAAAATATAAACTTTTTTTACAATATATCAACACACAAATTTTAAAACTACACACAACAAACTATTTACACTGTTGGTGACGGGGTTAACACTAGTCAGAGTCATCAGAGTTATGGGCTCTCCCTGTCTTCCAGCCCTGATTGGTCTCCAGTAATGTGTTAGTTTATAATAACAAGTGGGGTGAATTCCACTGTTGCACCCAGGGCACCAGTACACACTTCTTTTCTTCTTGACATTGGGGTCATTTGAGCATACTACGCACAATCTCTCCTTCTTTCCAGGTAGATGAACGAGGGCATGTTGAGTGTCACTTGGACTAGGAGGTATATTTTGTAAAATTTCCTCGTCTACCAAAGCCTTAATTATACTTTCTAAAAAGTTAGACTTAGTCAAGGGATTATTAGTATTTTGTTTGTTCAAAATATATGCATTATGTAGAGCCATATCGGTTGGTGAATATTCTTTTCCAGTATTTTCTTGTTGCTCTGCTACATGACACATGGTACAGGGACTTGTCGCTCACATCAACTCCTCCCATATTGTAGTTATACTGATTTATGATGCTAGGTTTCACTGCTTGTAAGCCACTTACACTTCTTATAGCCTTGTCTTCGGCGTGCAAACCTGTACTTATAAGGAATACAGGCTTTCCATTTTGTTTTTGTTTGTACTTTACTAGAATAATTTGGTCTTGCCTGTAATAAATGCTTTCCTGAGCACCTAGATTTACATTTAGTACATTTTCAGATAGTCCTTTTGAATTTCTATTTATGATGCTGGTTATAAATGTGTTTCTATCAATGAGGGCTCGAGCGAGGGGAAGTTTAGTTTAAAAATTGTCTGTAAAAATATGATAACCTTTGCCAAAGTCTGCACTGGGTAAGTTGGTCATTGATGACTCTGTGTAAAAGGGTCTTCACAATCAGATAACCCTTACCACAATATAGAGAAACATTTAGTATGCAGCTTTTTTTACTGTCACATGTTACAAATTTTTTAATCCCAAATCTTTTGTGTTTTTTGTTCAGCATGTACATGATAAAACTACAACGATTTTTCATGCCGATGAGACTCTCATCGATGGAGATATTTTAATATGGAATAAAATATTGCTTAAATGATTCATTCAAACTATTAAAAATTGTATTATTTTACACCAGGGGTCATAACAAGGCTCTCCACAATGAACTCTAGGTATAGAGCTAAGGTGAAACATAGAACTAATTGCCTGAAACCGCCTCAATGACATTACAGCAGGGAAAATGGAGTGAATCGAAATTTACTTGTTTTCCAATAATCCTCTACTTTGTTATTATAAATTAGGCCTGTATTTATTACCAATGACATAAACTTCTTTAGCTCACTAGATGTAGTGTCGACCCAACTTTGTAAATGTGAAAAAGCTTTCATTTCCTCTGAAACTCTCTTTCTATGAATTCCCCTGTGAGCTTGTAAATTTTTTTCTGTAGTCATAAGGTTCCAGATAGCATTGGTGAAGAATAAATAAAAGTAAGGGATAGGTTTGCTATCCATAGGAGGACAGTTCCTCATATCTGGGTTCCTAGTAAGAAACTCAGTTGTAAGGTCAACTTCTGGCTCAGGAGGATAGACATGAACCCATGGATGACCATCATCTTGAGTTGGAGTAGCCCTAGGCCTAGGATTAGGGTCAAAATCAGTGACATCATATTCACTAGAAGATAAATTATGAAGATCTGGGACATGAATAAATGAGACATGGTAGCAGCTGGAAATTAAATGACTACATTTACCAGTAACGTGGCCATATTTAATTAAAGAACATAACAATATTATAAACATAAAATACTTAATGAGTCTAGCTGGGGATCTCACATAAAAACAGATAAAATCGCTAACTCTTGATATCTGCAGATTACCTTAATAGAATTAATACTAAGAAGTGTTAAATAAAATTACTGTTACTTAATTAGCTATTTAAAAATGCGCTACTTAAAAAAAATATGTATAGAAAAATAAATATGCAATTAAATAAAATTTATGAAATGAAAAGGCCAGATTTGATATATTTTACATATTTGTCCCCACTTCCATTAGCACTATCTTCCAAGTCGAAGTTGTCAGGGAAGTCGTCAGCAGACAAGTCACTTTCAATATCGGACAAATCAGTTTTGAACAAAATTTCATGAATGTCAGTGGAAGGTAAATCTGCAGATATTTTGTAGTAAAATATTTACTGCAACACTTTATTCAACAAATAAAACGCCACACATAACCACATCACAACCGAACCGAATGCAATGAAAGTAAACAAACAATAAAGAAACTGCAAGTCATCAGCTGGCCGGCTGAAAAGTCGCGAGTTGGCATCTGATTTTTACGAAAGCCAGTAAGAATAAATCAGTAGTTATATGTAACAAAATACATCAAATGAAAGCGTACGATCTCGCATGTATAATGATGTATAATTCAACCTTACACGGATTGTTTTTATATTGTTAGTGATGTGTAATGAGAGGGATGTTTAATGCATTGAGAATGACTACTTTGCCAATTCGAGGGTTAAAAATTCTCCAGCTTAGTAAAGTAAATGTGATTTACAATACTTAACAACCATAATATATGTACTTCTTCTACCTACAGTAGAGCTTCACTTATCCGACATGAACAATAATATTGGATAATGTGGAACGATAGTAAAAATTCTAAATAGTACTAATTAATGAATTTTGTTAAGGATTTACACTACAGTACTGTTCAAACAATATGTTCAGTTTTTACAACAAAACCAATGAATTATTGTGAATATGTTTAAAAAAAGAACTATCCTAATCCAGAGTCGCTGCACTGGTTTACAGTTGCGTCACTCGACCCTCAGAGTTAATGTTATCGCCGTTACAATGCAACCATTTATTTTGAGGCGCTTATCTGTCTTGTCTCCTTATCTTATCTTTGTTACTGTTTCCTGTCACTATTGTCTCGACTAATTGATATTGGTTTGGGAAATTTCGTCCATACATGCGGTCTTATCGTTTTGTCGTGTTTGTGATTTCCAGTAAAATGGAGGATAAATTGGGATCGTCCGAATTAGATAGACTACTAATATAGTCAGTGTAATATTTATGTAACGTAAATAATGACAAAACATGTAGAATTTGAAAGTGCGCTAGGCGGGCAGAGCAGGTGTAGCGAATTTAATTCGTACCGTTAGGCCCGGCACGCGCCACGCTACACTATCAGCAATGGGTTAAAGGGTTAAATACGTAAAGTAATGCAACCAAGAAATATGTGTGATTGATCAGGAAACTACTAAATAAGAGTTCATGAGTTAAACATTCACCATTCCACTTCCTTATAAGCGCCTTTTGTCTGAAAAATACTATCATTTTTAGGCATTCAACACATTGACAAAAGTGACTTTTCTGCTCACACGGTACAGTCCCCCACTCAACATAAAGTCAAGTATTGTAAGCAAAAAAATTGTGCTGGTTGGTAAAACATCAGTGGTAATGATCCACCCACCCAAAAATTCACGTTCTGTGGTAATGATCCAATATACAGTTTTTATCATTACAGAACAATAATACTTGATATTATTTTCAACAATTTTTATCACAATATTGTTTTTGGAACGAATATGTCGTTAAAACGGAATGTCCATATATTTCAGATAATGAGGCTCTACTGTATATTGTTTTTAATTTCTGTCTTGTTTAATCGTTCAATTTAGAAAATTTGTTGCAGGGTGTGAATGAGTGTGCTTTCACGTTTGATACTGCTACAAGTGACATGTTTCTATCAGAGCACACGTTAGATGAAGACATCACAGAAGAAGACCAACTAATTGATCATATTAAAATTGAAGACTCCTTTTCATTAGACTCCCATAGTAATGTAAGAGCACCTTTAGATTTAACATTTATAAAAGAAGAGACTGAAAGTGATGATGACAGACTATGTCGGTCAGTTTTACCTGAATCAAACCAATCTCATCTCAGTTCCAAAACATGTAGGCGTTGTCATTCAACTTTTACAAATCACTGGACTCTGAATAAACATTACAAGTATTGTTGTCAAAGGTTTAAATGCCTCGAATGTAGAAAATGTTTTTTCAGCAACAGGTTATTTAGATTGCATAAATTGAGGAGGCAATCTTGTGTTAGTACAAGTGTATTTAGATATTGTGTTGTATGTAATACATCTTTCAGGTGGCGATGGCAACTTGTATTCCATGTCCTTAAACATAAACAAGAAAATGACTGGGAAGATACATTTATAAAATTTTGCGTCGGTTGATGCATTTAATCTCATATTATGTAACTTAATATATTGTAATATACAATATTTAATTTTGCACGGTTAGTCTTAAAAGAATATGTATGGAATTTCTCATTCAACAATAGGCTGACAAATGCAACAAATATTTATTTTGTACTGATTGAGTAAAACAATAGTAAGTTTGTCCATGCGGCTGTCAGCTGATGCACAATACCCTTGGGCAGTCCAAGCAACCAATCACTATGAATGTGTTAAACCGTAATGATTGGACCAAAGCCGAGAAAATATATTCTTGTTGTGGTAGGTTGGGTGAAAGTTCTGGCACTATGTGCTTGAATGCAATCGATTGAATGCTAAAATTTGTATGAACATGAAAGTTTACACTTTTGTTTAGGCTATGCCCTGCAAATAAAGTAAAAGAAATCTGTATGCTAGTATAAAGTTTTGCATAGTGTTTGTATTCTTTATTTCTTTTTGCTGTATCGCTGAAACAGATTAGGTTGGTTGCATGGTGTGATCTTTACCAAGAACGGTTTACCAAAAAGTAATTGAAACAATAGATATTACTATAAACAAGGGTAGTCACTATACTCAGCTAATTTTCTTTTATGTACTGATCATGGTCAAGTCACATTACCTTAAAACAGTCTCAACCATGAAAAGCTAGAAAACAGGAAAATAACAAAATACAAACAACATGGTTATTAGGTTAGGTTAAAGGGCACTAGGCCAGGAATTAGTATACTAGAGAGATAGGACATCAGCAAACTTACCTTAAAAGACAAGTTCACTAACATCAGAGTAGTAGTCACAAACACAAAATACACAAAATCTCACAAATTTTCAACACCACTGGCATTTTCTTCAGGTGAGTAGAGGGAGAGAGTGTCTCTCTCCTCAGTGGTCAGTGTCTCTCTCTCTCTCTCTCTCTCCCTCTACTCACCTGAAGAAAATGCCAGTGGTGTTGAAAATTTGTGAGATTTTGTGTATTTTGTGTTTGTGACTACTACTCTGATGTTAGTGAACTTGTCTTTTAAGGTAAGTTTGCTGATGTCCTATCTCTCTAATATACTAAAAACAACATGGTTAGAAAACTCCTAACTCTAATAGAGTTAATCTGTAACATATTTTGTTTGTTATGAAATTATGACTTAAAAATCCCATTAAAAGTTAGATTGTAAACCAGTTTTATGTAAAATTAAAAAAAAAAAAAACAAATATACTAAAGTGAAGAAGTGAGTTCATCATCTAATTTGAGTACATACCCCAGCTGACTTAGTGAAGTGGTCAAGTGGAACTGGGTTGCAACAACAATTAATTAAGCTTGCCAACCCAGTCACGTACTGTACTTATGACACCTCAGCCTGTGATTGTTGACTACAATAATATTAGTGGTTGAACTGTAATAATTAAATTCATAGTACGTACATTTTCATTAACTCACTCCACTTGTAACTTATTTATAGTCTAAACATAAACACCTAATATTGTACTTAATTATTTCAAAAGATGTTATATAATTTATTTTATTTCAGCTGATGATTAATTAAACAAATAAAATAAACACAAGATTACCAATTAAACAAATAAAATAAACACAAGATTACCATTGAAACTTAAAAGGCTTTTGGGGCAGAGCTCTAAGCCTGATGTGAATAAAACACCATGCCTAAAAAAAAAAAACTTCCCAGGAAAAATACATAACTTCTCAAAGTATCATCACGGTTGGATAATTGGTCTAGTCATGCTTAAAGGACACAGACATACATTCGCTTTTTTATATTTATAGATCAAACAAAACTTCCACTGAATTACTCTCTCTCTCGATAACCTTCTCAATACAGTTGACCCTAAAATCCGACGATTACGGTATCAACACCCTGTTGGATTACAGACAGTCTATATGTAGTATATTAAATGAAACTTAAGAGATGCTATACAGTATCCTCTGTTGTTAAAAGGTAATGAATAAACACATGAAATACAAGTCAAGATGAAATGTATTTTCATTTTGTTATAAAATGACTGAATACTAATCTGTGGCGCGTCGGACTAGTGGGTATGTTGGCGTAGAATGTTGGATTATAGAGTGTCAAGTATATTATTATCATCATTACTGTATTACATTTCAACAGCTGTTGAAATTTTCACAAACATCATTATTTACAATTGAATAGCTGTTACTTTTTTACTAATTTAAATCCCTCATGTTTTTTTATGGCTGAAGAACATTACTTGAGGGCTTCCTGTGCCTGTCATGGTAGAAATATTTTACAATGAAGACTATATATTGCATAACTACAAATAGGACAAATGTATTGACACCTCAGTTGTTAAAATTAAACAAGGGGGAGTTCCTTTAGCAAAAATTAAACAAGGGGAGTTGCTTTAGCAAAAACAGCCATGAAGCTTCATGTATTGTACTTATTGGCAGTGGATGAGAAAAATTAAAACCAGATCAATGCAATGCTTGTAACAGTAGTTTAATTGTATCTTGTAAAAATATATAATTAGCAAAAAATGCATTTATTCAGTTTGAGATTTGACTCGGCCAGAATGTGAGTGAATGCCTTTTGTGGATGACAGTAGTTGAAGACGCGGTAATGTAGTAAAATCAATTGTGATCAAACGAGATTTTTAAAACACAAATTTTGAAAAGTTACTATTGTATAATCTTTGGCTTCAGATAGTATTAGGTTTTAGCCTTAAAGATCTGGAAAAAACCTTTAAATTTTGTATTAAAATTTTAGTTGGTACTGCTCACTCTTTTGAGTTACAATTCAGTTTTCTTTCATATTTATCTTACATTTCTTAATTAAGTTTCTAGTCTTACTTTAAATTGCTGCATGCAATATTGCACGGCTATTTTGTACTCTATGTGTATTTTTGTATACCATTTATAATCAAGCTTAACATCATTATTAATTATTTTATTTGTATTGATTTTGAAATAAGCATTAAAAATATGTTTTTCCTCATTTGCTGTTTTATACAAAGTTTTATATATATATATATATTTACTGTAACACATGTACTGCTAATGCTATTACAACATTTAGCAATATTTTTTACACTTTGCTATTTACGTTTTAGTTTAAAGGATTACTTATTGATCTATGTTATTATTATTTTTTTTTATTTTATTTTATTTTTTTTTTTTTTTTTGATTTAACTGTTTTGCTGTTGTTTTTGTTTAAGTCATTGAATGGTGTTAATTAACATAAGTTTTTAAACATAATAAAGTCATGAATTTGATATTTTTTCTTTTGGATAACCTGTGCACACAGTTTAAATTCTTGTTAACTTGTTTATATAATTTTAATAAGTCAAACTTAATGTTAATAATACATAAAAATATACAAGGTGTAACTGTAATGCTGGGAACTGTTTCTATGGGCCGAAATGAAGAAAAATTGTAAATGTATGTCCTAAAACGCTTTTTTCCCAGTTATCTACCATTTTGTTTTTTTCACTAAATAATATAACTTTAGAACGACCCAAAGATTGAGTTGAAATATTGTATATTACTTTTCCATTCAAAGATTTGTATTTGTCATAACAAATATTTAACTTGTTACTGTATTCTGTTTCTAAATGGTGGCCATACTAATTTTTTTAATTGAAATAACTCAAAAACCATAATTTTTTCTAAAATTAATTAAGGATACTTTTTGTACTCCATTAAATTTCCTATCCAATGGTGTAACGTTCAAAATATTCTTTTAGGTTTTTAACTTTGGTTAACTTGATGAGTATGAATACATAGTTCCATACATGATGCGATCCATAGTTTGAATACATAGTTCCATACATAGTTCCATACATGATGCGATCCATAGTTTGAATACATAGTTCCATACATAGTTCCATACATGATGCGATCCATAGTTTGAATACATAGTTCCATACATAGTTCCATACATAGTTCCATACATGATGCGATCCATAGTTTGAATTTCGACTCGCAATCACATGACTGAACATTTGCCATTTCCAGTTCTTGCATCTTAACAGACCCATGCGAAAAAACAACATAGTCCACCTACAAGGAGGGTTCCCAAGTTAACCCCAGTTGGTTTGTGACAAACATTTATTTGAGATTATTCGGACAGCTAGTCAAAGAGATAAATTCAAGTCGGCCTGCACGTTGTGGGTTATCTTGCAAAATGGGGAGATTGGGTATTGATAGGGTCTTTATGAACTCTTAGAAGTGCCTCTTTGCGTCTTACATCTGGAGGATCTATGTTGCACAGCACTGGAAGCCATGGTAGAGGGATTGCAATGAGGGAACCCTCAATCCTATTTAGTTAGTTATATATAAATCTCTTGTATATGTTTACTGTTAAGCCACATGGGAGCACAATATTCAACAGTGGAATAAACCAGAGACAAAGCGGTAGTTCGCAGATCTTGTGCGTTGGCTCCCCACCATGATCCAGTAAGTTGCTGCACAATGTTAGTTCTGGTTCTCACTTTATCTGCTGTTTTCTGTCTGTGACTTAAAACAGAGAGATGGATGTAAAATGACTCCCAAATACTGTGGATGCTCATTATGTTTCAGCCTAACACAATAGAAAAGATGTCCAATTTTGTATTAGCTAGACTATTATTCGGGTGAGAGTACATATACACATAAATATAAAAGGAATTTAATCAGATATTTGAAGCAATACTTTTACTGTCAAAAAGCTTTTATAATAACCTTTTATCATACTAAAGTTCCATATTCTGAGTGTTTTAATTTATAGAGGCTGAATTAAATCAGCAAGCAAAATAATAATGTTATGAAAAGAGAAGTGGTCCAAGATCTGAGGACTTTGAACCTGAGTAAGAGATTCGAGTCCTGTCCTTGAAGTTTATATCACTGTATTGGTTCACCCCCTATCTGAATACGTTCCCCACACAAATCAATAGTCTGTTGGGAATAGGCAGTGTAAGGTTAAAAAGGAGATCATCCTCTCATTTTATAAAATAAGAGGTCAATCTCTAAGGTGACGTTTTTCTACACTGAGAAGAGACATTGCTGATTAATAAAGTTCAGATGGAAAAGTAAACGAAAGTTAAGATGCTCATTTATACATGAACCGTGGTACTAAGCCTTCCACCAACCCATATGGATATATATTCCCTTCTCCCCACCATACTGTATAGTAATATTGTTCCTCCCACCCACCTATACATGTACAGTGCTGATAGTGTGTACATCACAAAACAAATCTGATGTATCCTTACTTACTGGCTACAAAGTTAAAACATTAAAAATGTTTAAACTATCTTTAAACACTTTAAAACAGCTTATGTTATGTTAGAGAAATTAAAAAAAATGCATCCATATATTTGCTACTTTTTAACCATTTGAGTGCCAGGAGTTTTGCTTAGTGTGTGTGAAACCTCAGCCTCTGCATTGCTGAATACTTGAATAGGCGGGTGGGTGGTTCATTACTACTGTACGTGTAAGGGCAGAGAAAGGTTCATCACCACCACATGTATGGGTGGGAGGAAGTTCATCCCCACTAAATGTATGGGTGGGAGGGTTATCGTTACTGTACTGTCTGAGTTGGTTACATGTACCCGGTGGATAGTCTGAGAAAACCAAGGCCGATATTAACAGTTTTGCAGCTGTTTAGAAAAATCAATATAACTTCGTTATTTCTTGGTAGAAATTAAAATTTTTTGTTTTTTATTTACAAAATTATATTCTAACTAAAAGTAATAACTTTAGTACCATGCCAATAAAAATTTATGTTTTAAATTAAGAACGCTTTTATTTACCATAATATTTCTATATAATTTTTCAAGTTTGATTAACATTTAGTCCAGTAAAAAATTTCTAACACCATTAACTGGTTTGTTTTAAAAATAGGCCATATTTTTGTACATACATGAAAATAAAAACTTCTATCTTCAAAAATTAAGATTTTTTTCTACTTTATTTAAATTATTAAAATTTTTTCATTTGCCGTAAATAACTTGGTCAACTATTACAATTAATGTTTCTAGGCCTATTTTAAATAACACTGTTCTTAGTCTCACAAAAATAAAACAATATTTACAAATTTAAAACATTTTTGGTATGGTTGGCAGTAGGGGGATGGGAAAGGCTCAGATGTGCTGGCCACATCAAAAGAAGGGAGCTGGACTATATACTAAGGATCGTAACGGAAAGTGTTCCACAAGGAAGACGACCACTGGGACGCCCAAGACTACGGTGGGGAGACCAAATAATGAAAGATGAGAAGGCCGAAAGTAACACCAGAAATTATGCAAGACAGAGAAGGATGTCAAAGAGTTTCTGGCAAGGCCAAAAACCTCCTTAGGTTTGAGTGGCCACATAAGTAACTTAAGGCAGTAGGGTTGAAGCCCCTTTTACATGTTCTGCAAATAAAACAGTTTCCCCCCCCCCCCCAACCTGAGTTACAAATGTAAAGGGTATAACACTAAACTTGATCGGCAAAATAAACTTGATCGAATTCCACAAGAAGAGACTCCAGTTTGATTACTGTGTCCAATCTGTGCCGGATGACTTGTGTTACAGTATTTGGGTTATTGTAACCACCCGCCCGCCCATACACGTACAATGGCATTGACCCACCTGCCCACCCACACACGTACAGTGGTATTGACCCACACACTTACAGTGGTATTGACCCACCCGCCCACCCACACAGGTACAGTGGTATTGACCCACCCGCCCACCCACACACGTACAGTGGTATTGACCCACCCGCCCACCTTCACACGTATAGTGGTATTGACCCATCCACCCACCCATACACGTACAGTGGTATTGACCCACCCACACACGTACAGTGGTACTGACCCATACACGTACAGTGGTATTAAACATTGATTACAGTATAAACTTTGAGAGATGATTATAAAACTTCATAAATGTTAAATGGAAACTCAACAATAGCTTGAAATTATAGAAATAATACTGGTTAAATTACCTTTATTACTGTCAACAGTTCTTCAAACATAATCTGCTATGTACATTTCGAAGCATAGAGCTTCATCATCAGGCTTTCCAAAAACGTCACTATTTACATTACACTAAACATTAAAAACATTTAAAATATAAACATTTAAACATATTAACATAGCACATTTGCCGACCGGCGATAGACACCAACTGATCAGCACTAAACTGATCAGTTGGTGTCTATCGCCGGCCGGCAAATGTGCTATGTTAATATGTTTAAATGTTTATATTTTAAATGTTTTTAATGTTTAGTGTAATGTAAATAGTGACGTTTTTGGAAAGCCTGATGATGAAGCTCTATGCTTCGAAATGTACATAGCAGATTATGTTTGAAGAACTGTTGACAGTAAAAAAGGTAATTTAACCAGTATTATTTCTATAATATAACAGTTCTGGAGGCTAATAAAACAAAATGAATAAATTGAAATTTTATTTACCATGAGCTTTTTTTAGATAATACACACACACCCACCCGCCCACCCATACACGTACTGGTATGGGTATCTCAAAAATGTACCCACCCGCCCTCCCATACACGTACAGTTGCATTGACCCACCCGCCCGCCCATACATGTACACTGTACAGTGGCATTGATCAATTCCACTGTACTTGTATGGGTGGGTTAGTTGGAGGTAAGTTCTAATATTGTAATTAGTAATATATTTTTAAAATATAACTTTATGTTTGTGATGTATATGACCTTGAAATAAATATGACATTAGATTTATGTAACTCCCCCCCCCTCCAATTACTTTTATAAAATACCATCATACATTCAGGATTTTACCATTTAATCAATTCATTGTTTGGATCTGAATACTACCCAAAGGTATTACTACCACAGTACGTGTTAGGGTGGGCGGGTGAGTTACTACCACAGTACGTGTAAGGGTGGGCGGGTGAGTTACTACCACTGTACGTGTATGGGTGGGCGGGTGAGTTACTACCACTGTACGTGTATGGGTGGGCGGGTGAGTTACTTCCACTGTACGTGTATGGGTGGGCGGGTGAGTTACTACCACTGTACGTGTATGGGTGGGCGGGTGAGTTACTACCACTGTACGTGTAAGGGTGGGCGGGTGAGTTACTACCACTGTACGTGTATAGGTGGGCGGGTGAGTTACTACCACAGTACGTGTAAGGGTGGGTGGGTGAGTTACTACCACTGTACGTGTATGGGTGGGCAGGTGAGTTACTACCACTGTACGTGTATGGGTGGGTGGGTGGGTTACCACAGTCCGTGTATGGGTGGGCTACTACCACAGTACGTGTATGGGTGGGCTACTACCACAGTACGTGTATGGGTGGGCTACTACCACAGTACGTGTATGGGTGGGCGAGTGGGTTACTACCACTCTACGTGTATGGGTGAGTACATGGTTATATTGGATGTGGTAGTATATACTATACTAGTATATATACAGGGTGTCTACAAAAGAACTCCGGGGTTTTAAAAATTCATATATTAATAACTATAGAAGATAAAAAAATGTTTATAATTTGTTCGAAACGATTAGCTTATCAAGTTTTACTCATACCAATAGGGAATGTTTTCTTCAACAGTTGGCAGCTCTGCGTAGCTTTGACCTTGAAACAACGTCTCGGCAGAGAGTGACTCAGTGCCGTCTGGACTGCCGCGCTATGGCGACGCCGCAACAAAAGGCTCAGTGCGTTATTTGGCTTATAGAAACTAATTCTGTTGTTACTGTACAAAGAAACTTTCGACGTAATTACGGTGTTGATCCGCCTACGGACAAAACAATTCGTCAATGGTTAAGTGCTTTCAAGGAAACCAGAAGTGTTTTAAAACAAAAGTCACCGGGTAGGCCGCGTGTGTCACAAGTGAATGTGGACAGAATCCGCACTTCATGCCTTCGAAGCCCTAAGAAATCGATAACAAGGCGCAGTCTGGAGTTGGGATTACCGAGGTCAACGGTTCATAAGGTAGTTCATAAAAGACTTCGTTTAACTGCTTACAAGATTCAACTGTTACACCACATTAAACCAGCAGACAAGATTAAGAGATTTGACTTTGCTGTTTCTATGCTGGACAAAATTGAAGAAAATAATAATTTCTTAAAAACTGTTATTTTCACTGATGAAGCTACTTTTCATGTGAACGGGACTGTAAACAGGCATAATTGTAGAATTTGGGGTTCAGAGCCGCCCTATGAGTTTATTCAGTATGAACGTGACATACCTAAAGTGAATGTTTGGTGTGGTCTTATGCATGATAGAGTCATAGGTCCTTTCATTTTTGTTGAAAGAACTATCAATGGTGATGTCTATTGTGACATGTTGGAGGAATATGTTTTTCCTCAGTTAGATGATATTGAGGCGGAGAAGGGTTTAGTCCACTTCCAACAAGATGGGGCACCGCCACACTTCAGTATGCGTGTGCGTGAGGCACTTGACGCTCGACTCGGCAACACATGGATTGGAAGGGAAGGACCTATTCCATGGCCTCCAAGGAGCCCTGACATGACTCCGTTGGACTTTTTCTTCTGGGGGCATATCAAGAACCTTGTGAATGGAGAGAAAATCCGAGATGTTGGCCATCTCAGGGAACGAATAATCAATTGCGTGGCAAGCGTGCCCCCATACATGCTGGCCAGGACATGGGAAGAGATTGAATATCGTTATGATGTGTGCCCTGCCACTAACGGGGCTCATATTAAACTGTATTAATATGTAAAAAAAAACGACATTACTACCTTTCTAATAATGTATAAAACATTTATATTCCTTTTTTCCTTCATTAAAATATTATACTTCAAAACCCCGGAGTTCTTTTATAGACACCCTGTACTATTCATACTATATAGTATGTAGTACTATATAGTATATAATATATATATATATATATATATATATATATACTATCCATATATAGTATAGTATATACTATACTATAATAAGTCACAAATAAACAAGATAACACAAATCAATGAAACATGGATATTTTTATCTTGTTATGTTTCTTTAAAGTATAAATAAAGATCACTGTCACAAAGTCAATACCACTGCACAAGTAAGGGTGGGTCAATACCACTGTACGTGTATGGGTGGGTGGGTCATTACCACTGTACGTGTAGGGGCGGGCAGGTAGGTCAGTAACAGTGTACGTGTAGGGGCGGGCGGGTGGGTCAGTATTACTGTACGTGTAGGGGCGGGTGGATAAATGCAACATCATAAAATCTTTTGACACCTGATATCTTGAAAAGGTTGTTTTGAAAACACAAAGGGGGTGGGGGGGTTTATACCAAGGAAACAATATAACAGAGCTAAATTAAAAATTCCAAGATAGCCAAAATATGCCAAATTTAATCTAGTTTTAGGAAATATATAGGAATCATCAGTTATTTGGAATTATCAGGACTTATATTAATACAACCGCTCATAGTACATGTTTTGCAGAAATTAGTTACTGTGTTAATAGTATTTTTAAAAATTCACCAAAATTATAAGGAAATCACTATAGAAAATTTATACTTACACTATACTTACGTTTATAGAAAATTTAGAATAATATGTACTACAATTGCTCATGTACTATATATTATTATGACCATGCACTATGACAATTTATTTATAAAAATGTTGGTCTTTCTTGAATACATTTACAACTAGTTTATGAAAGAATAGACTCATAATTAATAATACTGTATAAAAAACTTTTGCTGCGTCCTCCTAGTCGAATGTTGGGTTTTCTTGCACAATTTAGCCACCTCCTGCTAGTAGGACATTGGGTTTTCTCGCACCATTTTGCGGCGTCGTCCCAGTCTGATGTTGGCACTCAAAAGGGTTATGTTTCTTGGGCTGTTCATTTGTCATTGGGCTATTAATTAATGACACTTTCTAAGGAATAGTCGGCCTTGGTGTGTAACAATGACTACATTCGCTCATCAACACTCATTCGAAATCCATATTCGCCCATATCTTGATGATCGGCGTCTTACGAATAAATAAATAAATAATCTAATATAGTGATATATTAAAACATATTTTGATAAGGTTTGTTTTATTACTATTTTAAAAGCTTCGACTGTTATGTTTTAAATAAACGTAATTTTTTAAAATTTATAATTCCTTAAATTTTTTTGGCCCATATCATAGAGATCTTGACGAAACATTTAATTCCTGAAACGTAAATGAGGCAGTAATATCCTTAATATACTTGATTATACACACCTACAATAGATACTTCATGTAATAAGTATATTTGTGCCAGTGATTTGATTAGTTAGTGAGGTCTGCTACTACAGCTGGTTTAGAACAGCATTGAATTAACATGTGACAACAATAGTGCTCCACTATTGGACCCCAAAACATTGATAATTACACACAATTTAACATAGGGTGAGATATCTATTGGTGTATACACATTTTATATACATAAAATCAATGGTTTAAATGCAGTTCTATTAATGCATGATTTATATGACTGTATGCTCAGTGTGACATCAAGAGCCATCCTGCATCAGTCTCTTGAAGTACAATAACATTGTTATACAGGTATAGTATGAGCTTAAATCTTGCAATTCAATAGGATAAAACATACCGGGTTTTGTTAAACTTTGCAATATTCAAACTGCAATACTGCCACTTAACCCTAGTATTTTTTCTATACCGGCCAGTGATTTTTCATCCATTTACAAACCTTTTTCAAAACATCTAAAATTATTCTAAACCTACTTGTATTTGGTATTATTTTACTCACAATTAACTAGGCTATAATGTAATAATACAAGTTTTGTTAAACACCAAGAGGGGGGAGGGGAATATAGCCAAAATATGCCAAATTTTATCTAGTTTTAGTATACATACAGGTATCATCAGTTTTTGGAGTTAGCAGGACTTATTTTAACACAACCGTTCATAGTAAATTTTTTTTGCAAAAATTGGTTACTGTTGTAATGGTATTTTGTTAAATTCACTAAAATTATAAGGTAATCACTATAGACTTACATTTATAGAAAAACATGCTCTATAAAATAAATATATTTTAAAAATATTTACCTTGGTATCGTACGGCTGTGGGCTTGGGGTCTTTAGAAGATCGATGTAATTTTTCCGGCATAAGCGCATAAAATGTTTACTTCTTCATGTTCACAATTTTTTCAATTTTATGATAAGGCTTCAATGTATTTTTTATACATGGATAGTACATGTATATAAAAGTTAGCACAACAAATTTGGTGAGAATTGACTAATAAATTGTTGACAAAAAATTTAGAAAAAATATCGCGCTTAGCCAAAATTCTGGTAATTTGGCCTAGTTGGAGTCGGAGTCAACATAAAGTTTGGCTTTCTTTTTTCGACTATAAGTGGGCCTATATTTATGTTCCAGTTTAGGGAAACAGTCCCTATGGACACCAGTAAGTGGGCCTTTTAATGCACACCGAGCAGACCTTCATAGATTTGTTTGGAATCAGGGTCAGCTTGTAGTCAGCATCGGCGCTGGTGAAGATGGAGATGGATGTACGGGTCCAGGAGCGTCTGCAACTGGGCCATGGGAGTGTACTAGTTCCATAACAAATGATCATATTGTCATAACCCTGCATTGCAGGGTATACAAAACAAAAGCATTCTGTACGCATGTGTCAAACAAGTTATAGAACACCATCTTCCAGTACCTCCTTGTTGGGTCTAGTGTAGGACAAGTGGTAAAGAGACGTGACTTTACAATCAAACCCCCCCTCCCCCATGAACTTATTGTACTTTGCAATAACCACTGGCTTAGTCACCTGCCTTCCACAGGAGTTACGGACAGTTTTCTGCTGTGCCTAACATGCAATGGATATAAGAAAGACGGGCTTCCTATAGGTTTCTCTTTGAAACCTACTACGAGGACCTCATTCTTCCTGTAATAGACAGGCTCCATCACGTTTAGCTTAGCATCAACTAACATTTTTGGCAGGCCTACTGATCTGTTACTTATTGTGCCTGTCAAAAATGTCTTCCTATCCAATAACTCTTGTGCAAGTGGCAACTTAGTGTAGAAGTTGTCGGTAAAGACATGGTCAGATGTCCAGTATTTATTCAGGTTCTTCCTCTTACAAACACCCATGAGTAGTAGGATAGAGAGGAACTTCCGTAACTCATTGACAGTAACATATTGCAAATTACTAAATCTAGAGAAGGGGGAGAGTTTATTTGCTCTCCTTTCCTCATTGATCAGCTTGTGTGCATAGATGTTAGTCTCTCAATAAATTAAAATCAAAAGCCCATCAGACACAAACAATGTCAAATATTCAATAAGTTTATGTTTGATGGGGCAGTCGTGTGGGCCAGGATTTCTGACCCTAACCCACACAGGACCTGAGGAGGTGGAATGGCTAGCACAGCTTCAACTTCTTCCCTACTAGTCTCATTCGAATCTGGCCCAACAGCATAGGCTTAGCAACAACATCTGTGGCAGCAACAGCAATAGGCCTAGGCTTTTGTAGGCCTTAGGGGCCGGCCACGGCAGTCATTTTGTATAAGATTTTGCTGAGTTGAGGGTGTGTGGCGAGAGTCATCACTCTCATACTCCTCATCTGGCTCAAAATTATCACTGCTGCCAGATGAGAAGTCTAACAACCCCTCAACATCACTCTGACAATCAGAGGCTGTCTGGCTCCATGTAAGGCCCTCAGTCAAAACCAAATATGGGCCCTTTGCGTGACACAAAAACTACTAAGTGGCGTACACAATTTTGTGCCTAATAATGATTGCACTATTTTGTCCATGAATAATCAGTACTATGAATAATGTAGCTAGTTGGAAAAAATACTTAACAATGTGGTTAGGTGAAAGATAAAATGCATTTTAGTTTAAAACACCTTAATAAAACAAAATTGAATTCGTACAAATAAATATGCTGTTGGAAACTGACAATTAAAACTAAAAAAGTACAATTAAATTATGAGTTTACTGGTCAGTTCTGTGTTGATTTTAGCAACTTCATTCATAATTGCAACTTTGTTTAAATGTTCAAACAATTCTCTCTCTACAGTCATAAAAAGGAGATTAGACATGAGTTCTTGATTTGAAGTTGACCTTATTCCAGTTTTTAAGATTTTCACCTTTGAAAATGCTCTCGCATGTCGCCTGTGTACACATACTGTCGACACACACATTTGCAAACAATATAAGCCTACAAATCGAGGAATAAACCAGACCGAGACACACGTTTTTGTATTGGTCTGCAAACTCTTTGAGGTCAACTAAAAACTTATTTCTATAAATTTTACAAATATTTGCTGACTTGAAGCAAATTTTCAGGGAAGTTTTCAATTATTTTTATTTCATTAAATCGTTTTACATCCAGCCATGAACAATCTTGTAACATACTCTGATTGGGTACAAATCGTTCCTCTGTTCTTATTCTGGCACAGCCTAAAATTTGAAAATATATAAGTTTAACTTTTGGACTGCGGAGATTTCTCTAGCTTGATTGCTCTCCAGGTATTATTAACACATATTATTAATTTTCTTTTTGAACATTGTCTCTATTGAAAATCCGACTCTATTTCCACATCAGTGACATCTAAACTATTGTTAACTTTCATTGAATACTGCTTTGATTTGGAACACAGGGATTCAAAGTGATCATCGGACCTTATAGAAATAATTTTCTGCATTAAGGTTTGAACTAAGATCCAAGCAATTGAATAGTTTTTCCTTGCGAATACTTTGAAACTGGGAAAGTGACCAAAAATAAATCTAATAGAACTTACACCATTGACTTGTGAGATTTCTCGCTATGAATTTCGTTTTATAGTCAAAACAATCAAATGATGTCATTGAACACCGTTAAAACGTTAACCAACTTCTCTCTCTCTTTATTTCTTGTTCACTTCTTAAAACCTCCTTGTCAATAAATGGAGAAAGAGCCTTAGTTTACTCCACCACCTCGTACCTCCAATTTGAAGTCTCTATAATTTATCGCGTGCACCATATTTCTTTCTTTTTTTTCTCCTACTCCCAAACAGCCATTCTCTTGTAACTCAAACTAGAATACAGCGTGTTACTCTACAAGACAAAATAGCTTTTCTGCTTAAAGTGGGTTCACTGTTGCATCGGCAACAGTTAAATTCAAAACATGGCCCATACAGTGTGCATAGATAAGGTATTTGTTGTCTTGTTTTAAGTGACCTTGACGACTTAAAGGACCGATAAGGTCCTTTAATGTTATTGGCTAAGTCGAATGAGCAGGCAACGACGTTTTATGTAGAAATGAACCACTTGTCAAGTTCTAATTCTATACGCTCATAGAGAGCCAGTCTAGATATCACCAGTTTACCCACTTCAGTTACTTTGTGCGACCAATAAATTATACAAACAAAATTTAAAATGCTGAGGCATAATAGAAAGTTGATTAAGTAATGCAACTGTTGTATCAATGTATCATTGAAGTGATTAATAACAATCAACAAATTAGATACCTATATTTGAAATTCAAATGTCCTGTTGTGAATTATATAAACTACTACTCAACAAACTGCTTAAACTTTTTCCCATTTCAATGAGTTGTTTCTTTTTTACTTTCCTCTTCTGGGCACAACTTTGATACACGCTTCATTTTTATAAATCAATTAAATCAAATGTGTGAATCAAAATGTCCCGTTTGCGTTGACATGCCTAGTCAACTGAAACCACAGTATAATATAAACACACAGTGGCGAAGCTTACCCTTGAGAAAAATGCCAACCAGCCTGACGCTAGCGATCCTAGTGGCTGTAACGCAGAGCTACAACATCTCTCTGCTAGACAGCATGGTAGTTTACTTATGTTACAATAGATTTAATTGAGTGCAAATATTTAAATCTAATTGTTTAATTGCTTACCGGACCAGGTTTTTGCCATACCACCACTAGAATCACTTGGTTGGCATGTAAAACGGCTGAGCTCCGCTACTGTGTGATTATATATTATACTGTGCTGTAACTATGAGACCGTGTAGGCGCTGCCTGCCAGGGGTGCCCATCCCATCGATGTATACTAATTGTTCGATGGATCATACCTAAGTCTTACCTTGACGAAAACAAAATAATTTACCTGCACGAGATGAACAACCTAGATTGATGTCGCAGCAATGCTTGGTTTGATGGCCGGCGGCCACATCTTCGAATTGGCCATTGCCACGCCATCCAATATTAATATGCAACTAGTTCAGTATGAATGAACAAAATTTACTTTAGAAGATTTTTGCCAGTGTCCACATTACAATCCTCGTTAAGAAACCAATATGTTTGTTTTGTTGGTAAGAAAAAGTATTCCAAATTTCAAGTCATTTCGGGGCCCCTATACCCAGTGGCCCTCGGCGATTGCCGACCTTGCCAGACCGCCCCTGCTGACAGTCATCATTTTCAGAGTCAGAATCTGTCTGAAGAATCTCAGGTCAGATGACTTATCAACATAGTTTTTACTTACAGTTATGTACTGTAAAAAATAGGACAGTAATGTAAATGTACATTTACAGGCATTATTTATGCCCATAAATTTACAAATTACCTCAAATTTCATGGGCTTCATATTTTATCACATATATACAAAACAACACATATTTCACTAATAATTCACTTCACTAGACACTTAACAATGAACAAATATACATGATAACTTAATTATAACACAATAATTACGCTTTATCAGGAGCAAAACAAATGATAAACAACGCAACAGTAATGGCGATGTCAGACTGGGAAGCAGCTGTCACTTTGCTGACTTGAAATCGTAATAATATATTTCCGCCGTTTCTTCCGTCCCAGGAACTAAACAAGCATACGTCTCCAAAGAGGAATATCTTCCGATTCTAAAAACGTTAAAATAAAGCTGATAGCACTAATATGTATATTACAACAAGTGATTAAACTGACAGATGCTAACCGATGAATTTCTGTCCAGTTCAAATTCAGTAACTCCATAACCGACGGAAATTCCGCCGAGTTCCGGTTCGAGGGTTAAGTTTGTATTATCCACAATAGAAAGTTTGCTTATCAATTTTGGGGCTTAGTCACTCAAGTGCACTACTTTCTATACATGTCATGAACTGCATTACAAAAATCATTCAAAAACATTGCAAGAAGAAGGTTACAAATTAAATAATGTGAACTTAGTTTGTGAATAAAATCAATTTATACTTGGATATATTGAAAACATTTACAACATAATTACCCAGACCTTTGTACAAAGACACAACTTAATACAAAACAATGACTGGAAGAATTGAGCACTACAATACATGATTATATACAAACAAATAGCATTATCAACAAATAAAATGAATATACAATAGCAAAGAAAATGAAGAAAATATTAATCATTCATTTTAATGAAATTGCTCGAGTTAAACTTTACAGCGCAGACTTGAGGAAACACTACTGTACAATCTTAAAGCAAAGTAGTTAACAAGTGATACCACTCTAACCAATTATTGATTACAAAGCATGGTATGCTTTTCCACCTAAATAATATTCACAGAATATAACAGAGAACAACATTCAATAATTGAATAATTGTTACAATTCACATGAGTCGTAAAATAATGTCTTTTCAAGAAAATCAACAAACCTTAGGTTTACAATTTTAAAATAAATAGTTATCAATAATGGTCTATACAAATTATGTGCTTTTGTGAAACAAATCTTCACTATGATGATAATGAGGTAAAACACAAAACGCTAATCCCACCTTGTTGAAACCCTATTGAATCCGAAAAAATAAACTTAATTCTAAACATAATCATCCTACCATACGAAGGCTTATGACATATGAAGCTATGTTTAACAATCGGTTGTGTATTTTACATTTAACTGTACCTCATAAGTTACACAAACTACATTGTGTTGAAAGTTACTTTTGTTCAAACAAAATGAAAATATTATGGATACACGAAATGTGAATGATTATGACAATTCGAGGATGGCTTAACCTTTGGCATAATAGCTTCCGGCTTGAAGCCTAATGCAAGCAAAGCTTGGCACCGCAAAGACTCTTCGATTATTTTGTAAATATATCAGTCACTATGTGCTTAAATAGTGACTGCAGTGTCCGATCTATGTCTCAGTTCCGAGCTGGCAGGCTCCCCCTTCTGTAGCTTCAGCCATGTGTCCCCAAGTGCCTTGGCAAAGTGGTCATCAACTGTGGACAGCAAATATTTTTGTAAAGATACTACAAACCTGAAGAATAAAATGTCCCATAATTAGATGAAAAAAACTTGAGAGAAGTTACATCTTTGTAACATTTTAAGTAATCTAAAAGAACTTCAAAAAATGCTCAATTATTTTCCTGTAAAAATTACAGCTAAACTTTAATATCTTCATCAGTTTAAGATACAAAAAAGTTTAAATTTGCAAGTATCTTTTATTTTATTAACAGTTTATGTTAAATTGTTTAAAAGTGTCAAATTTTATCACAAATTTAACCCTTATAGTGCTGGGCCATTTTTGCATTTCCTATGAGAAAAGTGCCAGGCCAATTTTGGCAAAAATGTAAGGTTCCAGGTAAAAATTTATAGAATCCATGTTTTTAGTCATATTTATATAAATTCTTTTTTAAATGAAAGAGCAATAAGTGGTCTATAGAGCTATGTATATATATTTAACCTTTATTTGTAATGAATTTTATTTTTTTCTAAAAACCTTGAGAAAAAATTTTTTTTTATTTTTTTTTTCAAGTTTGAAGGTTTGTATGTTAGTTATAATTTTATTTTAGAATATTGTCCTGAACGGCATTTTATAGAGCATTTAAAACTGAACTAATACATATAATTTCATTTACTATACTTCTAAAATTATCTCTTTACAAAATTATAACTAAAACATTACAAATTGGTTGCTAAGCGACATACAGGCGAATTGTTGTCTGTCACGGAACAGTTACGTCATCTAGACACAGTCCAAGAGCGAAACTGCATGCAGCGGTCATTGGCAAAGCGTCTGGTATTATGCTGGCGGCCATTTAATAAAACATAACGATGCACTTTAACAAATACAGCGCATCTCTCACAGCGACACTGGCATTTCTCGCACTAGTAAGGGGCGTCGCTGACAGCGATTCCCGGCACTATAAGGGTTAAAACAGTTAGAAATTTTAAAAACAAATAAAACATGTATTTTTAATTATGCAATCACAAAACTAAGGTGAATTATGAAAAACTTGTAAGTTGTAACTTTACCACAGAAACCATTAGTTCAGTTTTTATAGTACATTTAGAAAGAAAGTAAATATCATTAATGAAATGATAACCTAAAATAGTTAAGTAAGTTTAAATCCTTTCCAAATATAATATTGATATATATCAATGATAGAAAACTTGTTCCACAAAATTTTAAGAGGAGAAAAGGGCTTTTAAATGGAATCCAAAGAGATGCGGTGTGTGTGTCAGTACAACGTGCCTGCCGGTCAGGAAGGAAGGTCGCTGCGTGTCTTGCAGGGAGAAGACATCAGGCCTACTTTGACAAGTCCTAGTTGTACTTAGAACATCATTCATATTCCAATATTCATTATTTAATAGGGGGGACTCAATGGGGATTTTGAAATATCGCCCCAAATTTTGATTGATTTGATTTGATTTAACAAATTAATACATAATGTAAATTTCCAGTGATGTAGATTGATTTAAAATAATTTACATATTTGGTCTTAATTGTTGAATAATACTGTTAAGATACTTCCCAGGAGGTATGCTCCATTACTTTTTTGTTGGCAGAGTCTGACTGTACGTGTTTATGCACTCTCACATTACCCCTTTAATTTCTATTTTAGATTTTCAAATTTTTTAATTGTTTAGTATTTATTATCTTGAATATACTTATTAGGTTTTAAAGATAGATGAACATTTTTAGCTTATAATTGCCCATGTTCCACTTCACAACAAAACACGTTAGGTGGTAACAAAACATCTAACCTGATAACGATGAAGGTGTTAGTTCGGAAGGTTCATCAGTGGTATTGGTGGTACTTTTTGGCTTTTTCTGAGTCCCATTGTCAGCAAACACTGACATATAATCCTTGCCTAGAGATCTGCGGAAGTGCTCATCTATGACTGGATCACACACGCCACCCTCCTCTAAAACAGACAAATACTTGGTTAGTAAATCTTCTAATATGTTAATTGATAAATGGCGTCAAACGGAACAACGGTTGGTAAAGCTAGAAGTAACTAAGGTTGATGGCATAAAAAGTAAATGAAATATCATTAAGCTGGTAACACATCTTTTTAAACAGCCTTGTATAGTAATTGTAGTGATTGTAAAAACAGACAATAACAAAATTCCTACAGACATATTTAAAACATACAGTCAAGTTTAACAATAGTAATTATTAAGTAAAACTAAACTTTTGTAAGCATGATATAAAACAACATTTTTTTATAATATTTTATATATTTTAATATTTATCTTTATACAATCACTGAGATGGTTAAAATAAATAACAAAACATTTTTTCAGTCACACTTAACTTAATATTGATTTCTCAAAGCTAATAATTATTTCCACTTGACAATTTGCCTTGACCCTTTCTGATCAGTAGTCAAGCCTCGGTCAACAGAAGCAGACTACACGAACGTTCGCTTGCTGAGCCTGTGTTGGATTTTGAATTGTGTCAGAATAATGTCAATAAATTCCATAATAACGTCCTGAGTGCTCCTATTTTGTCACTATGTTGATAAACAAGTTAATAAAATAGCAATACAAATAACATATTACTTATACAGCATATTTCACAGCTGATCAGTGCTTTGTTTATGTTCATTCAACAAAGCACTGTTATAGGGTGGCAGAATGTTGTTTATCGTCTTTTTGTGATCGTTAACATAATTTTCTTATTATTATTATTGTCTAGTTATTTTAGACTAAAGTACTTATGAATTAAATTTAGTGTTTAAATATGTATGTACACTATGTGTAGATATATGAAAATTGTTGATATATTCCAATTTAGACTATAAATGTGTTTACGTTTAATGTATAAGTTAAAAAAAAGGTTAAGATTTTTATTTATAAAAGGTAAAGTATAGCAACAGAAAAATAATAATGGACACTAATACTGTAATAATTTTTCGATTAAGTTTTCTCTAAATATGATATTGATGAAGACTAATCACTGGTTTTAGAATATAAATTTAAAAAAATTTGTTTTAATAATTTTCTACTTTATAATGAAGAACAATTAAAAGATTTTTTGTCTACGTTTTTATTAATTGGCCCCAGACTGTTTATTATTTTTTCAGAGGCTGTAGATATAAAACTCAAACAAAAGAAATTCATTAAAGAAATGAAGATTCATTCATTTATAGGTGTCTATTTCGAAATAATTTTTTCACAGATCTTAATAGACTAAAAGATAAACAAACTAATAAAAATATTTAGGTTCATAGCTACAAAAAAAACTCGGGTTATAGGGCTAGTTTTTTATACAATAAATATTCTGGTTGAAGATAAATTTGAGTCCATGAGAAATTAGGGCCGTTGATAATAAGATGGCAAGAGGTTGAATTTTTCATTGTAAAAGAACTTAAGAGCAGTTTAAAAATTAAACCTTCCATGTTTGAATTAGGATTGATAATAATTTAAATATCTAAAATAACCATTTTGTTTATCTATTTCTACTTACAACCATCACTTTTTGGACAGAAATAATTTTGTGAGAAAAGAGTGTCATTTGACCCTCCCAACGCTCCCCCAATCAGCAACTGGGCTTCTTCACAGTTCTTTAGTAACGTATGCAACACTTTATGAACAGTTAAATGTCATTAATGTGTTGTAGCAGGAAATGTAAACATACCAACAACTCCTGTGGGCTGGTGCATTGTTGTGATGACGGTGGGCCGCCTCACGTAACACAACGACTGGGAGTACGAAGGAGGAGACCCTCGGGGGCGACGAGTCGACATGTCCAATGGCTCGCTATAACTTCTGCAATTAACATTATACCTTTAAAATGACTTTTGGACTCTAAATGGATTTAAGAGTGTTGTGTTCTTTCAAAGAGCAACAATGACTTCTTTTAGAAAAAATGTTCATTGAACAACTTAGACTATTTTATAAGATATATCTAATAATATTTTAAAGCAAACTAAATCGTTATTATTTCAAATATCATTATGGATTTAAAACATCAAACTTCTTCTCCTTTGATCCTAATTTCCTAAGATATAGAATTATTATTTAAGGATTCACAACCAATTCATTTACAATAATGATTCACTATACAGTCCACTACCATCTCTCTTGTACTCTTCTTTTTGTGCAAAAACCAGTCCATTGTTTAATCTCTTGTGCCTAATTGCCTCATTTTCATTTACTATAGATATATCTAAATTACTTTATTGTCTT
This sequence comes from Stictocephala bisonia, assembly GCA_035578905.1. Classification (NCBI taxonomy): domain Eukaryota; kingdom Metazoa; phylum Arthropoda; class Insecta; order Hemiptera; family Membracidae; genus Stictocephala; species Stictocephala bisonia. The sequence goes on along the minus strand of JAQJVL010000137.1, from coordinate 476,334 downwards.
TATTCTTCTATTTCTTGTCTTAACAAATTTCAATTGTTATGTAAAACATGATATTTTTAAGATAAGATTAGCAGGGGAGATAGAATATGGAACAAATAAACCAGAGAAAGGTTTATAGAAATAACACTACAAGAGACAATGGAAAGAAGAACACAGTGGATGGGGCATGTGAAGAGGATGAGGAATAATAGATAGCAATGTAAAAAGAGGAAAAATACCAAGAGGAAGGTGAGAAGTCCAAATGTGGAGATGTTGAGTGAAGAGGATTGCAGAAAAACAAGTGGAATAGGAGGAATGTGGCAGGATAGATAAAAATGGAGGAGATTGTGTAGGATGATCCGTGAGAACGTAAACATCAACTGATAATGATTATGCAAAACATATTAAATTTAGCAGTTTAAATGCAGAGCTTATTAAATTACTATTTGTTAGTTCTTCATTTCTAAGTCATATAGATACTAACCCTTGGGCAGTTTTGTGGGGGTACTCAGGAGGGGGTAGCCTTTGGCGTCGATCTCTTTTCCATTTGCCTCCAGTCACAGGGGTAAGAGGCAGCTCCTTGCACTTTGAGTAAGATCGGGCTTCATCTGCACACAATGATGTCAAGAGTATAAGTTGCGTTAGCCGCAAATAGTAATGAGTTATTGTAACAATCTTCAATGAGTTGTATATTCGGGTTAACTACAAAATTGTAGTCAACCAATCAAGTTTGATACATCATACAATATGAGATGGATACACAAAATATTGAGCGATAGAGTGGAAAACTTACGAGGCAATGTGGTGTGAGAGCAGTATAAGATAGGTAGGTAGGAGGGCACATAGTCATGAATAAAATTATTTAGAAATAAGTTGCATTTAAAATTACTTTTTTACAATGAATAATACACACAAAAAAACAAATGTATGTAAAGTTGAACTCTATTTAAAGATAGTCAATTATGTGTGTATACAGGGTGGGAAAAAAATGGAAACGCTTTCACAACAATGTTATTTTTTCCATAGATAATTTGATAATATAATTTTTTTTTTAATAATTGTGTTCCACAAAGTTTATTTTTGATCAGATATTTTGATAATACTTAAAACCATTAAATAGCGGAGAAATAATATTGTTAAATTAGTTACTTTGAAATTCAAATTACCGCTACTCTGGAAAGGAGAAACCTTTCGAAGTCTGGTTTGCGACAAAAAATTTCTCTTTCATTTGATACCAAACTCGACCTAGGCTTAAGTTGAAGATTTTCATTCAACCCCTCGTGGGTCGTCTCTCTCTGAAAAGATGAAATGTTACTAATAGGGTCAAAAAGTATATTCTTTGCAACCATGATCATGTACAAGATTTCACTTGTACAAGTAAAGCCATACATAAGTTGAGAAAGTGTTTCCATATTTTTTTCTATCCTGTATATATAAATGATAAAGTTTAAAATTATACCTCATACACAATTTTGGGAATAACGATAAAATATAGATGCAAATAGCATTGTTCTTATGGGACTAGGACCAACATGGCCGACAGCCTCGGCAGACTCTTAAGCAAATATTCAATACTCAAAGTGCTTTATTTTCTTATAGAGTGATTCCTTCAAGTGGTTTGTGACATACAATTAATTCAGTTTACTATACCCTTTAAACTGATTTCACAAGGCATAGGCTTTCGTAAATAATATTGACGATACCCTCAGCAGGACGTGCCCTGTAAGTGTGGAATGACTAAACATTGTTCCAAAAGTAGGTGCCCAATACTTATTGCGAGTGTAAAAGTTTTAAATTTCTATTTTGATTAATACAAAAAATATTTGGGTGTTTCCAGATATTGTAGACACTCTGTATATACACATCAAGAGCCAAAAATTAGAAGTTACTGCATGGTAATTAACAGAATGAAATGGTGTTTGTAGATTTGCTACAGAGAAAAAAAATCTTGACCGAATGGCAAACTTGTACACAATAATCCTTGGTCACTCTTAACAAAATCATTTGATTACACAGTATTGATAGAATGCATTTTCTAAAATATTATTTCCATGATTTCTTTTTCCAAAACCGAAATGCAAATCTTCCTTTTAAAAGCCACATTTGCAAATAAGTTTAAATTAATTATTAGTACAAGATTTTTTTATTAAAAGTGTTCAAAAGAATTTCAAAAATTATAGCCCAGTACAAAGTATTTCAGCCGTTTTTCTACGTTATCCTGCTCTTGTTATTTAATGTTCACCCTTCATCATGCAGCACTACACAGAGCTTACTACCATGATGCAAAAAATTAGCAAATAGTACTTCTTTCCTGTTGCCAAAGTTCACTGGCATCCTTCACAAAAACACTTAACACCTCTTTCTGTTGTTCAACTCTACTTATCCTCTTTGAGACTTTAATTCCTGATGGTAACTTCAGTGACTCCTAAAGGTATTGCAGAGTTTTTTCATGAGAATGTGTTTGTCTTAAATTTGTTTATGATTAATAATATAAAGTCTAATGTATGTTTTTTTATAATTATATTTTGCTTATATTAAATAATATTTTATTTTGAACATTTGAAGAAGTAGGATTTATTATTGTAATATTGCAAATATAAATTACAAAATGTTTTGTTTAAAAATAACAAAGGTATATATCTCCATTTATTTTTGATTATATGCACTTTACTAATAATTTTGTTGTCTTTTATTATAATTTACTTCATATTGTTTGTAAACAACATTTGTCAAATTGTAAATGTATTAAATAAGTGTATTTTTCCTTCGTCATACTACAAGTTATTAACATAGAACTTTAATAAAAAAATATACATTTACTATTACTTGAAATACATTTACTATTCCATTTAATATTATTTGTTGATTTATAGAGGTGTTACATCACATACTTATAATTTTCACAAATATATTGTTCTACTTCATTCTATGTTTTCAGATTTTAGTTGTATCATTTGTGTTTTTTTAGTGATTTAGATTCACATGTGTTTTACAGAATTTAAACAGGTAAGAAACCATGATACTGTTTCTATTTTTTTTTTTTTTTTACTTTGACCGTAAGCACCTGCTGTAGTTTTAAGTCAGTTTCCCTCCGGTGCTCAGAATTACACAAATCACAGATTGTAGTACTGTCTCATATCACAACAATTACTTACAGTGCAGATATTTGCATACTTCCGTTTGTCTAGGCCAATCCAGTTGCTCTTAGATAGTGCTAGAAAGGCAGTTAATTTCCTGTAGGTGAAACCAGAACATTCCCGAATGGCGTACAGAACGATCTAGATTACCCATCCAGAATCATCTCAGCCACAGCTCCGGAACCTTAGAGACTTGCAGGAGCGCCTCATATACAGGCACCCATCAGCCGACGAGTCAGTAGTATCGGTGGTAGTGCAATCTTTGTTCTCCGGCCTGAAGTGAAAGCGACAGTCAAGAAACAATGTTCAAGAGTGTCAGAACACTGAACAGTGTCAGGATTGTGCGATAAAAAATCGACTGTGTTAAGTGACATTAGTAATTTAGAATGATAGTGGTTTAATATCAAGTGTTAATTTCGTGTCTGTCTACTAATTTAAATCTGTAAATATTTCGTTGGGTGCAATTTTTGTTAAATAGTGAGTGTAAATATAAATAATTGAGCCTCAGAGTGGGATAGCTTTATTATTATGGAACCTGTAGACCAACAGTGCGCATCACGTGATTTTTTTTATGATTTAAATTAAAACCCAGCCCCAAAGATAAAATAATTAGTTTGAGATTACAACAAACAAGTCACTTCTCCACAGCACATACTAACGCTGGCCTGCTACTCCGGCCTCAATCGTCACGATTTATCTGAAGAAAGGAGAGCGCATAAATTATGTGCTCCGTCAGCATTTTTATATTGAACTGGAATTGGAATGATATGTATTGTTTAAGAAGACAATGGATTTGCCGTGCCGACTGCCTGGAGCCGACATTCCTGAGTGAATATTTTGGCGGCGGGGCGGACCCAACAGGTTTTCCGTCCTTGGTCAAGGTCAAGCGGTAGAAAGAGGTGGGAGAGTCTCATTCATAGTTGCTCGATCACAAACGGCAAAGCAAACACCCTTCTTGCTCTTGGATAGATCATTCAATGTTTTGATGTAAAACTTGACTTTCGCTATGTAACTAACAAATTATCATCGAAAATGACATAATAGTTTTGGAGGGGTTGCGGATTTGTTATTACACGTCAAAATCGAGAAGAGGCGGTACAATGATAACAGACGTTGTCATTCGGAGGTAGTACACTGACACGGCATTATTCCGAGACGCCACTTAGATAGGGGGATGTTGCTATCTGGAAGTAGTACACTGACACGGCATTATTCCGAGACGCCACTTAGATAGGGGGATGTTGCTATCCGGAAGTAGTTCACTGACACGGCATTCTTTGATAGGGGATGTTGCTATACGGAAGTAGTACACTGACACGGCGTTATTTAGGGAGTCGCCAAACTTGTAGGATATGTCGCTATCCAGAAGTAGTACACTAACACGGCGTTATTTAGAGAGTCGCCACTTTTGTAGAGGATATCGCTATCCGGAGGTAGTACACTGACACGGCGTTATTTAAAGACGCCACTTTGATGGAGGATGTTGCTATCTGGAAGTAGTACACTGACACGGCGTTATTCAAAGACGCCACTTTGATAAGGGATGTTGCTATCCAGAAGTAGTACACTAACACGGCGTTATTTAGAGAGTCACCACTTTTGTAGAGGATATGTTGCTATCCGGAAGTAGTACACTGACACGGCGTTATTTAGAGAGTCGCCAAACTTGTATAGGATATGTCGCTATCCGGAAGTAGTACACTAACACGGCGTTATTTGGAGAGTCGCCACTTTTGTAGAGGATATGTCGCTATCCGGAAGTATTACACTGACACGGCGTTATTCAAAGGCGCCACTTTGATAGGGGATGTTGCTATCCAGAAGTAGTACACTAACACGGCGTTATTTGGAGAGTCGCCACTTTTGTAGAGGATATGTCGCTATCCGGAAGTATTACACTGACACGGCGTTATTCAAACACGCCAATTTGATAGGGGATGTTGCTATCCGGAAGTAGTACACTGACATGGAGTTAGTTAGAGAGTTGCCACTTTTGTAGAGGATATGTCGCTATCCGGAAGTATTACACTGACACGGCGTTATTCAAACACGCCACTTTGATAGGGGATGTTGCTATCCGGAAGTAGCACACTGACATGGAGTTAGTTAAGAGAGTCGCCACTTTTGTAGATGATATGTCGCTATCCGGAAGTATTACACTGACACGGCGTTATTCAAACACGCCACTTTGATAGGGGATGTTGCTATCCGGAAGTAGTACACTGACATGAAGTTAGTTAAGAGAGTCGCCACTTTTGTAGAGGATGTCGCTTTCCGGAGGTAGTGCACTTAGACATTTTTACGTTAATAATGAGTTTTATCGGAATTATATAAGTTATTCAAACAGTAAATGACAATTGCTTCGACATACAATAGTATGCCGTGCTATGTGTGCAAGTAATAAAACAGTTCACAGAGCTTAGAATATGAATTGATCCACCCACACCACACCCAGAATCACTTATATAAACTACGCAATAACTTATCACTACCAGTAACATTATCCTGCTTGATATGGAATTCCACCTTACGTATATTCACACTATACAACAAACCACCCTTCCCCTCACATCCAGAATGACTCATATAAACTACCCGATAACTTATCACTACAGTACCACTATTTTGCTTGATACTGAATTCTACTTATCGTATTTCATCCTAGGTGTCGTTATGTCCACACTACGATTACCCCTCGTTATCCTTTGTGACGATAATCCCTTTCGCCCATTGAATCTGCCTTCAGTATCATTAAACTCTAGCTGTAGTTATGTCCACACCACCACGGCAGTCCTTTGCTCCAAAGTAACGCTACTATTACTACCATCTGCCTTTGGTATCATTTAACTCTAGCTTTAGTATGTCTACACCACGGCTGTCAATTGCTCCAAAGTAACGCTACTATTACTACAATCCGCATTTGGTATCATTAAACTCTAGCTGTAGTTATGTTTACACCACGGCTTTGCTTTGCTGCAAAGTAACGCTACTATTACTACAATCTGCCTTTGGTATCATTAAACTGTAGCTGTAGTATGTATACACCACGGCTGTCCTATGCTCCAAAGTAACGCTACTATTACTACAATCTGCCTTTGGTATCATTAAACTCTAGCTGTAGTTATGTCTACACGACCACGACAGTCCTTTGCACCAAAGTAACGTACTATTACTACAATCTGCCTTTGGTATCATTAAACTGTAGCTGTAGTTATGTCCACACCACGGCTTTGCTTTGCTGCAAAGTAACGCTACTATTACTAAAATCTGCCTTTGGTATCATTAAACTCTAGCTGTAGTTATGTCTACACGACCACGACAGTCCTTTGCACCAAAGTAACGCTACTATTACTACAATCTGCCTTTGGTATCATTAAACTGTAGCTGTAGTTATATCCACACCACGGCTTTGCTTTGCTGCAAAGTAACGCTACTATTACTACAATCTGCCTTTGGTATCATTAAACTCTAGCTGTAGTTATGTCTACACGACCACGTCAGTCCTTTGCACCAAAGTAACGCTACTATTACTACAATCTGCCTTTGGTATCATTAAACTATAGCTGTTGTATGTCTACACTACGGCTGTCCTATGCTGCAAAGTAACGCTACTATTACTACAATCTGTCTTTGGTATCATTAAACGCTAGCTGTAGTTATGTTTACACCACCACGACAGTCCTTTGCTCCAAAGTAACGCTACTATTACTACAATCTGCGTTTGGTATCATTAAACTCTAGCTGTAGTTCTGTTTACACCACGGCTTTGCTTTGCTGCAAAGTAACGCTACTATTACTACAATCTGCCTTTGGTATCATTAAACTCTAGCTGTAGTATGTCTACACCACGGCTGTCCTATGCTGCAAAGTAACGCTACTATTACTACAATCTGCCTTTGGTATCATTAAACTGTAGCTGTAGTATGTCTACACCACGGCAGTCCTTTGCTGCAAAGTAACGCTACTATTACTACAATCTGCCTTTGGTATCATTAAACTGTAGCTGTAGTATGTCTACACCACGGCTGTCCTTTGCTCCAAAGTAACGCTACTATTACTACAATCTGCATTTGGTATCATTAAACTCTAGCTGTAGTTATGTCTACACCACCACGACAGTCCTATGCTGCAAAGTAACGCTACTATTACTACAATCTGCCTTTGGTATCATTAAACTCTAGCTGTAGTTATGTCCACACCACGGCTTTGCTTTGCTGCAAAGTAACGCTACTATTACTACAATCTGCCTTTGGTATCATTAAACTATAGCTGTAGTATGTCTACACCACGGCTGTCCTATGCTGCAAAGTAACGCTACTATTACTACAATCTGCCTTTGGTATCATTAAACTCTAGCTGTAGTTATGTCCACACCACGGCTTTGCTTTGCTGCAAAGTAACGCTACTATTACTACAATCTGCCTTTGGTATCATTAAACTATAGCTGTAGTATGTCTACACCAAGGCTGTCCTATGCTGCAAAGTAACGCTACTATTACTACAATCTGCCTTTGGTATCATTAAACTGTAGCTGTAGTATGTCTACACCACGGCTGTCCTTTGCTGCAAAGTAACGCTACTATTACTACAATCTGCCTTTGGTATCATTAAACTCTAGCTGTAGCTATGTCTACACCACGGCTGTCCTATGCTGCAAAGTAACGCTATTATTACTACAATCTGCATTTGGTATCATTAAACTCTAGCTGTAGTTATGTTTACACCACGGCTTTGCTTTGCTGCAAAGTAACGCTACTATTACTACAATCTGCCTTTGGTATCATTAAACTTAGCTGTAGTATGTCTACACCACGGCTGTCCTTTGCTCCAAAGTAACGCTACTATTACTACAATCTGCTTTGGTATCATTAAACTTAGCTGTAGTATGTCTACACCACCGCAGTCCTTGCTGCAAAGTAACGCTACTATTACTACAATCTGCCTTTGGTATCATTAAACTCTAGCTGTAGTATGTCACACCACGGCTTTGCTTTGCTCAAAGTAACGCTACTATTACTACAATCTGCCTTTGGTATCATTAAACTATAGCTGTAGTATGTCTACACCACGCTGTCCTATGCTGCAAAGTAACGCTACTATTACTACAATCTGCCTTTGGTATCATTAAACTCTAGCTGTAGTTATGTCCACACCACGGCTTTGCTTTGCTGCAAAGTAACGCTACTATTACTACAATCTGCCTTTGGTATCATTAAACTATAGCTGTAGTATGTCTACACCAACGGCTGTCCTATGCTGCAAAGTAACGCTACTATTACTACAATCTGCCTTTGGTATCATTAAACTCTAGCTGTAGTTATGTCCACACCACGGCTTTGCTTTGCTGCAAAGTAACGCTACTATTACTACAATCTGCCTTTGGTATCATTAAACTATAGCTGTAGTATGTCTACACCAAGGCTGTCCTATGCTGCAAAGTAACGCTACTATTACTACAATCTGCCTTTGGTATCATTAAACTGTAGCTGTAGTATGTCTACACCACGGCTGTCCTTTGCTGCAAAGTAACGCTACTATTACTACAATCTGCCTTTGGTATCATTAAACTCTAGCTGTAGCTATGTCTACACCACGGCTGTCCTATGCTGCAAAGTAACGCTATTATTACTACAATCTGCATTTGGTATCATTAAACTCTAGCTGTAGTTATGTTTACACCACGGCTTTGCTTTGCTGCAAAGTAACGCTACTATTACTACAATCTGCCTTTGGTATCATTAAACTCTAGCTTTAGTATGTCTACACCACGGCTGTCAATTGCTCCAAAGTAACGCTACTATTACTACAATCTGCCTTCAGTATCATTAAACTCTAGCTGTAGTTATGTCCACACCACAGCAGTCCTTTGCTTCAAAGTAACGCTACTATTACTACAATCTAACTTTGGTATCATTAAACTATAGCTGTAGTATGTCTACACCACGGCTGTCCTATGCTGCAAAGTAACGCTATTATTACTACAATCTGCCTTTGGTATCATTAAACTCTAGCTGTAGTTATGTCCACACCACGGCTTTGCTTTGCTGCAAAGTAACGCTACTATTACTACAATCTGCCTTTGGTATCATTAAACTATAGCTGTAGTATGTCTACACCACGGCAGTCCTTTGCTGCAAAGTAACGCTACTATTACTACAATCTGCCTTTGGTATCATTAAACTCTAGCTTTAGTATGTCTACACCACGGCAGTCCTTTGCTCCAAAGTAACGCTACTATTACTACAATCTGCATTTGGTATCATTAAACTGTAGCTGTAGTATGTCTACACCACGGTTGTCCTATGCTGCAAAGTAACGCTACTATTACTACAATCTGCCTTTGGTATCATTAAACTCTAGCTGTAGTTATGTCCACACCACGGCTTTGCTTTGCTTCAAAGTAACGCTACTATTACTACAATCTGCCTTTGGTATCATTAAACTGTAGCTGTAGTATGTATACACCACGGCTGTCCTTTGCTCCAAAGTAACGCTACTATTACTACAATCTGCATTTGGTATCATTAAACTCTAGCTGTAGTTATGTTTAACCACGGCTTTGCTTTGCTGCAAAGTAACGCTACTATTACTACAATCTGCCTTTGGTATCATTAAACTCTAGCTTTAGTATGTCCACACCACAGCAGTCCTTTGCTTCAAAGTAACGCTACTATTACTACAATCTGCCTTTGGTATCATTAAACTGTAGCTGTAGTATGTATACACCACGGCTGTCCTTTGCTCCAAAGTAACGCTACTATTACTACAATCTGCATTTGGTATCATTAAACTCTAGCTGTAGTATGCCCATACCACGGCTGTCCTATGCTGCAAAGTAACGCTACTATTACTACAATCTGCCTTTGGTATCATTAAACTCTAGCTGTAGTTATGTCCACACCACGGCTTTGCTTTGCTGCAAAGTAACGCTACCAATACTACAATCTGCATTTGGTATTATTAAACTCTAGCTGTAGTTATGTCTACACCACCACGACAGTCCTATGCTGCAAAGTAACGCTACTATTACTACAATCTGCCTTTTGGTATCATTAAACTCTAGCTGTAGTTATGTCTACACCACGACTGTCCTTTGCTCCAAAGAACGCTACTATTACTACAATCTGCCGTTGGTATCATTATACTCTAGCTGTAGTTATGTCCACACCACGGCTGTCCTTTGCTGCAAAGTAACGCTACTATTACTACAATCTGCCTTTTGGTATCATTAAACTCTAGCTTTAGTATGTCTACACCACGGCAGTCCTTTGCTCCAAAGTAACGCTACTATTACTACAATCTGCCTTTGGTATCATTAAACTATAGCTGTAGTATGTCTACACCACGGCTGTCCTATGCTGCAAAGTAACGCTACTATTACTACAATCTGCCTTTGGTATCATTAAACTCTAGCTGTAGTTATGTCTACACCACGACTGTCCTTTGCTCCAAAGAACGCTACTATTACTATAATCTGCCGTTGGTATCATTATACTCTAGCTGTAGTTATGTCCACACCACGGCTGTCCTTTGCTGCAAAGTAACGCTACTATTACTACAATCTGCCTTTTGGTATCATTAAACTCTAGCTTTAGTATGTCTACACCACGGCAGTCCTTTGCTCCAAAGTAACGCTACTATTACTACAATCTGCCTTTGGTATCATTAAACTCTAGCTTTAGTATGTCTACACCACGGCTGTCCTATGCTGCAAAGTAACGCTACTATTACTACAATCTGCCTTTTGGTATCATTAAACTCTAGCTTTAGTATGTCTACACCACGGCAGTCCTTTGCTCCAAAGTAACGCTACTATTACTACAATCTGCCTTTTGGTATCATTAAACTCTAGCTTTAGTATGTCTACACCACGGCAGTCCTTTGCTCCAAAGTAACGCTACTATTACTACAATCTGCCTTTTGGTATCATTAAACTCTAGCTTTAGTATGTCTACACCACGGCTGTCCTATGCTGCAAAGTAACGCTACTATTACTACAATCTGCCTTTGGTATCATTAAACTCTAGCTGTAGTTATGTCTACACCACGACTGTCCTTTGCTCCAAAGAACGCTACTATTACTACAATCTGCCGTTGGTATCATTATTCTCTAGCTGTAGTTATGTCCACACCACGGCTGTCCTTTGCTGCAAAGTAACGCTACTATTACTACAATCTGCCTTTTGGTATCATTAAACTCTAGCTTTAGTATGTCTACACCACGGCAGTCCTTTGCTCCAAAGTAACGCTACTATTACTACAATCTGCCTTTGGTATCATTAAACTCTAGCTTTAGTATGTCTACACCACGGCAGTCCTTTGCTCCAAAGTAACGCTACTATTACTACAATCTGCCTTTGGTATCATTAAACTCTAGCTGTAGTTATGTCTACACCACGACTGTCCTTTGCTCCAAAGAACGCTACTATTACTACAATCTGCCGTTGGTATCATTATACTCTAGCTGTAGTTATGTCCACACCACGGCTGTCCTTTGCTGCAAAGTAACGCTACTATTACTACAATCTGCCTTTTGGTATCATTAAACTCTAGCTTTAGTATGTCTACACCACGGCAGTCCTTTGCTCCAAAGTAACGCTACTATTACTACAATCTGCCTTTGGTATCATTAAACTGTAACTGTGTAATGTCTAAACTATCTAAGTCTCTTTCCCATGTAACTTATTTTAACGACTTAACACCACCTTAAATTTGTTAAAACTTATTTTATTACTCAGCTTACCAAGTATCTTCCGTTCGGGGTGTACAACCACCATATTATAATCATTTGTAGTAGTAAACAACTGAACAAATTATCAGTACAAGGGCGCCGAGAAACACGTAATTTTTTGGCAGATAAATGTTGATGATACGAGAATTACATTAGATGGGACAGACAGGGGGTGAACTTACATATCGTCACCCTGGTCTAATTGCGCTTGCCTTAAAATCGTCTACGGTAAGAAATGTTGTTTTACCTGGAAGCCAAGGTTGCCAGAGCTTGGGTGCATGCACGACGGTGAGCTGAACCATGATACACTTAACACTAACGACAAGCGAGTATCGACTGAAGACTGAATGGCGAGCGACCAAGCGGGCGGCCCGCGGCAACCTGTCCCACACCCACCCCCCTCCTTGCCAGGTCTTACTACGGGATGCGATAGCCGGTTCGACGCAAGAAAGACGACCGAGTCATTCATAAAAATACCGGCCGTAGAGCTGGCATTCCACAGATTGTCTTCTAATGTTTCCGGCATTCCGATAAAATAAATACTTTAAGTCGATAAAATGTCCAGATGACAAGGTGATGGTGTGGTGCCTTTTGTGGCTCCGATCATAACTAAGCACTCAAAGGCCGTCAGCAGCTCGAGTAGAGTTCAACGTGTCAACCAAGATACTTCTTGACAATTCACACACGAATTTAAATACTCTGACACAGGTTAAATTGAATTGATACGGCGAACGTACGAATGCCATATTTGGGAGGTTACAGCAGTCACACTAAAAACACCACTGTAGTCATATCACAGTTGTGCTCACTGATAGTTATTTACCAATAGAGTCTTATCACAACTGGGCTCAACTTAGTCATTTACCACTGTAGTCATATCACAGTTGAGCTCACTGATAGTTATTTACCAATAGAGTCTTATCACAACTGGGCTCAACTTAGTCATTTACCAATGGAGTCTTATCACAACTGGATTCAAATTACAGTAATTTACCGCTGGAGTCATATTAAAATTGGGCTCTTAGTCGTTTACATGAGTTGGCCTGCTGGATTTCATGCTGCTAATCATAGCTTTTTAAAAACAAAATTTTCTTTTTACATCCAAATCGCATCACTGTTTTATATTTTGTCACAACACGTTTGATGGCAGCACCGTCATCCTGAGTATATCTTCCTAAGGAATTTATCAAAATCAGTTACCAATTCCATGAAATGTTACAAAATATATTTCCATTAGTAAGTAATTTTTGTTGATACACAAGTCAAATTGGATTTGTTGAGCGGGTTTGTAAGCTGGGTGTAGCGGTACGAGGCGCCGGGTCCTGAAGGCGTGGCCTCAGACCGAGGGCCTTCCTGCGGTGGGCAGAGCGTATACTGGCCCCAGGGCAGCGATTAAAAAGTAGTTTTTCAAAGAATCTTAAAAATGGAACAAAAACCAAAGCCAATTTCCTGTGGAGGCGCCGTGCCGGCGGGCTGGGCCCTTATTCAAAACGTTTTGTTACGTGTTACGTAAATAGTTGTTGGTGCATCGGTCCTCCAGCTCGGCACGATACTACATTCCATTCAAGATGTATCTACTCCCACACGCCCAGGCACTCGCAACCCACATCAGGTTACTTCGCGAAGTAGTTCCAACAGAACCGACGTTGTGTTTTATCCAAGTAAAATTATTTCTCAATGATAATATTTAGATGTTAAATGTAGATTAACAAAAATTAAGCATCAGCTTGAAACGTACCAACGGATTAACAAGATTTTTACACAACCTTTACAAAATATAGAAAATAGTTCACTATATTACGTGTTATTAATTTGTTCTTAACCCATTGATGTAGGCCTCCTACCAACTCCAGAAAAATTCTAAAAAACTATTCTGGATCTCTCGTATCCTACTAAAGTTGTAAGTAAAGCTAGCTGGGATAACATTATCACTACCATATAGATCCACCCCCCCCCCCTGCAAACCCTATGGGTAACCCCCGATAACAAGAATATTACGTTGTTAGGTCTACTAATATGACTCGGAGATACTCTTATCATAGGCATATCAACAAAACATTACTCTGTATAGTATGCACTACTCTCTCTATACAAATATAGGATTACTTAAAGATTTATTTATTTATTTTTATTTCACTCACCAGTTCACGTGGGCCTAGGCCTGTGCGTGAACTATAATCAACAGTTGAAGTATCGACCGTTACCTCAGTTGGGGTTTGAATCTTGGACAATGCCATACACAGTCCGAAATCTTAGCCACTGAGACATTACCCTTGAGATCCTACTCTTTCTACGAAACGTTCCTCCTTGTGATTTGCCCACTCTCCTTACAGATATGACCGGAGATATTCACCTACCCTATCTTCGAACCATAACTCTCTCTACAAACATGACTGATACGTACAGTACCACTGTACGTGAATGCGAGGGCGGGTGGTCCAGTACCACTGTACGTGAATGGGAGGGCGGGTAGGTCAGTACCATTGTACGTGTGTGGGAGGGCAGGTGAGCCAGTATCATTGTATGTGTATGAGTTGGTGGGTGGGCCAGTACCTGTCTACAAAGCATTGCCCTTTGTGTGCTATCTTCCTTGTGATCTGCCCACTCTTCTACAGATATGACCGGAGATTTTCACCTACCCTATCTTCGAACCATTATTCTGTATAGTCGGTTCATCCTCTCTACAAACATGACTCGGATATAACACCTGTCTACAAAGCATTGCCCTTTGTGTGCTATCTTCCCATTCTCTACAATAGTGATCCATGAAAGGCCATTTATTTTTCATACAAAAAAATTGTCCCAGTAGACTCATACATTCTACAAACAAGATTCCTGGTGGTGCACCCAACCTCTACACGATCATCTACGGTAACGGTACCCCTCACAACTACTCTTGGAGGTCCACCGTCCACCCACCTCTCCTAAACTGATCTTAGTGGTTCAACCGTCCCTTCTTGAAGATTTACTATCCCTAATATAATATTTTTTAATGTTGTTACAAATTTATACTGAAGTAATATTGAAGACTGATGGATTTGGACTGAACTCGAACCACTATTAAATTGTTATTTGGTTAAACATACCCTCAACACCTGATCATTATTTTGTCACATGTTCAACGAGGCAACATTCCCTCTGCAATGTTTTCCCGCAGCCAGCCAGCGAGCCAGCGATGAGTAGCAAGCGCAGAGCTGTTCCGGTTCCTGGTGTGGTGGGGATGGAATGCGTCACATCTCCACAAGAATCCAATTCTGGATATCAGAAGATATGTTCTCTACAACACTCGATGAAGAGGGATACGCACGTTCACATACGGCCACGACAATGCCGCGGCTTACGTGCCTTATTTAGATAACAAATTTAAATCACACACATATCCCAGCAGAATTTATTCAATCTCGAAATGTTTAAACGAAATAACAAAAATATAAAGTTTTAAATACTATTACATCAGCAGGAAAATTCAATTTTAACGAGTGATTCAATTAAATTGCATAATTGCCAAATACAGATTTACTTAACGTTCTCTGGCAAGGAAGGGCAAAGGCGAAGTGCTTTGGCAAGACCGAGCTCACCCGCGACTAAAATCATGGGGGCAGCAAAGATAATTCACTTCGATCGAGAAAACAGAAAATCGATATTTGGAAACCTGAAATAAAATTTCGGAAACAGTAAAAAAAAGTAAAAAAAGTAAAAAATCTGAAAAGTAAACAAAAAATATATGTTGAATGATCAATTTCGAGGTTATATGAGATCCGAAGTTGTTATGTTAATATTTTTAAAGCAGATAAAATTATTGACCTTGGATATTGATATTCATTGCAATTTAAATAATGGATTGTCTGACATGTTGTTTATTGAAAACGTGCATCAAATAGATTCCTTAATATGACTCAATTGATTTAAGATTAGTCATCCCTTTCGTTAATGGAATCAGCGTTGAGAATTCACACAACTTCCAGTTTTTAATAAGATGAAATTACCTGAAAATACATTACGTAGAAATATTTATTTTATTTATTAACGAAAAATGGCGTCAAAAACGCTAGTAATTTTTTTAGTTAATTCTTTTACAGAGCAAAACGAATAAGCTGTTGTTGACCACCTTAAAACTTGTGTTGGAGATGGTTGTCTCCTAGAGTTGTCCAAGTCAAGTCAATGGAATTCACTAAATCTATTTGATGATGATAATCATAACAACAACTCTTGTTCCAATATAAACCCTGTAAATCGCATTTTAATCGCCAACTATTCAATATATTTAGTGTAAATAGATTAATTCACATTCGCACATACATTGATCCCAGTCATTAGAATCACAAAGAGATGTTGTTGATTCTTCCCTCTCACCTACATAGTATTTGTATTGACGGTCCTTGCCACACACCCAGCGCACATCTACATGAACCCTCCCACTTACCCAACGTATACTTGATGATCATTCTCACTCAACTCCCATATTATAATCTCGATGGTTCTTTCCCACTCACCTAGATTGCTTTAATGGTTCTTCCCTCCCACAAAACGTACGTTCTGATGGTCTTTCACACTCAACTAGCACTAATTATCTTGATGGTTCTTTCCCACTCACCTAGATTACGTTTTGATTGTCCTTCTCACCTACTTATTTAGTGTAGGCGACGTTTTGATGGTCCTTCCCACCCACCGAGCGTACGTTTTAATTGTCCTTCCCACCCACCAAGCGTACGTCTTGATTGTCTTTCCCAATTAGCCAGCGTACGATTTGATGGTCCCTCCCGCCCACCCAGCGTACACATTGATGTCCTTCCCACTCACGTAATGTAATTTATTGGTATTTCAGAACAAAACTCGTCATGTGTCCTTATCTTTCGCTGCCATAAAAGACACAAAACTCGGTATTCACTCACGGATCTCCCACATACTCACCTTAAGCCTGGCGTTAGTTATCGCAAACGTCTAGTACAATACATAATTGGATGAAAGAGCCGCCAACGTTAAACTTGTAGCTTTTGGACAATCTTATTCAAGAAACGTGATTAGCGTGATGTGTCACTCCTTTCATGTTAAATCAATAATTACGACAATCTGTTTATATAATCATTGATTTCACATATAACGAACAAACTGCACAGACAAAAAATGGATGTATAGAAAACGCTATCAGGCACGTCTATAAAATTGTTCTCGTAAAGACGCAGTTTCACGTCACTGAGATCCTCATATGGTTATTGAGTTAAATCTTTGTAAATATGTACTACAGAATAGAATGCCCAATTACTAAATAGCTACGTTACATGGGTTATATTTACACAAACATTGGTGTTTAATGTCTTTACTGAACCATTCTCTGCTACAAAGAACGATGTTTTCTCAACAACAACAACGATGATACACCAGGCCCTGATTAGGTTCGGTTTCCCAATGTGTAACGCGACTCGGACAGCCCTCTGTTGCCGTTGGCGAGGTGGTTGCTGAATCAGAACCATTGTCAAGAGCCGTTCACCTGCGTGGTCCGTGGCCACGGGGTAACCTGACGCAACCCTGACTGACGGCCGTGCACGTAGGCATACGCCGCTCAGTTGGTCAATTGACTGACAGATTGCATGACTCACGCCAAAGGAGAATGTACAAATTTATTTAGTCTATGCGAGGACAAGTAGCCAGGATATTGACATGGCCAGGACCAGTACAGAACGAATGAAATGAGTTAGTTCTATGAGATGACGGATCAATTCAACAGAATTGAAAATTAAACTTAACATTACCTGATAGTAATATCTTAGATGAAAAAATTAAAACGTGTTACGACAATGTTGTGATGGGTAATCGATTATAAAGCTGTTCACTAAAAGATATTTGTTAGGTTACGTGAGGAATTGAGGGGGTACTGATAAAAGAAAAAAAAAATGTTAGCTTAGTTAGATTTCAGTACGACAAGTATTTTTACTTGTCCACCATAACTCCAGCCTTGTAACTACGGGTCTAGGGTGTACCCAAAGCTTTAGTTACGCTGTGCAAGCTGACCATTATTTAAGAATTACGTCGTTCGGATTCCACACTACTTGCCCTTGCTATTGGGCTATTCATAAATCAAGCTTAGTAAGTATCAATAACAACTGTCAGTTGCCACTCATATTCGCGCATACCGGTATCATGACGATCGGAGTACTGTGAATAAATAAATCATACATATTAAATTAAAATTCACCTCATGAAATTATTTATACAACTCAATTAACTCGCAATTAATCGACCAACAAATCATAGTAGCTGACCCTGGTTATTTAGTATTGTGTATGGCAAACAAAAGTTATAAAATAAAAAAAATAACAATAAAAATGAAATACATATTCCTTTGTTTCCGTTACTCAAAACACGATGTGGCTTTTATATTATATACTCGATTAGCCTGCGGCGCTATTTTTTTTGCTTAATACAGTATGTGATTTCTTTTCAATATTTGACACGCGCCTTCAACAAACTACTGCAACCCGCTTATCTACGATGACGTGCGTATCATCGACATTACTTTGCAGGCTGGTAAACACAAACCGTCTACAACACATCATTCCCAGATTCTTCTTACAATTTTACTATTTCTCACCAAATGATCTTTGAATCGCCTATATTTTTTATTGTAATTCATTTTTAACCTTTTCATATACGTAACTATGTAGTATTTATTCTTCAAGTGCATTTGTGGGTATTAGAATTCCTAAAAATAAAAAAATCCTTCTTTTGTTTCAGATATATTTATAATGTGTTTATAAATCAATATATTTCTACTAATTATTTGCAAAATATAAAATTTGTTCTTTTGTTTCTACTATATAAAATAAAATTTATATGGTATTTGTATGTCATTATAGTTCCACTATTTTTCTGTAAATTATACAATTGTCTCAGCATTCTTTTTTTAAATATACAACATATCACCATAACCTGTAATTATATAAATATTTTTAGCATTGTTTCACTCAGTATATTTAAAATATGAATTTATCATTTCCCTAGTTTCACTACTATGTCAGCTGAAAATTTACATATTTAATGCTAGTTTTAAAGTATTAATTTTTTATCAACATTTTTGTTTTAACTTAATATTTCAACAAATTTTTTTGTAAGAATTGTAAATCATTCTCAGATTATATTTTGTACATTTATTAAGTAATATACTCTGTTAATTCTATACAGTAGAACGTCAATAATCCGGATTAATTGGGACCGGACCCCATCCGGATTATCAAATTATCCTGATTATCGAAATTACCTTAAAAAAGGCCAGTATACACGATTAAAGTACACAAACATTTTAAAATGTTATATTTTCTCTTATACAATAAAGGGTTTAGAGGTGAAATTAATCAAAAACATATTTTATGTTCAAACACTGTATTGTAATTTGTTTGTAGCAACAGGTATACAGTAAAAACATCAAACACTATTTGAGCTTTAAAAAAATGTGTAATAGGTTTTTGAACTGCAGTAGTAGTTCGTTTTTTCGCAGCTATGTCCTTAATTCGTTTTAATTTTTTATGGTACGATGTTTTAATTTTTTGCCACAAGAACAAAATATGGAATATTAATTTTAAAAAGCTAAATGTTTGAACAGATTAAAATCCGGTCATAACAGTTATGTAAAGTAAAAAATGTCAAAATCCATTTCCGTTTAAAAATTAATTTTCATTTGAAACACAATCGGTGTGCAGTAATACGTAGATAAAGATCCGGATTATTGACGGTCCGGATTTTTGACGTCCGAATTATTGACGTTCTACTGTACTTAAGAAAAGATATACACAATCATGATATTAGATATTGTAAATGTGTAGATGTACCAGAAATAGTTAT
Source organism: Stictocephala bisonia (assembly GCA_035578905.1). NCBI lineage: Eukaryota > Metazoa > Arthropoda > Insecta > Hemiptera > Membracidae > Stictocephala > Stictocephala bisonia. The sequence goes on along the minus strand of JAQJVL010000137.1, from coordinate 456,651 downwards.
TTATTATTAGAGAATTAAATTGTACAATAATTGTCAGTAGAATTTAATAGATCTAAATATAAATATATTATAGCTAGCTGAAATTGCTTATGGATTATATTTGACCATTTCATTGTTTGTACTGATTTATCACATGTATTCCAAACAGGAGTGTATTCGTTTATATTTTGGTAAAAATATTTTTCTGATTGTCAATAGTTATCTAGTGTTTTGATGCTATTTTTGTACTTGCTATACATATTTGTGAATAAAGTGAATATGAAACTGAATTAGTTTTAATGATAAAATTTACAAAATATATTGTAGATAGTACCTTGACGCGGTTGTCACCGGAAAATGTAGATTCTAGTTCAAATAAATTTGTTCCCATCTACTTTATGAATTAAGATGCTTTTATTTTATAAGTAGCACCTTGTACACCCCGAAAGGGATTCATTAAAAGACAATCAGGCCATACCTCAGGTTTACTAACTTTTCAAAATCACATTTTGCTACTGAGACATGGAAAGAATAGTAGTTATTAGGCCTGGTTTTAGCCTAGTCACAGCAATAGATGATATACCTAAGTACTTAACGATGCTAGAAATGTCATTTTAGGTAATACTAGGCTTAAACCTAGTGATAAACAAAGCCTTTCCTTTACTGACAGCAAAGGGACTCATCCTTCTATTCAAGTCATGGTTCTGGAGGTCCTACACTTTTTCAACTGTCTTCTTTAAAATCTACTTTTTAAATCATTCATTGGTTGTGACGACCTTCCTAGACTACAGTGGACCATGAGGTAGGACTAGAATCTTGTTGATGGTTTACTTCCTCTGATTGGCAGTGACAACTGGGTAGTGAGTCCTTCAGGGTCTGATTGGCTACTAATCTATTCTGGAGATCCGAAAGTTACAATCTGTTGTCCGACAATTTTTTTATGCAAACTTTGCAAACACCTGAACAAAGGCATTGGGGGTTATGAACAGTTTAAGATTATGTATCAAGATTTTCATATCTGTGTTTTCCTTGATACGTCTCACATCTTCAAAATGCATTTTCTTAAACTGTTTGTTCGGAAACTCCAGGACATCAACTATCTTTCCATCCACAATCCTTTTGATAGCTAAAGGAAATTTCGATGCTGAAATCTGCGGTAAGGCTTCGAAAATAGCTGTAGGATCTACAGAAAGGTCATTGAATCCTTCAGCCTTGTTATTTTAAAACTCCTAACAGAAGTGTCACCATTCCTTGGCTTAGGGTACACAGAGGATTTAGAGCACTTGAAAATATTTACTTTAAATCACTCGTACTCTACTTCACTAAAAGCTTTACAAAAGCAAGACACTTGAGCTGTGAATGGCTTTAACAAGTACCACAGACAAGAATTTTCTGACTGCAATATATCTTTCTCTCACACTCAATGCAGGGATAAAGGTTCCATAGCTTATCTTACTAATAAAATATTGAAACTAATAAAACAACAGAAACCTGTTGAGTCAATAACAGAAATAAAAATAGGAGGTGATCATCACCTTTAATAGAAAGATTGTAATAGGAATTTGCCTTTGGCTAAAGGAAAGAAAGTGTATCGCATCTCAAACCTGTTAAGTAATTGACATATAACCTCGCCACTCAACCTGTAGGGTCATAAAAGACGATGTATTAGCCGCCTGTAAAGCAAAAATATTGACAAAGATGTTGTCCAGCTCGAAATATGTTAATGTTGAGTGAGTGATACTCAATGTGTTAGAAGTTTAAAAAAAAGTTAAAGTTCGTCTTATTTTACCAGGCCACGTTCGGGCTAAGAAGCCTTCTCTAACACTTAACCGAACACGGGTTTAACGTGACTTCCGAACCACAGGATCAGCAGGGCAAAAACTGTTAGTGTGGCAAAAAAAAAATCCGGGAATCGAACCCGGACCAATTGCGTGGCAAGCCATCATCGCCTTAGCCCCTTAGCTACAAAAATCTTACTGGTTCTTGACATTTTGATTTTCTCTTTTATTGTTACTGTTCCACATATATTCAACAGAAACCTGTTTATTTTTGTTGCTGTACTTGTGTACAATGCTGTAACACTACCAGTGTACGTGAAGGAGTGGGCGGGTGGGTCACCACTACCACTGTACATGTTGGGGTGGGCGGGTAGGTCACTACCACAGTACGTATAGGGGTGGGCAGGTGTGTCACTACCACTGTACGTGTAGGGGTGGGCGGCTGGGTCACTACCACTGTACGTGTACATGGTACAATATATGTACATGGTTGTAAAATTAAAATACACTAAAAAAATTAAATAGTAATTTTTTTAGTGTATTTTAATTTTTTAAGTAAAAAAATTAAATCACGTAAAAATTAGTAAATAAATAATTTGTTTTACAACTGATATTAACCTCTTAGAACGCTAATATTAAAGTCATCTGTTCCAAATTAATTCTATTACAAATGAGGAAATTTTAATGTTTCACTATATGTTCAAATCTTTTTAAGAATTTGTTTCTTCACTATTCTGAATAATTAAATCACCCCCACCTCATTTTCAATTCTTATTTCATTTTAAAATGTTAATTATCATTGGGCCAAATCTACCTCATTTTCATTCGCCAAATCTAAAGACCTGAGGATCCAGTTGTTCGAGGATTTTCACACAATCATCATTAGAACCATGTTATTTTGCTATTCACATTTAATATAATAACGTAACAATTTATTTATTTCACTAGAATAATAAAATAATTTCACTGAGTTATCATATACTGAATAGACAAACAATAACTAACTGACCATCCACTGTCACTAATTCTAAACTAAATAAATTAACATTTTTTTTTTAATTTGTAGTTTTAAATAATATAAAACAATAGTTATCAGTAACAGATGCAATGAATGAATGTCTTTATTATTAAAAAGGTGAAGTTAGAACAATTAGGTTATCACTTCCATTCAACCTTAAATATGCAATTAATGATAAAATTATAAATCATGTGAGGGTTTAATCTATAGAGAAGCAGTAGTAGAATCGGTTTTTCCCAGAGGATATGGCAAGTAAACGTCACTGCAGCCCTAAGTTCCTGATATATCCTAGCAGACAGTGCAAGTACAGGGTAAGCCCATAATGAATGAAATAATATTAACCCCCAGGTTTAGAGTACATGCACTTGTGAGAGGTATTATTCGTACATCTCTTGTAAATATCACTTAAGCTATTTTAATACATATTTATTTATATTAACAACAGAGTCTTAAAATATAAAATCCAAAAACTATGTACTAACTTGAAATTTCCGGAACCACGACAGATTTTGATTAAATTAAGCTTTTGTATTATAGAGACCCACTAAGAAAGGATTTTTCAAAGTTACATTCCTAAGGGTAGAAACAGCCCCTCAATATTTCTTTTTTTTACAAAAGTAACATTTGCATTAATTTAATTTAATAATTTATTTTAAACTGCTGATAAAAAATCATAAACATTACACAAAAGCTTGGCTGCTGTTATCAGTCATTTGTTTAAGGTCATTTATACCAACTCTGAAATTTTTTAACTACTTTAACTCCTCCAAAAGAGGACTTTTAGAGTTTTATAGACGTTAAAACTATGTTATCAAGTGGAAAACAGCAGCAGGCTGAGCTTTTGTATTGATGTAATGGTTTAGAGGGAACCATCGAGCTATGGGTAAGCAAGCCAGAGAACCACCCCGTAGCGAAGAAATGGCCATCTGATAGTAACGTATATTTTTGTAGTATAGTAAAAAATTTCATTAAAACTAAATAGTAAATATATATCTTTCTGTATCAAAGTAATGGCACTAGTCACAATTATCACTCAGTACAGATGCACGGCAAACTTAACTATTTCAAGTTAATAAGAAGAGGTCTGCCACAGTACAATATATTCTTACATATGAGACGCCGACACAACGTTGTTGGTATTTTAAGGCGAATATGAATGGTTGTATGAGTGTAGGATGAGTGTAGTCTGGTTACTAACTGAGTTCAACTGTTCTTCAGAAAGGGCAATTTATTAATAGCCAGGGCAACTAAGGGACCTACAGCTTTACGTGGAATCCGAACCACGTAGTGCTGGTCTGATTTTCAGCTAATTGACAAGCCTGATACTCAGTTATCTCCCCCACACAACATCCGCAAAATGATTACCACCCAACATGGACACCCCAGACTTCTCTAGTAGTGTCCACGCCGATAGCAACCATCAAGCGGACGCCATGTCGGTATTAAGAGGACCGAGCATCCAACCTATCGCCTACAATCTCCCAAACACTTTCATAAAACTTCTTCTCCCTATGATGAACAATCAATTAAATTCATTTTAAGAACACTATTATAAGGAAATTTATCTGTACTAGACATAGCTTACAACAACCAGAACTGACCCTGTCATCCCGCAACAAATTCCAGCACTCTCCTTAGAGTGTCTTGGTAACTGAAGTGTCTATGTGAATGATTCTGTAAGTGATGTAAAAGAGACCTTTGTATTTATCTGTATGGAAAATAGGGATAGATTTATATTTTCTAACGTTAATAGCAGTATAACAATGTAAAAGCATTTAACCTAGTGAGTAGTAGTAGCAAGACGAAAAAAAGATAAAAATACCATTCTTTTGGTACTAAAATTATCTATTTTCAAATATTCAAGGCCTTGAAAAAATCAACCATATTAGGAACATTACAAAGCAATCAGGATTTTAACATTGTTAGCTTAACTGACCACTGGCTGAAAAAGGAAGAAATCGCAGCTGCTTTGCCTGATGGTTATTTTCATGGGGAGCGCCTTTTACAGATTATTAAACCAATCTATTTACAGATGGTTCATCAGTTCTTGCAGTTAGTGGCTTTCAGGTTGGAGATTATTGGTCGTACTTGCTCAGAATTAAATATACAAATAGCAGTATTTTTATTTATATTTTAAGGATAATAGTAATGCGGCTTTATCATTCTTCAACAGGTTATCCAAACATTTTTCTAAATTCATTACATTTCAATACATTTTTAGTGTATTTATCACACAATGGCCAAATCACATTCCTGTTATTCTGTAATAGATTTAAAAATTGCTGGTATCAAACCTTTTTTATACTATTAACGATTTCTCAAAGATATTCAAAATAACTTTCAACATTTTAAGTGATTTTGTTTATTGAATGTTGTAAAATTAAAATAGAAATATTGACTTATGCATTAACCTGTAATTTCTTGATACTGTCGATTCATACTTATTTATAAAAAAATCTTCAGCAACCGCAAAAATAGTTTGGATTTTTAGTATTTTTTCCATATTTAGTATATTTTTCGCTAACCTATACACGTACAGTGGTATTAACCCACCCGCCCACCCATACACGTACAGTAGTATTAACCCACCCGCCCACCCATACACGTACAGTTGTATTGACCACCCGCCCACCCATACACGTACAGTGGTATTGACCCACCCATACACGTACAGTGGTATTGACCCGCCCGCCCACCCATACACATACAGTGGTATTGGCCCACTCACACACATACAGTGGTACTGACCCACCCGCCCACCCATGCACATACATTGGTATTGTGCACATACATTATTTTTACCACTGTACGGGTGGGTGTTTGCAGCAGGTTATGTATACAGTATAGTTTAGATTTGATCAAATTAGCTATCTTGAATATAACAGACATCTTAAAATATTGATAAAGCAATATTCACATGAATAAAATATCATTAGATTAAGAAATTTAAAAAATAAAAACTGATTTTTTACCAAGAGACATAAATTTTTTATTAACTATTTATTATACATGGTAATGTTTCATTAGATGTGTTTATCTAAGCAAAATATAACTTTTAAGTATACTTGAATACGATTGAATTATTTTACAATGCAGACGCCTACTTTTTATTTGAGTAAAAGTAAATATAAGTTTCTTGATTAGCATGTTACGTGTTGGTATATATCATATAAATTAACATGTACGTCTCACAACACTATAATAACTAGATGACTATAACATCTAGTTATTATAGTGTTGTGAGACGTACATGTTAATTTATATAAAAGTAAATAGAAATAATTTATTTCACAAATATTTAATACTGTCTGATATCCAATCAGAAAATGAAAAAGGGTACTGATTTTAACCTAACAAACACATGCTAAATACTGCCAAATAGGATTGATAAAGAAGCAAGAGAAAAGCAGTGTCACTGTAGGTGTAGGAATGCCGCCACTTTCACATTCCTCACTAAGCACTGGTCAAACAATGGCTTCCTATACTGTATACAGACGAGTCTCCACTCACATTCCCAGGGCCACAGTAACTGTACTAGATTTTTATATTTTTTGTTCTCTAGTAGAATGAGTAATTGTTATGAGGAAACTTTAATATGGCTCCAAAATGTGAATAACAAAAGGTCAAGCAAAACCCCCAAACCAAAAATGACATTTATGATTTTGGTATTTTGAAGGTAAATTGTTTTTATATGTAGATGATGCAAATTATTAAGTGACAGTCAAGAAAATGTTGAAATTACATTTTTAGTAATTTTATCGATAGTTAACCAATTTTGTATAAGAAAATGTTGCTCTTCAATGCATTGAAAACTAACTTTATTCAGTTTTTTCCTATCAAAATCGTTCCGAAATAAACCCATTGATTTATATTGATGATAAAGAACTTCTTTAAGTAAATAGTACAACATTTCTTGGACTGATTGTTGACAAGCATCTATTATAGCATGAGCATGTTAACCATGTTGTTAAAAAATTTCATTCTGGTATTTAATACTTTGTACAGGATGAAAATGTTCTACGGCCTTAACACCCTAAAACTGATATGTTTTGCAATGATTCGGTCTCATATTATGTTAGGCATTTACATCTATGGCTCCATTTCTAAATTTAACCTAAATCAAGTACTTAAATATAAAAAAAGCTGTTCGGTTAATGCTTGATTTGAAATGAAGAGACTCCGTGAAACAGGCTTTTGCAGATTTACAGTGTTTTACTGTTTATGGGTTATTTATCCATCAAACTATTTTATTTTCAAAAGAACATTCTTTGTTAAATAAATTGTCAATATCTAACAAAATCCACACTTAGGCTTTTTTTTAAAGAACTTTTGTGGGAAATAAAATCATTAGATTATTGCCAGTTAGAGTAAAGGAAGAAACAAACTTAAATAAATTTAAAATTTGTTAAAGGAATATTTAATTTCAAGACCAATATATTCATCAGCAAAATTTGATAATTTACAAAGTTACTAAGCAGCATGTTTACCATATACCTCATAAATGAAATTAGATAATAGAAAGGGTAGTTATTTATACATTGAATTTTATGTAAATTATATATGTTCACACAATTTAATGTGTACAATGTATACTTTATAAATAAAGGAATTTCTGATTTCTAAATACATTTCATTAAATCTTTATATATATATATATATATATATATATATATATATATATATATATATATATATATAATAAGTGAAGCCGTTATTTGTCAACGCAACTCCTCTCTTATTTATTAACCAATTTAAACGGTTAAGTTGTGAACAAATTTTCCTCTGTTCATAGTTGTGCAATAAGATCTTAATTCTTCAATAGTTTTACTCTGAAAGACACGGGATGCCCTCTAAGTATGTTTTTCGGCCACAAGAATAACATGAAGAGAGATTTAAATGAATCGAAAAGTAACAATGGTGTTTGTAACATTAAGGAGGTTAGATCTTTCATAATGTTAAACCAGGGAAGGTTGTAAGCATGGTTTTATTAATTTCTTTATTGAAGGCCTACACTGTACTGGAATTGAAGGTTTCTATGGTACAGTAATGTAATGCAGTTATTTTATTATTCATTTAATTAATCTTTAGCTGTTAAACAAAAACAAATTAAATTAACACATTTCAAATAGTTCGTTTAATTTGTGTTTTGAATTTACACTGTATCTACACAGTGAGATACAGTAAATAAATTTAGTTTTGTGATTTGAAGTCATATAGCTAACCTAATATTATTTGCAGTCAAAGGTCACAGGCCGAGGTGTAACAAGCACAGTGAGTGACAGGGTTAGCACACATAGTTTACAGGGGTGTTTCCTAGTACATAATTATTCTGCTAACATGACTAGATTAAACCTTTTTGATTTTGTTAAAACCTGGCAGAAAAGCCTATTTTTCACTATTAATAAAAATGGTTTAGTCTGTGGATTGCTTAGAACCATGTTCATTATGTATATTATCATGTTATGTATACCAGCGAATCCCAAATGAACCTTACACCAATTTTTATCAACCTATAGATAAAGCTCATGTTGTTCGCGTCTCGTGGGAAATCGTGCCTGTTTCTTATGAAACTTGTTTTTATTTTATGTGTTTGAGAAGACTATAGATATCTTCATAATTCATCTCAGGGCTTCAAAGTTATCATAGTGTACTCATGAAGAAAGTATTTTACTTAAATATTAATATCACCTGTTGCAGCAATTGTGCACTGAACATTTTTGAAAGATCACTACACACAGTAAAATTGTTATCTAAAATATGAGATGTGGCTTGAAAAAAATCGGACTGAAATTAAATTTGTAACAATTTGATGTTATCTCTTTCAATGTACTCCCCTCCTTGTTCTCTACACCGCTCCATGCGAGTATTTCAATGGGTGTAGCACTGCTGGAGATCATTTTCTATAAAACCGTCCATGACTTCCGTCGCTTTTTCTTTTATTACTTCAACAGTCTCAAATCTCATTCCTTTCAATGCTGACTTGAATTTGGGAAACAATAAAAGTCACTGGGGACCAAGTCAGTTGAGTATGGTGGATGGTCAATGTTGTGATTTGCCAAAAACATCTTCACTAACAAAGCGTTATGAGCCAGGATGGAGCGTTGTACTGGTGATGGATCCATGACTTGATTGACTTGATTTACCACAAATCATTCCGCTTTCTCTGTACTCGCTCATGTAGGGTAGTCAGGACGCAAATGTAGTAATGTTGGTTGACCTTTTGCCCCTCTGGTGCAAATGTGCACAATGCCTTTGATATCAAAAACACAATCATCATGCCCTTGAATTTTGATTTCGTCATTCGTGCTATTTTTGCTGTGGAGAAGCAGGGGATTTGGCATTGAACATTTAAAATGTTTCACTTGCAGATTTTCCAAGTTTGTAAAGAAATTTAATGTTTACAAGCTGTTTTTTCTGGACAATCAACAATTTTCCGATGCAGAGACAAAACGTTATATGCTTATAACTGACGCTATAGGCGGTACAGTAGAACTGTTCAAACACGTTCTAAATATCTTAAATTTCACTGGCCATCTGCTCAAAGGTTACTTTTTGCACAAATCTGTGTAGTGATACCAAATAACTTACGGCCACCTGATATACACACACATATATGGTTGACCACTGGGCTAAAAACAAAAACCTCAAGTTAGTCAATACTTATTGGATAAGATCAGCATGTAAACTTTTCATTGAGTGCTAAAAATCACTTTAAATTCCAAAATGAAGTAATGGCTGAATAGAAAACGAAACTAAACTATTACTCACAAGTAAAATAAAATAAAGACTGTTTTACATAGGTGAAATTAGGACTAAAGAATGTTTTCTTTCACTAAACCTAGGTCAAACGGCTTAGCGTGACTTCTAAACGACGAGAGCAACAGGGGAGAAAATACTTAGCTACTTACTTGATCAGCTCCTTGGCAAACCATTAAGCCCCAAAGTTTTAGCTCCTTTGGGGCTTAGGAGCTCTTTAACTATGCTCGCAATAATAAGACTGTCAATGGTGTTTTTCATGTGCCCCTGTCATTATTTTCAATAACATAGTTCCATTTTTTATAATAATAATGGACCTTTACCACAGTCCTGTAATTGATTGGACAACGGTAAAGATTGATCGGCTCGGTCTTTAAATTGAACAGTCATGTCAGAGTTGAGTCACTGAAATGAATTGCATAGACATGTGTACTTAGTTCAACAAAGCAAATAAAGGATTTAAGGGGAGGCTGGTAACAATTTGTCTCAACTGCCAAAGGGCGTGTTGGGGATGCAGCCAGAAACAAAGCCAGCCAGAGCGTTACTTAGTTTAGTCTGTGTTTACTGAATTTTCCACTACTATTGATGTGAAGAAGGATTTAAGTTTCCTATGATGTGTAATATGTTGCATACATACTCTCAGCAGGTATAAACTTTCTACATATTGGTTAATTAATTAATTAAAACACTGGACCAAACAGTTTGTTAATTTAGTAACATACCGTAAGATGGGGGAAGAATGTTGTCTTGAACCATAGTCGCTGCCCGTGACAGGACATCTAAGGGCGACTCTGAGCTTTCCATTGTTTTAGATCCTAAAACAAAGCAGTCCTATAATAATGAGTAAAACCATAAAACATAAAATTAACACATTTTTTTAAAAGAAAAACTATTTAGTAAGTGTTGAGAGTTTGATAGTTCCGGTTAGTTAACAGTTGTTGGGTTATCTTTATTTGTAAAAGTGAAATGTTCAACTTTTTTGTAACTTACAGGATTTAAATAAAATTTAAGGTTGTTAAGATATTTAGTTTAACAATTTTTTTAAATTTTGAAAATGATTACTATAAAAATGAAATTTAACTGGTATATAAATACTGTAAAGATCGACATACCAATTTTTATGATTTTATTTAAAAAACCTTCAGAGATATTAAACTTGTTGTAAAAAATACATACAGACAGATAACAATGCGAGATAGACAATTTGTACATATAAGATTTTTTGTTCATTTTAACTCAAGGAATGACCTCCAGAATTTTGGCTGAATACTTATTGGGCACCATGTATTGTGTTCATTGGTTAATTTTACAACAAGTTTAGTAGCTTAGCACTTGTTGGATCAGTATTATTCTACATGGTTCTGGTTAGATTGTATAATTTAACCGTTTTAGTATCTAAGTCTAGTATCTAAGTGACTTGCTAAGAGTGTTTGCGACTCAATATAATATTTTAAGTATACCAAAATCACTCTCGAAGACTTGGTATTTCATGTAGTACAACAATATTGTTAATGTTATATACCCACAGAACATACAGAGGCAAGACAGCATGGATGTAGCATTTAACCTGCTTAAGGGTGTTCAATCGTAAATTATTTTTGAAAATTTTTTTAATTAAGTTGTTTGTTTTGTTGCAAGTAATAAGTGTGTCTAGGGGAAAAATTCAAAAAATGTTTTTATGGATATATGGCTACCTAAAGTGGCTAGTTTGGCCTTTCTTGGTTCCTAACTCATTAACAAACTGTGCGAAATATTTTACTAAAATTTTGAAAATATAGTGTACAAATGGGACTAACCAACCTAGAGTAAATTAAAACTAATAATTAAAAAAAATATATTTTTAAGTGTCACCAATTATTATTTGATAAATGAAATCTGTACGAATTTCAAGTTGAAATTTGAACAATTATCTTTGACAGAAAAAGTAGATTATTAATAGATCAAATCTTTATAAATAAAGTTTACAATAAATTAGGAAGTTATTTCCGTCTGTACTCCTGACAAGCAGCAAGAGTGCAGTTACTTTCCGATGACCCCAGTAAGGCATTCACTAGGCTACTCGTGGCGACAGTGGCGGCGAAACGTTAAACTAAACTCCATATAGTGTCTGAACTGAGCCGGTCATACGAACACCCTTAATAAGAAAGCATATGACCAGTGAACGTCAAACAAATTCAAAACACTCCAGATTAACTTCAGAGACTGTCAGTTGTTTTACTACTTGTTTTAGTATTTATAGAAGAGTTTAATATTCTGTGTTTTATCTATCTGAATAAAATAAATTGTAGTTATAAATAAGTTTAGGGTATTTTTAATGTAGTTTTCAGTAACTTTAATTTATTTTTCTTATGGGTTTAGTGTAATTTATAAGACAAATTACAAAGTGAATATTAGTGAACAGATAAACGATTCTGGAGTACTTAGGCTTCTTGAATAAAACAGTTTAGTTGATCTTTCATCTTATTGTATTTTTTATTACATAAAATTTATATTAAAATACAGTAATTAATTTAAAAGCTTTAAATTATCTTTACTTAATTACTAACAATGACATGAACATTTAACCTTCCTGGTGATAAATGTCGATGCATCGACTTTCTTACGTACCACTCGAGTGATAAAATACAATGTGTCGACCTTTTTGTAGTCTTGCCATAAAGCACTTGTAACGATATGCAGTATCGACCTAATTTTTTTTTTAAGAACAAGCAGGCTTCACAGTTTATTTTGATGCTTGTTTTTGGTATATATAGGCAACAGTCAGCAGAACAGAATGGAACAGCTGACTAAATTTGTTTTGTGCTGTCATGGAATGGCTCGATTGTCATCAGTTCGTTTTTTGTTTGGTCTTGTTCAACAGTAATACACCATTTTACAAAAATGTTCATAGATGGCAAATTCATCAAGGAACAATTACAAGTAAAGTCTAAATGCTACATACAAAATAAAGTTTTACAAATCCACAACAGCAAACTGTAGAGCAAAATAAAAAAGTTGTGTTGTTGTTATGGTTACTTATTCTAATTTTTATTAGTTTTGTAAATAAATAGTAATGTTGGACAATCTTATATCTGATGATATAATATATGAGTTAGATTATCCATTACTGAAAGTTATAGTAGTGAGATAGAAAATGTATTAGACTTTCCATACTACCAAGATGGATAATTCTGAGTAAAAAGACTGTAGTGTACGTAGTTTTATTTAGTGTTATAACTTTTTTATTTATTGCAATGAGTTTTATATATACAGTATATATAGTGTAGTATATAAAATTTTCTTTAGTTTGTATATTTTGGAATTTTTTCTTGGCTGACTCAAACTTTTGTGCGGGTAGTCCAAAATGTATGAACTCGTTTGTAATGATAAAAAAATCTGTACAAGGTCATATAACGATTTTTTTATTCAAGTTAAGATTTTTTTCTTTTCATATTATAATAGTACATTATTTTTTTACTACAGGAATATATAATATGTCATGATTTGGTAATATTTACAATTTTTCATACATATTTTAAAAATAGTTTTTTTAATTAGCATCGATCACCATAATATCTGTGCATTTTGTACTTGTATTGTAATATATTTGTGCATTTTGTGCTTATATTGTAATAAATTTGTGTTGTAACACGTTTACTTGTACTGTAAATATTTTAAGAAATGCTCACAAAATGTCCAAATGTGGCTTATCATTTACAGGCTTTATATGGGACACTCGGAGGGTTAATTTTAATGACCCTCAGTAACACATATTATCAAAAGTATAGTGTTATTCTACTTTTTTATATTAAAGAACCATATTCGGCTCTATGTTTGTATTTAATAAACTAAAATGTAAAAATAACCTTAACATTCTAACAAAAAATTGTTAAGCTTATTATTTTATTTTAACTTTGTTGTACATTAATTTTTTTCTAAAAACAAAATAGGTTAAACATGTTTTAGAGGATTTAGTCTTCTACCAAACAAATAACATTCAAAAATATTTTAAAAAGTGTACGATGAGTTTTTTAGTGAAACACTGCTTCACTAAAAGTGAAGAAAATACTTTGGGATTTTGACATAGTAAACCAAAAAACACTTGACACTCTCCCCAAGTGAATATAAAATGTTGTCTGGTACAATAATAACAAAAATATAAAATTTTAAATAAAATCTCTAAAATTTTCTCTTTCTGTCTATAAAAATAAATTATTATCATTATTATTTTAATAAGTCACAGATCCCGAAATTTTTGCTAGTTAGAGTTTTTTTTAACTTAAGATTTTTCATTACATATCAATAAAGTAAATATAAATAGTTAACTGAGTTATTTTTTAGTCTTATTCTTTTCCAATTTTACGATGATACTTAAATAACCACTTACCTCTTTAACGGACAAAGGTATCTTTAAACTATTGAGAGAACAAGTACGTAACTGACAATAACTATTTATTGGTATAGTCACAAATAAATGACTGTAGCTATTAAAAATCACAACTGATCAATGCCATGGAATAATTAGTTTTCTGCTATAAATAAGGTCATAGATAACTCTTGACCAACATTGACTCTCTTATAATTGCCTTTTAACCTTCCATAAGCTGTAATTAAATCATTATATGTATAAAAAATTCTACGACATTCTAGAATTAGAAATAATTATTAACATGAATATAGGTGTGCAACATTACCTTAATATAATGTTGACTTTACTTGTATGCATGAATTGATCAACTTTATTCACAAACACAAATTGTGAATTACCAATTAATATTATAAATTGATAAAACTATTCTTCAATGGTGTAAAGGGCAGTGCACCAGCCATACAGTTAGGTTGTTATCAAGGTCTTGCCTCTCATGATCCGCAGATGTTCTGGAAGGTGGTTGTGAAGCTTGCGACCAAAGTACATGGAGTTTCGTTTCATAAGGAGCTATTCAATGTGAGGATCTCATAAAATCTGCTGCATATCTTATAACTATGGAGGTTGTTGTTTCTTAAAGGATTTTCGTGGTTAACACACATAATGGCCCCTTTCGTAAAACTAAAATCTTCTCTATACTCAACTTTGATTCACCTCCCCAAGCAAGTATACCGTTACTGATCTGAGCCTCGTAGAGACCAAAGTATGCTCTTTTGCACATGAAGATGTTTACGATATTTTTTTGTCTTTAAGGCAGAAAGACCAGAAGAAATCTTGATACATTCCTAATTTACATGAGGCGTCCACATAAGGTCAGCATCAATGGTCACAAGGAGTCTAGCTTCTTGTTCAAGGCTCGTATTTGCTAGTTCTTGAAATCCAATTCCAGCAATGCATGTTAACATTTTTATAGCAGCAAGCTTATTTAAGAAATTGTGCATATTCTTATATTCAATATTTGGAACGTTTTTTTTTTTCTTTCTTGCTAATGCCTGTCTCTCTTATTTCTAGACAAATTTCAATATTTTAGATGTAAAAATGTTCTCTCATTTTAGTAGTGCATAAAGGCATTAATTTTATAATATCATCCCCTGAAGGTCACAGGAATCTCTCGTATGTTTTTGTTACAAAAAATAGCATGGAAAGAGGTTGAATCTAAAAATAACAGTTGTTAAAATGTTAATAATGATGTTTCTACTAGCCAGGAGATTATATATAATATTTCTTAATTTTAGAAAGAGAAAGTTTGGTTGTATTCAGTGGGAGTTGTTTGATCTATATATATATATATATATATATATATATATATATAAATGAATGCTTGTCTATCTATGTATCTGCCCGTTTGTCGTTTGCACATTACTACATAATTCATCCAATCATCATGAAACATTGAGAAGTCTAGGATTTTTTACCAGCATGATTTTAAGTTTGGTTTTATTCGGCTCTGACTGTAAGGCGATGTACACACAATGTGCACTGCACTCAGCATGTTACTTTTCTTCTAGACATACAAGACAAAGTTTCAAAACTATCAGCACTATTAATACTCACATACCTAAGAATTAATTACTATTAAAAGTTTGAACTTTTTTTGGAACGTTTGAACGTTTTGAAGTTTGGAAAAAATCCAATATCTAGGTGGAAATTGGAACTAATATATATTTAAAAATAGGAATCAGTGTTTTATCAGAATAAAACTGAAACTATATTGTTGTGGTTTTCTTGTAACATGCAACTCAAAAAACAAAAACAATTAAACTAGTGAGTTTTAATATTTTTAAAATATATATAGAGGCAGTAAATATATCAAACTCCCTGTTATTTATGGAAAATAGACTTTAATGTACAGAAAATAACATTTAACAACCTAAATTGCAAATTACATTTTTTATTAGTAACAAAACAAAAAACTGTCACTACAGAAACAAAACAAAAAAATGATACAAAATAACTACAAGTGCTTAACGGAGGGTTTTTCAGTAGGGCTACTTATACAAATCTTCATTATACAACCAAAAAAAGTACTCTTTAGCCAAGAGAAATTTTAAGTTACATCCAAATAATTCATCAATGAAACAAACACGAAAATATTTTAAAACAATTTTAAGAATTTTGATGTACAATATAATTTTGTGAACGACACATTTTTCTAAAATAAACATAAGAATAATAACAAATCAATCTTTTATTAGTGAAAACTTCATTTTCTGAGCTAGTTTAAAATAAATATCACTAACAACATAGTTAAAACGTAACATATTTATTCCATTATGAAACAACATTATCTACTACAAAAAAGTCATAACCAAGTTTTATTGAACACCTACTTGATACAAAACAAAAATAATAGCAAGACTAACAGGCACATAATAGCAGATCACTACAATAGACTTCTTTGTCACCAGCCTCTTACCAACTTTCACTATCATAGTGCTGGTAACAAGAAATTCCTCCAACCAATCTGTTTATATATCATTATGAAAATACGTTTTCATCTTTGGCTCTTTAAAAACAGTTAAGAAACTAAAGTAATTTAAGGATATCTTTAAAGCTATCAGGTAGAGCAGAACCCAATATAGAAATTCATTTACGAAAGGGTTGGGTTTACAAAACCCGTAATTGTAAAACACTGGCATTGTACTCAGACTGTACAACTCTACTTATGGATACAAAGATTATTAGTTCCTTAAGACTGGTAAAACGGTGAGCAATTTAGTGTGTCCAATAACTCTAGGCAATGACCGTTATTGCAAAAAGAAACTATTTGTTCATTGCCGCTTTCAGAATGAAATGCTGTTTCATATAAAAATTTTAATATTATTTCTTGTAATAATTATATTGCATTTTATCACATAAATGTTTTGATGTCTGTAAAAATAACCTCCTGAATAATTCATGCCAATGACAGACTGATACTTTGCGCATAATCCTTATATATAATACATGAAGGTGTTATAAATGCAAACCCTCTATTATTCCACTGAGCCACTATGCGTAATTTAAACAGTTGAGGTGTCAAAAAATTTGTCTCTGTTCATAGTTGTGAATTAATGTTTTTATTCATTTTGTTAGCTTTCATTCTTAACCCTAGAATGGTAAGCTTATTTAATATCACACTATTGGTAAGCATTCGTAAATTTTACGAGGTTTTTGAAAAATTTTTTTATGTAAGGAAGTCAAATAATAAACAACTACAAAAAATTGTTTTAACTATTTATTATAATGAAAAACAGTTTTACAATGCTCATTTTGAATAATTTTTATTTTAATAATATGAAATTATTGAAAAATAAGAACATACACTTTTATGACTTAAAAAGAAAAAAAAACATTTTTTTCTTAAATTGAGATGCTATTTTGTGAAGCAATTTAAACAATTAACTTTAAAAATCAAAAGGCTATAGTAGAGAGATATTGAAAAAAATTACTATATATCCAACATTATTATATTGTCTGAGATCTCAATGCCATAATTTTAGTCATGATCAGTGTATTTACAGCAAACATTTCCTCGGTGCTCATTGCAGTAAGCTTGACGACAGTGAATGCAATGATTGGTTGTCATCCTCCTCTTCTTAGTGGGACATATTTTACAAGTTGTTCTTGTATTATTGATGGGTGGATGATCTGGAAGAGTCTCTTTTTTTTAAGATTTCAGAGATCATAGATTTCAGTGATCTCTGAATGGTAGGTAGCATGAGTCTCCTTTCTAAATGGGGAGTCACAAGGTCCTTACATGTTTGGTGGGATGAATCAGGAACTTGCATCAAGTTGTCTGGCCCCTGTAATGGAGAATTTGACACATGGGCTTGAGAATTTGAAGTCTTCATAGACTGCAAAAGCTCCGTTGTACTCTTCTTACGTCCTACTGTGGCAACTCTCTTACGTTTAGATTGGTTTTCGTAATCCTCCTCTTCTGGAGAGTCTGTACTTGATGGTTCATAACTATCTGAACCTTAATAAGAGAATATGCCATTATCCTATTCACTACCACTTAATCCATTATCTAGTGAACAGTACCTATCGCTTGGAATGTCAATAATTCGATCTATTTCAGAAGGCCTCAAAGCCATTTTCAAAATTTACAAATATTTACACACTTACACATAAAGAATATTAACTGTTTGCACATGTACAACCTCTATAACTATTTACACAAAACAATAACGCAAAATTAGCTTGAAAATAACAATATTTAACACATAAACAAACGTAAAACAATATTTGAAACACCCAAAGTAACTTTGTTGGTAAGCACTCGTATATCTTACGACTGACCCTCAATATATCACAAACGATGTGCAGGGGACAGCTGTCAAGACGACACTGACCTTGGCAGGTGAAGGGAGGAGATCTCCTGGACGGACAGGGTTTCCAACGCATAAATGACGTCATTAACGAAAATTATTTAAAGTAAGTCACAAAATTTACGACTGCTTACCATTCCAGGGTTAAATATTTCCATCCTAAAGGTTATCGGAAGGCCTCCAAGTATGTTTTTCGAAAATAAGAATAATATTAAAAGCTATTTAAACTAATCAAAAAGTTACAGCTGTTCAAATATGAATAGTGATTTTCAAATAGTTTAACAGCTGTTGGAATGTAAACAATGGTGTTTGTAATATTGAGGAGGTTAGATCTTTCATAATGTTAAACCAAGGAAGTTGAAAGCATGTTTTTAGTCACATTCGATCGTAGTACTCTGCTGAACTTGAAGTTTTCAAAGGTAATCTAATGCAGTTATTTTATTAACATAATTAATCTTCAACTGTTAAAAAAAATTAAATGAACATGTTTTAACAGTAGGCTACCTAGAATCATTGGGTATTCATACTAATAGGTAGCATTGAAGTAATGTGAGTGAGATACTGTAACTAAATTTAATATTGTGATTTTACGTTCTGAAATCACAACATTATAGTACAAACTATCTACATTTCTGGATATATCAGTTAACCTACTATTATTTGTAGTCAAAGCAAAGGCCGGGGCCGAAGGTAGAGGTGTAACGAACAGTGAGCAACAGGGTTGGCACACGATGCATGCATGGGTGTCCCCTAATAATTTTATTTCATTTAGAAGGCTAATGCTAACTAGTAGCATTGAACCTTGGTTAAGCACGATCTAGAGTTAATAAAGCTTACATACACTTTGAGGCTATTGTTATCCCTATTCTAAGACAAGTCTACTGTCAAAAGTATAGAAGAAAATTAATTTGGCTTGGAAATGATGGTGTTATAGCAGTCCTTTACATGCATAGGCACAACTATGTCATGCTTCGCTTAATGTTGCTTGTGGTGTTAATGAACTCTTTAGGGTGTAATGACATGTTGTAACATCATAAGTTAAATGGCTTGGATTGATAATAATACACAACGCAAAATGAGCTTAGAGAGTAACAAAAAATAAAAAAAATAAAAACAGTTTTTAAATTGATTAACGAAATAATATTTTTAGGTATTCAAAATAGATAAATTTTAAGCATATTCAAAGATAAAAGTTATTTATGAATAGTCTAAGTTTTATAGAAAAGTAAAATTTGGAAGTAGGGTGTGTTTATTTGCGGACGATACGTCTGTCATTAACTGGTAAAAATCGATCACAACTTGAAGAAACAATATTCAAGAAGTCTAGTATTCTACTTCAATGGTTTTCCCATAACCGTCTGACAATAAATAAAAACAAAACCAAGTTTCTAGAATTCCATATCAACAACTATGATCATTATCGTCCCCTTTCTTGCTTTATTGGTGATACATTAACCAGTCCTTCTCTGGTAACGAAATTTCTTGGAATTTACATAGATAATAACTTGAGATTTAAAGACCACATAGATTCTGTCTGTAAAAAACTAAGTTCTGGTGTATTTGTGTTAAAGGGTCTCTCTTCAACTCTGGACGCATCTGCCCTATTAGCCGTATACTATGGTTTAAATTATCCTCATCTTAGTTATGGCATTGAGATTTGGGGCTACGAGAATCAAAGAACAGATCTCGTGTTTAAACTTCAAAAAAGAGCTATTAGAGCCATTTTCCATCTTACTCGTAGAACATCTTGCAAACCTTACTTCAAAGAAAATAGAATTTTGACTTTTCCTTCTATTTACATAAAAAAATCAGTACTTTTTGTCAGAAATAATATGCATACCTTTCAGATACTCCAGAACGACCACAAATACAATCTTCGCCCTAACCATAACATCAATGGTCCTTCACATAAAACATCTTTCTATTCTTTCTTTCTGTAATGGTTCCAGGCTTTACAATTCGCTACCGGATTCTCTTAAGGCCGAGAGTAGGGTGCGGAGGTTTGAAAAACAGATTAATGAGTTGTTGGTGCAGGGCTGTCACTACAGCGTTGGGGAATTCTCAAAATAACTTTCCCCTATTTCCTACCACCACATGCTATTTAAAAAAAAAAAAAAACTATCTGTCAGTATTATTTAAGGTTATTTTTATTCTAAGTATCTTAAATAGCCAATAATATGTTCTTGACCAAATGACGATTGTAATTGCGCTATTATGCGGCTTGTTTGGCTGTTTAAATAAAGATTATTTTCTTTCTTTCTTTCGAAACCAAGCCACAGTCATTCATTCAGTTTTAACTTACTTGACAAAAATACCTTTTATGGACAGAATTACATATCCATCTAATTTATTTCAAGGTAAAAACTTGACAGCTTTATTAGAGTGATAATGTGTCCCTTTTGTGAGCAATGCTCCAACCACACCTTAATATCACTGATGGCTTATCACATCCTCACCTTATAATACGCTTTTTGCTATTTCCTGCAATATTACTACATTTTTTAAGGAAATAATACTAAAAGAATAGCATTAAAAACAGCTACAGGGCCGGGAAGAAAGCGACCTGCGTATTATATTTAGCACAAGAAGGGGTTTTAGCGGCAGAGTGGAATCTTTCCCCTGCTCAGCTACCTTGCTTCACAAGCGTGTCTAACTTCCGCCGTCAAGTGTTCAACTTTCGCAACAGTTTAGTTGAAAAAATAACTGTGAAAAACTGTACAATTTTGTGTAAATGCTATTTATTGTTTACATTATTAATATATTATTAATATTTGCTATTAAAAATAATTGTCATTGAATATCAAATAAGGATTTAATTTAATAATTTTAAACTTGATTTGTTGGTGTTGAACAACCCAACCAGTGGTCACTGCTAATAATGGGTGGAGCTCGCTGTTGTGGAGTGAGCATGCGGCCTAACACTCTGGTTGCTATGACAACATTTTAATGTAATTACACAGTGGGGGAAGAGTAGTTCTGTCTCACTTGCACTACCATTTGCATCTCACTCCCACTAGTGCATAGAAAAGGTCTCTTTCTAAGCAGCCTATGTATAGGACTCTTAATCCAAGGGCAGGAGAAAACAAGCAGTCTATGTAGAGACTCAAAATTCAAGGGCAGGAGAAAACAAGCTCTATAGAGGTAGCAGAGATTTATTAAAATCAATTTTTGACAATCGTACAGAACACAATAAAAAATTTGGAAACATAAGTAGACAGCTAACTCTTCAAGTGCTTAATACAGTCCCTCCAAATATGATATTAACACCAACATGTAGACAAAAATGTCTAAAACACAGGTCTCTGCACCCTAAAACTTCTGCTGGATACAATATATCCTCTAAAATATTTAAGTTTTGTAAGTTGAACTTATAAGCCATTTGTGAATATTAAAAATAAATTCCTTTGCTCAAGAATCTTCTCTTCAACACTAAAAATAGCCAAAGTATATCCAAAATGCACAAAAAAACAGTCCTATCCAAGCAGCTAATTATTGACCTATTTGTTAATTCCAACCTTTTCTAAAATAATTGAAAAATTTCAAAACTCTATACGCATAAGCACTGCAATAATCAGCCTAGTGAAATTTCTGCTAGATTAACAGGAAGAAGGAAATACAGTTGAACCTCAATACCACGATTCTGAACGTAATTGAAAAATATTCGTGTTATCAAGTATTCATGATAGTGAGGTTTGTGGTAGTGAGGTTAAAACGGGCAAAATTCATCATATAGAGGTTGATTTCCATATGAAATAAATTGTTTACTGTTAGTTTAATTACTGCATTATGTACCTTCGTTGAACTGACTAAATCCATGTACTGTTGGCTACTGATTAATTTTGTAGTGGGCAAAAATAATTCAATAGTTCTATAATAAACAAATGCCATGTTTGGAATTGAAATACAGTTTTACTGCATATTTACAATAAAATGATCAATGTGTGTGTATTGCTGCAAGTGCAAAAATAATTCCTTTCCTTTGAGAAATGCTCGCTAATAGATAACACTGAACGGCACTGTGCAACAAACCACACTACTGTACGTAAAACTCAGATACAAATCTAGACGCTAAGGTACCATCTAATTCCAGGTTGGTATTGTAAAATAGCCACGCCAAACGGAAGTCAGACTTTCTGTTTCGACAAAATAAAATGGAAATATTCTTTTGTCTAACTGAGGTTTTCACCTTGGGATTTCATCTTAAAGAAGTCGAAATTCTTGGTAAGAAGTATTTGGCTATTGAAATTCGTGCTATGGAGCTTTTGATTTTGTGTTTTCATTGTCTTGAAAATTTAAAATTCGTGTTATTGAGGTGGTTGGTCTGTAACATTCGTCTTATAAAGGTTATTTTAACATTGAGTGTTACGAGAGGTTCAAGGGGTTTTGAAAAAATTTGTACTATCAAGTATTTTGTGCTATCGAGGTTCCACTGAACAGCGACTGCTGTACTCCCAGACTACAGCAAATCCTTCAATTGCCAGGATCATGCTCACCTAGTACACAAACAAACCACCCTTGGAATATGCAGAACTGTAAAAGCTACCTTACCAACAGAAGCCAAGTGTTTGAATTAATACATTGTCAATAAATTACTAAACAGAAAAAGTTATTTCCAAATTCAGACCTAATTCATTTCCAATCTCACAGAATTGGGCCTAGAACATGACATTTTTATACTAACTACAAATGACTTTCCATACTGCATGCAAAACTAAAGTGATATACTCATGTATGCAGATGACAATATATTTCTACTTGTTAGACTGGGAGCTGATTATTTTGAAATAGATAGAATATGTTGATTGAATCAGTGTAAAATTTACAGAATATATCCAAATTGTCTGGCCAAATTGTAATCCTGCCATACAACTGGCTCCCAAATGACGAGATTGGATGAAATCTACTGTAGGCTATATTTAGTAGATATAAGTATATCGAATTGTATAAGTATTGATATCCTTTACCTTTTCTACTATTTTTTTTTTTTTTACTTTAATAAAAAATGGATGAATTAAAATTATAAAAACTTTATTATATAAGGTTCGGTTACATTTAGTTAAATTACAAAATTATATACCGCTATATTACCCCCAAAAATGGATTTGAGACCACACCTATCTCTCTCTCTCTCTAAGATCTCTTGACGGTGCTAATGTTTGCTCCAGTTATGGAGTCGACGAAATTCACCAAATGACTGACTAAGATGTTTTTATGCTTTTGGCATTCAACTCTGTTAGGTCTTCCAACAGTCAGAAGTGATTTTAGCGTTAAGGAGCATCTATTCCTTACTGACTGCTATATGCAGATTTAATACATACTGACACAGCTTGTGCGTATTTAAGGCAAATATGAATGATTACTTGAATGTAAGATGAAGAAGACCTGTGTAGTCTTGTTACTAACTGAGTTTGAGTTATGGTCAGAAAGGATAATAGCCAAATAGCCAGAGCAACTAAGGGACCTACAGCTTTACGTGAAATCTGAACCATACAGTATTCCTCTAATTTTCAACTGATTGACAAGCCTTGTATACTCAGTTCTCTTCCCTACACAACATACGGACCTTGATTACCTTCCAGCATGGATACGGTACTTTAGAATTCTCAATAGTAGTGTCCATATTGATAGCAACTACTGAGTGGATCCCAAGTCAGTATTAAGAGGACCGGGCACACAACTTATCACCTACAATATCACAAAACTTTGTCCCCAAGTAGCTGAGTTACAGCACTACGTTACAAGCCGACGTGCCAAAGAGTAAAGGAGTCACATTGCCCAACATGCGTCCAGCCATGTTTGACACTGCTAAAACCTGACTGTGTCCTGTGCTGTTGTACTTTGATCTAATAAATTTGGCTTAATTTATCCCTCAACCCCTTTCCCAATCCCAGGCCCACCAATCATTAGTCTGCATTTCAGTGCATCATTGATGACTTCATAACAGTAACTGTACTAATCAACTGTTGTTAGAGCTAAAGCTGATGTAAAGTTCAAGTAAATGAGATGCTAAAGTGGAGATCTCATTTGGAGCAATAATGTTGAAATGCAAAGACCTCTTTGTCTCATTTTGCTTTGACAAAGAAGGATCTGAGACGGCCTGATAATCTCTCATTGCTTGGCCAATTCTTCTGCTTGTGGCTTGACATTAAGGGATCCAATGTATTGAAATAGTGAAAATTGAACATATTCACGATTTCACACTATGATTTTGTCTATTGGGCAAACCGCATTCAATCAAAAAGTTCACTATTTGAATTTTAATGTACCTAAGAGATTCTACATACGACTTGGGACCAAAACTTCTTGAGTGAAAGACAGCAATAGCTGATTGGTTTTGATGGTGGGAATACGTTCATAGTACTGACAATTAATGCAAAGTAATTGCAGTGGCAGAAGATAGTTAAAAGTTGAGGAATTGTTGTATGCATGTAATATGTTGTTTCGCCTTATTGAAGTATGATATCTATATTATGTTTTGCTGATTTTATCTATTGTTATCTAGTATTATTGTATTATTTACATTGTTTTGCCTATTGTATCTTATAATTCTGATTTGTTATTATCTATAAGTGTCTGTAAACTTTAAATTTAGATCGTGTGATATTGTGGAATTAGGCCTATGTAAAACTTGTTTGTTGAAATTTGTATAGTTGCACTGTTATGTTTTGCTGATTTTATTTATTGTTATCTAGTATTATTGTTATATTTATATTGTTATTATATATTTTGCCTATCATGTCATATAATTTTGATCTGATATATTTTGTTATTGTCTATAAGTGTCTGTAACCTTAAATTTATATTATGTGATATAGTTCAATAATTGGGATTATGTAAAACTTGTTTGTTGACACTTGTTTGGAGTTATAGTCTACCTGTGCTTGTTATTACAGTACTGTATTATTCATCTTCCCATCATAGAGAATATATTAATGTATGACATTGTAAATTATGTAAATGGCTTTGTCCGTTAAATAAATAAATAAATAAAAGTAAGTCATAAACATTGCTTCAAATGACATAAAAATTAAAAATAAAGCGTAATATCAAAAAAAATTTATAACTTAACGATTTCTAGAACTGCAAATATTACGAACAAAGACAAACAATTTTGCATATTTGTTGCTGACCGCCTGAAAAACCAATAATTTTTTAAAAAGGGCACAAAATCATACTAAATACCTCTTAGCCGGAAATATTCATTGACGATACAATATTCCCCATTCTTACAAATATCAGCTATAAACTTTGTTTACTTATTCACTACTCCAAAATTACTAGTTAATGCACATTTGTTCTACTATTTATTCAATAAACTGTCGTTTGATGCTTGAAAACTTCCTCAAACAATCATCCTAATTTCTTTCATACAATTACAATAGTAAGGTTCCTTTATAATATTATAGTAACGTTTGCATCTTTTATTATACTGTCTATTACAATCTGTAAAGAAACTAAGCACCTTCATATTTCAAATAGATTCAATAATATGTCATAGTTTTTCCAAATTATTTCACCGAGTAATTTAATTTACCGCTCCTTTCCAGATTTTTTTCTGTTTGTAAGTAGGCCTAATATTAGTTGAAACTAATTAAAGAAAAATCTAAACACACATACAAAGAAAAATATTAACTACAAATAATATTGTTTTAAAACTAAAAATACAGTGAATAGCACATATGAATAACCTATGAAAAAAATTGTTATACTTTATTTTTGTTATCTAAGTTATAAGAAGTTATTTTCATATTATAATTTGCCTAATTTATTATCACACTTTTTAAGGTTATAAATAACCGCCATTCAGTGTACATGTAGTTTGTATATAAAACTTGATAATAATAAACTATTCAATACACCTTACACTATGGCCCACAAGGTTTCTAAAAATCAATGACATTTGGTTGAGGTTTTAAATTTACATAATCATCCACTAACAGAAAAAATGTTGTTTTAAAAAACTTACAAAAGAATAAGGGTCTTCTTGTATCACTCACAATAATAAAACAATGCCACAGAAGTTTTAAATCTAAAGAAGAAAATTCCACAGGGGTATTCAACAGAAACTTTTTGACATTTTGCCCAACCTCGGCATGTTGGAATGTCAAGAATGAGAAGAATGGAACCAACGACAGTGGAGCTATCTAGTTGAAAGAATCTGGACACCAATCATGGGCTCAAAGAAAAGAACAAACATGTGATTCCAGGCTTTACCACCAACTTCAATTGCAGTACTTTGTTTTCCCAAAAAATACTAAAAATACCAGTTAAACAATGTAAGAAGTACTATAATAAATAATTTTATTATTATTCAGATCTAAAGTGATGTTGATTGTAAGAAAATGCGGTAAAAATCTAGCTGCAATCACTTTATATAAAAAAATGTAATTATAATAATATGTCAGTGGAGTGTACATTGAGTAGAATTATGTACACTATTGTTCTTATATTTTTATATCTATGAATAAACAAACTGTGGAGTGGAGCGTGGTGAGGCGATGTGGAAGCAAGTAAATCGCGCACGTGTTAGTGACATTGGGAATGTCAACTATCATGGCTATCGTAGAATAGGAACATTTATTTTAAATCGATCATACATATTGAGTACTTGTTTTAATTGCTAAAAGGGTGAGCAAGTGACGTTGCCCTCCTTGTCGTGCTCGACTCCCTATGCTTAGTCCTGATTATGTTGTCTTTCCCTCTACGACTCTGTACACTTAAACTTGTTTCAATATAATATTTCTTCAAGCAATTGGTATTAAAAATGGAGATTTTCAATACCAATTTTAAATAAAGTATTGAAAATCATCACATAAAAACAATTTATTTCACAACCTTAAAAACATTTCTGGTTTTTTAAAAATAATCAACTACTGTGTTTAGTACTTTATAGGAATAACTAAGTTTTCTTCGTATTTCTAAAGGTTTAATATGATGGGTCTTTAATAAGGCGACATGTTGCTGCTACTCAATCCTGCTTTATTCTGTACTCGAAGAAGAATAAAGCAGGCACTCACGAAGAAAACAAACCAACAAATTGGAAAACACGTTTAGATCAATAAATTACAGCTAAATTTAAAAACAAAAATTGTCTTGGTTGCTTAGTTCATTTGAAATATTCAAAATGCCAATAAAATTATGATTTAAAAAAAAAAACAATATTACGGCATATATGGACCCATTACAGAATCATTATGGTACAATAATAAATTATAAAATATCAAGATCTAGAATACTAAAAAACAAAACAAAAAAAGAGATATTTTATGAACGTTATTATAAGCAGTTACATTTTATACAAAAATAGCTATAAATATATTCAGAAAACATTTGTTCAACCAGTAGGCTTAAAATATAATATGTGACATACATAAAGTAAAAGATATACATATTCAAATGCCACTCCAAAACAGTATACATTTGCTTTACATTTCTGTAATAATTAAATCATAAAATTCACAAACGAGATAGATTGGATTATTAAGAAAAAATTGCTTTATAGTTTTCTTGTATAAATCAAAAGGCAATTTTCTAATACCAAGTGGTAGCTTATTAAACATTTTTATAGCTACATTGGTGAAACTTTCTTGCGTCTTTGAATAATTGCAAAAATGTATCATTACATTGTTTTTCCCGTTGTGTTATATTCATGACACATGCCATGTTCATAGTATTTATTATAATTTTCTTTTATATATAACAAGCATTGAAATATAAATAATCCAGGAAGTGACATCACTTAAATTTTCTTAAAACTATCCCTACAATGGCCCCTGGAAGGAAGACCACAGATCAATCTAACAGCTTTTTTCTGTAATCGGAAAAGTTTGAGACTATAATGTTGACCGCCCCATAATAATGTACCATAAGACAGATGACTGTGTATATGTGCAAAATAAACTACTTTCAATACATCCAAACTAACACTAGACCTTAACCTCCTAAGTATAAAGATACCTCTATTCAAATCATTACCTATCTTATCTATATGACTAACCCAATTTAACTTAGAATCTATATTAAACCCAAGGAAATTTACAACTTCAATTTTATCTTTTTTGATACCCAGTGAAACTGTTATGTCTTGAATTTTGTCCATATTTAAACAGAGCAAGTTTGCATTGCACCAATCCTCAATCTTAAGAGTGATGCTTTCTACATCTTCTAATGGGTTTAATCTAGATTTGTTACTGACACAAACGCCAAAATCATCTGCAAACAAGTAACCCTTAGCCACTGGGCCAATAACACAAGGCAGATCATTTACATATATAATAAACAATATAGGGCCCAAAATTGACCCTTGTGGTACACCATATTGAACATGTAGATAACTTGACTCTGAATCGTTAAAAGCAACTTTCTGAAACCTATCTTGTAAATAAGATTGTATAAGTTTAATAGCACTATTTTCTAGACCATAATGTTTCAATTTCTTTAAGAGCAAATGAGTATCTTCTGTTCTAATGAGTATCGTATAAGTTAAATTGTAAGATTTAGCGATCTTTATTGCTTACAACTAATGTAGTATAGTGAAAAATAAACTAACATTGCAGAAACACATTAAGATCTTTGTTAAGATGTGTGGTACATTTATATTTATTTTCAAAATTTTAACGATTCAAAGGAAGTGAGCTTCAACTAATCTTTGTCGGTGTACGGCTGGGGGCCCATGATTATGTGCAGCCACTAGGGAAACAGGTACTTCTTCATTTATTTATTTACGGTTTAAACCATTTACAGAAGAGACAATAAAGTGACAAGCATACATTATGTATCAATTGTGCTATGTGAACTGTGTAACTGATGTGCGAACCTAGTCTCCCTTCTGCCTTCACTAATGCTTTTTATTATTTTTTTTTTATTTTTGTTTTTTGAAAATTTTATTGGAAGGCAGATAAGGGAGTTACAAACATATTTAGATGTGGATGAAGAATTCTTTGAAAAAAATGCAAAATGCTTCCTAATGATAAGAATTGTAAATCTACAAAACAATGAAATAATAAATAGCTGTGCTAGTGATGCTTTAAAATAAAAAAGAATAAATACTATGGTACTAGATAACAGATACGAATTTACTATGATAAAACTAGTAATAATATGACTAGGTTACTGTGGAACACAAAAGATAAATATACTGTAAAACACCAAATAGAGATTTAAAAGCTTAACAATCGTAAAAATATTCAACAACAAAGACTTACGGACTAAATAAAAAAGATAAATATTGAACAAAATAACAAAGTAGAGACCATAACTACACACACTAATTGTAAAGACAATAAAATAAATATAACAATATGACTTTATGTTACAGCGGACTAACAACAACCAAGGAAATAACAAAATCATGCCGTGTCCGGTCGATGCCATGCCAAAAGTTGCCGCCTGAAGACTGATAGGGATGAACCAAAGAAGTCTACATGTTCCGATACCGCATTGCCAGATCTCAGCATCCGAGGAACAGGTCCATGGTAACTATAGAGGGTGTAAAGAAGTTGTTTACCGATAGCTATATTCTTGAACGAGTCTTATTGCATTTAGGAACTGTTGAAGCACCAACATCTAATGGTGGTTCATCTTCTTTGGTCTCATTGGCAATATTATGAAGGACAGCTGTCGATACTATAATTGTGAGAGTAGTAGGTAATTTTGTTCTTAATCCTAAACTCAAGCATGGAAAACGTCTTTTCCATACACCATACTGCCGCTCGACTGTGTTCCTAGTCGCAATGTGACTTCTGTTATAATTTTAGTCTCTTTTCATTGCCAGGATTTAGAACAGGTGTCAATAAATGACTTGACAATCTGTAGCCACTGTCACCCAATAAGTGACAGTTTCTTATTCCGTCTGTTTCAAACTCCATTCTCAATTCGCAGTTATCAAATATATAACTGTCATGTACGGACCCTGGCCATCTAGCTACAATGTTTCTAATTAATATATTAGAATCACATACTGTTTGCACGTTGATGATTCTAATTATGAAAATCATCATTACGCATTACTATTCCTCGCTCAGGTCCTATGTTTGCTATAAATTCTATATATATATATATATATATATATATATATATATATATATATATATATATATATATATATATATATATTTTAACTCCACATCAAAATATTCAATTACAAACTCGAATTACCTAAAAATTAATACATAAAACTAACAATTAACCAGACGTCAAACTTTAAATATCAAAATATCGACCATCAAATTTAACAAATGATTTAACAAGCGTCACTGATGACGGACGTTCGTGAAACAACTTTGCAACAATTTAACGATCGTCAAATCTTTAGCATTCGTTAAATGAGTTAACGAAGGTTGGTGAAACCGGCCATTAGTTTTTAAATGATTTTGATACGTTTAAATGCTATTTAAAACGTAATTTTGGTTTGCTAAAAGCTAGAATACCCTATTGCTTTGAGTTTAAAATACCAAATTGTTCCGGATATCAAATCATGTCATATTGTAGATGTCAGAAATCTTATAAAGTTAATATAGTATCTAATAAGAGGTACAATAATATACATATAATATATATATATATATATATATATATATATATATATATATATATATATATATATATATATATATATATCTTTGTTCTAGTCGTACTCTTTGAATTGGTTTCTCTCTTATAAAATAGGTAGCGCTGGAAAACCTGTTGATGAAGGTTTGCGATTTCTCCACCCGTTGCGTTAGTTACGGCTAACGCCAACCCGTTGTTTTTGTCACCACCTGGTATTGGATGTTTTCTATTCTGGTTTTCTTGATCACTTCGTAGTCCCATTCCGCATCCGCAGACGTAGACGTAGTCTCGCTTGAGCTTTTGTTCGTTACGGTCGATGGTCGGGTGGTTGTGTGTGAAGAAATAGTTTTCACGTTGTAGAAACCGTTTTTTAGTGCCCTGTTGGAAGTGAAATCTGCCGAGGCTACTCCACCAACGTATGGTGGTTAAGTGTATTTTCGTTTTATAATGGAGAGTAGCAGTAGTAATGCTACTATTGAAAGTACTCAAAATAGTTCAGATAGTGACTTGGGGTGTGGCTGTAAGAATTCAGCATCCAGTATAACGATTTCGGTTACTCCGACTACTGGAGGACAGTTTGATTTAGCTGTTACTAAAAATGATACAATTGAAAATCTTAAAAAACTTATTTCGAAAAAATTAAAAGTGCCAAAAGAAAGGATATGTTTATTGCATAGGGAAAGGTAAGACTCTTTAGCTTAGACCTTACTTCAATTGCTAGGCATAACGGTAGGCATATTTAATTTAGTTTTCAACATTACTTATTGTGTAATCCAGTACAAATTTCCTTTAAAGGAGACTTGAGGATTGCAACAATAGAATCTAGGAATAGGGTGTTTTTCTTTCATTTAATTCATTATGAAGTGAAATTTCTTAAATAAGACATTCAAGTCTAGTCCAAACAGGCTTATGTGGTCCACTTATATAGCAATGAAAGGTTTATGCTAATAGCCTTGGCCTATCACATGAGTTCTGCAAAGTGATCCGATTATGATATCAAAATTCGAGGTGACCAATGGTTTTGATATTCAAGGTTACATTGTCAAGTTATAAAAATATTCCTCCATTACTTCTGTGGTGAACATTCGCTATTTAACACTTAGGCTATATAAGGCGACAATTGAAGGATATAATGTGTACTAATGTTGAAGATTAAATCCTGAACTTACTCTGCTGATGAAACCAATTGTTAAATTCCCTTTAGTGTAGCATTGTAGAAATTTATTGTTATTAATTATATGATTGGGTACAAAATATTTCCCTTTTGTTCTATTTATTTATTCATAAGACGCAGATCGTCAAGATATGGGTGAATATGGATTTCGAATGAGTGTAGATGAGCGAATGTAGTTATTGTTACAAACTAAGGCCGACTATTCCTTAGAAAGTGTCATTAATTAATAGCCCAATGACAAATAAACAGCCGGTGATTATCAGCTGATCCTTCTCAAAATGTATTGGCTCTGATTGGGATCGAACTGAGAACCTTTAGCACATTTTTTTTTTTTTTTTTATTTTATTTATTCACGGTAACACCATTTTTATAATTGTAACAACTAGATAAGTAAGTACCAAGTGGCCATACAATAGACAAAACAATAACAATATAAAGGTATCCATAATAATAGACATTAAATTACTTAAAGTCAATAGATCAACAATTATTGAAAGTATAAGCAACGCAATAATAACTTAGTAACAGTAACAACAATAGCATCTCAATATAATAACAATAATAGGTATTTAATTATTTAACATTAACAACAAAAAATATTTAATTACATAATATTGACAACAATAGATATTTAATTATATAACTTTAATAACAACGATGATGAGTTTTTGATGCAAATATTTTCCTTAGTGCTTCTTCAGAGTGGAAGAAAAAGTCATAGTCCGATTTAGTCGACACCGCATTACCAATCCTATGGAGTCTTGACAGACAGCTAAAGTATGCATAGGCAGTAGCATGATGCTGACGGGAGAACAGTTCTTGCGACCGGGTAGTACCAGGGACTCGGAATATAATTCTTGAGAGAAGATCACTGCAATCCATTTGACCAGCGAGAAGCTTGCGGAGAAAAACTGCGTCAGCCTGCTGTCTCCTAGTTTGAAGAGACCTCAATCCAGTGTAAGATGCAATTTCATCAACAGGAGATGAAAAGTAGTCATAGCCAAGTTTGGTTCCAATGATCCTCAAGAAACGCCTTTGGATCATCTCGAGGTGTTCAATATTCCCCACTTGGAAAGGGGACCATACCACACAACAATATTCCAATATAGAGCGGACGAGGGTAATATAAAGGAATACCATGGCTTGAATACTAAGGCCATTTCTTGCGGTTCGAATAATAAATCCAAGTGTTTTTGATGCTCGGTTGCAAATGTGGTTGATGTGGTTTTCAGGCTTTAAATCCGAAGAGAAGACAACACCAAGGTCCTTAATTTCTGATTTTCTGGATAAAACAGTGTCACACAGAGAATAATCAAACAGTATGGGGTTAGTAGACCTATGAAAGGTGATCACAGCGCACTTGCTAGCATTTAATCTCATGCTGTTCAAATCACACCATTGTTCAATTCTGTTAAGAGCATACTGGAGATATTGACAGTCGTCGAGGCTGCTGATTCCGCGGAAAATCTTTATGTCGTCGGCGAACAGTAGACAATCAGCTCCAATGGCATCAACTATATCATTAATGAATATGTTGAACATAAAAGGTCCCAAATGGGAGCCCTGAGGTACACCTGATTTTGCAAGGAAAGGTTCAGATACAGACCCAGCAAACTTCACCACCATTTTCCTATCAGTCAGATAAGAGTCGAACCATTCAATCAGGCTTCCTCCGATACCATAGGCCTTAAGCTTAGAGATCAAGTGAGTGTGACAGACGCTGTCAAAAGCCTTGGCAAAATCAACATATATGCTGTCCACTTGCATTCCCTTTCCAAAGGATGATATAATGTAGTCCTCATACAGAATTAGATTAGTTGAAGTAGACCGTCCAGCAAGGAAGCCATGCTGTGCCTGTGAAAATATGTTCTTGAATGAATAGGATATCTGATCAAGCACTAAACATTCAAAAACCCCTCCAATTGCTGGCTGGATAGCAATAGGACGGTAATGCTTAACATCTTTAAGATCAGAAGACTTGTGTATTGGAACGATGAAACTGGTTTTCAACTTATCGGGAAATATCCCTTGTTTGAGCAAATTATTGAACAAGATAGTCAATTGAGGTGCCAATAAAGAGTGACAGTATTTGAGTACGCATGGCGGAATCTCATCAGGCCCAGCCCCTTTATTCGGATCTAACGATTTTAGTTTAGAGTCAACGTCTTCTTGTTTCAGGACACAAGACGTTATGTGAAGGGATGTTTCAAAGTTCAGGGGTTGAGGTGGTGTGTCTGATGCCGAAAACACGGAGGCAAAAAAGCACATGAAGCTGGGATTGAACCAACTACGCTACCGACCAATTTACAATAAACTAATATACTTCTATAGAATATTTATTCATAAGATGCTGATAATCAAGATTTGGGTCAATGTGGATTTCGAATGAGTGTAGATGAGCGAATGTAGTCATTGTTACAAACTAAGGCCGACTATTCCTTAGAAAGTATCAATAATTAATAGCCCAATGACAAATGAACAGCCAGCGGTTATCAGCTGATCCTTCTCAAAATTATTATGACTATATAAGTACAGTATTAAGTTAATGAATGATTTATTTAATTTCATATAGGCTGTGGGCTATACATACATTTGTATTTATAACATTGTAAAAACTATATAAAAGAATTGTATAATGTATAAATATTGCTGCCCTTTAAAATAAGTTCAGGGTGTCCAGCTCCAGGGAAAATAAGGAAAACCTGGAAAAGTCGGGGAATTAAAAAAATCCTGAAATAGTCAGGGAAAAATCAGAGAATTTTAAATAAAACTTGGAAAATCATTAATGTGCTGTATTTCGTAGTGGTCACTATGATATAACTGGGGGTGCTTTATAAAGAATACTTTGTTTGAACGAAATGTTGATTTTATTTGCTATGTAATAATCTTAATCATGAAAAAGTTATTAAATTAATTTTTTAATGTATCTTAAAACCTCTTATAGAATTAGTTTTATATCTATAAAATGTTTAAACTTACAAAAATAAATGTCTAATTAGTACCAGTTCAATAAGTCTTGTACGTGCAATTTATGTTGATTTTGTTTTGGTGTGCTGTAATATGACTGAATATTGTCATAATTTAACAATAGAAAAAGGATATATACTATATTTAATTTTACTCAAGCCTAATTTTCTTTTTTTTAATTGAACTATATATCATTTTATATCAAAAAAAAAAAAAAAGAATAATTGTAGTAGTTTTGTATTTAATTATTATTTTTATTAATATACAAACAGTATATTGTAAATTACTGACATTTACCTACATGATTATATACTATTATTGATTGTATTAAATACAAGTATTTATGTCGATAAATATAAGGCATTATGTCGATTCGGGGCCGGAAAAATGTTGTACCATAGAAAGGTTTCTGAGGAAGTTTTTTTTTTCTTTCTATCTACGCCAGAGGCATTTTACTTTGTGTATATATACATTGTTAAGGGACAACGGTCCAAACCCATCAGCAAATTTCTAAGTGGACCTCCCGGGATTTGAACCCGTGACCATCTGCATATGAAGCAGACGTGCTAACCAATAGACTTAGTTTACTGGACACCCTGTAAATAAATACTTGGCCTAAGTGGTTTAAGCTGGATTAATTAATTAATTTTCAAATAGCCTATCCTATACCTAAATTTAGGCCCCCCATAGTGGTAACTAATTATTTAGGTTGGACGAGCATCTGGGTATTTAACACATTCACTGGTAAATAGGCTAAAACCATCTCTAATATGATATAAACTTAGGCTAACATTTTTAATTTTGGTAATTATGCACTTTCCAGACGCCTCTGAAAGTGTGATTTTTTTTTGTTGAAAAAGTGGTAAA
This sequence comes from Stictocephala bisonia, assembly GCA_035578905.1. Lineage (NCBI taxonomy): Eukaryota > Metazoa > Arthropoda > Insecta > Hemiptera > Membracidae > Stictocephala > Stictocephala bisonia. Next base: position 420,848 of record JAQJVL010000137.1, on the reverse strand, counting down.
ATATGAATGTAAAATTCTTGAGGAGGTTTTTTTCCTCGGAAAACTCGTTTTTACCAAATAAATAAATAAAAAAAACCTTGTTTTTACTTATTAAAAAAACCAACATTTTAAAAATTGGAATTTTTCAATGATTTTCATTTTTTATTTTACTTCAATTTTATGCTGAATAAGAATATATAATTTATTTTTCAACAAAATTAATTATTTGGCCTGAAAAATACTTTTTTACTTAGGCCTACCTACCATACCAAACATTACCTAACGTATCCTGATGGTCTATATAGGCCTACTCAACAAAAATTCATAATTTGACTTAATTCGGGTCCTAGGCTTCCATGGCGACCTACTGGCCGTCACTTCGGAAAGAATACATATGAATTTTTTTTGTGGCTAATCATAGCTCCTATTAACATTGTGCTTATGTTCACTATCGGTGATTTGCAGTGAACGTAGTCTTTCCGTGATATCTCGAGAAATAATTGTCGTAGACGAAAATAGTTATCTAATTTGTGTTCGTCTCAAAAACTACACCACATTAAAAAAACTTGAAAATTACAAAAAAAATATATTTTATTTTTATTTATTTATTCATAAGACGCCGATCGTCAAGATATAGGCGAATATGGATTTTGAATGAGTGTGATGAGTGTAGATGAGCGAATGTAGTCATTGTTACAAACTAAGGCCGACTATTCCTTAGAAAGTGTCATTAATTAATAGCCCAATGACAAATTAACAGCCGGTGGTTATCAGCTGATCCTTCTCAAAATGTGTTATGACTGATTGGGATCGAACTGAGAACCTTTAGCTTATGAAGCTGGAATTGAACCAACTACGCTATCGACCAATATAACAAATAATATTTTTAAAATGTAGCATTTTTTCATGTAAAACATTTCCGCGGAATAAAAAGTGTTTTCTCTTCAAATATAGACCTGATTCTACCAACTGGTAATAAAAGTCAAAATTTAGGAGGCGTTAGAAAGCGCATAAAGACCTTTATTTCCAATCTTACCTGAATGTGGAATAGGCCTACTTAAAGAATGGTGAAATATCACATTTTTAAAGTGTATTTTGAAGGTCAGGTTCAATTGTTATAATAGGCCTCGAAATTATTGGTCTATGCTTTAGTACAGTCCTTGCTTGTCAAGGCGACGAACATCCAGATTAGTCATAGGCCTTATATAATTTCTGAGCATAAAATATAAGCCCATATAATTATTTTCAAGAAAAAAATGAATAATTGTCAAAATATAATGAATGTCATGAACCTGATTGTTGCTGTACACAGACCAAAGTTACCTAGCTGGTTCATACAAAGAGGGCAAAGAAACTGAATTAATGTCGTCAACAGGAGTTTGAAACACAGCTCCTGTACACAGACCAAAGTTACCTAGCTGGTTCATACAAAGAGGGCAAAGAAACTGATTTTGGTGGATTAGTGGCACAGCTCCACTAGGATCAGGCACTGATTATTGTCTAGCTCTGAACGTATTACAGCTTTTTCCCCAAAATCACTCAAAATGTCACAGTTATATAGGTCTTGAGACATAGTAGCTGAAAAAGTGCTATTTTCATTACCTTAAAGATTGTAATGAACATATAATTAATATAAGTGCTTAATTTTAGGGGGTCTAGCATATCCTTGAACAATATCAGTGTAAGATTTAGGGCTAATACTCAAATTGTTGGACCTTAAAGTCTTGAGTGCCAGTTTTTTTTAGTCTCATTGACATTTTGTAATAATTGGAATAAGAGTTATAAAAAGCCTGAAATTATATAAAAATGTTCACAATGAAAATCAACACATTATTCTTAAGGATGAAAAGAATTATATTTATATAAAACAAAAATTGTATTTAGAAACAATTTTCAAAATATTAATTTTTCTAATCTTTACCATCATTTTAACCCTTCCAGTACTATAGCGTTTACGCTTCCAGTTTGTAGACACTGCGTTTATGTTGAAAAGTGCTGCTGTAGCCTCTACGTGGTACAGACAGGCTGATTAAATTAACTGGTACTAATGATGACATTTTATTCAAAGTGGAGAGTTGATTTTTTGCTATTTAGTTGCCGTCTATCATGTTAATGTTCTTTAGAAGTGATATAACTCAAGGTTAGGTTCATTTTTGATTTTTTTAAGATTGGTAGGACCGGGCTTACTATAATGAAGTAGTAACATATTTTCCTAAATTCTTCATTTTTGCTTAAAAATACCAAGCACTTTAGGGTATAGTCATAGGCCAGATGCCATAGCACTAAACGGGATAAGAAAATGTAACACCAAAATTCTAAAATATACAGAATGTTTATAATTTTTTGTATTGAATAAAATTATTCATAATAATGTTACTGTATACATCAAACTATACCTTGCGTTCATGTTCAGTATGGGTGGGAAGGCTTAGCTTGCTCATTTTAATATAATAATAATATCTTACTTATGAACAAAGAAACTAACGCTCAATAAGATCGTCAATTTTATAAGATAAAACTAGCTAAACAGACAAGTTTGTGCAACAATGAGAATAGTCTAGCATAGTAATAATACAACTGGGTAATCAACTGACATTGTAACTATAAAACACATTTTTTTTCTTAGGCAAGGAACTGACTAAAGCCCAATCATTGCGCAAGAATATAAAATAAAGTTCTTATAAGAATAAAGTAAAGTTTACTATAAAATATAAATGGATTGCATTATAAATAGTTCTGATAAAAATCTGGAATAGTCATTTTTTATAATGGGTCAGTAATTGTTATATATTTTAGGGATGTGCCAAACTGCTGTTTGAAAGAAGCAGCTTAGCTGAAAGCAGTTGGCATCACTAAGCTACTTATTAAAAGCAGTTTAGCTCAGCTACAGCACATATTGGCACGTTGTTTTTGTATACTGTTATTGACTGAAAATTGCTTAGCCAGCTTTAAACTTGCTTTTAATTAAATTATAAGATCAAATAAATTAGTTACACATACATATCAAACAGTTACAGAAAGTCTACAAAGACAAGGCTTTATAATTTCTTGGAGATTGTTTAATAAAATGTTTAATGGAATACCTTTCCATTAATAGAACTTTTAATTCAAAGTATATCGTATATAATAACAGTGCATCTCAACAGTACGAGAGAACAGCAGACAGCAACTAATTTAGAAAAGCGCTTACTGTTCACTGCAGATGGGCGGGGATAGGCTACAGCTGACAGGCATTCTCACTCAACTGTTTAGTAGCTGAGCTGCTTACTTCAATAAACCAGCTGCTTCAGCTTATTTAGCACATCCATAGTTCATGTTTGTCACATCGCAACAGTGCAAAAGAGCTGCAGACAGCAGCTAATATAGACAAGCGCTTACTGTTCACTGCTGTTGACCAATCTGTTTTCTGTAACTGTTGGATGAGGATAACTGCTACCGAAAAGCAGGTATTCTCACTCATCTGTTTAGTAGCTGAGCTGCTTACTTTAATAAGCTGCTGCTTCTGAGTTGCTTAAGCTTATTTGGCACATCCCTAATATATTTAGATATTTATCGTTTTATTGTTAGGAAAACATGATTTTGATAGATAAGTTTCACTCTTTTTAAATAAGCCATACATGGCTTGAATTGCACTCTCATTATGCTGCAACCTTGTCAATAATGAGAACTACGCCTATGTTGATAAATTGCTATACAAATAATAGTAACGAGGTTAATTGACAATGCAAATAACATTATTTTCACAGATGCTCGGTACTTTACTTTTGTTCTTTCTGCCAGCAGTTATGTGTTGTTAATAGTGTTATTGTTTATTGTGATGGACTAAAGTTTTTTTTATCGGATTATCCAATTTTGTATTTTTTTATACTATTAAGCAAGTTGTCCGTTAACCGAAGATTACTGTATCATGAAGAATTTTTCAGGGTAATTCTGCACTAAACTTAGTCAACTTCAAATTTGTTCATACTTTCATAATACATTTTTAGGATACTAAATATCAATTACTTAAAATTAGGTATCGGAAACATAGTTAGTATCATTAATGATATAGTAGTATAAACCGAGGCTGCCCATATACATCGCACTGCGGCAGTTATGGTTAGGGTATCATAGCCTATTGTAGAATATGTTTTTTCAAATTCTGCTGACGGAAAAGCGGTTTGCGACAGTGAAAAGACATTATTACAGGTTCATTCGACAATATAATAAAACCTAACCATAACTGCTGCTGTTTCCTAAATGTCAGTGATAGCACGTGACCTTGGCCGCCCATATACGTCAAGCTGCTGCAGTTATGGTTAAGTTAGTAATAGTGTGTGGACTTTAAACCTTCTTATTGCTTTGTAACGTGAATGAAGGCTTTCCAACACTTGATTTTTATTTTTCTAACTAAGTGAGGACTACCACATCTTCATATAAAAATATGAAAAGATTTGAAGTTGATTAAGTAATAGTGCAGAATTACCTTTTTCAGTAGAAGCGTAGATGCTTCTATGTATTTCCTTCATCGTCCCCGATATTGCCTTTTTCCTTTCTTCCGAAACTTAGTGTTTCTCTTGCCATAATTTTTTAGTAGTAATCTACTTTCCATTTTTAACAACTTTCTTAAATGTGCAACATTTATATATTTTATGACATGTTCTAACGAGTTGAAACTGTTATTGACAAAGTTCAATAAAAACAAGTAGTGCAAGAATTTACTCACAAGTACTGCGTAGCATGTATTTATACCCCAAGTAAACTGATGTGAATTAAGTTTATCATTTACTTGTCACTGTATACTTGCTAGATCAATGGTATACTTTTTAAGTATTTACTCACGAGGCAAAAGATTTCTCTACAAACGCAAGTGAATACTTGCAGTGGCCTACACACAGTTTTCATGTTTTGTATTTTGTATAATCTTTTAATTTTCTACAAAATTATAAAGGAAATAGGATACAACTATTATTATGAATGTATTAGGAAATAACAATATTATAAAGGAAATATGATACAACTATTATTATGAATGTATTAGGAAATAACAAAATTATAAATGTAGGGTTACATAGAGGCTCAATTTAAAAATGTTTTCTAAAGGTTATTACAGACTTGTGTTCTTTTTTATTGTCCACATCATCTTTATCATCATTTCATTCCTATCTAAATGTTCATGTATATTTTCTTTGACCTCGTTCAAATCATTTTCGATTCTATCTTTTACCTCCCACCAATCTTTCAAGTGGTTTGCTATGTTGTGAAGCACAGCACAGCTTACTGGTAATTTTGGAACTTTTTCCAACAGTAATTCTTACTTGGCTAGATAATATGGGGAAACAATGTTTCAGCTGGCCAAAAACTCGTTTAATTATTTCTCTTTCTTGAGAATGGGTAAAATTGAAATTCTGCTCTTGAGTATGTCTTGCTTCATCAAAAGAAGTAGTAGCCAAGGAGTAATTCCATAGCCACTATCGCTAAGGTGGCAAACGTCACCATCGTATCTGCACACCACCTCTTGGACACTATTCATTCACCAAATCCTAATGTCAACACTTGTATTCATCTTATTAGCATCGCAAGCAATATGGACGTTTATTGAAGTTTTGTCTTTTCTTTTTACGTATTCATCACCAAAATCCAAAGATTTCATCATATGCACATGGGTACAATCAATAGCACCAACAGCAGTTGGAATGCGGAATTTTGAATCCCAATCAACCTTGGCCTGATCCATATCTGTTATAGAGTTTAGAAATTTAATCTAATCTTCTGACTTTGCTACTATCTTGTCTAATATATTGAAAAATGTTTTGTAAAGGTTCCTCTTTCCACCCAATCAATAGCAACACCACTTTGATATCCTGGATCACTGACATGTTTGAGAAAAATCCGCCCTGGGTATCTGTGTTTTCGTCAAGAAAACAGGATGTAATAAAATCCACACTTTCACTCTCAAACTGTAGTAGCCTCTGATAGAACGGGACTAATATGTCGCCGGTCTCTGTAGTGCTTGACACCACGCAGGTTAAGATATGCAGCCATCATAATGTGCAAGTACGACTGACAAACATTGGGTCAGGCAAACTTGTGGCAATACGAGTATTTGCTCGCCACTTCCGTTTATTCACACTGTTTTCTATGGTTTCAGAGGGTATACTACCTCAGCGAGTACTTATTCGCGAGTACAAGTAAATACTTGAGATTATTCACTTCAACTATAGAACTTTTTTTTTAGAGTAATAAAAATAGAAATAGATAAAAATAGAATAAAAATAGAGTCTATTTTTATTCACTCTAATATGTGGTCATGACATCTTATCCTATAATTTTTTAACATAATTATTATTTTCAATTCAAACTTCAACTCTTGGTGATGCTCATTCTTTCTTCTATAGTGATTTTCTTTCTTCTGGAGTGATTGCCAATCTTGGACAAATAATTTTTTAGGTGATACCACATTTTAATAAGCTGAATAGTTCACTGAATGGACGTTCTAACATGAAATAGTCTTAGAAAACTTTTCTAGGCCATCTTTGAGCTCGGAGTGTAACCTGTAAAAACTACCCTCTTAAAATCCTATTACTGTACAGTACTTTAAGTGGAATATGCCCAAAACTATCTTCCAGTTTTTCTTCCCCAACGGACAAATTCCGTCTAAATAATATGTAGTTTATGTACTAAATTGTCTATTCCACTTCCATTGTCACTCAATATATACTGCCTGCTGAAGATGATTCTTCTAATTCTTGAAGGTTTGTTCAAATTTTGAAAAGTTGTGTCCTTATTTTTTATTTTGGGTTTTCTAATAGTTTTGTTATTTTATGACTTGTTCTGAGAGATAAATTTATATTACACATGGTTTTTTAGTATCTTATTTGTTTTCTCAGAATATTCATTGTAACATATATTTATTTATTTATTTCCAAATAGGTTTTTCTCTAAAATTAATTGGTGTTTTATTAGATATTGTCTTCTTTTTAATGATTCTGTCAAACAATTTAGCTTGTTAGATATTCATTGACTTGAGCAATTACTTTTGTCTTTAAAACTTCTTTTTCATGATTATCTTTTGATAATGGGTGTTTTAAGAAGTCTATGAATTAAATAGTTGAATTTAGCTTGTGTTTGAGATGGTAGATGAAATTAACTATTCGTATGAATCATAGAGGATGTAATTTAAAGTGTTTTTTGACTAATTTATGTTACTGACATCAGAGAGAGAGAGACCATTTTTTAATTTAATTTTAAGAGTGTGCAGGGGCTGCCGGCCATGTTGGTTTTTTTCCCTTGAGAACAATGTTATTTTCGAACCGGGCATATGATCATGTTTATTCATACTAAACAGTTATTTTTAAATTTTTCCATGCAGATAAATTACTTTGCGAATCCCTAACTAGTTTTATACAAAAAATATTTAGTTTGAAGTTTTTATTTTCACCAATCTTACAAAACTAGTTGTATGTATTGAACATATAAAAAGCAAACCCAATGTGTTATATGATAGCTTTTAAAATGATACCTCATACACAATTTTTGGTAAATAAATAACAAAAAAATATGGATTTACAAATAACATTTTTCTTATGGGATTAAAACCAACATGGCTGACAGCCTTGGCAGACTCTTGATGTATATTCCAGCAATTGTGAAACTAATACCAGAATTAAGAAGTATTCAAGAATTGATTGACAATAATTGGTACTAACATTTTTCTACAGAATCCTTGACAATTGGTACCTATATATTAGTGAGAACGTAATCCAACTTCTACAATCGGAACTACTATTATAATCCATTATGAAATTACAAAAAAAGTATTCAAAAGATCTTGAGCAGGTGGAAGTAAAATTTGAATTGGTTCCAAAGTATCATTGTCTAGTAATTTCCAGCCTTAGTGTTCTGGATCCAGTTCCTTGCTTAGCCATGCTTTAACTTAAAAGTTTTCATAAGGAAAAAGTACTAAAGAAATAATGTAATTTACTCCCGTCATGTGCTTGATTTTTTTCAGTGCATATTTTTTTAATTTTAAAACAACTTTTTCTAATAAAATAACTTATTGTGAAATAGAAAGAGTTCTTATTGTACTTTTGCTTAATCCAACCAATAGTTCTTTAGTTATGCTGGTTTTTAAATAGTGAAATGATGACTTTTGATAACTTAAAACATTTCATAACTTTAAAAATTGCATGTTTGGAGAAAAGTCCAAAGATCACTTTCGCCTTTAAATAGTCCTATTATGTAAAAGAAATTAGTTTGAGGTGGAAAACAGTATTTTGATAATTTGTTTAAACAATTTCATTTTATCATTGATTTTATACACAAATAGATTTCCCATCCAATGTTAAATTTTGAGTCTCAAAATATCAGCTGTTTTTGTGGTCCATTGTGGAGCGCTAGTGTAGTCCCATGTAAATGTAATGCAGTTTAAACCAGCTGTGGTTGCGGGCCACACTAACTAACAAAATTACTGCCACAAATATTCCTATTAGGTGGTTTATCTATTGTAGGTTTATATAATCAATGATTTTATTCAAATGTTCTACTTTTTGTGATTTTTTAGAAACACTCCGATTCAGCAGACAAAAATACATAAGGAAACATGGCTTATATCTTATTTTGTAGGCTTAAGTGGCTGGTGTCATTACTAATAATTAAAGTCTCAGAAACACCACTGAGAATGTCACATCACAGCATGGGCAAAACGTTTAGTAATGTAAATATTGTAGATAACACCTTGACGCGGTCTCTACCACTGGAGGCTTTATTTATTAGTAATGGCTTATATCTATTGCATTCGAAAAGGGTATTCAGCGTTCAAACTAAAATGACATTCCAAAGTTTTGAATTGCTATATCTTAAAAAACCGTGACTCCTAGATAAAACAGTATACCTAAGAACATTTTGTTATAGATAATATTTCAATCAACAACTTTAGTTTGAATTATTTTTTAATAAAAGTACTAACTGTTTACGAGAAGTTTGCAAAAAAGATTTTTATTATCTTTGACATTGAATGATATTTTTAGCACAAGCTTTATCACTTAGAACGCTTAGATTGTATTTGTAATGCTGAGTTATGGTCCATGCCAATTTTCAGCTGTATCAGTTTTTGTTAGGCTAAATTTGAAATTAAATTGATTACAGTTTGAAAGATACAGATTAAGGCTATGGTTTAGTTTTAATCTGTGCCGAATATGACCTTCATATAACCTTGGACATTCTGAGTTAAGAAAACCAGCCAGATATAGTGAGAGGCACATAGTGACCCACTTTTCTTGACCTTGAAATGTGAACTGGCAGTATAAACTATATATATAGAATTGTGTTTAAATTTAAAATTGTAGTGTTTAATTTGATTAAAACTTTTATAGGCCAAGTGAACAGAAAAATTATTATATTTTCAATAAGTGTTATTTGGTTGTAGATTATTTGATTATTTTTTGTAAGTTTGATTTTTAATGTTGCAAAGATTTTGTATAATTAATTCTTCTCATTTGTATTCTTAAAATCATTTTCTTACAGGAATTACCATACAAGTACCTATAAAACAACTACTATTATTACTGCTCATTGGCAGTTTGGAAATAATGGAAAGGGAAATTATTTAGTTTTGTAGTAAAATAACGGAATTATTTATTTTTGCAGTATTTGAGTTTTGATAGTAATTTTTATGGTTTTGGTTTGAAATCTAGAGCTACAATTTAACTATGCACCACTTATATAGGCCAATTCGTTTTAAGTATTTTCAGACATAACATAAAATTAATATGGTTGAAATTATATATATATATGTATAGTTAAGTCTTATTTCTTTGCTCTTCTACTTTGTTTCTTCATTTTTGTTTTGATTTCATCATTCTCTACTGTTAGTGGTTGGTAAAGTCTGAGAAAGTAGTCACAGGGCGCATATATCTAATGGGAAACCATCCCAAATAGTGCTTCTATTTTATGAAACTGTAGTGCAGTTAATTACAATAAAATTCCTCTTAACTGGCCACCTTTCTACCGGCCATTGCTTTAACTCTGGTCCCTTTTCCAAAACAGTGACTTTTAAGAGGCCTTTTATCAATGAGACATCGTTTTAACCGTTAGGGATGTCAGTAACGTTCATGATAGATTTTTAAAATTGCAACAATATGTTTACTGTTGTGTAAAGAACAGTAATTATTTTTACTAGTCTAGAACAGTAATTATTTTTACTAGTCTGTCAAGATCTTCCGTGGCTTGATGGCCTTTATTGATCATACAACTTTAGTTGTAGGTTATATTCATTTAAATCATGTGTCTCTACGATTAATGGGTGTTTTGTAAATATACTTCATTTGGTGAGAACAAAAGATATTCTAATAAATAAAATAATTAATTGAATATAAAGACGTTTTGATCGCCTCGGTTTAACTGGTCAAATCGTTATCCGGTTGGGCCCTGGTCCCGAGGTGGCCGGTCAAGAGAGTCTACTGTATTGAGAGTAAACCAAAATTATGGGACACGATTGAGTAATTGGTCGCTCATTAATTTAATTATTATATTGCATGTTATGGATTAATATGTTTTTTTGTTTTATTTGCAGACAACTAAGGGAAGGAACTGTTCAAGAAAACCACCTTGCAGATGGTAGCAGACTTACTCTCCTACCCAGTGTTGAAACTGGTCTCTTGGTAAGACTACCTATTAGTATTAATATTTTTTCAGAACTGGTAGTAATCATTGTTTTGATGAGTCTAAATATTATTAAGTTGTGTGGGGGTTTTTCATAAAGTTGAACATATGTACAGTGGTGATGGTCCTCCCACCCATCCGTACACGTACAAGTTTTCAGATTAGTGGAGGCTAAGGTTCTAATTGCAAACTGAGCTAATGTTAGTTACTTTACTCATAAAGGCCTTCAGCCTGCAAGCCTATGTGAACTGGCGAGTGAAGTTTTTTCCTTTTCCTTTTGTTGTATAAAATCCTTACCCTTATGACTTTCTAACCTTATCTTCTTTTTTTTTTTTTAATGTATCATAATCTTGAAATAGATGAAAATTGGTAGGAGATTGTGGCATCTATTACCAATATTTAGGGAAAACGCTATCATGACTAAGTACAGTTTTAGAGGGCGGTAAAAGTTTGAAAAAGCGTAGAATAACTTGTAATATTCTGTATTCATTAGTTGTATTAACTTTTGTAATACAAATTATTATTACTATCCAACATTTAGGAATGTAGTTTCAGCATGATAATGTGGATGAATAAATTTTGCTATTTTCCTTCTTCTCTTCCCAAAATCTTTTATATCATTAAAAAGTGTTATTAGTATTTAATAATACTTTGTACGTTTTATAAGTACAAGAAGTGATCAAATAAAGTTTAAAATTAATTATATATGGCACTAGCTGTACCCGCCCGCTTCGCCGGTCATAATATTGAGTTTGATTTAGAACCTAATAGATGAAAGAATTCGAGCATTTTTGCTTCTTCTACCAATATTAGATTTTTTAGGAGGCATGTCATAAAAAGTAAACTGCAAAACAAATAATTATTTATTTTTTATTTTCACGTTTCACCACATGTTTTAATTACCGAGGAAAAAAGGTTAACACCAAATACAGATCACCTGATCAAGTAAAAGTAGTGTGTGCTACACTCTCAAGGTGAAATGTAGAACTACAATAAATCAAAACATATACAGTACTGTTGTTGTGAGAACTTCAATCTGCTTATGGCATGTGAAACTACATTAAACCACACAGTCATATGTTTTTTGTAAACAATTCAGATTCTCCATTTGAATAACATGGGATCTTTAGGAGCCCGTGGGGTGGGACCCTGTGGACGGATCTGCATCAAACTTCACAGAAACCATCTCGGGAGTATACAGGACAACATCCTAAAGTTTCATGGCGATCGGTTGGATGGTTTGGCAGCGCATAAACTTCAAACATATATATATATATATATATATACAAACATTCTCTTTTATAAATATAGATTAATGTTTTCATTCTTCTCTGCTTGAAAATGCTCCATTATGGAATATACCAGCTTTTTTATACATATTTAGAAAATATGTATCTTTTGTGGAGTTTCATATAGATTAGGTCAATAAAACTTAGTTGCTACTTTTGCACGGGTGTGGGAAGATGCAACTACTAAAAAACTATCTGAAATTCCAATTTTGGATTACAGTACTTAGTTCGTGATCAGTCATTGCTCTTTTTTCTGGGGAATCGGTTTTGAATGCTTGCAAAACTTAGTTTTCTGGTAGCTTGTATTGAAAGATGTACGGTATAAACATCTCAAAATATATATAGTATGTATTGCAATTTTAGTAAATACTGATTTTAGCGGGAACTATTTCAAAGATACATCAATATTGATAAAAAAACTAATTTATTTTCTACTTTCAAACACAAATTTTGCACTAAATAACATTTCACAACAGTAAGACTAAATAAGCAAAACAAAATATAACTCCACTATTTCATTTCTCTAACAACACGAAATATATTATAAGCCTAAATAAACACCATGAAATAATCTATTGCAGTTGTCGTGCAGCTACTGATCACGCATTGTGCATGGAATGATCCCGTTAACATGCACAATGAGCATTAAATGCATAGTTAGAAATGGGCCCAACATACGATTGTTTGGCACATAAAGGTTTGGTAGGCTCTCATTTTTACAGTGGTACCTTATAGTTTGCTGTATGTAATAGCATAGTGGTATGGTTGCAAAAAGTGAGCGAGCATGTGTTGGTGGTGACAAATCACCGTGTGCCACCAATAGAGTTAATAATGAATTAAAACCGCTTTTTTCCGTTTATTTTGTAGGTTTGAGTACAAGTTATTTGTCAATAATTTCAGAAAAATGATGGGTTTATTTAATGGGTACAACGTACAATTACTAAGGATCCAAGACTTTAGCAACGCTTACGTGACAAAGGACTTGTGTGGTATTAGTACTGAAATGCAGAGCGTGTCTATGAAACATGAAAACAGCAATACAAAATGTTACTCTAGTAAAGTAGGCCACATGTTCATTGGACTCAGGAAAATGTGTCAGCTATTATACTTCGATATGTATAGTGCAATACTGACTTGTTGATTTGCATTGATTGAGCAATTCCCAATATTGCCTATTCGGGCCAACTACTTTTGGACTGCTGACATCAGCTGATTGGTTCATGTACAGTATCAGACTAAGGGAAATACTAAACTAGAGTTGTGTTTCATATACAGTAACCATTTTTTTCATAGGCCAAAAAATTTCACTAATTAAAAAATTATGGGCCTTTCTCATTTAATAATTAAGTTTGAAAGAAAATTTGAAATTCAGTTTTGATTTCAATTATTCCAAAATAATATGAATTAAATTTATCAATAAAAAAAATAAATAAGCTACTTTATAATGAATAACAAAAACTTCTGTACAGTTATTCAAGACAAAGATGGTGGATATTAATTTATCCACAAAAGAGGTTGGTGACTAGCGTTTTCGTACTTATTTTGGATCTGTGAACAATTATAATTAATTAATAAACAAATTATAGGCTACTTTCAATACAACAATTAATATTCAGTAAAACAGTTTTATCAGTTGCTGAATGGAATACAGTATCACTCAAATGCAAAATGTTTTGTGTGGTACATTTAAGGTGTTGATTCAGTTGTAGTTAAATGATGTTTTTGCCAATAAATGAATTGATGTGTTCTTCAATCGGTCGTACATAATGTGCTTATTTATGAAGAACTTCCAGTCAAAAAGAACTATAACTATTTGAATATTTATATAACTATTGATTTATAGAATTGTTTCAATTCTAAGACATGTGACAGATTAAACTTATTTATGAAGAACTTCCAGTCAAAAAGAACTATAACTATTTGACTATTTATTGAAACTATTTATTGAAATATTTATTGAATATTTATATAACTATTGATTTATAGAATTTTTTCAATTCTAAGACATGTGACAGATTAAATAATTGGATAAGTATCTTTGACAAAGTAATTTATGTTCATTAAGAAGTATTTATCACACTAATATAAATCAACATTAAATTGTTCAAGTGAATTCGTAACACAAGGTAATTGAATAAAATGACTCATTCTTCATTATATGAATTTCAGTAATGCTCATTTCCATAGTTAAAATTGTAAAGGTCGCATGTTTATTAGTGTCAAACCTAAAATACACCTTAAGGAGCTGATATTGCTGTGAAATATCTTTGACAGTATTAAATGGCCCAGCCCAGTCTTGCCACCTGTCCCCCTTACTGATGACAATGGCTTTTTGTTGATGCTCCACCTGCCTACCCTCCTCTCCCTCAACTTGAGATAGACTAGTTTTTTTCCTTCACACTGTAATCCAAGTAGAGACAACATGTCTGTATTTATTCCTGTGGCATGCAGAAAGACTTAAAAACTCTTCCATTAGCATTAGTTTTTTAATTTGTTGTGGGGGATAACAAACATAATAATTGAGGTTAATTTAAAATATGTTGTCCTATCTGATTATTTCTTTGAATACAACATTCACTAGCTTGTATTTCAAATTGTATTACAATTAGAGTAAATGTTCTTGTATAGTCTCCATATTGTGATTGCCTTAGTTTTTCTTGGAGTACTATATGTGTTATATCAAATAGCAGTGATATTTGATAGTTTTAATGTTGGAAAAAATATATATTATTACATTTAAATGTGTTATCCTTCTTACTATTTACATAAATATAGTCATTCATTCCTTGTTAACCCAACCATTTAAAAATTCATTAGGTGGCCATTTAATATATTTTATTTTTTTGCAAATTTTGTACTTAACGTATACAAATTAAAAAAAAAAAAAAAAAAAAAAACAGCACAAGCTAATTTTGTTGAAAACAGATGTTTGCACTTTTTATTACATCTGATCTTTAAAAGTAAGTTTCCTTGACATTTCTAATTTATACCATTCTATTCTTAAATGGTTAACTAATTGACACGATTATCATTATGTTATGTACAGGCTATTTACGTAAACTATTATTATTACTACTAACAAAATCTTAGTCTTTGGGTATCATGAATATTATGATCAGATTATTATCATATTATGATCACTATTCATACCACCATATGTGTATGGGAGGTTAGGTAGGTCAGTAGCACAGTAAATGTCTCAGCGAGTGGGTGGGTCAACACCACTGAATGTGTATAGCTGAGTGGGTGGGTCAATACCACCGTACTTAGTCTGATGAGTATACCACTTCAACTAATGAGCTTCTTTCATTCATTCCACTATTCAGAGAATATTATCCATTACCATATTAATTCATTCCTTGTTCATTGCAAACGAGTATATTGAGTCTAATGACAAAATTAGTTATCCCTTTTGGATTTGTTTGTCAAACATGAAAATTCTGCTTGTTTCCTGTATGAAATGTTACTGAATTGACGTCACATAGTTTCTTAAATTCTACTTATTCTTCAATATCATCACTAAGCAGTTGGGATGGAGGCAAGAAACTTAATTTTGAATTTTCAAATGTTACGATGAAACTCTAAGATTTCTATTAAATAAGTGCTGTTACACATTTGTTTACCCCAGAGAGTTTTAATGAATATCGAGGTAGGCAAATTGCATTCCTGCAACCAGTAGGCATCCTTTTATCTCTGTTTCTGGTGATTGCTTAAGTGTATTTTTGTTACTGTCAGCTAGCTTGTTTATGATTCTCGACAAATTCTGAAAAAATGTTGATTACCATACGAAAATATTCTGTTGTCAAATACCATGATGAATTATCAACAGTTCATACTTGATGAGTTACAAGTTGGAACAAAAAAACTGTGTCCATCCAAGAATTATCTATGTCATTACTGTAGGCCTACTTGTAACAATACACTTAATTCATCTAGGCTCTTCTGTACCTGTCGGCCATCTTGGATTAACACATCACACCGGTTGTTATGTTTAGTCACCATCAACTCCAGATTGTCTTGTTTAGCACCACTTTGACAAAAAACTTAACCTTTACAGGGTTATTTTCAAATGTGTCCATATCCATTTTTTTCTGTAACAGACGAAAGACTGATATTTCCCCTATAATTTTCCAAAGTTACAAACTTTGGTCGGATATATCTGTAAAACTGGAAACTTATTACGATTGACACAATTTATTTGTTATTATATATTTCTCAGTTTATATGAGTATTCAATCAGTTTTCATACTTGATATGACTATTATGTTGACTTGTACTACAGCTGTCAAACAAAGAGAGGTGGCAGTCAGCTGTTTTTACAGTGGCAGCTGGCAGTCACTGCTATTTTATTCTGACCTCTATTATACTAAACATAATGTAGTCTACTTATAGATTACAATTATATTTAGCTATTGTCGTGTTTTTTTCTGGACATATTACAGAATATGTCTGCTCAATTACTTTACAGACTTAAGACGTATTGGTTATAACTGTATGAAATGTTGAAACAAATTATTTTCATTTAAAGTTCTGTACTTTTCTTGCTATTTATGTTAGAGCAAAAAACATACAAAATCAAAATTGCATTTTAAAATATAATCTAAATTTAGCATTACATAGTTTTCAGTCCAGTAAGGATTAAGTCCATCCCCTGACATATAAGTAGGGCTATTGTTTATTAACCAAGAAACTAAGCAAATACAGGCACTAAACAAGTCTGCATAGGCACTGTCAAGTATATAAACTTTCTATAGTGAAATACACCTAAGCCCTACAATAATAGCAAACTACAAATATGCAAACAGATAACATATTTAAGTATAATACAACATAAAGTAAGTAAGTTGTTGCACATTTTATTAATAGTAACGGGAGACTGAGCTTCGCTCAGTTGAATTTTGCAAACTGAAGAGGTAGCATCCATGTCTCTCAGAGGATCGTTTGTTGTTGCCCTACCTTGTAGGTTATTAATAAAATTTTGTTTCGAGGTCCTACGTGTTTAACTTTAGCCCCTTTGTGAAACTCGGCCTTCTGCCTTACCAAGACACTGCTATAGTCTCATTTGTGGATCTTGGCATGTCGCCTCGGAGGAAGATCGGCCTACGGCCTCGCCAGGATTCCTAAACAGTGTGACCATGAATTTTGGTTTTTGGGGCAATGGAGCTCATAGTCTTTTCTAAAATCTGATAGTATATTAGTAATTAAGAGAAGAATACCTTTAATTTGATACCCCACTTGGGTATACCCAATTTTGGGTTTTTGAGCATATTTCATATTTGGTGGGGGGACAGTGCCATTAAATGTTGTCTCTTCCAAAATTTAATGGTATAATGTGATAAATACCTATAGTTAAATACCCCACTTGCTGCTAGAAGTTGATAGTGGTTCCATATTGTTTTTTTCTGGGAACATTATGCTGCTAAGTAACTATAGCAACAGACATGAAAACCATGGTGCCTAGAAAAGAAGACGGTAGGTATCACACGCATCTCCCATGAATTCACATGTGCTAAATGGTAAAAATGAACACAAAAATACTGTTCTAATTCCCGTAATTACAATTCCAGCTGATAAGAGATAAATAATTTGCTTATTATTTAGCTGAATGCTTCTATCCAATTGTAGATTTATCTACCAGTATTTAATAGAATTAAAATAATCAGCTGATTTCGCCCAGTGATGTAACGCTGTCTACTGCACATCCTCGTGAAACACAGGATGTTAAGGAGCCTATGGGGTAGAAATGAGAATTTTCCCAGGATTTTAGACTGGTGCCAATCGATTTCTCGAGGTCTAAAATATCAAAATAAATTTAAAAAATTGAAAATTGAAAATCCTTGGAGCCAAAAAACGTTTGTTCGGACATGGCTTGTTTTAGATAGTAAAATTAACAACATTAACATGGTGATTCTAGTTAACATCACATACTAATAAAATTAATAGTAATCCTATTATGATTTATAGCCCTAATTAGAAGGAAATTTTAATTTAATTCAATATAAAAATAAGATTGAAAATTTCAAATCAAAGTGAAACTACCAGGCACAATGTAATTTGACACAACAATAATAAATTATTAAATTAAAAATCTTAACTACAATCCCTTATAGTGGCTAATATGTTACGCCTTATTAGCAAACTGTTTTACAGTGATGCATAACGGTAAGGTATAACCAAAAAATAAGGTTTAACTTATTCGTTTAAAAAGAGTTTAATGAAAATATTTCAAACATCTGTGGTAAAAAAGGAACAAAATATACCAAATTTTATATAGAAAGTAATGTATATACTTTGTTTGGTTGTGTGTAAACAAAATAAAAATGTAAGCAAATTTTTATAGGCACAGTATATCATTCATGACTATAATACGACAGACAACTGCAAACGTTTACTGGCAGTTACTATTAGGTTTACTTTCCACTTGTCCTATAGGAATTTAATTTGATACATCAAGGTGCACCACATAGGTCACTGTTTAGGTTGGAAGGCATAAGGACAATGGTCAGTTATCAGTATTGTATGTTAGGCTTTACGATAGAAAAAAAAACTTTAAATTGTATGGAGTTAGCTCTACTAAAAAAGATTTAAAATTATATTTGAATTTCTTTAGTTCAACAATGTCCTGCAACTTCCTAGGAGTTTGATAAAGCTTCAAAACCCAAGTACCCGGGCCTGTTTTTGGCATAACAAGACACTGAGGTTTTTTAGTGGATTACTTAGTAATCATTAAAAGTATGCAACTTTAGTGATCTGAAGTGTGGGAATTTGATCTGAAAGTGAACTATTAGATGAAGACGAATTTTAGATAATTTTAAAAATGTGTCTGGGTTTGTTGGCAGATGTAGCATACAATACACGCTTACTTGGTTTGTCCAATAGTATATCTCTATTTATATTTTATCATGTTTAAGTTTAGCTTTTTGTTTAGTATCATGACATGAAGGATTTCGAGAAAGAAATATTAATACATTCAATTTTATTTTAAGCTACTTAAGTGTTTTACTTATTAACAGGATTAATTTGTGAACTGGTAAAATTATTTTGGTAACTAAAACACCCTCATTGCACTCATCTACCATGGTTTCCAGTGCTGTGCTTCATAGCTCCTCCTGAAACACAACACAAAGACTCATTTCCTCCCCAGTTATACTCGCCATTTTCTATGATGTTTGCAATGTTTGTTTCATAAATACAAAAACCATTACAGAATTATCTTAGACAAGACGTTTATATAATGCCAGTATAAAATACCTTATTAAAAAACATTTTAAAACAAATAGGTCTCAAATCTTTTCCAAGTTTTATTTTTTAGACTACTCCTATTAGGTTTTCTTTTAAATGTCGATTAATTGGTAACAACACTTTCCAAGAAAAAGCTACTTGTCTGGGATGTATTGTTAGGACAATTGAAATTTAAACTACGATGTCACTAGTTACTATGGTATTTATTAATGTATTTCAATTAAATTTAGTCGCTAGTGAGGAGGTAAAAAGTTGATAAATATGAGATTTGTGATGTATTGAACCCATTGGAGGTCTGATAACCACACCCGACATTCGCAACCAGCATTTGTGATACAAATACTCTTTGTTGCAGAGTAATTGATATGTTGATTGTTACAGTTGTGTCCTTAAAGAGACACAGTTACTACTTCTAACTACGATAAGTAACGTTGCACGCACACTTTTTTGTACAGTAGTTCATGCCATGCTTTGAAATATTATATTGAACGCCTGAATTTCCATATTCTCACAAAGGGTCTGTTTTGAAGTAGCGTGGCGTGAAGATTTAGCCGCGATAGAACAGTGCCAGAGGAAAAGAGCCGAGTTGGGAAAGCGTGTTGGTGTTGTTAGCTCTCAACTACTTGCTGCTAGGCCAGTGGTAGGTGGGCCCATCTGGCAACGGCGCGCCCCGAGACCTGGCAACACCGCAGTGCCTGGCCAGACCCGACCGGGCATCAATACTGTACTTGCCACGGCATCGCTATTTCTTTTGTACGTCTTTTCTCTTATTTCCTCTGGATATTTTCACTTGGAATGCAGCTCTTCGATAAATGCATTTGAAATACACAGATTTGCCCGTTTTAAACGTTTAACTTCTTCGTAGATAAATAACAAGAAAAAAATTGTAAGTGAACCTTATTACAAATTTAAAAAAAACTGACAAGTTGATGAAATGGACGCTTCAATTTCGATTCAAGAATCGTCATACAGTTGAATGTTCCTTAGCATGAAATTAAACTTCAAAATATTTTATACTGTGGAATTTGCTCTTTTGTTATGATTCTGAATACTATTGGAATGTAAATTTTGGATTAAAATCAGGTACAGGGTACACTCCTTAAGATCGGATTTAGGTATTTTATAAATTGCCAGTAATTTTATAAATTGATTGGTTTCGAATAATTGTCATTGTTTGGTATGAATTCGTAAATAAATGACAATCGCGGTGAGGTAGGTCACCGACCCCTTTGAATTGTTAAAAGGCTTTCTCCTTTGTCAGAACGAAGGACAGGTAAAAATATAAGCAAGGTTTACATGTAATTAATTGCTTGTTAATTTTTAGTCTGTTATATGACGAAAATGCTAAATTCAGTCGAGTAATTTCTATATATATTATGTTTATTATTCCATTGTAGGTTTGCACAAATTATAAAAATCCATTTTGTTGGTTAAACAGTGTTAGACTCGACCAAGTTTGTTGACCAAGGGTTAATCTATAACCTTGAAATTGTCAAATGAATATTACATGTTGTATGGGGGGGGGAACTATTTTATTCTTATGCAGTGAAACGTGGTATTGTCCAAATTGTCAAATGAATATTACATGTTGTATGGGGGGGGGACTATTTTATTCTTATGCAGTGAAACATGGTATTGTCCAAATTGTCAAATCAATATTACATGTTGTATGGGGGGGGGGGGACTATTTTATTCTTATGCAGTGAAACATGGGGTCCAAATTGTCAAATGAATATTACATGTTGTATGGAGGGGGAACTATTTTATTCTTATGCAGTGAAACATGGTATTGTCCAAATTGTCAAATGAATATTACATGTTGTATGGGGGGAACTATTTTATTCTTATGCAGTGAAACATGGTATTGTCCAAATTGTCAAATGAATATTACATGTTGTATGGGGGGGAACTATTTTATTCTTATGCAATGAAACATGGTATTGTCCAAATTGTCAAATGAATATTACATGTTGTATGGGGGGGAACTATTTTATTCTTATGCAGTGAAACATGGTATTGTCCAAATTGTCAAATGAATATTACATGTTGTATGGAGGGGGAACTATTTTATTCTTATGCAGTGAAACATGGTGTCCAAATTGTCAAATGAATATTACATGTTGTATGGAGGGGGAACTATTTTATTCTTATGCAGTGAAACATGGTATTGTCCAAATTGTCAAATGAATATTACATGTTGTATGGGGGGGAACTATTTTATTCTTTTGCAGTGAAACATGGTATTATCCAAATTGTCAAATGAATATTACATGTTGTATGGGGGGGGAACTATTTTATTCTTATGCAGTGAAACATGGTATTGTCCAAATCATTCAGTAATAAAGTAGTTGACGAAATCAAAGTGGGAGTCAAATGATGAGGTCAGCTATCACCGGTCGTTATCAGCACGGCGGTGACGTCTGCCGTTTCACCTGAGGGGCCCCTGGTAGTAGTAGTGGGAGCCAGCCGGCCCAAGGCCCTCGGCCTACTTTCCTCACCTTGCTTATCGCCTTCTTTGGCCCTACTCTCCATCTGTACTTTTATTTTATTATTTAAACCGTCATTTTTTAAGCAATTTGGGCGTATTGGGTCGAGGGGTATAAATGTGTGTAGTCTTGTTGCCAATCGATGTTGATCGGTCGTCAAAGAGTCATGGGTGCCTCGCCTGTAACGAATTATACTACGTGGGACTGTCTGATCACAATCTCTCAAGTGTATGAACAAAGACTTAGCAGATTGAACACTGTTTATTTAATAAATAGGTCATCTTTTAGTTGTTTAGGTCAAAGTTTCATTTCTTTTGTTTAAGAACATAGCTATTGTTTCAAGTTAATAGGGAATACATTTTCTTTGGACGATTCTTCTTAGAAAAGGATCATTAGTTCGTAGCCCAGTAAAAAACAATTGAGCCGGGCATCAACAAGCTGATCCTCTCAACATTTGTTTGTAACCCTTGGAATACAAATGTAGAACAAGGCTGACGACGTTTTGTCAACCCAGATAATCTAACTGTTACGTTGTTACTCATTATACAAAAACCTAGATGGCTCTAAACCACGAATACTCACTATGCAGCCCTTAACACAAATTTTTTGTGGCCCTTAAAATTTTTCAAACTGCAATGATTTATTAAAGTGACAACTGCTTTAATATTTTTATAATCCAACAAAAATTACTCACAATGGTTCGTTTTTGTTAAAATGCACTAAATACTAAATTAATGGCAGAGAGACAGGCAAAATGCAAGCAAGAAAACATACAAATAAACTGCATGTGTATGTACTTGAGGCCCTTAAATTATTTTGAGAAAATTAATTAGGCCCTTTATGAAATCCTAGTGAGGAACTACTCTAAACCATGTCCCTGAACCCTCATGTCTACTTCAAGCTTCTCCTAACTATATCTTTTTTAGCATCCCCTTTAGAGCAAATTAGCTTTAAACCTAACTGAAACTTCTGTGATTGTGTACTTTTGTATACCTTTTATTGAAGATGATTTAACAAAATATATCAAGAATGTATTATTATATTACCATTTAACAATTTATTGACTGAGTTTCAATCAATTAAACTGAACAAGCCTTATAGTGCTTTAACAAATCATGCATTAAATCAAAATATGTCAAAAAATAAAATAATAAGTTAAGTACAAATAATAAATAAAGTAGATATGAAACAGTCCTGGCAGCAAACTATGCAAAATATTACAAAACCTTAACTTGATTCAGTAAAATAGAAGTGTGCGAGATCATAAGGGCAAGAAAAAGCTAATTTTTCAGAGCAGAATTAGATTTTGAACTATCCAGTTCTTTAATATAATTTGCTAACTTAATGTAAAATATGGTTCTTTCCATAAATATGCAGCATTTAACAAGTGTTGCTCTTTGATCTAGGGAAAAAACTTGTATGTACAATTTGATTCTTTATGTTCTAAGATAGTAATGAGTTTCACCAGCAGTATGCTGTAGAATGCATGTTCGTAAAAAAGGTCTTGCAAGTATTTTAATTGTCAAAAGCTCTTTGTTTCCTCTTTTGTTCAATGTACGTACTGCTGACATTTCTAAACACAAGTCAACAAAGTTTGTAAAAGCAGACGATCCTGTTTCACAACCTGACACAATGTTTCTTAACTAGAAACAACAGTCATTTGCTGTAGCCATGTTATAAAATTATTTCAGAACAAAGAAGCGAAACCTTATGCCAAAAGATTTAGTCTGCTTAAGTAATTGTCGAGCTAATCATAAACTAAATATCTGTTTTGGTGATTGTAGCAAAATCAAAATAAGCAGTAAGAGTAGGTCAGATTTTCATGTTTCAAAAGTTGGATTTAAAACATAATACCACTTAAAGTGAAAACTAGAACGTGGTGCAGGAAGTTGCAAGATCAACTTGGGGGACAAATAAACATGTCCTTTTTATCACAGGGTTTTCCTTGTTTTACCTCACCATTGAACAATATTGTGCTGTAAGGCTTAACAAAGTGTTTCATTATATAGAATAGAAACATGGACCAACAAGAAAGGAAACAAGAGTTTGGAAGCGGGGATGTGAGTATTTTGAGAAGGATGGAGAAAATAGGATAGGAAGATAAGAGTGTGAAGTGAAGAAGTACTGAGGGAAGTGGCTGAATAGAGGGAAATACTGACAACTAATATGAAGAAGAAAAATGTATAGAATGTATGATAAGAGTAGAGAGCCTGTTGATAACAGCTATAGAAGGAAAAGTTGGAGAAAAGAATAGAAGGAGATATCAGTTGGTGGACAGTGTAAGCATTGGAGGAAGTATGAGTCAATGCTCAAAACAGAGAGGTTTGGCGGAAGGTTTCCTGATGGCTATAATTTAACCCCTTGATGATGATGATGATGATGGGTGACCCTTGATGATGATGATAATTTAACTTAGTAGTAGATATCAATGACAGATCAATGACCAAGTATAAAGACTAATGATGACTTAGAATTTCACTTATGGCTACTTGTAACTTCTTGAGCTTCGGAACTTAAAGCCTGAAATTTAATGCTAAAGGACACTGCTTTAGGAGGTATAAAAAATATAACTCTTCCCTTCCATTTCACTTTTACCAGTCTATTTCCATGGAACCCTGCTAAAACTATAGCATCAGGATAAGAAATGTTATGGTTTTGGTAGCAAGTTTTTTATTTCGTAGCAGACATCGTGACTGTTTTAGGTGGAATACACATGGTCAACACATGTTTATTGGGACATTATCAATATTCTATATCATGTAAGACAGCTTAATCTTGAGATTGAACAGAACAGAGTACAAAATAGAATAATCATTAAATAAATACTTATAGTGAATACTTTACTGTTAATGGTGATTCTAAACACTGTTGGAATGTAAATTTCACGACTGTCTGTTGATATTTGCAGACAATCAGTCATGTGATGGTGGAACTGAAATCCAAACTATTAATTATGGTTAATAATTGCCCGTTGATTAATAATTGCCCGTTGCGTTCTTTTCAAAGGGGCTTTAGTTGGTCTTCACATGATTAGAGATTGAATTGAATGTTTAGCCCTAGGACACAAGTACCATAGAAGTAATATATAGAACTTAGTAATCAAGCCTACAAGTTTGTATGATCAAGCCTAGGATTGCTTGTTATAAGTGTTTGTGAACAAATACTAATGTAATTTTCTGTGTTACAGGCCCAGAGACCAGAGCAAAGTGTGATGCAAGCGTTAGAGAGTTTGAATGATTCACAGGTTAGTTTAATTTATTTTATTTATTCATAAGATCGTCAAGATATGGGCGTATATGGATTTCGATTGAGTGTGATGAGTGTAGATGAGCGAATGTAGTCATTGTTACAAACTAAGGCCGACTATTCCTTAGAAAGTGTCTTTAATAGCCCAATGACAAATTATGTATTAGTCACTATTGAATTTATATTTATTCTATCGAATACTTAATCTTGGCTTCAGCCTCAAGAAAATGGTTTCAGAATTATTAGATAAATGTCAGACCTTTTGTATCTGACAAAATATAGTAAAGTGCCTGCATTCACTGTGAATTCCATATTTTCTTCTTTTTATATGTCTGTTTTTTTAATTAAATATTTTATGAATATGTTTTGAGAAATGTATGAATATGAAATCAAAGCTTCTTTATTTATTAATTTTTTTTAAATTCATAAAAGCATCATTACAACAATTTGTTAATGGCAAGAAAATAAATTAATGATACATTAAACAGTTTTCAACATTTTTATCAAGAAGTACTAAGTTTGTACAAGTGTAGACAGTTTTAGAAATATTTTAGAAATCAAGACGAGCGTAACAAATGACTTACCCAACACATATCCCTAAGGAACATATCTTGTGATTGATTGCTTTTCGAAGGTTACAGTTCACGTTTCATTGATTGCTATTTCTTTTATCACAGCCTGCGGAGAGCCAAAAAAACTGTCCTGCTGTTATTCCTACACTCCCAAGATTTTAACTAAGCCATAATTTTTTCATGGCTTAAAAACACTCTGCTTGGATCTAATAAAATAACTTATTTCAATATGTAGCTCTGAATTGTGTAAAATTAATTATATAAATAATTTACTGCCTTACTTGCACAATCCATTTCATTTATATTGCAATGTATACATTTCGAGGATAACCCCATCTTCATAGCATCTTAAAATATAAAATATAAAAATAAAAATAAAAGTGACAGTTCTTATCATATGGTAGGTTTGGTGTTCTCATAATGGCTAAGTTGAGCTGTTACCATGTGTTCAGTTTTTTATCATAATTTCATATATTGGATTTGCTGTGAAATTTATTTGTTTGTTAAGAACAAGATTTGGTTCGTTTTTAACACTTTTATATATCTCGTAGCCTTCTAAACAGTCTAATTTTCTTCCTTTTTGTTCAAAATGTAGAATTTCAATATTTTCAATTTTGCAGTAGTCGTGGCAGGTGTTTAATATATGTTCTGCATAATTTGATTCTGTTTTTCCATTCTTGATACATTGAATGTGTTCCTGGTATCTTTTGTGAAAACTCCTACCTGTTTGGCCTATATAGAATGCATCACATTCACCACATTTCAATTTATACACTCCTGACTTCTCAGTGTTCGGTACCTTGTTTTTTTGAGGTGGATATTGACAGATGTTTTAAGATGCTGTTATTTGTTTTAAAATCTACTGTATAGCCTTGCTTAGCAAATGTGTGTGTCGCTAAGCGTTGCGTTTGTGGAGAATGTTCCATGAGGACATATTTATTTGGTGTTTTTTTAATATTTCGTTTGTTTTTCTTAATTTTGGTTAATAATCTCTCAATTATGTTGTAATTGTATCCATTCTGCTGAGTTATGAATTTGATTGTATTAAGTTCTTCAAAATAATCTTCTTCACTAAGTGGTGTGTTGACTAGTCTATGGATCATGGATTTGAATGCAGCATATTTGTGTGATTTAGGATGATTTGAGTTTGCATGGATTGTGGTGTCTGTGTGTGTTGATTTTCGGTAAATTTTGAAGGAATGTTTTTGATCATTTTTGGTAATTGTTAGGTCTAGATAATTGATAGAGTTATTGATTTCATTTTCACAGGTGAATTTAAGTTTGGGATGGAGTGTGTTCAAGAAGTTGTTAAATAAGTGTATTTCATTGAGATTACCTTCGTATAAACAAATTACATCATCAACAAACCTATACCAGTAAACAATTTTATGTTTGTGTTTGTTGAAATCTGACTTGATTTTTGTGAATTCTATGTTATCTAGAAATAGCTCAGCCAATATACATGATAATGGAGATCCCATAGCAAGACCTTCTTTCTGAAAGTAATACTTCCCTTCAAATTCAAAGTAATTTTGTTTAAGAATGATATTTAGAAGAGTTATAACTTCAATTATGGCTTCATCATTTAATTTGTTGCTGTCTTTAAGATATAATTCTAATATTCCTGGTATTTCATTTGTTGGAACGTTTGTATAGAGGTTTGTGATATCAAATGAGACCAGTTGAGTGTTTGTAGGTATTTGAATGTCTTTTCAAGGGGTTTAGTTGGTTTAGATGATAGAATTGATGAATTTTTAAGCTGACACAAGTACATAGTTACTTAAGAACTTAGTAAATCAAGCCTACAAGTTGTATGATCAAGCCTAGGATTGCTTTTATAAGTGTTTGTGAACAAATACTAATGTAATTTTCTGTTACAGCCATGACCAGAGCAAGTGTGATGCAAAGCGTAAGAGAGTTTGATGATTCAGGTTAGTTTAATTTATTTATTTATGTTTATTTATTCATAAGACGTCAAGAATGGGCGTTATGGATTTCGATTGGTGGTATGAGTGAATGAGCGAATTTAGCATTGTTACAAATAAGGCGCTTTCTTAGAAGTGTTTAAAAGTCCCAATGACAAATTATGTAATAGTCACTATTGAATTTATTTTTATTCTATCGAATACTTAATCTTGGCTTCAGCCTCAAGAAAATGGTTTCAGAATTATTAGATAAATGTCAGACCTTTTGTATCTGACAAAATATAGTAAAGTGCCTGCATTCACTGTGAATTCCATATTTTCTTCTTTTTATATGTCTGTTTTTTTAATTAAATATTTTATGAATATGTTTTGAGAAATGTATGAATATGAAATCAAAGCTTCTTTATTTATTAATTTTTTTTAAATTCATAAAAGCATCATTACAACAATTTGTTAATGGCAAGAAAATAAATTTATGATACATTAAACAGTTTTCAACATTTTTATCAAGAAGTACTAAGTTTGTACAAGTGTAGACAGTTTTAGAAATATTTTAGAAATCAAGACGAGCGTAACAAATGACTTACCCAACACATATCCCTAAGGAACATATCTTGTGATTGATTGCTTTTCGAAGGTTACAGTTCACGTTTCATTGATTGCTATTTCTTTTATCACAGCCTGCGTAGAGCCAAAAAAACTGTCCTGCTGTTATTCCTACACTCCCAAGATTTTAACTAAGCCATAATTTTTTCATGGCTTAAAAACACTCTGCTTGGATCTAATTAAAATAACTTAGACTGAATGTCATGCATGTAGATTGTTTTATGAATTCATAAGAGTAGAACTAAAATGAAGTTCACATTATTGCTATATATAATTAAAATGATTTCTTAATATTTATAAATTATGACAAATAAAAAATTCTAAACTGCTATTATAATGTACAAACAGTTTGAGTTTGCAAGTTAAATCTACAACCTAACTTTCAACTTTCTAATCCTTTTAAAGTGGGTTAATTCTCATACATAGTAAGTGAACAATTGTCAAATGAAGTTCATTCTCACCCAATTCACTCATATGATTGTTTAAGGTTAGATTTCAACAGTGAGCACAAGAATATTTAGTATTAGTTAAAGTGAACAGACATCAGCTGCTTTCTCTGAGGACAATTTATGTAATACTGGGGGCCAGACAAGTATTACATAAGTTGTTATGCTAGTTCTGTTCACATCATTGGGAGGTGCTTTTAACTCTGAACATCTTCCAAATGCAGTACATAATGTATGAACTCTTAACAATCAAAATTGAAAATATTTTCCAACAATTTTTGCCTGTCGCCAACCAGATTATTCTATACTTAAAGCCACATATGGAAATTCGTATATCTTTACATGAAATACCTTAAGGTCTTATTAAGATTTTTGACCAATGTTATAATAATGTTCAACTTCAGAGAGTACCCAAAGGAAATGCCACATCTTGTCGAACTATGTCTCCTTGAAGCCAGTGGATAACTACATACTGTGGGCAAATATTATCTGTTACATAATATCTCCATTAACTGATTGTGACTCACAACTTAGACTTGCAGATAATATTATGGTAGACTGCTGTACTTAGCAGAAGCACAATATGTCTTCAGATTTTTTTATATAAACTTTGGATTGTGACTTAAAATATAGAGACTGAAATGTTAGTGTATCAGTAAATTAACATTCATAGCTTATTTTCTGATTATAGCTGACATACAAATTGACCTGTAATAAAGGTTTTTAGAACTTTAATCAATCGTAAATTTTGTGCAATAAACTGTCCTTACATAGATCTAAAAGAAAAAGTCCGATAATTTTGTAGTCTTAAACCAAAATTTGTTTAACTTTGTTATTCACTTTAATGCAAGTCCATATGTCACAACTGACATCTTTTCCATATCTTTCTTCGTTAGTTGTAAACATATTGCACTAGTTCAACCGCTTATAAAATTCTTTTAAAATTGACCGAACATATTATGGTTAGGTGTAAGAGAAGACTTTTTAGTCCTAACCTTGCCAATTGTTACATAATTTGTATAATACAGTCGTTTTTCATTTCATTTCAACACAATTATGAATCAATTTTTGTAGCACTTATGTTTTTTGTTCTAAAACAAATTTATTACCACTCTCAAATCACAGTTGGAGGAAAATTCAGTTATAGCCGCCATTTTGACTTACAGCTACTACAGAGGATAAATGTTTCAATGTTCTTCCTGCGACACTGCCAAAGAACAGTTTTCAAAACTATTACAGTTTTAGCAAACTAATCTGCGTCTTCATACGGAAGGCAAATCTTATAATTTAGAACTCATAGAACAAACTATAAACGCATGAAATTCAGTCTAAGTAACTTTTTAGATCCAAGCAAAGAGTTTCTAAGCCATGGCAAAATTATGGCCTAGTTAAAATCCTTGGGAGTGTAAGAATAGCAACAGATCAGTTCCTAATTTTTATTTGACTGATCACATACTATTAGGAGGACTATAAACAATGGTTGACATCAGGAAGCAGGTTAGAAAGTAGACGATTAGACAGTGAAGATTTAAAATGAGAATTTAAAAAAAAATTCCAAAGAAAAACTACCTTGGTTATGAATAGTAAATAAAGCTTAACAATTAGGCTATTTACATTCAACCATTTACTTTCACTGAACTAAAAACTTAAATAATTAAGTAACGCACACTGTATTTGCCATTGGAATTATAATGGACTTATGGATTATTTGAAAATGCATTATTAAATGCCATTTATCTCAAGCAAATTGTGTACCACACACATGGTAAGCCTGTAATTGTCTTATTTTTCACACAACTTTTAAAAACTGAGATGTACTAAAGTTGTCAAAACTGTACCATGTAAGAAATAAATGAACAGTACTATAATGAAGTACAGTCATTTACAGTACATACGGTTTGTTCTCAACAGTTTATCATAAAAGTTGAATATGTAGTGTCCGCTTATTGATATTTGTAAAATGCAGGTCTCTCGTTGTCTTTCAATTAGGAAAAAAATTGTGTCATAGGAGCAGTTGGTCCCAAATATTCATGTTGTAATGTTACATTATCGTTCAGTGTAATGGGAAGTTTAAGGGGATTTTTAAAATTGCACCATCAATGATTTCTTGATATTGAGATAAATGATATCAAAGTTCCATTGTGCAATACTCACTCATCAACAAGAATTACACTCTCACGAGAATATCAAGTAACTCACATCCTACAGTCAGCTTATTAGAATGAAGTAAATTTGGCACTTTGGAACAAAATTAATAGTTCAAATATGGTTTGAAAAATAGCTTAGCTTAGTACACAATTATCATTTAACACTTTTCAGTTATCAAGGTTATCTTATATTTTTCAACTCTGGTCTTCAGAGGCAATATCTCATGGGTTCTGTTAAGTAAGAACGTCACGATAAAGTTTTAATTAGTATGAGAGCAAGAACACCACTTTTAGGAGAGCAGTTGTGCATGGACGTATGGGTTGCATACCTAATCCCTTTTGTTGTCCTCCATCTCAAAGTATATGTTCAGCAGGCTCACCATCTCCGCCGTTGATTTATCACTAAGAAAGTCATTAATTCCCTTCTTAATGCTATAAGAAGTTGGTTCACAAGATAACTGCTACAAAATCTCTTTATACGCTCTTGGACTTATCCATGGTTTACGCCTCCTTCTTAAGTTATGCAACAAGCGTACTTATTGTCAATAATATACTTGCTGGGGCTGTGGAAGAACCAAAATGTCTTAGCTTAGGAAAGGAGTCCTGCCTGATGTCTTTATACCCTCTATGTTATAATTATCCAACTCAAAAGTGGGGATTCAGCAGCATTGCTTTCTCAGTGTTGAAGAGCCCCTAAGAAATGTTGGTGGCAGAAAAGAATGCTGACCATACGATTGATAATGCCCCCCCTCCCCAAGTTCACATATGATCCTGCAGATCTGTGTGTGAACGTTATTTAGCCAGTGAAGTAACAAATGTTAGTTCAGTTGGGGATTCCAACTTTGGACTGGACTCCACTGGTGATTCATATACATATGTTGATATCTGGAAGCTAATCTTCACCTTGGATAACATTGAAATGACATGACAGAAATATGAAATAAAACAAGAACTGGGCTGTACTTGACTTGGCTAATGGCCTTAAGAAGCATGTTAAATATTTATTTGCACTTTTGTATATAATAAGTGATTGTAAACCTTTCTTCTCTGTATTTAAAACCTTTATGTGTCTCAAATACCAGTCAGTGTTTGCTGCTTTGTGTTAAGATCAGGTATGTGGATAGAGCTCAAGGTTAGGCCCTTCTATAAAGGTTTGCTCATGTAGCGTCTAGAAAATTGTTTTTTAAATACTGTGTTTTAAAACTGTTGAAGGTTAAAATCATTAAAACTTTTTAGGACACAATTAATCTCAAGTAGTCTAATTCAAAACCAAATATGGGGATATAAGAAATAAAAGGAGTTCAAGTGTTACAGAAGCAAAATAATTGTGTCTATAACATTAGGAATTATTATCATTTTTTACAGTTGTCGGGCCATTCTAAGTCAAACCTCTATTTAGTTAATTGTCTTCAGTATCAAGAAGATTTGTAAGTTTGGAAATCTTTTTTAAATACATACAACCCTTTTTTTATATTGATTTATGAATTATAATCTAGTACATTAAGGACATTATTTTTAAATACTGTACAATAAACACAGCAATGCCATAAATAAACAATACTACAGTATATACATAATAATGATCCAGTATTCTTTTTTTATACCAAATATGTTAGTTCCTGGCAAAACAAATTTTTACTTTTTATATCCTACAGAAGGTCTATAAATTACCTTTAGACAGATTTTATGTATAAAATAATATTACACAAAAGCTTTTAAAGCAGTTGCTGAACCAAATATTCACAGTTTTTGTTATTTTGAGTGGCTATGTAATTAAATCTCTCAGAGACATAAAGTAACAAGATTTTTTTCTTCTAAAAGACTGTGTCTGTACTAATATTAGGATAAATTGTGTAGTTGAGCTATTTTCATGACTTAAGTTTTCACATTATTAATAACACATTAAATGTATCCTATGATATGTCGTATATATGTCGTATATTTTGTAAAACAAAATGTAAGAAATTTTGTGTTCTCTAAAAATTATCACTTTAAATTATACTACTCATTATTAGCAAACGATCTAATTTATGGATGGCTATACAGTACATTTTCTCTAGATGATTAATCTTGAAAATATTGAAAATTCCTTTAATATGTGTTATGTTGGTTAACGAAGTGAATAGTCCAACACACTTCAAATACTCTTTTCATTAATTTAGTTCTCTACCAAATTGTTTTTGTTGCAGGTAAATGATTTCTTGTCAGGCAAGGCTCCGTTGAATCTAACTATGCGGTTAGGAGACCACATGATGTTGATTCAGCTGCAGCTCTCCACAGTCACCCCGAGCAGCAGCAGCTCAAGCAGTTCCAGCTCTTCCAAACTCTCGTCCACCCTCAAATCAGTACCTTCCACCTCTGGAAAACATCTTAGTAAAACTCAGACAACATCCGACCCTTTAGCGTCCCTCACGTCTATCGTCAACAAGTCTATGGAGAACAGTTGTTCTTCTAATAAGTTAAAAGACAAACAAATTACTACTTCCAAGCGCAACAGTTTTTTAGCGTTATTGGATTCTCGAAAACCCGAACCTGAAGTTCCTTCGCGTTCATTAGAAGAATCGGTTAAGTCTTCTGATGAAGCTCTAGCTACTAATCCTACTACTAGTTTTATACCGGTACCAAAAGCGGAAAGTTCTGACAGCGGAGTGACAATGGATGTTGATAGTGCTGTAGTGAAAAGTGTATCAGAAGAGTCAGTGACTGGTAGTGCGTGTAAGTGTGATGCCAGCGCTTCAACGAGAGGTAGTACATCTGGGGCCAAACCCATGCTGGATACACGAGCCTTAGCTGAAGCTTCCAGAAACCTTACTCAGACATTAAAACAACTTTCATCAGAGGTTCTCACGTCCAAAGCTGACCCAGTCGAAGTGAGTTAATATCCCTTTATGCATGCAGAGTTTATTTCTTTGAAATTATTAGTAATCTGAATGTAATCTTTCATTGATAAAATATATCCCTCCTTCCATATTGATTCAGATATGAATTTGGATGGATTAATGTTGATGTCCTACATAATGTTTGTGACTCTTTGACAGAAAAAATATTAATGTAGACTTGACCTTATTTGATCTGGACATTATTTTGAAAATTATCATTTAGGAAAACGATGATTTTGGTCACAGACTTCATTTGCATTTAAGATTGTTCGTCCGTGCGCCCAGTTTAGCGCTCTATAGTATATTGCAACTGCCGCTAAGAGTAGTAAAGATCCTCACTAACAAACTAGCATTGTATTCCCCTCCCCTCTCTCCCCCTCACAGTCCCCGCCTGCCCCGGCCCGGATATTGGACAGATGGGCATAACACCCAGATTTATAGTAAACTCTAGCAATGAATTTTATATATATTATTAATCTACATTCTAGCCAAAGATGACTGTACAAATTTCAACTCAAAATTTAAACAATTATCATTTATAAAAAAATAATTGATAACACTTTATTTATAGATTTTTATATACTTTGTCCACTATATTCTCAAAATGTTAATAAATTGACATCACACATTTTTTCATGAGTTATGCACTAAAAATGCCAAATTAGTCACTTTGGGCAGCCATATCTCCATAAAAAATTTAGAATTTTTTCTTGTAAAACATTTTATTACTTACTTGGATACTAAGAACTTTATCCACAATATTTTCAAAAATAATTTTCGTTCCAACACCCTTAAGCAATTGTGCTATCTGAAATTTCATCTTTCGTAGTTAGAATATATTATCCAACCTTCCATATTTATTTAGGTATTAATTTGGACTGATAAATGTTGATATACTCAATAATGTTTTTAGCTCCTTAACAGAAAAAATGTCACTGTTTCTTAGAGTGACTTAGCCTCATTTGAGTTCAGCATTATTTGAAGGTTATTTATTTAGAGAAAGGCCACTCTAAATGACAAATATCCAATAATGAATTATATACCCCCTGCTGGAATCACAACTATTCAGATCTAATTAAACATTTGTTTTCTTTAATATGTTTGCATTCTGCAGGTTATGATTTATGTTTTTTTTCTCTCTTAAATAATATGGCCTTTAATAAGTAAGCTAATGATTATAAATACCTGCAATTTATGATTATAATATACTGTGCGTTAAAACATATAGGCCTATCATATTTTTCTAATTGATAAAGAAAAGATGCAAGTCTATGAACAGGTAACTAGAATCACTTGATTTTACCAACTAGTAAAATATTTGTCCATGCATCACAGAAGAAGCCCAACATCCTAATTCTTATTAGTATAGTTAGTTGTATGATTTCTAAAATGAGAAATTTAAGTTGTATTCTACAGTATGTTAACTAAAATAGCATGAAGTGTAGATTTAAAAAATTTTTTTAGGTATTATGGTTTCAGACTGATGTGATTTTGTTTGCTATAAGAGGTTCTGTTTATATGTATCTCATCATTTCTGACTTAGCTAGTTTTGATATCCTGTACCACATAGTTTCACATTTAATTAAGTCTTATCGGTTTATTTTAAAATCTAGTTAGTAACATTATTAGACAATGACGGAATGGAGCTGCCAGTTTCGAGCATGTTGTGTCAACAGCAGTTGCTGCAACTGGAAACGAAATTTTCAGCAGCGGGCCTTTCTCTTACTAATCAATGGTGTAACCGGGACATGTCCCCGGCCGGCGCTCTCACCCACAGCGATCTGGCAACGCCGCCTCTCTGGCGCTGCGCTGATTGCACCCCACACTCAGCGTGGGCGACGTGTCCAGATGAATTGTTTGTCAGCCGCTCCAGGCTCTGGACCTTGTCTCATCAAAGAAACTGATTGTGGTCGAGAGAGAATTTTGGAAATCTGTACTGGCGTTGATTATTGTTTGTTTCTACTAAATATCCAA
This sequence comes from Stictocephala bisonia, assembly GCA_035578905.1. Classification (NCBI taxonomy): domain Eukaryota; kingdom Metazoa; phylum Arthropoda; class Insecta; order Hemiptera; family Membracidae; genus Stictocephala; species Stictocephala bisonia. The sequence continues at coordinate 385,416 of JAQJVL010000137.1, read as the reverse complement.
AGTAAATGAAAAAAAAAAAAAATAGCTGAGACTTGACTAACTTTATTCCCGTGTTAATTAAATATCACGACATTCTTTATCGTGCGGTAATCAATTGGGTGACGTATTGATACCGTAAAATAAAGTGGGTAACCTAATAGATATCGACACAAAGCATCGTGGAAGGACTGATCGTTTGTCGGGGGCCTTTGTTCCAAAGCGATCTCTTTATTATATATTGGTGGTATATATTTGTGTTTGTGACAGAACACGTTTTTTTCGTGTCTGTCACCTTTATTTACCTCATAGTTCTGAATTTCTCGTTATCAAACTATTTCATGTTGAATCGTTTTCATTTGTCTTTGGCTCTCAAATATGAATTGCTGTAGTTTAGTTTTGTGTGTAGGCTATACGAATGAAGATGTGCCCAATCCGATTGTGTTGATAGTGAGAATTCAATGAAAATCGTTTTATTCATATGAATTTAGCTTTGTCCAATCAACTTTCTTTGTACAACTCATCTTCGTTGTATAACGTCTGTGGTGGTTTGACAGAATTTGGAACAGTGTGAACGGGCATCAGTTTTGTCTTCTCTGTGACTTGATAATGTTTGTAGGCCTTAGTTTTGAATAGCTTTATTTTAATTTCCGAGTTAGGCTTTGTTAGTTTCCATGTTGTGTTAGTTCATGATATTTCTATTAGAATACTACAGATTCGTGGCTGCATTTAGTTGAATGTTGTTGTACGTGTGCTCATGTTATTTGATGTTTTGTTTATTATATCTACGCTTTTCATGTGCCCGAATTGAACTTATGGCATTGCCTTATCCTACCATTGAAAATATAAATAATCATGTAAGTAGTCATCGCCCGTATTAGCTGTACAAAAAAAGGCGTGATCGTTGATTTTGTTTGCTGGTTTTTTAGTAGGGTTACAATAGTTAGGTGAAATTAGTTACTGTATCAGTCATAAAACCTTTCTCAGCTAATAATATATTCCACTGCAATTCCCCAACTGAGTTAGAGTTGTTGATGTTTCAATTTTTAAATGGTTAAATATAACATAATTATGATATTATGTCTTACATTTATCAAATTAGTAAAGTTGAGGTTACTTTAGATTACAGATAATAAGCCTAATTTGTCATAAATACTGTACTATTTTTAGAGGCTCGCATATAGAGCAGGGACCGTCATAAAGCATACTGTGGTGTGGGTGGTTGCTCGCTCACGCTGCTCAGTTCAGGGCTGTACTACCCACGCGCGGAAGTACAGACAAGTGAGCGGCGCTGCGTGTCCGTGCACACGTATCGGTGTCAGTACTCTCATCTCAAAGGAGATGTGTAGAAAACAGGGACCGTCATCAAGTATGCAGTGGTGTGGGTGGGTTCTCGCTCACGCTCCTCAGTTCAGGGCTGTACAACCCACGCGGAAGTACAGACAAGTGAGCGGCGCTGCGTGTCCGTGCACACGTATTGGTGTTGGTAATCTCATCTCAAAGGAGTTGTGTAGAGAACAGGGACCGTCATCAAGTATGCAGTGGTGTTGGTGGGTTCTCGCTCACGCTCCTCAGTTCAGGGCTGTACTACCCACGCGGAAGTACAGACAAGTGTGCGGCGCTGCGTGTCCGTGCAAACGTATCGGTGTTGGTAATCTCACCTCAAAGGAGTTGTGTAGAGAACAGGGACCGTCATCAAATATGCAGTGGTGTGGGTGGGTTCTCGCTCACGCCCCTCAGTTCAGGGCTGTACTACCCACGCGGAAGTAAAGACAAGTGAGCGGCGCTGCGTGTCCGTGTACACGTATCGGTCTAATTACTCTCATCTCAAAGGAGTTGTGTAGAGAACAGGGACCGTCAACAAGTATGCAGTGGTGTGGGTGGGTGCTCGCTCACGCTCCTCAGTTCAGGGCTGTACTACCCATGCGGAAGTACAGACAAGTAGTGAGCGGCGCTGCGTGTCTGTGTACACGTATCGGTCTCATTACTCTCATCTCAAAGGAGTTGTAGAGAACAGGGGTTTTCAATTTTCATTGTTAATTTGTTACATGCCGAAGTAGGGAAGACAATGTACCTATGATCCGCCTCTTGGTAGGACTGCGGCTTTTCGTAGTCTTTGGAAGCGGTTGATCCATGTCGAGAGGGGCGCATCTAAATACCCCCAGTTTGATGTGGACAGGATATCAGGCTATGGACCAGTATCCCGGAACACAGGTAACCTTTCTGGGCGCGCAGGACGAATGCGATGTCACTCAAGTCAGATCTAGATAGACTGGTGCTGGCCGTGCTTGCCTGTGACTTCTTCGGGACATCGGAGGTGTCTAGATGTCGGAGTCTAGTGTTTTCTTTTTGTCACCCATTTTTTTCTTTCTTTTTTTTTTTCAGAATATTGGTGTAAGCTAGAAATACAAATAAACAAAACATAAATAATACTCGTACTAAAAAATCATACAGTATACAGTACAATACGCTTATTTTTTTATGTCATCGAACTGATGGCAAGTTGGTTATCTACTTGAGGAAACGATTGCTTCATATTAGTTACTTAGACTAGTAAACTCGCCTTCAATACAAAATTATCAATTTTTTTCAAAAACCTGAAAGTTTGTTGGTTTTTAGCTGTGAAATCAGTTGAGTCAGATATTCCACCAGAGACTGCACAGTTCAGTCAATTGAAGCACACTTCTGGGGTTGCTGGATCGTCTCGGATCTGATATAGGTGCTTTAGTAAAGGCTGTGTTTTGGGTTAAGATAGCTCTTATAAATGACAAAGTTTTTATTGAGTTTGTTTTTGCAACATATTGTTTGCAATGAGATGTTTTTTTTAGCCAAGGTCTGTAAGTGACACGCATTTGCTCGGTCTCTATTACCATTTGTATATTTCATAGTTCTAAAGATTTTCCCCTTAACTACTGAAAATATTAAAAATCTGTACGTATTTAACATTTTATTTAACATATCACCGTGCTTATGGTCTTAATGTTACCGTACTTTTGCCTGATGAATCAAATGGCCATCTTCATCGCAATTATATTATTGTTATAATCTTTTTTTATAAAGATTGTTTCAGTGCAAATGTAAGAGTAAAATGAGTTTTGGCTGGATCCTGGACAGTGCGTGAGAGTAGTGCTTACAATGGAAGTGAAGTGACGGGTGGTGAACAGGATCTGGCCTGACCTCTGTCGGGAAGTGGAACAACTAGATGTCCCCTGTTGCCAAATTCAGGCCCTCCTGCCGGATTTCTAACTACCACAAGATTGTTTAATTGATCCTCAAATTTCAATTATTGTATTTGTAAATTTATTTGGGCTTGATTTCGTTGTTTTACGTTTACTTCAGGAGATTCATTACAATCATGGTCAAATAATCAGGTTGTCTTTAGACAATTAGTCAGGTGCGCAAGTTTCTGTTGAAGAAGGAAGGTACTTATCTAATATTGATCAGTGAGATCTTATATCAAAAACGATGTATTCACTCGTTAGGAAATATCCGGAATCACTGAACAGATTTTGATGAAATTTTGGGCTTTTGTATCATAGACAAATCAATCAAAAACTCTATGGATTTCGTGTACAATATACACAACATTACATGAAATTAGTGATTAGGTACAAAATGCCGCAAGTAACTAAACAAAATGCGTACCTTGGTACCGTATATATTCACAAAATACTGTAGAAACAATTCACTAACTTTGACTGTGCGATGAATACTCCAGAACTCTGTAAAAGCTTTTGTTTAGGAAGAACGATTTAGTTTTTTTTTTCAAACTCAGGTTTCTGGACTTTTATTGACACCCACTTAGAAAGGATTTATCGAAATTCCATTCCTAAGGGGAAGAAACTGCCCACCATCGTTTCCTTCTTTCATAAGAGTTATCGTTTGGAGAGAACCACGGTGGGACATGTAAGAAAGTGTAGAGAAACAACTCGTAGCGAAGCAAGGGCTGTCGGCTGCTGCTTTGTTGTCATCTGAAAAAAAAATCGCATCCAACTTAAAAACATATTGGTTTCAATTGAAAGGACAAGTATTATACGAATTTTTTCTTAAATTTGTGTTCTTTGAGAGATGCTTAGTGTTGTATTGTTTTACCCCATCCTGTCATCGCTAATTTCACACACCACAAATGCTCAACAACGGATGGCGGACACGAATTTTGTCATCTTTATTTTTTATCAGGTATGCGTATGGCACAGAGGATTCCGTGCTCATCTCTTGTACTCGTCATATGAGACATTACATACAACGACTTAAGGCATACACGAATATTGTCATCTTCAGTTTCTCTCAAGTATGCTTCTGTCATGGAGGATTCTGTTCTCATCTCTTACATTCGTCATATACATGTGACATTACATAGAACGACTTGAGGCATATAGGAATATTGTCATCTTCAGTTTCTCTCAGGTATGCGTCAGACATTGGGGATTCTGTTCTCATCTCTTACATTCGTCATATATATGTGACATTACATAGAACGACTTGAGGCATTTAGGAATATTTTCATCTTCAGTTTCTCTCAGGTATGTGTCTGACACAGAGGATTCTGTTCTCACCTCTTGTATTCGTCATACATATATGTGACATTACATAGAACGACTTGAGGCATATAGGAATATTGTCATCTTCAGTTCCTCTCAGGTATGCGTCTGACACAGAGGATTCTGTTCTCATCTCTAGTATTCGTCATTTATATGTGACATTACATAGAACGACTTGAGGCATAAATGAATATTGTCATCTTCAGTTTGCGTCTGACACAGAGGATTCTGTTCTCATCTCTCTTCCTCGTTATTATATGTGACATCACACACAACAAATGTAGGCATACAAGAATATTGTCATCTTGAGTTTCTATCAGGTATGTCTTAAGCATTTATAATTAATTGGCTTTCCAACGTTAATTTTATTGATCATTTGTCGCAGTGTGTTTTATGACGAAGGTATTTTACGATTATCAGATAAGTGCCTCTCATTCTCTGTCGTATGATGGAATATCAATGAGGCAATTCTAGCAATGTAAATATACTCTAGTTATGTGGAATTTAGAGCATTAGTTTCAGTGTAATGATGGTGTTTAAGATTAATTCTGATACTGAGGGAGTTAAACATACATAGTGGACTGTATGTACATTGTACAAGCAATCTATTTCACAGTGTTGTAACTTGATATTTGTCATCACTATACACTCGAGGGCGTCACACAGGAAACGTGTCATTGTGGTGAACTGCCATCGAAGTAGTGTGTGTGAAGCTGATTGAGGTCGTCTATCTATCTATATTGTACAAACAACCTATACCACGGTGTTGTAACTTGACCTTTGCCATCACTATACACTCGAGGACAGTCACACACAACACGTTAGTAATTGTGGTGAACTGCCATCGAAGTAGTGTGTGTGAAGCTGATTGAGGTCGTCTATCTATCTATATTGTACAAACAACCTATACCACGGTGTTGTAACTTGACCTTTGCCATCACTATACACTCGAGGACAAGTCACACACAACACGTTAGTAATTGTGGTGAACTGCCATCGAAGTAGTGTGTGTGAAGCTGATTGAGGTCGTCTATCTATCTATATTGTACAAACAACCTATACCACGGTGTTGTAACTTGACCTTTGCTATCACTATACACTCGAGGACATTCATTTTCGACACTTAAGTCATTGTGATGAACCGCCATTCGTGTAGTGTATGCAGCTGTCTGAGGGCGTTTATATTGTACAAACAACCTATACCACGATGTTGTAACTTGACCTTTGCTATCACGATACACACGAGGACAGTCACACACGACACGTTAGTCATTGTGGTGGTGCCATTTGTCTCAGAGAAGAAAGAAACAAAGGTCTCTTTCTTATGGCTCAGCGAATGCCTTTATAATACTTATAGATTTTTAACTAATGTACCTCTTATACATCCGTAGTAATTATTACTACGTTTAACCTTAAAGATTTGGGGGAATACAAAAAAGGACCGACAAGGTTTTGGCTCTGCAATCCGCATGGCAAACTGGAGAAATAACTACTGATACTCACATTCAGCGCAGCGACCTCTGTTTCTTTCTTCTCTGTGCATTCAAGTAGTGAATACATCTCTTTGGATTGTCTACAATAATTAACTTTGTAATACATATTGTATAAATTTGGGGTACTGAATAATAGGTCAACTTTGCAGTGTTCGTATTATTTTTTATATATTTTGCTTAGTTTCTTTTTATATTGTCATTCTACTCTATCTAAATTACAAATTTAATGTTCGATGCAACATTTATGGCAACATTTGATAGATAAAATATGCAATTTTAATAAAATAATTATGTAGTTCTGTGTTTTAAAAGCACAATATCGAAGAGTTTTGCTACCTACAAGATGATAACTAAGTGTTGTCATCCACATTGGTTGTGATGGAAATGTTACTTCCCCAGTACAGCGAGGTGGCCGAGGTGGTTTGGGAGATGTGCCGTTACCATGTAGCGGGCGGCGAAGGTACCGCTCGCCGTTCGCCTGCCCGCTCTCCACTCCCGACATGGTCGGGTCATCCACCCATTACGTGCCTAATTCCGAAATCCAATTTCAATAAACGTGTTTTGTTATAATATAAAATTAGTTTTCCCTTTAACCGATTTATGACGAAAAGAATAACATTTTTCATTTCAGTCAACTACGTAACGTACCGCCTCTGTACCTCCGGACTACTGCAAACTTGCGTCACAAATTTGGTGTGGATTTCACACATATTTTCAATTGTAAGATGTTTTTATTAATAAATTCCATTATTCCCGTCTTTCAGATCCGATCACCCCTAGAACTACCGTCAACCAAATACACGTTTGGTGGTATGACCCTCCCGACCACCAATGACACCCTCCCAACCACCATAGAGGTACCTCTGGTATTAACCCCCTCCAGTCAACCATAAACATATTGGTGGTATTGACCCTCTCATCCAACAAAGACGTACCTGAGGTATTGACACTCATCCACCATAGACGTACCTGTGGTATTGTCTCTCCCGTCCACCATAGACCTGTCTGTGGTATTGACTCTCTCATCCACCATAGACGTACCTGTGGTATTGTCTCTCCCGTCCACCATAGACCTGTCTGTGGTATTGACTCTCTCATCCACCATAGACGTACCTGTGGTATTGTCTCTCCCGTCCACCATAGACCTGTCGGTGGTATTGACTCTCTCATCCACCATAGACGTACCTGTGGTATTGTCTCTCCCGTCCACCATAGACCTGTCTGTGGTATTGACTCTCTCATCCACCATAGACGTACCTGTGGTATTGTCTCTCCCGTCCACCATAGACCTGTCTGTGGTATTACTCTCTCATCCACCATATACGTATATGTGGTAGTGAGTCTCCCGTTCAACATAGACATACTTGTGATATTAACTCTCCTGTCCACCATAGATATACTGGTGGTATTACCTTTCTCCTTCTACCATAGACACCCTGGCAGAATTTACCCTCCCCTCCACCATAAACATACTGGTAGTATTGACCCTCCCGTTCACGGACGGGTATTTACTCTCCCGCCCACCATATACCTACCGATGATAATGACTCCCTTCCACCGTAGACGTACCGGTGATATCGACGCTCCCATCGACCATTGAAGTACCTGTGGTATACACTCTCCCGTCTATCATAAACATGCCTGTGTTATTTACTCTTCAGTCCTCCATAGACGTATGTCTAGTATTCGTACGATTGATATATAACGAGTATTCGTAGTATTGACTCCCGTTCACTATAGATAAACTGTAGGTCCACGTCCAGAGATTCCTTATGTCCACCATAGACACGCTCGTGGTATTGACCCTCCCGTCCACTATATACATACTGGTGGTATTGACCCAATGATCACTTACCTGTGGTATTGAGCCTCCCTTCCACCATAGACACACTGGTGGTAATGACCTCCCGTATGTCATTACTTGAACCTCTCGTCCACCTAAACCTAGATGCACTTGTGGTATTTACCCTCCCTTCCACGCTAGACACGCTGGTGGTATTGACCCTCCCGTCAACACTCACCATATACGTACCTGTGGTACTATATAACACTCACCGTCCACTGAAGACGTACCTCCCGTCGACCATAGACACTGTATTGACCCTCCCATCCACCATAGACTTACATATGGTATTACCTTCCCATTCACCATAGACGTACCTGTGGTATTTTCCTTCCCACTCACCATAGACGTACCTGTGGTATTCATTCACTCTTCCGTCTATCAGACATAACTGTGATATTCATTCTCCCGTCCACCATATACCCTACCTGTGGTTTTGACCCTCTCGTCCGTACCTAGATTTACCTATGGTATACCCTCCCGTCCACCATTACGTACCTGTGCTATTGACTCTCCCGTCCACTATATACGTACCGATGAATAACCCCCCCCCCCCCCCGTCTACCATATGTGCTATTAACCCTCCTGTCCCTCATAGTCGTGTCTGTGCTATTGATCTTCCCTTTACACCGTAGACTTACCTGTGTTATTGACCCTCTCTTTCCCCTTAGGCTTACCTTTTGCTATTAACTCTCCCGTCTACCATATATAGACGTAACTGTGGTATTGAACAATGTCTGTGGTATAACAATTGTATTGAGGTATTGATCCTCCCGTCCATCATGGATGTTCTGGTTGTATGAATGAATCTTTCCATAGATAGCCTTTACAGTGGTTTTGGGTCTGCTGTCCACCAATGACATACCAGTGGTAATAACCTACTCTCCCAAACACTTACTGAGGGTATACCACCATACGTCTATATTAAGGTGGATTTGTACTACCGAACGAACAGAACCGTCTCTTCATTCAGTGGTTGTCAGGATCAAAAACATTTTTCAGTGGATTACAAATAGATTGTCCTTCGGTTCAGACAATCGTCAGGATACCTGGACCGACGTCGTCTCTGAGGGAGGAAGAGGCGCCAGGGAGAGTGAGTAGGTCGTGTCCAGGACGCTCGCTGTTTGTGGGTCAGCCGTGCCACTAGGCCAAACGGTACAGATACCGCTACCGCTAGCTCTCGCCTCCTCTCTCCTACCCCTATCTCATCGGTATCAACCTGTAAACTAAAGTGAGAATGAAGGTGTCTATCTTAACGTGGTTTTTGTGTTACGCAATATATTCTCGTGAATTGAGTTAAAGCATTTTGGACAATGGCATTTTTGTCCTTGAAGACATGCACCCCCCTTTGTTCAATAAAGGCTTAGTTCAGTTGTCCTGACAATTAATTAAATATTGTGTTTTTAATTCAAATGCATTTATATAAGTTCCGGAAAGGGTTGTGAGCATGTGAGGGCGTCAATGAAGATATGGTCGTCAACCGGACTATTAAGTCGCTCATCTCTTCGCTGTAGTACCGATGTCGAGACAAATAAATTATAATAATCCTTTCGGTAATCGAATAGTCAGGGTATCTTTGAAATAGACGTTTTTTTACTGAAAATGCTTGGTTGCCTTTTTTTTTGAACGGTCGGCGGAGTATTAAAGTAATTTCAGTATTAAAGCAATTATCAGACATTCGTAGCTTGTCTTTCCATCTATGTGGTGAACATCGTGGACAGTGGCTGTCATTTTTGGTCGTGCTCGACTTGCGACAATTAGTAACTGGTCTCATAAAGAATTGCTGGTGCTGCGACAATATACCTGCAGCCGTGCCATCAAGGTAATAAAGTTTTCTGATCTCAAATTATAAAATGAATGTTTGTTTTTCTTGTAATAGGTCCAAGTATTTTTGCAATTAACGCTGTATTTACGGCATGTCGAAATCCAAAAGCCGTTGGCAAAGGTCTTGTGCCCTCCTCCAAATACGTTGACAGTCCACGTATACTGGATATTTTCTTTTTACACAGCTTTTATGCTGAATGCGTCTTGGCATATTTGATTAACTATAATTGGATGGGCTACTTAAAATTGAGAATTTTCGCAACTCGAGAACCTGTTTGCGAAAACGCTTTGGGACACCTTGACTAACGCAGGTGCAATCTCGTTAACCGCCGTAATTTTTAGTAGGCCAAGCCCAGACGGCTGTCCATAAATTTATAAATTTAGTAAGTAATTTAAAAATTTACTTATTAGTCATAAAACATTCATCGAACACTGGCTGTACTCGTGGTGTTCAGATATATCTAACACATGACACATCCTTTATCTTCCTCACGTACTAACACTTCAAACATTCATAACAAATTATTATTTTTGAACTAAATCATAAAGCAGTAAATATGGATTAGACTAAGTTAATATCCCATTAGTCTGTTCACACGTTAAATCATAAAATGTAAGTGATTTTATAATATAATTAAGTTTTAAACGGATTACTTTGTGTAAATAATTTTGACACGTGTTCGGAGCGTATTTATACTGTATACTGGCTCCATTTAAACATGCAAGATTTTCATTCATACTAAACTTGAAAGTTTATATCACCATTTTAAGCTGCCTTGTAATATACTTCACTCTAGGGGGTAATCTTTGTCACTACAATGCCCACTGTGGGCCGCTTTACCCAACACAGCTTGAACGTTGGATAATGTTAAACCCCCGGTTTAGTCTGAGAATGACTTTCCCCAAACGCTAAACTTATTTTAACTGTGCTTTGGTTTAAACCTTGTAGACAGATGATATAAAAAATTTTGCGCCGTTTAACTTTTGAGTACTGTCGTCTGCATCCGTACCAGAGCTGTTTGGGGGTTATTTTATTGACCAATATCTTAACAATTGAGGGCGTTATTCCTGTAGTTAATAAATCAATTGTTCACATTTGTGGATTATGGAACATTTTATAATAGTTGAATTCTTAATGGATGTTCATGAACATTGAAGTTCTTTGGACACGGGAGCTGATCTGTTACTCTTACTCCGAATCTGTATAATACTGTACAGCAGTATTAAAAATATACCACGTATATGTTATGTAAAAGTTCTACACCAAGTTATTATTTAATTTTTTTTATGAAAGCATCCTGTGATATTTGTTGACTTTCCCCACCAAACACTTACATTACATATTATTTCCTTCTCCTATACTTAGAGAGATCCATTTCTATGTATAATTTCCATGATAGATTTACATAAGATATGTAGAATAGCACCTTCCATCAAATACTAGTAATAAAAACAAACAAGCCACTTTGAAACGACTGAGAAAAATTCAAATTCTCCAAATATGTCCTAAACCACCCGTCATACATGTCAGTATTAATGCTTTATAATAATAGACGTACCTAAAGTGGATAGTTGGATGTTGTGTATGTCTCGCGGATGAGTGTGGGTGGTTGTGTAGCCAATGGGTGGGGGTGGGCAGGTTGGTGGGGTTTGTGCAATATTGTGAGATACCGTGAACGGACTGCGAACGTCAATATAGTTGAGTATGGGCGAGAGAGTGAACTATACGCTACATTCCGTATTTGTATCAGACAACAATCTAACTATACATTACTTAAAATCCCTAAATGATATGCATCATTATATGACGAGTATCAACATAGGATTTAGGAATACTGTATTTATACAATCATTATATAACGCATTATTGTACGCTCAATCATTAAAGCCATCGTTGGTCGTCTATACCAGGCACGTTTCAACATTAGGAATATGTGAATACAATCAGTAGAGTACATTTTACTGTATGCTCAATCATTAAAGCCATCGTTTGTCGTCTATACCAGGCACGTTTCAACATTAGGAATATGTGAATACAATCAGTAGAGTACATTTTACTGTATGCTCAGTTATTAAAGCCATCGTTTGTCGTCTATACCAGGCACGATTCAATATAAGGAATATGTGAATAAATCAGTATATCATTAAAGCCATCGTTTGTCGTCTATACCAGGCACGTTTCAACATTAGGATATGTGAATACAATCAGTAGAGTACATTTTACTGTATGCTCAATCATTAAAAGCATCGTGTGTCGTCTATACCAGGCACGATTCAATATAAGGAATATGTGAATAAAATCAGTAGATAACACTTTACTGTATGCACATTCATTACAGCCATCGTTCGTCATCTATACCAGGCACGTTTCAACATTAGGAATATGTGAATACAATCAGTAGAGTACATTTTACTGTATGCACATTCATTAAAGCCATCGTTCATCGTCTATACCAGGCACGTTTCAACATTAGGAATATGTGAATACAATCAGTAAATAACATTTCACTGTATGCACATTCATTAAAGCCATCGTTCGTCATCTATACCAGGCACGTTTCAACAAAGCCATCGTTCGGCGTCTATACCAGGGATAACTACCGGCTGTTCATTTGTCATTGGGCTATTTATTAATGATATATACGGTACTTTCTAAGCAATACTCGGCCTTAGCTTGTAACATTGATTGCACATGTTCATCTGCATTCATCCAACTCTCCCGGAATCCACATTTGGATATATCTTAACGATCGGCGTCGAATAAATAAGACTTTGCTCTGCAAGTCCCTCATCAAAGATAAAGCCGAGCGTCTCGGCGTGATTCACAGTTCCCGTTTCCATTATCAGGAACGGAATCGTGTGACGGTCGACTTGTTTGGGTTTCTTTCAGGCAATCTACCGTCCTACTTCAACGTCCGCTGAGTCGGCTCCACCGTCTTGCACAATGTAGCGAGGCCTTCACGAACGAGTATTGCCTGGTTCGTGGCTGCTCCTTTTTGTTTACATGTTAACATCTGCCCCACGCATTCTTTTGGCTCTGTACGTTGCCCTCGCAGGGCCGACGACATATACATGAATAGATGCATATCTTAATATCCCCTCTTCATTCCTTGAAACAATGTTCACTAGCTGTGATAGTTTCCACTTAGAGTCCTTATTGTTTCTCATATTCTGCATTCTTTGCACTACCTGAGATATTTGTTTTCGTATCCGTTACAATTATTTTTGTTGTGTATTTAGTGCCCTCGGTTATTAGTTAAATGCACCAATTCTGATGTACACTAAAATAAACGTCTTCAATCGTCCTTATACCAGTCGGTTGTTATTTAAGTAGAGGGCCTTTTCGATTACCAGGCTTAACGTAATGTGAGTGGCTGAATTGTAAAGATATTCTTTTTATTTTACACCCGAAAAATCACAACATCAGGTGTTAAAGTAAGTTACTCGATCTAATCGGTTCGCATGTTGCAAGTAAGTGACATACTATCTGCATACTATACCGACATAGCCACTGCGCAGTGGGTGACGTAGAAGTGATTTGTTTTTTTAGTTAGAGTGGAAAATCGATAAGATAAACCCGTGTTTTTATTCAAATCAAGTGAAATATGAACTACGGCGAGAAACAAACTCTCGTCATAGAAAACCGTTATAAAACAAAGGTTTGTGAACTGTTTGTTCTGTGTTGTTGCTAACCTTAATTTGTTTCTTCAGAACTAACTAATAGAGTTTTAATTGTTCACTGATACGGATTCAGTGGAATCTGTTTATACTCCCTAGACGCCTTCCGTCACAGAGTATCTATAATTGTCACAGTTCAACGTGTTCTCCATGGATCTCATACAATCTATGCCGATCTCCCACCTGGGGCAATGCTGGTTCCTAAAGAATTTGACATCACTAGACTAGACTTTTACGTATTTAACGCTGATTAACCAAGAAGTGCGTTGCCAGACAGCTTAAAACATACGTAAATAGACAGGACAAGGTTTTCAGATAAAGAGAACTAGGCTTCATTTCCTTTTAATTTTCGTACAAAATCATATTATAAATTTCATCTAGAAATTTAATTCAGATAGTGTATTTTTGCATTATGATTATTATTCATTTATATTATTAAAAACGCCGAGATGGACGAAGAATTTATGAGGAATCCGAACCACGTATAATTGGTCTGATTTTCAGATACTTGACAAGCCTCATGCGTAGTTCTCTTTTAAACGTTTTATAACAATTTCGACGCGTTTACATTGTCAGAAGTGACTAAGGGTAGTTGATATAGTAGACCACGTAGTAGATACTGAAGAGGTTCAGTCGGCCAAACTGTATCCATCAATAATTCTCACTGGAGTGACGAACTCCGCAGTCCATACCCTAAATCCGAGTTCTTAACACCAGGCTCTTTCGTAGTAGCGGGAGGAGAGGAACCTGTGCAACGCTTGTCAAGGTGTTGATGAACATCAATATGTTTAACCGACTGACAAAGTGGAACATGTCGGGAGGATAAAAGAGCAAGGACTATCTGCAGACTTTGGTCGAACTCCACCTTGAAATAGGCTGAAATATAAATCGAATTGAACCCCAAAATGATTTTATTGAACGTACATGCATTAGTTTGTTCTTGTAGGGTTGCGGTTTCTTGGAGATAAAGATCTCTGAGCATGCAGTGAGGCGCTGCACAGAGAAAGAAGAAACTGAGGTTGCTTTCTTATGGCCGCAGTGAACTCAGTGGCATTTATAAACATATTACAACTAATGTACATCTGTAGTAATAATTACTACGTTTATCATTGAGGATTCGGAGCTAATAAGGGAGGGATTGAAAAGTTGCTGGCCATGTCATCGCATGGCAAACTGGAGTATTAACTACTCGACACTCTGCGCACTATTGAATACGACCTCTGTTTATTTATTCTCTTTGTGCGCTGACAAAATACTGTTTATAGTTGTTTGCTTAGCAAATGATAAACTGACATCGTTGCAAAGTGATTTACCACTTTTAGTATGGTCCATGTCCGTATACAATTGGCTGATTTAATATTTATTAGAGTCGTCTATGCTTATTAGGTTTTGAATATGGAAACGAGGGTGTCTACATTAAAGTCCTGATAAGTTAAATTTTTAAAATTACATAAAAGCAATTTAAAATTAAAATTGTGATCTAAAATTCGATATATCTCATACATGTGATTCGATCGTCCCCTATATACGATTGCGCCGATCACATGACGTCATCGGACAGATGCAGTGACATGCACAGTATTGATTGCGTCAAGCATGCACTGTCCGTGGGTTACGCCCTGCCGAGGCAATTCTCACTCCCTCTTGTCTATTAATACTGCCGACTCTTATTTATATTGTAAGACAAACGTGGATTGATTACATCAAACATTACCGCATCGTGCGTCAGCCGGGACTGTTTTTTCACCCGCTTCTTTATACGGTGATTTACTGTATGAGGATATGATGAGATAGGATGAGCGTGGATAACCTGTGTAGACTTATTCTCCTCACAAAGAGCCATTTTTAAATAGCTATTATAATAGGCCAGGTCAGTACGTGAGAGTTGTCGGAGGCGAGAGAATCTGAATTACGTGAGAATCGCTATGGGCTAGAGAATATGAATCACGTAGGAATTGCCGAGGGCAAGGGATTCTGAGAATCGAAAGAGGTCAGCGGCAAGAAAGTGTCACTTGAAAACTGCCAAGGGCAAGGGATTCTAAACCGAGTCAGGGACAGGGGAATCTGAATCACATGAGAATTGCTAAGGGCAAGGGAC
This sequence comes from Stictocephala bisonia, assembly GCA_035578905.1. Lineage (NCBI taxonomy): Eukaryota > Metazoa > Arthropoda > Insecta > Hemiptera > Membracidae > Stictocephala > Stictocephala bisonia. Next base: position 369,963 of record JAQJVL010000137.1, on the reverse strand, counting down.
TCTGTATCACGTAAGAATTGCCAGGATCAAGGGAATCTGAATACCGTGGGGATTGTTAGGGTCCAGGGAATCTGAATCATGTGAGAATTGCTAGGGGCGAGGGACTTTGTATCACGTTGGGATTGCTAGGGGTGAGGGTCTTTTTATCACGTAAGAATTGCCAAGGGTCAGGGAATCTGTATCAAGTGGATATTGCCAGGGGCCAGGGAATCTGTATCAAGTGGATATTGCCAAGGGTCAGGGAATCTGTATCAAATGGACATTGCCAGGGGTCAGGGAATCTATGTCACGTGGGAATTGCCAGGGGCCAGGGAATCTGTATCACATGGACATTGCCAGGGGCCAGGGAATCTGTATCAAGTGGATATTGCCAGGGGCCAGGGAATCTGTATCAAGTGGATATTGCCAGGGGCCAGGGAATCTGTATCAAGTGGATATTGCCAGGGGCCAGGGAATCTGTATCGCGTGGACATTGCCAGGGGCCAGGGAATCTGTATCAAGTGGATATTGCCATGGGCCAGGGAATCTGTATCACGTGGATATTGCCAGGGGCCAGGGAATCTGTATCAAGTGGACATTGCCAGGGGTCATAGAATCTCTATTAAATGGACTTTGCCAGGGGCCAGGGAATCTGTATCACGTGGACATTGTCAGGGACCAGGGAATCTGTATCAAGTGGATATTGCCAGGGGTCAGGGAATCTGTATCAAGTGGATATTGCCATGGGCCAGGGAATCTGTATCACGTGGACATTGCCAGGGGCCAGGGAATCTGTATCAAGTGGACATTGCCAGGGGTCATAGAATCTCTATGAAATGGACTTTGCCAGGGGCCAGGGAATCTGTATCACGTGGACATTGTCAGGGACCAGGGAATCTGTATCAAGTGGATATTGGCAGGGGCCAGGGAATCTGTATCAAGTGGATATTGCCATGGGCCAGGGAATCTGTATCAAGTGGATATTGGCAGGGGCCAGGGAATCTGTATCAAGTGGATATTGGCAGGGGCCAGGGAATCTGTATCACGTGGATATTGGCAGGGGCCAGGGAATCTGTATCACGTGGACATTGTCAGGGACCAGGGAATCTGTATCAAGTGGATATTGCCAGGGGTCAGGGAATCTGTATCAAGTGGATATTGCCATGGGCCAGGGAATCTGTATCACGTGGACATTGCCAGGGGCCAGGGAATCTGTATCAAGTGGACATTGCCAGGGGTCATAGAATCTCTATGAAATGGACTTTGCCAGGGCCAGGGAATCTGTATCACGTGGACTTTGCCAGGGAATCTGTATCACGTGGATATTGGCAGGGGCCAGGGAATCTGTATCAAGTGGATATTGGCAGGGGCCAGGGAATCTGTATCAAGTGGATATTGCCATGGGCCAGGGAATCTGTATCACGTGGACATTGCCAGGGGCCAGGGAATCTGTATCAAGTGGACATTACCAGGGGTCATAGAATCTCTATGAAATGGACTTTGCCAGGGGCCAGGGAATCTGTATCACGTGGACATTGTCAGGGACCAGGGAATCTGTATCAAGTGGATATTGCCATGGGCCAGGGAATCTGTATCAAGTGGATATTGCCATGGGCCAGGGAATCTGTATCAAGTGGATATTGGCAGGGGCTAGGGAATCTGTATCACGTGGATATTGGCAGGGGCCAGGGAATCTGTATCAAGTGGATATTGCCATGGGCCAGGGAATCTGTATCAAGTGGATATTGGCAGGGGCCAGGGAATCTGTATCACGTGGATATTGGCAGGGGCCAGGGAATCTGTATCAAGTGGATATTGGCAGGGGCCAGGGTATCTGTATCACGTGGACATTAAGAATAAGAATAAGAATAAGAAAATCTTTATTCACATAATAAGTTTTTTATAAAACAGTTTGCCATGTGCACAAGGCACGCTCGGCTAAAATGAAATTGAAGAATACATTTAAAATTAAACTTAGTCTTCTAGCAGTCTTACTTCACTATTTCTACATCAAAAATATAAAGGAAACACAACACTGTTAATTATTTTAAACTAAAACATGAAACATAATATATACATTACACATTTAAACATATGCCATAAATATACTAACAATGTATTAATACTATAAGATTCAATAAGCATATACAAGGTTTCTAATCTATTGTTTGAAGTAATTTTTTTAAGTTTGTCTTGTAATTAGAAAGTTTTTCATTAATATTAAGATTTTTTAAAAATTTATTAAACATTAAAGTGCATTTAAAATAACATTGGTTTCTACTAGTTTCTTTTTTGTACAGAGGAAAAATCAACATTTTATTACTGACATGCCTAGTGTACTTAATAACGTTTACATGATTAAAAATTGAACTATATTTTTTGACAAACATTAAAATTGAATATGTGTAAATACGGTTGAAATTCATGACATTAAGAAAGTTAAAAAGTTCAGCAGAGGGATGAAACTTTCCTACGCTACAAACTGTACGAATGGCATGTTTCTGTACTATAATTAGTGGTTTTAAAATATCTTTGAAAGTACCTCCCCAGTGTACAATTCCATACCTCAGGGTGGATTCAAACCAAGATAAGTACAATGTACGTAAATCAAGGGGGTACAAAAAACCTCTCATATGGTAGAGACTATAGTTGATTTTCCGTAATTTTGTTACAAGAAATTCCAAATGAGAGTGCCACCTCAAATCAGAATCAATGAATATACCTAAATATTTAACTTTTTCACTAAAATCTATTTTTACACAAGTACACTCATAGATGCAAGCATGAGAGTGGCATTTGATATTTAATTCGTTTTTATATTTACTCACTGTTGATGGTTTGTATGAAAAGATAATTGAGCTAGATTTCTTTGTATTTATTAAAAGTCTATTTTTATTAATCCAGTTTGAAATTTTTAATAAATCTTTATTTATTTTGCTTTCTAAAATTTCAAAATTATTAGCAGAACATACTAAACTACTGTCATCTGCAAAAGCAAAAACTTTAGAGTTTAGGTTTAAAGACAGTAAATCATTCAAAAATATGACAAACAGGTTTGGTCCGAGAATTCCACCCTGAGGTACTCCAAACCTCACAGGTAACGTCTTACTGTAAACCCCATTAATCCTCACTATTTGATTTCTACCGAACAAAAAAGATTTGAACCATCTTAAGGAGTTGTTTCGGACTCCATATTTTTCTAATTTATATATTAAAAGGTCCAGATCGACGAGGTCAAACGCCTTAGTAAAGTCAAGATAAACGGCCAAAGTAGGTTTCCGCTCATCGACATTATTGACAATTTCTGTTATATGTCTCTCTAGTGCTAAATCTGTGCTTTTATTTTTTATAAAGCCATATTGATGGGGTGAAAATAGGCAATGATGAGTAAAAAAATTTACAAGTTGTACCTTTATACAGTTTTCTAGAATCTTAGATATGCTGTTTTGTAAAGAGATTGGTCTGTAATGGTTAATAAATTTTGGATCCTCAGCTTTATAAATTGGCACAACAAGAGATGTTTTTAGAAGATCAGGATATGTTGCGGTTGTAATAGACAAGTTAATAATGTGAAGTAGAGACGGCAAAAGTGTAGGGAGATTACGTTTAATAGTTAGAATAGATATGCCGTCCAGACCAACAGATCTTTTGTTGTTCATTGACCAGATAATGTTTACTAGTTCAACTGCTGATACTTCGGAAATTGCACACTCATGGTCAAAGGTCTCCATCTCTGGTCGTTCAAACATGTCCGAACCGAATGCCTGACTGATCAAATGACTCGGCATTTCTGTGAAGTGTTTGTTGAAGGCATTTGCAACGAGCCCCTCATTACCCTCTACCGAAACTTGTTTACCTTCAACAATAAAGTCTTTAGAATGTTGAACTTCTTTTCGTGTAATGGATTTGACTATTTTCCAATATTCTCGAGAATTTCCATTACTTTGTTTAATTTTATTTGAATAATAACTAAGTTTTTCTTTTTTTACAAGCAAATTGCACTCTCTAGAAAGTTGTTTATATCTTCCTTCTAATTCCGCATCCTCCTTATTAATTCTAAATATTTTAAAAAGATAATTTTTTTCATTTATTTTTTTAATTAGATAATTTGAAATCCAAGGATTTCGTTTTCTGATTTTTCTATTAGAATGTTTTATATAATAAGATTGCTCCAATGCAGAATTATAAATATTATAAAAATTTGAAAGGCACGTATTAACATTAGAAGAGTTTTTAACAGTTGACCAGTCTTGGGCTGCTAATCTTCTACTTAAAAAATTATAATCTACCGTTCTTATACACTCATATTTATATGGATTAATATTTACAGATTTACAATTAATTAAAATACCTGAATGATCCGTTAAATCCAAATGTTCCAATTTACAATCAAAAACTAACTTATTACAGTCTCTTATAAAAACATGATCCAAACATCTTTCTCCCCTAGTTGGCTCGTTAACATAAGAAACAAAGCCCAGTGAAGAAAGCATTGACAAAAACGTTTCAGCTGTATTATCTTTTTCCAAAATACAATAATTTAAATCCCCAAGCAATATACTAGGTCCCGATAAATTCAGTAAAATTTGTTCAACCTCATCATGAAACTGCTGAAATCTGCAATTACAATTCCTGTAAAACCCTAAAATGTTTAAATTTTGTTTGATTTGATTTACTTGAAGTTGTAATTTTAATAAAATTCCCTCTGCATCCGTATAAAGAAAATTATTATATTCATACTTAAAACAGCTATTGACGTATATTACAAGTCCCCCGGACGCATTACTTAATCTATCTTGTATTAATAAATCATAACCAGTTATTGAAAATTTACTGATTTCGGAAGAGGTAATCCACACCTCCGACAAAACAATAATGTGAATAAACAAAACAACATTGCCAGGGGCCAGGGAATCTGTATCAAGTGGACATTGCCAGGGGCCAGGGAATCTGTATCACGTTGACATTGCCAGGGGCCAGGGAATCTGTATCAAGTGGATATTGCCATGGGCCATGGAATCTGTATCAAGTGGATATTGTCATGGGCCAGGGAATCTGTATCAAGTGGATATTGGCAGGGGCCAGGGAATCTGTATCAAGTGGATATTGCCATGGGCCAGGGAATCTGTATCAAGTGGATATTGCCATGGTCCAGGGAATCTGTATCAAGTGGACATTGCCAGGGGCCAGGGAATCTGTATCACGTGGATATTGGCAGGGGCCAGGGAATCTGTATCAAGTGGATATTGGCAGGGGCCAGGGAATCTGTATCACGTGGACATTGCCAGGGGCCAGGGAATCTGTATCAAGTGGACATTGCCATGGGCCAGGGAATCTGTATCAAGTGGACATTGCCAGGGGCCAGGGAATCTGTATCACGTGGATATGGGCAGGGGCCAGGGAATCTGTATCAAGTGTACATTGCCAGGGGCCAGGGAATCTGTATCACGTGGACATTGCCATGGGCCAGGGAATCTGTATCAAGTGGACATTGCCAGGGGCCAGGGAATCTTTATCACGTGGACTTTGCCAGGGGCCAGGGAATCTGTATCACGTGGATATTGGCAGGGGCCAGGGAATCTGTATCACGTGGACATTGCCAGGGGCCAGGGAATCTGTATCAAGTGGACATTGCCATGGGCCAGGGAATCTGTATCAAGTGGACATTGCCAGGGGCCAGGCAATCTGTATCACGTGGACTTTGCCAGGGGCCAGGGAATCTGTATCACGTGGATATTGGCAGGGGCCAGGGAATCTGTATCACGTGGACATTGCCAGGGGCCAGGGAATCTGTATCAAGTGGACATTGCCATGGGCCAGGGAATCTGTATCAAGTGGACATTGCCAGGGGCCAGGGAATCTGTATCACGTGGAAATTGTTAGGGGCCAGGGAATCTGTATCACGTAGACATTGCCAGGGGCCAGGGAATCTGTATCACGTGGATATTGGCAGGGGCCAGGGAATCTGTATCACGTGGACATTGCCAGGGGCCAGGGAATCTGTATCAAGTGGACATTGCCATGGGCCAGGGAATCTGTATCAAGTGGACATTGCCAGGGGCCAGGGAATCTGTATCACGTGGACTTTGCCAGGGGCCAGGGAATCTGTATCACGTGGATATTGGCAGGGGCCAGGGAATCTGTATCACGTGGACATTGCCAGGGGCCAGGGAATCTGTATCAAGTGGACATTGCCATGGGCCAGGGAATCTGTATCAAGTGGACATTGCCAGGGGCCAGGGGCCAGGGAATCTGTATCACGTGGAAATTGTTAGGGGCCAGGGAATCTGTATCACGTAGACATTGCCAGGGGCCAGGGAATCTGTATCACGTGGACATTGTTAGGGGCCAGGGAATCTGTATCACGTGGAAATTGTTAGGGGCCAGGGAATCTGTATCACGTGGAAATTGTTAGGGGCCAGGGAATCTATCAAGTGGATATTGCCAGGGGCCAGGGAATCTGTATCACGTGGAAATTGTTAGGGGCCAGGGAATCTATCAAGTGGATATTGCCAGGGGCCAGGGAATCTGTATCAAGTGGATATTGCCAGGGGCCAGGGAATCTGTATCAAGTGGATATTGGCAGGGGCCAGGGAATCTGAATACCGTTTAAATTTGTTGAAATACTGACGAGGTTAGTCTTACCCCTCCCAAAGTCGAAAAGCACCCCTTGCATTCAATGGTGTACGTGCAAGTATTGGTTTACTCTTTCCATTTAAAATGATTTTAATTTTACAGATTTCTTCTTAATCTTCAGAAATAGGAGCGTTTGACTATTCACTCTATGTATAAATGTCATCAACGCTGACAGTTGTGTTTTGAAGTAATCCTTGACAATCAATTAAAGTTAATATAAGAATCAACAGTGGTTGATTGATGAATTATACCACAATACCAAATGAAAGTTCTTATTAACTTGAGACTCCTGTAAGACATATTAATTTTATGAAGCCTTCTTTGCTCTATATTATTGTACACGTATTTCATGTAAATTGTACAACGATACTGCGAGTGCCATTAGCAGTGCCAGGCAGCAGAGCTTACGTAGCCAGTTCGCTCTCTTGGTTTGACAAGGTTCTAACTGCATCCAAGTATGTGTTGAGAAAAACGAGTTTAAAGTTTTGACTAGTTATAACTTTTTCATTTATGGTATAATTTAATATTTGTTTCATCAATTATATTAGAGGGGTATAATTTACAGAATCCACATTAAATAATGAAAAAATATTATTTAATTTATGTCTTTTTTAGCATAGTCAAATGCAGTTAGAACCTTGGTCAAAACGGATATGACTTTCGGGAAACAAACATAGTTGTAACTGCACATAGAACTTTGTCAAAGTAACAACTTTAATATATAAATTAAAATTGTGTGGTACAAAGTTTCAGCTCAATAAAAAAATTTGTGAAAATGAGTGAAAGTTAGTTAATGTTGAAACATGATACATGGAATGGTTAATTCAAATGGAATATAGCATTATAATATTCCCTATCCTGTATTGGCATGAAGGGAAATGCCGCTTTTATGTCTTTTTTCTTCTCATCACTTATTCCTTTTGTAGGTTTTTGAGGTTTTGGTGTTACCTGGATCGCATTCAAACTTGTACACTCTGAAGTAGTCTTCTTCTTGGTTTGTTTTTTCACATTTCTGTCGGGTGTCTCACCAAACTTTATATTTGCTGAATTTTCTGGCTCAAACTTGTCATGCGATGATTTGTAGTTTACGGTGTGTAGGGTTCTTGTAAATTTTAAAAATGCCACTCTAGCGAATGGTACAGCCTTATAGTTTAGAAGTTTTGCAGTTCCTTGAAAATCTTTGAAATCATCAGGCTTCATTTGTATCACACGATATGGGTTTCGTGGACTGATCTGTTTTAAGATTCGAATCAAGCCGATTGGGAAGAAGAAATCACTTTGTTCATGGCTTTTTCAATGACGCTGTGAATACTATCAATTTTTTGAACGCAGGAATGTCCTGGCAGAGAGTACTTCATTGTAACTGAAGTTACTTGGGAATTTTCCTTGATAAAATGCATAACTGCATTTGAAATTACAGTATTGAGTTCCTGTTTTGAGGAATACAGGAGTCCGACCATGTTGTCAGTTCAGTTGGATCATTTTCATGAGCTAGTACAGTCAAAATTTTGTAAAAGGCACTGGCAATGTCATTATCAGCACGGTCAGATAAATTTTCACTCCACAAGACACAATAAACTTGATTGGTAGGCGTGTAGTAAGCTGTCAGGTTGTATATGTTTAACTTTCTAAGGTAAAAAAACTACTAATATTAGCATGTGGAGTAAGGATGACGTTTTCGAGGTCAAATAATAAAACGGGATTATCTTTTTTTTCCTTCTCCTCTTTCCTAACCTTTCGCATGTTAGTTTTGGATGTTTGATGTGCATCATACTCATACTGAATCTCATCTGTCATTGTCTTTGTTTGTTTTGCCACTTTATATTTTTCGCAAAGGTCACATCTGTCGCTTTTGGGGACATGAAATCCAAGGTTGAACTGTGTGACAAAAAGTCTGTAGTACATTGATTTTCTAACTGCACTAGTTGTTCCTCACTACATTTTTTAAGATACAATTCATACACTTTACCAATACTTAGATGGGAACCCAAATATTCTCGTTTGGTATGTGCTCTGCAGTAGTGTGACTCAACTATGGGGAAGGATTTTATGTGTTCTATAACTACTACTGGATCTCCTTTGGGTACTCTCCTACTGGAAACGTAAACATAAAACGTAAACAAAGCCGCCACAGTAAGAACGAAACAATGAAACAGCTGATGCCGTACAGTTAGAACCTTGTCAAAGTAGAGCCCTTCAGAAATATTTTCCAGTTAGAACTATGGCACTCTGGTATTTCGTTTATTATCCAACAGATCGCATTCTAAGTCACTTTCTATAATAGGTCAGGTTATGGGGAGTTCCATGCTGACATTAACTCAATTTCGACCATTTTGTTAGTTAGAACCTTGTCAAACCAAGGGAGCGAGTTGTTGTTGTCGACTGGGTGAGTTTGAGTATTTCAAATCTTCGTTTAAGTGTTTTCCTTTTCTCTAAGTAAGGTCTTAACTACTAAGCAATGAGATAGTTTTTATTTTTATCTAGATGAGCTTTTGTTAGTTCGGGCAATAACCTAACCACACATTAGAGAATCTTACAAGGCTATTTAGTTATTAAGGGAACTTGCAATAATTGCTTTGTAGTAAAAAGCTAACTTTGTGTCTGTTCTGTAGTGTGTCGCCATGTTGTCCGGCATCCATTCATATAATGTGCCTTATATGAGTAAGATAACTTGCTTTTATTATGAATATCAGTTTGTTTTTGCTTTGTCCCATATGCGTTAGCACAGAGAAAGTATTGTGACCGTCCACAAAAATCTTTTTACAAGTTGGTCTAAAAATCCATTTTAGGATCTCCTACACCCAAAAAAGTGGCTAAAAAAATTGTCTATGGGCAAAAAACAAACAAAAATGGAATTTGCTCAAAAACTGCTCTATCGATTTTGGTTAATTTTTCAGGAAAAGTGTGAATTACAATTTAAAATATTGAAGTAAAAACCGCATGTCTCTAACGTGACTAGTTTTTTTATTTATGGCAAAAAGCATATTTGGGAATCAAACTGGTAATTAAGTTTTTTAGTGTTTAATATGGGGGAAAGTTTGTGCCAATTCTTTGAAACCATTTATTACGTCGGCAATTATGTCGACATCTGTAATATGATATAGGATTTTAAAAAGTGGGATTTATTAAACCTCTGTGTAATCAATTTTACTTTTTATTATTATTATTATTTATTTTTTTTTTTTTTTCTTAAAAGAAACTAAGCTGAGCATTCCTTAGAATGTGTCATTAATTAATAGCCCGATGACAAATGAACAGCAGGTGGTTATTAGTTTATTCCTTTCAACATTTTGTTATGACTTAAAATTATTCAAATAATTTTAGTTGAATTATATTAGATTACATTTAATTCTATATTTGCATTAGAGGATTGTTATTATAAAACCTAGTGAAGTGCATGGACTAAGTGCTACACTGTTATTGGCCTTGTTGCTGTTTTGTAGCATTGTAAATTAAATAAATGTTTGATTGGGATCGAACTGAGGACCCCTTAGCTTATGAAGCTGGGCTGAAACCAACTACGTTACCGACAATTTTATTTAACTCGTAAAATACCGACCCCAGCACAACGAATGGCCAGAATCAAACTGTTAATTTGATATTCCGCAGTACATAACTCGTTCATTGAAGGCGCCGTTTCAGCAGATTATATTTTAAGGTGAATTTTCATGATTATAAAAGTTAATGTATCAAGTCTTATTGGTTAGAGAAATTGAGCTATCTTCGTTCATGGTTAACAGGTTGACTGCCAGAGTACTTTTTAGGAACTGTAGCTCCAGGCTTTTTCCCATATACCTGTTATATATTATGTTTTTCTTGCTTCTTAGCTAAATTCTAGCCTAAATGTGTGTAAAAAACTCAATATTTAACAAATACCCAAAAGTAGGTCTCATGGCCTGGTGGAGTAACTAATAAAATTGTACCTGTACCCACGCGCCATGAGTCCCATTTTTGGGTCTCATTGAGACCCATTTTTGGGTCTCAAGGTTTAGGCTTTGAAAAGAAATTATGTACAAAGATACACATACCAGTGTAAATAATGCTTTGGAATTGATAAAATAAAATTATAAATTAGGAATACTGAAGGATCAATCAACTATCCAGTAAGGTTAGTTCAGTGTAGGTTATAACTTAGAAATCATCATAAAGCAAAATATTTTTTCAACAGCTTTTTTTCAGTGTTACATGTCAACAAATATAGGCCTAATACATACACGTATAAATAGGTTGTAAATTAGAACAGTTTGTAACTATAAAAACTATAGAAATTAAAATTATAGCAAATATTTAATCATCTACAAATTTACAACTTTGAAAAATCATAAGTCTGAAACCTGACATGATACATTCAAACCACGCATAGCGAGATGTCTTGTGGCGCCACGACTACATATTCCACCATTTAAAAGCATTGATATTGAGACCCAAAACGGAGCCACATAATATTTTGTGACAGTCTGCATGAGACCAACATCTGGGACTCATGGTGTGGGGTGACATCTTCGTGAGACCCGTTTTCGGGTCTCATGGCAGTCAACCTGTTAAAATTACCAAAATATTTCATGTAGGGAAAGGTAAAATGGTTTTAAAACTCAAGATAGTGAAATAGAGCATATCATATGCTCTTGTGTTAAACTCAATATAACATATATTTATCATCAAGCAATCATGACAAACTTGGTACCAATCGACGCATAAAATTATACATTTAAGATTTTTTAATAATTTTTTACGCAATTTTATAAATGTAGTAAAATGTCAAATACAAAACTCCCGCTCACTTCCCGCCTGGTGGAGGTCTGGAGGGGAAATGGCCGATCTTTGTCGGACTGCCCAATAACCAATAGTCAGAATCAGGCGTACCCAATGTCAGTCTGCAGAGAATGAAATACTCTATAAAAAAATAGAAATCGCAATGTTGTAGGTACTTTGAGTGTTTTACCAAAAATGTTTTTGTATACCTTTGTTTGCATGTTATTTCAAAAGAGAGGAAGAGCATATGATATGCTCTTGGTTAAACTCAATATGGCATATACTATGATAAAGTAAGCACGACAAACGTGGTACCAATCAACGCAGAATGTTCTGTTCTATATATTTCAGATTTTTAATATTTTTTAATGCAATTGTATAAACGTAGGAAATAAATTTTAACGTGCAACTTCCTCTCAATTCCCGCCTGGCGTAGGTCTGGAGCGGGAAAAATGACCGTTGTTTTTCGTATGATTGAAGGATAACCTGAAGACGGAATAAGGCGTAGTAAATGTCAGTCTGCAGAGAATGAAATACTCTATCTACCTAAACAAATTGCTGCATTGGGTAAAACAAATTTTTCAGTGTTCTAAAAGCAAGGAAAGGCATAATTTATGCCGTTGATAAAAGTTGTTGCTAAAACTTTATTTTTAGCTGTAATCTAACAATTCTTGTATATTTCTAATCAGAAATATGTCATGTATCTAGTTTTAGTACCTACAAAAATCCTAAAAATTATTTTATGTTTTTTACTATGATTACAATGTGCAAAAATTTGCAAGTGCGATTTACACAATTCGCACACGTTGACTTGAGGTGTTATACGTTTTATACTTTTTGGAATATTTTCTTATATTTTACATTTTCTTTTAGCTAATATATTGTACTAATAAAGTACACGTAGAACAAGTTACAAAAAATATACATAGCCCTTATTTTTTTATTGATGTGTAATGTTTTACAGAATTTTTTCGTTTCCATAGTAACATTTTTATTTTCCTGAACAACGTTTTCTTATCTATTCAATGCTGTTTTTAATTTTTTCATGTGCTTATTTGATTACCTTATGTACAATAAATGCACAATCATTTGTTCAATAAAGTGCATTTAAACACTGGGCGCAGGTGTTGGCATGAGGAGCGTGTAGATGTTTCTCATACACTTTTAAGATATTAATGCACAGTTGCAGAACTTCACAAATCTCAGCAAGACAATAAATAGGTTTTACTATTTTTACCAAGTATTGAATAGAGTGGAGAATAAGGGCAGAGGCAGGGCGGGGGCGTTCACTGACATCGACCCCGCCCACAGAACGTAGTTCGTTTGTGGGTAGGGCACGGCACTACGGCAGTTATCATGAACTGAGCCTACACCACGCCAGATAAAGCTCTGGGAAATAATTGAAATCGTCTTCTGTACTTTGATCTATTTGCTGAAAGATTTACGTTGTGACCCATATCAAACACACTCATAACTATGTGACACACAATGTCAAACCTGCTAACATACGTGTAGTTCGTGCATGGTTTTTATAATATAATATGTATATTTTGTAGAAATATATAACATTTAAAAAATGACGTTGAATCTAAGTACAGTAAAAAGTTTTTTTTTTTCAATAATTTTATCTAATGTTTTAACATGTTTGTCAATAGATTCTTAGTCTAGAGATAAGTTAGCGCATACTAGACCTGATTAACTTTAGAATATAACAACAGGAAAATTGTGAATATGCTTGAAATTAGGATCTTTGAAATCGATCCAGTGGGATTGAGCTACACGACAACGTAATTCCTAAAAACGTTTACCGTACTATCGAACTAACCGCCATATTTTATACCTTTGATTGTAGAATTATTTAAGTCTTGTATAACAAGCGTCACAAACCAATGTCACCCATTTTATCTTCCAGGATCGTAAATATTACTAGTACAGTACTTATAATATGCTTTAAATACAGGGTGTCTAAAATATCACATCATATTTTTTTAAACAACTAATAATTGTTTTATCACATCATGGGAACAGATCACAAGGAGTCAGAAGAAAATCTTAAATGAAACCATGAGGTCTTAATTATGAGAATACATCACAGAGCCAACCTCAAAATGATTTTTTTATACAAAATAGCGCAGTTTAAATTTACAACTTTGAGCTTGATAAAATATTTCTTAGTTAAACCACTCACTGCACATTAAGAGCAGTAACTTGCGAAACATCGATATTTTGTCTAAAAGTCTATTTTCAAAGCAACTGTCAATTGTTTATCAAATAAGGGAAAGGTCTCAGAGAAATCAGAAAAATGCCTTTAAGAGAGAATGGGTCAAGTTACATATAAAACTAAAAAACTAAAAATATTTATTTGGAGAACAAAATGCCACAAGTCAGGACCTAAAAGGTCTAACCCTACTTCAAATAGCAGTACTGTAGTTAAAACATATAAAGTTGAGCTGATTTTAAAAATAATGTTATGTTTCTTGTATCTTATTTTTTATTATCGTAACCCATTAGAGAAAGAAATCGTAAGACATTTTTCAGTTAATATTATCCATTTCAACTACAACTGTTTTATGTATGGTGGGTGAACATTTAGGAATAAGATTTGTGTCATTGCTTTTTCAAAATAAAAACCATTTGATATACAACTCTACCCTTTCTCTATTTAAAATAATTTCTGACTCCTTGGTGACTATCCCCCTCATGTGACCAAACCATTGAGATTTGCTTTATAAAATAGATTTATAGGCACAGTATCGATATTTAACAAGTTACTGCTTTAATATAAAATGGCTTAACTAACCAAAAAATGTTTTATGAAGCTCAAAGTAAATTTAAACTGTAACTGTTTTATACAAGAACATCATTATGGGGTTGTCAGCTCTGTGGTGTTTGTTGTATTCTCCTAAGGCCTTTAATTTGATGTACAATTTGACCTATATTCTAATTGACTCCTTTCCTTTTTGGCTATCCTCTAGATGTGATAACAATCTGTATTTATTTAAAAAAAAGTAGATTTGTTTATATGATGTATTGTTGTATTACGTTCAAAAGCCTAGTCTGTAATAGTTCTAAAATATAATACCCGTTCCAGACTTGACACTATATATAAGTTATTAAACGAAACTGTCGTTGTTTATAATTAAAATAGTTTGTATTTCTATTTTACTTTTTTTTTAAACATAAATCTTTAAAAGTTATAGGTTATTCATAAATGACTTTACTGGCATATAAGTTGTACTTTTGTGATTTTGCGTTGTTTGGGAAGGAAATCTACTTATGTATTAGGGCGATTCAAAAATAGATTTATGTGCATGTGAGTAGTATACTAAGATACAGGTAGAATCAAGACATGCAACTGTTGTTAAAGAGGTTTTTTTAGATGTCCTTTCATGTTTACTAGAAATTGACCTGAATATTTGTATATCCAAATACTTTTGTTGATTGTATTAAATTTAATTTATCCACGTTAATGGAGTATTGACTAAATTAATGAATAATAATTTGTCAACAAAACGTAGATTTTGCTTGGGTCCAATGAAGGGCCATTCTCTCAAACTACAGAACCTTTCTAAAATAAACATAATTAAAAAATTCATTCAAAAAGCTGTCCAATGCTTTAGTAATTTTTGTGGTCAAACTTGGTCACAAATTCAGGTACAGTACATGTCAGTATTAAGATCTGTTTGGCTTGAAGCAAATCTTTGAAATTATCTTTGACCGAAAATTTAAAATCATATGCTTTTGCCATAAGGCATTGTTGAACTATTTTAATTATCAACGTACTACAAAATATTCATATGTAGGTCTACATTTCATAACTTTGATGAACAAGTTTTGGTTGTCTGTACAAAATATTTATTTAGCAAAACTGACAGATGATTACATTTCCTGTCAAAATGAATTCTTTTCTGTTATTTTAATCATAAGTGTGTGCACGTATGTGTGCGTGCGAGCGTGTTACAACTCAAACCTGGAAACTTAAAAGCCATTGTAATGTATACAATATTAAAATAACTATTATTTTCATTCACAGTGGCTAGCTATAAATATGTTAGTATCTTTGTTTTTCGTTGTTACGACGTCATCTGTTTATTATAAACCCCTGTTTCTTCGTAAATTGTGTACCAGAAGCTGTAACTATCAACATGATTAAGAATAAGCTTTCCAATACAAATTGTAACATACTTTGAACTTCACTAATATTTTATGAATTTTGTTCACAGGATACAATCGGTAGTAAGCGAAGGCAAGGAGCCATTATAGAAAGTATGCACCACCATGGGAAAGGTGTTTATTCAGGAACATTTTCAGGTTTGTAAATGACACTTAGTGTTAACATTTAAAATAGTAATTGGTAATTTTGTTTAAATTAGATAAGAATTGTTATTTAGGTGTTAATGTCCGTCATTAATCATCACATACCAAAAGCTAACTTCATAAAGTTGTACTTGTTTAGTATGTATCTGTAGGTTATTCAATTAAGTTTTCTTTTTATCTGTCATGACAGGTTTTAGAATGATCAAGTTCTGAAATAACTATTGCACTAATCTGGATGAGTAGCATATTTTCTAAAGCAGGGGTTCCCAAACTGGAGCATGTGAAGACAAGTTAGTTGGGGTGCAAAACCAATCTGAAATAACTAAGTTATGAAGCTATGATACGAGACGTGAAAATGCAAGGTTATCCATCTCATATGTTATTTTATATTGGAAATAATTATGTTTTTGCAATGCATTGCGTGATTTTATTTAATATGCCCAAACATTCTGAATAATTTATTATGCAAGTGATGGCAGGAGGCTTACATTTGGTTTACATTTAACATAACAAAATCTACAGCTTTGAATGAAAAAAGAACAAAAATTACAAAAACATACTGAACAAAACTTGAAGAACAATTAACCCACCCACCCTCCCATACACGTACGATTGAACAAGAGGGGCGTAGTACTAACAAGTTTGGGAATCCCTGAACTAAAGTGTGTTACTGTATACTGCAGTGATTAGATGGGACTGGATGAAGTCATCATTTAAGATTACTCACAGGTCTCTAAAACGTTATTCTCCATTTACTTACTCCATTTCCATAACTAAATTTATCATCAACATACTAAAATTTAAACCTAAATAAGAGCCCTTCATTCACATTTTGTAATCGGTACATACATCTCAAAATGTGAAGGAACTACAGAACTCTCAACAAATCACAATGTAAGGAAGTATCGAGTTTATTAACAACACTTTCTTTGATAAGTTTACAAAACATCTTTTCTTTATATTGCACTCTGAAGACAAAAATTAATTTTTGTACCTAGTGGACAATTTAGTCACAGTTAGCATTTCCAATTAAGAGTTATAGACAGATGAGTGGTGAGACTTTCCCAACTGACTGGTTTTGTGGAGTGAACCAAATCTGTGTTTGTGTAGGTACATTGAATCCAGCTCTGCAGGATCGCTACGGTCGGCCCAAGCGAGATATCAGCACCATCATCCACATCCTCAATGACTTGCTGTGTGCAACGCCGCAGTATCGCAGCACTCGACCAGGCACCGCCAGTCCTGTCATCGTACCCGAGAAACCCATACCCACTCAGTCCAGTTCTACTCAAACTCAAAGTAATCATAAGTAGCCAAAATGAGCATTAAATAGTTAAGGCTGTGAATATGTTTAATTATTGACTAAAGAAACAGCAGACTTTTCAAGGCAATGTATTTGCTGTACACAACTACCTGTGCTGCCATCTAATGTTGATTGGTTTCAAATAAGTTGGACATATACTATTAGCTCTGCTATTAGTGACTTCAGTGTGTACTAGAGAGAGACAGAAAGGGAGACTTCTAGCGCTACCTGTAAAAACTGAACATGAAACTGGCTTTATGAGATCCATATGTGTAGACAGTCTTCTTTTTCCATAGTCAATTGTATTATAGAAAGATGTGGATGAAAGGATTTAGAGAACATCAAGGCTAGTGTCTGGAAGGTGGTGGGTTGGTGGGTCATCAAACCTAGTGTTTAAAGGGCGATTGGGCATCTGTGTAAACATTTATTTAATCCTTGAAGCCAGTGTTTTTTTAAGAGGTACTTTTTTGTCTAGCTGTGTTTGTATATATATCGTATGGTTTTTTTGTCAGCTACCATTATTATTATTTTTTTTTTCAATTTAAAATTATGAAAAAAAGAAGTTCTGCATGTCTAGCCGTAATGCAGTAATATTTACATATTACTGCTGGCATTAACTATTTATGCCTTGATGCAGTAAGCATCCCTTCAAAAAATGTCAAGTTCTAATTTAATATGGATTTAAATGTTTTTAAATTGAAATGTAGAATAAGTTAAGTAAATAGAATAAGTTAAATATGATGAGACACAAAAGTTAAAAATAAATAAACAAATCTACTTACTGTTGAAAATTAACTTGTGTGTGTTAGTATCTGAA
Source organism: Stictocephala bisonia (assembly GCA_035578905.1). Taxonomy (NCBI): domain Eukaryota; kingdom Metazoa; phylum Arthropoda; class Insecta; order Hemiptera; family Membracidae; genus Stictocephala; species Stictocephala bisonia. The sequence goes on along the minus strand of JAQJVL010000137.1, from coordinate 352,159 downwards.
ACAATCATTGCCTCACAGTCACGGCTCGAAAATATTCTGTCTTTGCTTATACCACATTTATAACAAAGAACAATGTTTCTAAGATGATGTTTTCTTATCTGCTGATGGAAATTTATTCATCAAGTATTTTTCATCCAAACACATAGAATTTTGTTTAATTGAAGGTCTCCTCTACACTGGCCTATTTACTTCAGGGCCATGTTTAGTTAAAGTCTACAATCAAGATGCTTAGATTTATCATTTTATAGATGCCAAACTAAATAAGAATTCAACAGTAACATTTAATACAGTACGGTCACGGTAATCCGAATATTTGTTTGCAAGGGCCTGTTCGGACTATACAATTTTTCGAGCTATCAAGTTTGAGAAAACAATAATAATTATTCTATAAAATCACCATTTAATGAAATTATTATTAAACTATAAAATTTTATAAATATAGTAACAAGCTTGACAAGTTAAATAATGAAAAAATTGAACGTTTTACATATGTAGCATATTTGTTAAAACTGCTGAGTTGAATTATAAGAAAATGTTTATATCTTTAAAAATCGTTTACATATATCGAGTAAAAATCAAACTATTGAAAACTAGTAAGATTAAAAAAATTATTAAAGTACTCTGTAATTTTAAAGTTGTCTGTTTACGTTTATTTGATATTCTGATGATTATTAGAACACCATTACTGTCACTGTTACTATCTCTATCAAAAACTAAAAAGTCGAGACGTGCAAAAAAAAAGAGCTAAAACTAAAAAGTTGAGATGTGCAAAGAAAAGAGCTGATTGCGAAAGGGTCGTTGGGATTACAGAGTGATTAGGACTACCGCCCCTACTGTAGTTATTTAAGTTTAATGTGCTAATTTGGTACCACTTCTGTCCTCTCTGTAAGAAAACTTTGTAATATTGTTTGTAAACAAAGCCCTTAATTTTATTTACTTTTTATTCAAGGACAGGTCTTTTCTTATATTTTCATGTTTGTTTTTCTAGTTTCTAATTCATGTGATGATAGGATGTAAAACATTTTACCTCTATTTTATCACTCCATAGCCATTACTTAGCTGTCATGATGTTGGACAGTTATTTTCCCCTTCCCAATAATTGTGTTTTTGTAATGAAATTAAATAAATTTTTTAAAAAAATTTAAAAACTATTATTTATGTTACACAGTAAGAACTATTTTGTCCTCTCCACCACCTAACGATATAAAAAGAGAGTACATTTATATATGATAACAATAACATAACTACTTGTATCAAAAGAAAGCAAAATCATTACAACTCAATTAGGGTAATTTTATTTATAATACAATATATTTAATCTTGGATAATTTAAGTTCATGCCCAACAAACTATCATCCAAGCAAGGTTTTCTCACATGCATGTCCCTCCAGCGGGCCCAATCCCCTACTACTGCAATCCACATAAAACATCTCCCTGACTACTGTCCCAAAGCGGGCTCAGTTTTCTATAACTTTCAAATTATCAACAAAGCATTCATAAATGACATGTAGTGACTAAGAAAGATTTATTGAAAACTGCAGCTCCATTTTGTGTACAAAAGTAGTAGAGACTAGACCTCCTCTCTTCTCTGTTTAACGAGAACTAGTTTGGGACAAGAAAGAATATTGTTCAGAGAGATAAGACACTAAGTTTGGGATAGCATGCAACAAGGTTAGAACATGATATTCCGGGAGATTTCTTAGTTTCGAAACAGCTAGCTGCTCGAAATAAGGAGTAACATAAACATATCGTTATTGGTTGAAAATAAAATGTATACAATAATTCTGTGCATGTTGCATTTTGACCGAATGCATATCATTAGTGACTACATAGTTGAAGTGAGGTAACAGCTGAGTCTTCACGAGCATAACTTAAACTAGGATGAAAGGATTAAAGCAAAACGCTTTACACTCAGGATGCTAGGACAGACTTGCAAGTTCCAGTAATCGTTTCGTTCCAAGTCGGTGTATTGTTAGTAATAAGACCAAGGATTTTTACCATGTCACCGTATTCCATTTCTTAGTTGTTTAGTTTTAGTTTTGTAAAAGATTGAAAATCAATTTGTGAAAAAAGCTATCTGGTCCCTAACAACAAGATTGTGTTCTGTACCCATATTGTGAGTTAATCAAAGATATGGAAGCATTACAACTTTAATAAGAATTAAATCTTGTTCCCTATTAAACATGTCAGTGCACAAATTGAGCTTAGTGTGATAAATAACGTCATTAGCATTGTTGCTGTAGAGGGAAAACAACATAGGACCTAGGACAGAGCCTTGGGGACCCTTCGTATGATGGGCCTTCATTCTCACTAAGCTTTCCTTTCCCGTCAATTGCTTAAGATATGACTTTGCCCAATAACACCTTCAGAGAAACTAAATATTTTTAATTGAATGAGAAGTTAACAATGATAGACAAAATCAAAGTTAAAATAGTAACGACTCCAACGGATATTTGGTTTTGATCCAGGAAGGATACAATTCGTTCATGTAAGTTTAAGACATTTGGAAAGGGCAGAAAGTATACTGATGATTAATTGTATTCCACAGATACATTTGTTCTGATAATTTTTTTTATCTCGCACGTTTCAAATGTTTTTTTTTTTTTTCTTTCAATAAAACAGTAAGCTTTGAATTATTGTACAATTTATCCTCTAGAATATCTAGTATTGTTTTATAATAGGTTCCAAGAATGTCTGAGGTCTATGAAATTAAATAGCTGCCGATTTATTGAACTTAAGGTGGATGATTGGGCTTGTGAAATTCCTTTGCCAGTGTAAATTAATATGGACCCATTAAATCCAGTTGAGGATTCTCATAACTCAAACACCATGATCAAAAATCAAATAAAATAAAATTTTATTGGGACTATTTATAAAAGTATCAATAATGTCTGCAAATGTATGTTTTTTTTCACTCACTAAAAAAGTTATGAATCAGAATCAATGAGAAATTCAAAATTAATTTGCCACATACGAGGTACGTCCAGAAAGTAAGTTCCGTTTGGTAATAAAAATAATTTGTCTACAGATACAGAAAAAATATTTATTGCACTAAAATCTACAACTCTTAAACTACTTTTCTACATAACTGCCGAAATATTGCAGGCATTTGTCATAGCGTGGCACAAGTTTTTCTATGCCTTCTTCATAGAAGGTTGCCGCCTGTGTCTTCAACCATTTGGAAACATTTTCTTTCAGCTCTTCGTCATCGTTGGTGTTGACCGTCAAGGAAAGACTTCAGATGAAAGAACAGATGAAAGTCGCTAGGAGCGAGGTCATGAAGCCTTGATCTTCTCATCAATCGTGTGAACCAGTTCTTCTGTGATCATATATGGACGCCCACTTCGTTCTTCATCATGCACTTCATTACGTCCTTCATTAAACTGTCGGACCCATCTTCTCACCATTGAATCACTCATCGCATTTTGTCCGTAAACCTCGCAAATTTGCCGATAAATGTCAATCGGTTTCACTTTCTTAGCATTCAGAAAACGAATCACAGATCTGATTTCACAAGCGGCGGGATTTTCGATCAACACCGACATTTTAAACAAGCACAACAAAGCGTACGAGACTGAAAGTGATCTCAAAATGGCGCACGTTTCTTCTCCTTGATACAGAGCGTCTGCCGCGCATGCGCGGAACTGCGATCGCAGCGCTGCAGCGGATATAAATGGAAACGAAACTTACTTTCTGGACGTACCTCGTATAACAAACAACTTCTAAAATCAATTTCATGCCAATTTCTGAAAGCTAACTACTCAAATGCTGAAGCTATGAATTGGAATTTTAAGTGTAATTTTTGTGACAGTTTGAGTCTTTATATTTTTCAATTTCATGGATGAATTGGTTTTAACTGTCGTTGGCTTTTATTTTCTAGGTGATCTATTGAGTCCATCCTGTTCTTCTACCTCAATATCTGACTCAATTGAAAATCAAGCGACACGAGACAAAATGGAGCGTCTCCGTTTGATCATGGAAGAGCGAAGAGAACGTCGCAGAGCAGCTCGTAGCCGGCCGTATACTCGCTCCCTTACACCCACGCACAAACATACCCAGTGGTCTGCAAAGTCGGAGACCCAGCTGCCCATGGATACTGACCTGTGTGGTCAGCCTGAAGTGACACCTGAACCTGTTATAGCTTAATATGTGGCATTATACAAATAGATTTAAGCAGGGTTTTGGTAGCACCCGTACTTGTAGCTTCAGTACCATTGACAGGCAACATTGTATAATACACTTTAAAACAGTACAAAATCATAGTGAACTGAACCAAGTATTGTTTTGTTGCAAAATTTGTGGTTTTGTTGTTTATATTGTTGAAGTTGAAAGGTTGCCTTTCTCGTTTAAAATTCTTCAGATAAAATGCATTTTACATTTCTGTATTTTTTGTTGTTGTAATATAATTTTTTTGGCAAAATAAGTGCTTTGGTCTTGTCATTGTAGTTATTTATGGATTGGGTTATGAATCTTTAAACACAACGATAAATTAAGTTTTATAATTAATTAAAAGTTAAGCATATTCAAAGTAGTTTTTAAGTTGAGAATAAATTTGGACGTGGTTTTGTTAAACCAATCAGTTGCTACTGCTTAAAATGGTTGCAACAAAAACCTTATTATTGAGAGAATTTACTTAGCTTAAACATGTATGCAATTTAAATAAAAATGTATAACTTTGATAGTTATTACAACAATTTTAAGTAGAAAATTATTATACTAAAACAATAGCTTATTTTAAATTAAAATAAAATATCTGGTGATATGTATAAAATTTGCATATGTTACATTAGAGTTTGTAAATTTAGTAGTTTTTATTAGTTATAATTGCCAGTTTTGTTTGATTGTTGTATGATATCTATAGTTATTTCACCATGAAAGCTAGGCCCTAGGTTTAAGTTAAAGCACTTGTTAAAAATCATAAGTAGATCTTTATATAAAAATATAATTAATAGATGAAAACATGACTTACAAATTTAATCTGGAACTTTAGATTGAATAGGTTACATTTTTAACTGTCTAGAGCCTTATCTTCCTTTTGCATTTAAATTTTGGCAGACAAATTGATTATTTATAATCAATTTAAAATTATTTGTTAAACATTATTTAATACAAACTACAGCCATTTTAAAAATAATACTGCTTCTGGATCCAAGGTCAAATGTTTCTGTTCTCATGATGTGATAGTGATGAAATTATTTTACCTTGTGAGGTTAGGTCAGAGAGCACTAGGCCTACAGGAGACAAAGGACATCAGCAAACTTACCTGAGGTCCACAAACACATACACAGGAAACATGTAAAAGGCTTAACACAAGACGCAAGTTTTCGGTGCCACTGGTATCCTTCCTCATGTTTCTAGAGACTGAACGTATTTCTATAGTTCCTGGGTAAGTTACAATGGAGCCCCCCTCCATGGAGCCCCCCCGGCTTAGAGTAAAGGGAAGAGGGTCTGTAGAATAATATAATATTTATGGTTTTAAGACGATTTATTTGTAAAAAGTTAGCTGATCATAGAGGAGTAAAGGTCAATCAATGTTGAGATTGGGAGGGTCACAGGTTTGTAGGACTAACAACCCATCACCAACACTTGACCAGGACAATCAGTCCTCTGAAACCTGAGGAATGTGATGGTGGAACAATAAATTTGTGTCTTCTGCCGTGGGCGAGGGGCGTGCTGTGCCGTAGCAAACTTGGCAAGTTGAGGAAGTGTTGAATAGTGTCCTGTAAGTTGTGTTTTTGGGCTTATCTTATTTGGTAGATTTGCTGATGTCCTATCTCTCCTATTTTATTAAATTATTTTATCTCGGTATCAGGCAAAAGTTATTTGCATTGCTAGTTTTGTACAATGTTAAGTTAGTCCATATGTTTTCTTTCATTACTGCCAAAATAAAATTCACATTTTCATCAAAGTTCGAAGGATGACTTGTGTTTAATTTATAATATTCTATCTCTTTTTCTATAGAAAAAGATTGTAATGAAAAAGAATGTTTTTATTATTAAGAATATTGCATGAACAGTTTTTTGTGTAAACATATGCATTTGAACATACTTTTTTTAGTTATTTAATTGTGTATTTATTATTTAAATGCTTTTATTCGACATGACCTAATGGAGTGAATGTTTAACATTAGAAGCGAGTTATTAGTTTTTTTAATGAAATGCAAGTTGCTTGAGCGAGTTGGTCTGCTTGTACAGAAGGTAACTACAACGTGGAAACTATTTCTTGATGTGCGTGTAATATAGCTTACATTTTTAGCCAACAGTGGATTGTGGAATCAATTTGATACTTAAGTCTGATTATTTCATGTATATAATAAGGAATTTATCTCAGCCCGTCTAAGTAGATTTTGTGTATTCTTAGTTGATCTCTACTTCACTTCTTTGCCAGCACTCATTAAATGATGCTTTTTATAATTCTTTACAAGTTCTGATATAAATTTTGTTTAGTGATATACGTAAATACAGTGAATATTTGGATTTTTTTTGTTGCAATTAAATTGCTCTAATTTTATTGTTAAGTGAATACTTTAAACTCATTATGGTGACACTAGCCAATGTAAACTAATCATACATTCTTGAAAATTACTTAATTTTAGAATCCTTAACCCTACAAACTCCAGTGATTTTCACCTATAATACCAGGCATTTTGTGACTTTTTTGAAAGCGTTTAGGAAAAAATCACTAAAAATACTACAACATTTTTGATAAATCATTATCACTCTTTTCAGAAAAACACATCATAATATATAATTAATTTTGTTTTTGTAAAAAATTCAAAAAAGATATGACTAAAATGTATAACATTTTTTTTAATGTAATGTTTACATTCTGTCTCGTTTATAGTAATTTTAAAATTACGTTTCCATGACAACATTCATATTTTCATAACCACAATTTAATCTCCTTTGAAATGATGTGCAATACATAGATGTATAACTGGAAGAAAACATAAATACAGCTGGAACACTAGCAGTCGTCTGCATCTCTAGCGTCTATGGTGAATAGCTGACAACAAAGAATAAAAATTACCTAAATTTGTAGTGGTATTCTTGATTATTTAAAATAGTACAGAATGAAAGAATATTGCATTGGCTTTTGTTTGCACTGGTAAATAAGTTTAACATCTGGTATATAAGCGAGAAGTGATCAATGTATATGACTGATGATCTTCAACGCCTGAGGCAACGAGGGTATTTCATGCCGGGATGCAATCAAAATCTGAGGCGTCTGAGTTTGTAGGGTTAAAACAGCATTATATTGGCTTTTTTTTAAATCCAGCTTTTATTTTAGTTTAAAAGTTTTAAGTTAGCTTTAATAAAATTACAAACGATTATTAAGTGGCCCCTGAACATTATAATTCACATTGTTAAAAGCCAGGCATCTTGTTAAATGCCTTCTAAGTAAACAAATTATTTGAAAAGGGACAAGATATTTATTTTATATTTAACTATGAACAGAATTGTGTATTATATGACACGTTTTATAGCTTAAAAGATATATTAGTGTACTTGAAAAAAGTATTTATATTTGTCTATTAACTTTTACTGTGGTCAAATCCTCAGCAATTTCAGTTTAAGTTCAAATGTTTTGCAGGTAGGTTATTTTTTTTTAATTCAACTTCAGCTGAAACTGATAAGAAAACATTTTTAAAATGTATAGAAATTTAAAGTTTAAAAATCATGCATAAAATTAATTTATACTCAGATAACTATTTAATGTGCATTGTTAGTTTAGAGTAATTTTATTTGATTTGTGATTTTTCATATATAGAAAGGTATCCGTCTAAACCAAGTTTTTATCATATTAAAACATTGATTTTGTTGTTTAAGTTTATATGGAAATAAAAGTGTAGTTAAAAAACTGATTGAGCTATTATATCATGATCAACTTTTGATACTTTCAGTTCTGCAACTACAATTGTTGAGCTTCATTGTAATTCAAGAATGAAGAAGGCTGTAGGCTGAAAACTTGTGCTATTGTTGTTAGACTGTGTACTGAATTGGAAGCTTCATATATAGGCAGATTTAGAGAAGGGATCAACTTTTGAGTGTAAGATTACTCTCAAAATGAAGCGTTCCTTCAGAAAAGTGTTGGCTTTTTTGTTTATTTCAGACTAATATTTTGATTTTTATAAATTCTGTAATGAAGAATTCCATGATACTTAAAAAAATTGCCACTATATAGTACAGAATGAAATGCACTAGATGATCTGTAGAATAGTTTGAATTAAATTTAACTGTCAGTAGTAAATACAATAGAAAACCAGTGCCCTCAGACTTTCACTACTGTATTCTCTACTATGTACTACAGTGGTGATTTGTCTATATACTTCTAAAGTACATATACAGGGTGTTCTGAAAAAAGGTGCCCATAAGGCAGGGCGTGATTCCTCACATCAAAAGAAGAAAAAAAGTTCTAATTAACATAGGTCCGAAAATGCTTTGTTAGCGAGTTACGGCTAGCGAAAGATTTCGCCTGAATTTCAGTTCCCCTGCTGAAACGAAGCCCTACGGGTATTTGTTGGCTGTTAATTAAGATGTACAATTTAGCGTTCTTTATGTAAAATGAACTGAAAAATTGAATAAAACCGTTTCCAGACCTGTAGCTACAGTAGTTTTTAAGATATGTGACGAAATACGCGAAACTTGGTCCCGAAAAACAAGTTCCTTTTAGGTTTGAAGCAGATTTACTATGTTAAATGTACAATAAACCCAAATTTTTTTTACAGAACTTTTAGAAAATTTAATTTCGAAGAGAAAGATGTAAAATAAGTCTATAATAGACAAACGCAACCTTTAAAAAATAATCCTTAATTAGCCTACATACAAAACGCATGAAAAATAGACAAAATCTGTTAAGCTCTCTACAAATGTAATATTGAAATTAAAACAGCTGTTGTATTAAAACATATGATTTAAGGAACAAAATAATTTCTATTTAAAACATATGTTTAAACAATGTAACATTGTTTATAATAATTTAAATAAACATGACAAGCAGCTATTTTTCCATTGCTCATTATGTGCGTGTGTTGATCTGTACTTTAATACAAGTTAGTGCGAGTGCCGTTGCAGTTAATTTTTGATAGCTAATAATATCTTATTCATCATGGCAGGTAATATGAATATTATGTACACTAATGGTGAAATGGCAGACATGCATTTAATGTACGGTCTTGCACATTGCAACAGTCGTGAGGCTAGACGACTTTATCAGGAACACTTTCCTCATAGACAATTACCGATTCATAAAATGTTTTCTTCCATTCATAGAAGGCTAAGCGAGACGGGAACCTTTAAACCTGGAAAAGTTGGTAGATCAGGACAACCACGTACAATGTGTACAGCTGAATTGGAGGAGGGCGTGTTGGACGAAATAGAGAATCATCCTGGAAGAAGTACTAGAGAACTAGCCTTGGATTTCGGTGTTAGTAATTCAATTGTCTGGAAGATTTTACATGAGCAGCAGTTGCATTTTTATCACTATCAAAGGGTCCAGGCTCTTTTGCCTCGAGATTACTTTCCTCGTGTTCAGCTATGCCAATGGCTTATCCAAAGGTGCAGAAATCCACATTTTTTAAATAACATTATCTTTACTGATGAAGCAAAATTTTCAAGAATGGCTATTCTTAACACCCACAATACTCACATTTGGGCAATTGAAAATTCACATGCTCTATTTCAGAGAACCGTCACCAATATCAGTTTTCTATAAACGTATGGGCTGCTATTCTGGGTGATAAAATTTTTATTCGTTTTTTTACCTGATAGGCTCAATGGTGAAAATTATTTACATTTCTTGACGACTGATCTGAATGAGTTACTCGAAGATGTGCCACTATACACACGCAACAAAATGTGGTTCATGCAGGATGGAGCTCCAGCTCATTACACATTACAAGTAAGAGAATTTTTAAATGAAGCATATCCAAACAGATGGATTGGTCGAGGAGCCCCAGTAGCATGGCCTGCAAGGTCACCTGACCTCAATCCTCTTGACTTTTGAAGTTATACTTCTTTGCGCCCGTTAGACACTTTGGGATGGGATGTTGGTCGAGAAACCGCGTCACGCTGAAAAGTAAGAACAAATTTTTAAGAACTATCGATTAATCGATTGTTAATCGAAGAAATTTAATCGAAGAAATTACTGATAATGATAATATAGGTGTATAATATAATAATGAAGTCACGTATAATATATTGAAGATAAATATATTGAATAATATTGAAAAATGTCTTATATTTCATTTATATATCCTGTCTGTTTGTGTGCGTGAGTGGGTGTATGAGAATGGCCAAAGAAGTATAACTTCCACCGTGTGGTCCGACGCACACCCAATTTTTTTTTCTTATGGGGACATTTAAAGTCGCTTGTCTACGATTCGCCTGTGGATACCATAGAAGAGTTGCGCACAAGGATTATTAATGGGATTCAAAGGATACGTGAGACACCTGGGATCTTCGAAAGAGTTCGGCAGTCTATGAGAAGACGGCTGGATGCTTGTATTTTGAATGAGGGGAAACATTTTGAAAATCTACTGTGACGTGGTTAGTTTTTTAGGACAAGTGTAACTTTTTTGTTGAATGATAATTCAGATAACTTTTTTATGTATGATAATTTATGATTGTTAAAAATGTTTACTTGATAAAAAATATTAGTAACTCATTAATTTGTTTTATTACAACAGCTGTTTTAATTTCAATATTACATTTGTAGAGAGCTTAACAGATTTTGTCTATTTTTCATGCGTTTTGTATGTAGGCTAATTAAGGATTATTTTTTAAAGGTTGCGTTTGTCTATTATAGACTTATTTTACATCTTTCTCTTCGAAATTAAATTTTCTAAAAAGTTTTGTAAAAAAAATTTGGGTTTATTGTACATTTAACATAGTAAATCTGCTTCAAACCTAAAAGGAACTTGTTTTTCGGGACCAAGTTTCGCGTATTTCGTCACATATCTTAAAAACTACTGTAGCTACAGGTCTGGAAACGGTTTTATTCAATTTTTCAGTTCATTTTACATAAAGAACGCTAAATTGTATATCTTAATTAACAGCCAACAAATACCCATAGGGCTTCGTTTCAGCAGTGGAACTGAAATTCAGGCGAAATCTTTCGCTAGCCGTAACTCTCTAACGAAACATTTTCGGACCTATGTTAATTAGAACTTTTTTTCTTCTTTTGATGTGAGGAATCACGCCCTGCCTTATGGGCACCTTTTTTCAGAACACCCTAAGTCGAGCATTTAAAGTAAACATGAATGAGCTTGTTGGATGATCATGAATGATGAAACTAACCCTCAGGATTGAAAATTTATATTATAATAATACTTCTCTCAATTCTTAATTTTCACTAAGCCCATAGAAATATTTTTACTAAATTTTAATCCTTTCTGGACTCAGCGGATGATTTATTACCTGCATGAAATTGAAGAAAAAGATAGTTCGTGCAATGGTTCATCCACAAATGACCATGTGAAAATTGTTACCTGTTCGTAATTGCATTAATTTTAGGTCCAAGTCAGATCGACCTAGAGTGGATTGATTATTTTGAATTAAAAAAACTTCATATTTACATTATCAGTCTCGCACTAAAAATGTTGTGTAGGTTGCATTATCAGACACCTGGCATGAGACAGTAACCAATTAATGTCACGTTGTCAAAGACATTTACTTAGCAATGTGAAAGCTATACGGGAGGTAAAAAAGGACAGGGTAATTACCTCTCCTTCACAACGTTTAGTTCGCTGCTCCCCATTAGGTAATGTATACACAAATGTCAATTTTCCTCGATTGTGTCATTCCTGTGTTACTGTTTTGGTTACTCATATTGAAGGGAAATAAGTGACAAAAACGAAAGGTTTTTTATCGATTATAGTAATTATCTGAAATTAACTCTTCCCGGGCTGAACCCAGTTTTACAGTCTGGGCGGAATTAAATAATGGTTGAGTTAAACATTTTTTTTTAAATTGTTCACTAATTTGTTGGAAACCCATCTAATAACCCTAAAACGATATATTCAGTATTATATGTAATAAAATCTGGTTAATGAATAATTACACCCTGGCAGGCAGTCTTAACATCGTCACCAGTATTATTTATATCATCTTCCTCAGAAATATCAATGTCCATTTTACTAAGGTTATTGGTATTTTGCTTTGAAAAAGACGTATTTAGCCTTTCAATTATAGTCTGAAAATTGCAGCCATCTTCCACTAGTAGATGCACCAGATACAATGGAAACAGTTGGAATGATGGAAAAGACAGGAAGCGAGCAGGCATGTTAGTGGAGGCTGGATGCAAGGCATAGAGAATATTACAGTGGGGAAAAGAAATGGAAGGGATAAACCAAACAAGTAAATAACTTCGCTTGCGTCTGTCAGCGTCGTCTTGATGGACAGGTCCATCATTTACCCGGACCACCAAAAACAGTATGCAGATAATCTAATCATTCCACCTGCAGAGCATAACAGTCGTGGCGGATTTTTTCATCAAACAACTGGGAAGGGTTAAATCTCAATTATTCAATCTTGTTTAAGATTAATTTCCAAAATATATTTTTTTATTCAGTACTATCCTTTGTCAAATTTTTGTTGTGTAAATCACCAGACCTTGTACAAAAACAAATATCAACAGTTGTCTTATTCATTTTGTTTTATTAGCCTCCAGAACTGTTATATTATAGAAATAATACTGGTTAAATTACCTTTTTCCTGTCAACAGTTCTTCAAACATAATCTGCTATGTACATTTCGAAGCATAGAGCTTCATCATCAGGCTTTCCAAAAACGTCACTATTTACATTACACTAAACATTTAAAATATAAACATATTAACATAGCACATTTGCCGGCCGGCGATAGACACCAACTGCTCATTGGTCATCAGTTGGTGTCTATCGCCGGCCGGCAAATGTGCTATGTTAAAATGTTTAAATGTTTATGTTTTTAATGTTTAGTGTAATGTAAATAGTGACGTTTTTGGAAAGCCTGATGATGAAGCTCTAATGCTTCGAAATGTACATAGCAGATTATGTTTGAAGAACTGTTGACAGGAAAAAGGTAATTTAACCAGTATTATTTCTATAGTTGTCTTATTATTTAGCATCAGTTGGCAGCACTGACTTATAAAAATAGGTGATAAACTATCATCAGCTGTTTTCTTAGTATCAAACCTCAGTCCAGTGGTGTGGTTTGTTTATATCTGTGTCTTGGTTGCCGTAACTGTATTGTTGTAGCATTTTTAATTAGTTGTTTTATCTTCTGTATAGAAATATTTTCTCATTTAACTGTTTTATGTGTTTGTACAACTATGAATGCATGAAACCTTGAAATACATCGCTATATATATAATCAAACGGGGTTAGGCAAGTCGATAGACATCCATCCTTTGTCACATTGATAAGATCATCTAATCAAAACTTTGATTATAGTAATAATTTTTATCTATTGGAGTGCCAGTTACTGTTGCCTAACCCAAGCCACATCTCACAGATCATCGACATTGAAATTTCTCTCCCACTCCTGGTAGAACTGTAATCTTCAACAACAACTTAACAGAGCAAACTTAAAGAACGGTCAGTTATCTAGTAGAATGTTGAGTTCAGTATTTTACCCTACCATAGGTTATAAATTAAGAGATGGTGGTGTGTGGACAAAATGGATGTTTTACACTGACAGTGAGACCATGTTTAAGTTCTTAATTTAGTTCAGGATAGGGAAGTGAATATGCATCAGATACAGAGGATGAAGTGGACGTAGTGAGTTGTAGAGTTAGTGGATCTGACAATGGTGAAACAAAGCAAATAAACTTTGATATAAGCATTTATAACAACATAGAAACAAAAGACGGGTAAAAATCAAATTGTACTTGACATCAAATGTCCAAACTGTACATGATGATGTACACAGAGAACAAGCTTCATGGACTGACGCGAACAATATTCCACACATAATTTAGTGAAGACAAAAATACACATTGAATGTATATTCACCCTGTGGACATTTGTTATAACTGTTTTAGTGAGTAAGTTACATCATTGATTTTATAAACAAATAGATTTCCCATCCAATGTTAAATTTTGAGTCTCAAAATATCAGCTGTTTTTGTGGTCCATTGTGGAGCGCTAGTGTAGTTCCATGTAAATGTAATGCAGTTTAAAACAGCTGTGGTTGCGGGCCACACTAACTAACAAAATTACTGCTACAAATATTCCTATTAGATGGTTTATCTATTGTAGGTTTATATAATCAATGGTTATATGTTAAATAGGATTGCCTTATGGTCAAACAAAAAAGTGCACCGACTTTTAAAGAGCAACCTGTCCCCGAGCAATCAAGTGTAAGCTGGTAATATCCTTATACTCTTGATAAACTAAAGAAATGTTTGGGGTTATGTGTGCTACTGAGGCCTTCAAAATTGTCTATCCATGTTACTGGTCTAAATCAGAATAATATTACCATCCCATTTTTGGAAACGAAAACAATATGTCAAGGACCAATTTTTAAATTATCTCACATGTGTTATGTTTTCATGACCCTGAAGAAGAACATCAAATAAATTGTATAAAATAAATTATGTGTTAAGATGTTAAAACTTCTTATAAATTTGTCTATGATTTAGCCTAAGGTTGAATGGTAAGGTTGACTGTCTTTCAGATGGCACCTCAAAAATTAAAGGCTGAAAAAACCTTATTAGGAAAACCTTATTAGGAAAACCTAAATATTGAATTCAGTTATATAAACTTGGTACTTCTGCTTGTTTTATTGTTGACTAATAATTTACACACGTCAAGGGACCCTCAGCGACCCTACCTTTGGAAAGATTATAAGTTAGCTTTAAAATAAGATTACAATTGGCCAAAACGTTCAGTCAAAAACCCTCAATTACACCAGTCCTCGTTCTTGCTTCAACTAATTGAGTTGTATGTCAAGATAATGAAGAGTACTGATCTAAAAACAATAACCTTTTGGTTAACCAAACACAAGCATAAGTAAATGGTTCTAAACAATCTTTGGGCCACTAGGTAAATAAAGTCACAACGAATGATTAATCACTAGTATTTCCCAACAAGTAAAAAAGAACGAGGAGTTTCTAAAAACCAAGCAGCTGTAAATTAGTTTGTTCAAAATAAAGAATGAGTCAATAAGAAAAGCTTAGGATACTGTGACAATGCTGAAAATTCTCACTTCATTAAGGCACTGACAGGAACAAAAACGTTAACCAAGGTGAGAAAAGATCAATCCTTGGAGATTAAAAACATATGTATAAACATAGTTGTGTCTTTAGTAAATTGTTAACTAGTAAGTTTTCTATGTGGAAAGGAGGGCTATGATGCCATTCCTAGATTGCACTTCAACCTTAGGTTTCTTGTGCTCCCTTGTTACCTACTAGAATGGGGTACCTATTCTCAGCATCTCAACCAGCTCTAAAATACTTTTCCCCAGAATAGCTACCATTATTTCTTCTGAGAGCTCGTCCCCGAATATTCTCTTTCTCCAGAGCTTCACATTTAGTAAATAAGTGTTTGGCAGACTCAAGAGCCTCACCACACCTCAAAGCCAGCAAATGGTGTCTTCTCTGTACATACCAATATTTGCCAGATTTTTCTTTAAGCGGCCGTGTCCAGTAATATAGCATCAACTATGGGATCAATGTCAACAGTCTGTAACAAACAAGAGGCTGTGCTCTGTTATGAGTTTGGTGCATATAACCATTGATTTTACTATATAAAGTATAGTAAAATCAATGATATAACATATTGAGAAGCTCTACCTCCAACTAGATCTACTTGTCAAACTCTGAATCAGGACAAATTTCAAAAAGTCTCTTTGACAAATTGCAATATAAACATAAACTGTGCAATAAAAAGTCCATACAAAATCTAGGAAAACTTCATTTTTCTTCAAAAAGATAAATTGGGTGCTCTATAAGATTATTAAACGATCCCGTAAACATTCTACAAGATCTACAGACTTTATTTGAAATGACATTAACAGTGAGAGAGAAAGGGATAAAAACAACATTCGGATACAGTGGCAGCTAAATAATGAACATAGCATAAAAAATAATTGCAGATCAATTAAGTGATTAATTCATCAGACAAACATATCCATCACTAAGACATTTTCACATGTAACGGTAAATTTGCTAATTGTATACATTAATTCTTAAAAAGCGTATCACCAAGATATGGGAGAGTATTAATTTTAAATTAGTTTCAATGATTAAAGGTTTCTTTCTTGCTACAAACTAAAACCAACTATTCTTTAAAAAATGTCATTTTGACTCTGACAAATGAACAATCAGTTAGTAGATGATCTGTTCAAATTTGTTTTCGCTCTGAGATCAAACCTTAAGTTCATGATGATGGGCTTCAACCAACCATACTATCAACCTATTTGTATACTATATTATAAGCCAAAACCCTGCTATAAAAACGCTCGTTTAGAGAAGGCTCTGTCTTGAGTTGTAGACTGAGTCCGCTCATTGTTTAATCTAAACTATTTCACGAGCTAGACCACAAGTCTAGCTGAAATGAAAGATTGTACAAACTTGTTTAAAATACCTGTCTATTTCCTTCAGAATACAAACTGTGTTTCCTTGAAACATGTAAATTTTGTTGCTTCATACGTCTACTGATTTTCATGACATTCTTCATGGGATCATTCTTTGTATGGACTTCATATTATTCAGATCAACTACTCTTCATTAATGGCTGTTCCTGCCTCTCGTTTAAAGAACTTTGTTCCTCTTATGCTAAATAGATAAATAACATTCTATTGTCATACAACTTTACAGCTACAGATAAAGTCACATTTAAAATATGTACTTATGTATATATCAACAAGTATTATAATTATTCAAACAACACATTGTCTAAGTCGTACAGTAACCAATCGTCATATTGGATTAAAATGTTATAGATCTAAACTACTAAAAAATACATTTTAACTTTAATAAAGTAGCCTACAGAAAGCTATTAATGCACCTATTATTCCCAATACCATGAGAATGTCTTGCCTAAATCGATTTTTGATCAATTATTCTTTGTATGTTATATCTCTGACGCTGATCGTAGAGATATGGGCGAATATGGAGGGTGAATGAGTGTGTGACGATTCACCTTGTTACTATCTGAGCTCAACTTAGATCAGAAAGGACTATTTATTGATAGCCCAATAGTCAGGGCAACTATAGGACCTACAGCTTTACGTGGAATCCGAACCACGTAGTGTTGGGTCTGTGTAGGATAATAGTATAGATCAACAAGTTAATTAAAGTTAATACATTTAAATCAATAAAGAAGGGTCTCCATTAGGAAATATTTCTGAGTTGATGTCCTGCTAAATTTCTTCTGAAGAACCAAAATGGCCCAAGTTTCAGAGCGATCCCATAGTAAAAGCTCATATGATATAACACTTTGATAAAAATCAAAATAGGCTGAACTTACATACAGAAACAGTACACGATCCTTTAAATTTCTTAACAAGTACAGAAATACAGACAGCTCAGCAATAATATATTTAATTTTTTGTTCATAAGACTACACTGTTGATGACAACACCTAAAAACTTAACATTGCCTAAACTGTTCCCAACTGGTAAATCTAATAATCTAAATTAAAGTTAGTTGAGTTTTACTCTCAGTCAGTAAAAATCATTTGCTCAAAATCATATTGACTCTTGAAGTAGTGTGTATTCTGTCATATTGAAGAGTATCGATATCTGAACTAGTGATGAAAGGTTGTCATCATCATAGAGACCGGAATGAGTATTGACACAGAATATAGGCAGATATATGTCTATATTCTGTGGTTTTATAGATATCTATATTGCTATTTTATCATCATAGAGATCATTATCCATTAGGTAGAATAACAAAGGTCTCAAAACTGAACCTTGTGGCACTCCACAATCCACATTGCAGACAATAAATTATAATTGTTACTTTCCAATGCAAACTATTTTTTTTATTTTTAATATTATTGATTTAGTTATTCCAACCCTATTCTATATTCAATGTTCATAACAATACAGCTACCATTCATGGAAAGCCGATAGGCCCAAACGCCCCAAACCTTTGATCTCTGTAGTAAGGCCAGAAAGTTACAAGCTTGAAGATACTAAAGTTATTGTCATTTTGGCTTTCTTTAAAAAAGAAAACCCTAAGTTGTGTCAGATAACAGTTATATTTATAGTTATCACATTTATAAAGGGCGATAGATTAGTTATTCCCCCCCCATATATATATATATATATATATATATATATATATATATATATATATATATATATATATGTTTGAAAACGCTTCGAATTACATCTAGCAATATTTCAGTGTGATTCTTACTTAATTAACCTAAATTCAGAATGGCTTTTTCAACTCGTGTCAGGGAATCATGCTTGAAATCTTTTTATTGTTGTAAACGTTGATTATACTCGAATATGTCGTATATAATCAATGCGATAACTCGCTAACGGAACGTTTTCGGACCTATGTTTGAGTATCATTTTTTCATTATTTTTACTAGTAGAAGTGGGGGAGGATTTGTGAATATACCAACACTATGCGGTTTTTAATGACTGACAAGTTAGTTTTTTTATAGACGGACTGTATCAAATATTTACATTTAATATATTATCATATAAATTGTTTAACCAATGGTATTATTGAGCGCCTAACATCTTACGCCGCAACAAAATTGTTACGGCGATGTTTCGCTTGTTGCTTGCCATTATAAAACGGGCGTTCCAACAATACTGGAATATAATACCATTGATACTACTATTGATTATATACGACACATAATATAGTGTTCATTTATTATTTGTAGTGGATGTAATTTATATTTTACTGATTAAAATTGCTTATAATTTTATATAATTTCTGTTCACTAAACAAACCTGAGGTAATTATTTTTACAATATATTATATTCTATCGAGTCATTACTTCTCACATACAGTAGTTAGTGAACACTTGCTAACAATTAGTCAACACTGGCTGGTGTTGTACAGTATTTTTATTAGTGAAAAACACAAATATTTAATTTTTGTAGTTAAAAAACACTGACTCATAAAAGTCCAACCAAATTTAAGAATAACTTGCTAAAAATTAATTAACAGTTTAGTCAACACTGGCTAACCGTTAATCAACACTTGCTTACAGCTAGTCGACGCTTGCTAATCCTTAGTCGACACTTGCTTTCTGTTAGTCAAACACTTGCCAACAGTTAGTTTACACTTCTTAACAAATTTTCAACTTTTGTCAACAGTTAGTAAACACAGTCCAACAGCTAGCAACTAGTTAACACTTGCCAACAGTCAGTCTACACTTGCTAACAGTTAGTCTACACTTGCTAACAGTTAGTCTACACTTGCTAACAGTTAGTCTACACTTGCTAACAGTTAGTCTACACTTGCCAACAGTTAGTCTACACTTGCTAACAGTTAGTCTACACTTGCTAACAGTTAGTCTACACTTGCCAACAGTTAGTCTACACTTGCCAACAGTTAGTCTACACTTGCTAACAGTTAGTCTACACTTGCCAACAGTTAGTCTACACTTGCCAACAGTTAGTCAACTTTGCTAGCAGTTAGTCAACACTTGCTAAACTTAACTCAACGCTAAAATTTTACCTGCAGTACTGCACAAATAGTTATTATCTATAATATTTAACTTAGTGGTGCATTCATTTAAAGTTGTCTGTTTACAGTTAGTTGTATGACGTATTCGGCCATGCAAACTAACTTACCGAAAGCAAACTTATTTCATTTTTATACCAAACTACTTGATGACCTTTCGACAATTTTGTGTGTGGTGAAGGAGGTGTACTTATTTACCAACGGAATCTACCTAACATTTTACATGATGAATATATAAGTTACATGACATTTTTTGCTTTAAGTAGCCTACAGTAAAGAAGAACTTTTCTCTCTAAACCTAAAGGTTACAACTCACTGGTTCGTAAATACGATGAAATCACGTAAAAAATATATGTATTGATGCAAATCCTTATTATATTACATATCACAATTATGATAACATCATAATTAATTATTAATAAATCTGAAGGACAATCATTAAAAATATGGGAAATTGATTTGAGGGAGGACTGTTCCACATACGGAGAACTTTATACTAATTGAGTCCTTTAAAAATCGTAATACTTTTTTAAATATTAAATATCTTTAGAGACAGTAAAACCGCATTAGAGAAATTGAAAGTTAAATGTGCAAACATATTTTTGAGTACCCATTACAATAACAGTTTGTCATTTAATCCCGCGAATGAAGTTGTGACGAAAGCGTAGGTCATAAATGAAAATTAGAACAATTAATCTAGTTTTTTACATAAATCATATATAGGCTATTATAAAAACAATGTATTCTGTAACATAACTGAAAGTTTAAGTTATAGTATTTAGGCCCTACAGTTTTCATTCCTTTTGTTCTATGGGTAGGCCGTAGGCCGGCATACTTAAATTGCAATCTGTGTAATCGAAAATATATTTAGATTTTAAGGAAAGGTAAAGATGATTAAAATGCCCTTCAGAAATGTATTTGGCATCAAATTTAATATAAGCTACGTTTTGGAAGAATGAAAGCTTTAAAAAAATTAGGTGACGTAGATATCCTGGAGTAGATCACCATTTCTGAGGACTCTGCAAGCAAGTCACAAGGCGTTGACTCAAGTGAACACGAGCGGCAGCGGATGACGGCAGGTGAGAGGGATTTGCGGGGGGGGAGGTTAGCACCTCCTCTCCTCACCTCGGTCCGGCCAGCAGTCTCATTCACTCGCTAGTCGGTCGCCTTGCAGGTTCCGTACCTGTAGCGTTAATAGTGCGCGATCACTTTTTGTATTTATGTTTTTAGCTTCATATTGTTAAATTTTATCTTATAAAATTTAATTTCAGTCTATACTCTGTATTAGTAAAAATTTTACTTCCAGCTAATCAAACCCTCAGTGTCTTCTTTCATTTTGTATAGATATTTTTAGTTTACTTATCAATTTATTGGGTAAATTCCTTTATAGTTGGTTTTGTGACAAACCCAGTAGGCCACACACCGATCCTGAGGACTGTGATGGAGTGGAGCGTCAGCTGACAGCTGCAGCAGGACTAGCACCAGGGACTCCCACGCAAGGTAACACCGCCACCTCCGACAGTCTCGCCTACCAGTGTGTTAACCTTGACTTCCCTCGGCTCGGGCTATTGTATTCATGTCAACCGCCTCCTTGAAGGATTAAGAAAATAAATTTGCACCAGCTCCTTTATCGGTCCGGTCTATTCCATAACACAGCAGTCTAATGTGGAAAAAGGCAGTCTATTTATATAAAACTGCCACATTTACATATTATATATTTTTAATAGAAAAAGAAGCACAAAGAATCACGGTTTAAAACATTTTTTAATGTCCTAAAAAGTAATAACGTTGTTCTTTTTAATAACAGTATGCGAATATTTTGCCTCAATGAATTTCAAAACAAAGGAAGAAATTTGCTAATTTGAAAAAGTGGCCCATTTCATTTACAATTACAGACTATTATTATACTTATATCACGCTGTAAAACTGAGTACAAAATCCGCAAAGTGGGTGATTTGGCAATAATTGTAAACATTTTAATTTCAATTCTTCATTCCATATTAATGTTATATTGTGGTTGAGTGTAAGGGGGAGGGGGTCAATACCCATAACACCACAATTTATATATTTTAAAAGACAATTTAAGTTTTATTTTAATTTCATTTACTGTTTGGCCACATTGAAAATAAAATGTTGGTTTGGCTTTAATGAATGTACCTTTTTTTAATTTAATTCATTAGTTTCTTTAAAAAATAATAACTCTAAAAAGAGGAACATGGTTTGTAACATTTCCATGTTCAAATGAGATTTGAACAAGTTAAGGTGAATTAGGTCCATCACAGTTTGAGTTTCTTTTATATAAACCTGCATATTTCTAAAATAATTAGAGAAGCTTTCGTCGCAATAATTTATATTCTTTAAGAGTTAGTTTGTTAAAAATAATAAGTTTATGAAATAATATTCAGGATACTTCTATTTTTAGGAAAACATTTCAAAGCATATAAATATGGTTGGAGTGGATATGATCACGGCAAATTAATTAATTGCAATATACACTGTCTCATAAATCTAAGACCAACTACCAAACCAAGCCAAGAAAATGCAAGAACACTACAATTTGGATACCTTTCTCCACTGTTGTAGTGAGGGTGCAATCTCACGGATCACAGGACGTCAGGCCTGGGGAGAGGATGGGGTGGAGATTGTACCTGCTGGCGTGGCGTTTCTATGGTAACCAATACAACCTGATGCTATTCCATGCTCCCTGATAGTGCTCTCCACTGTTGTAGTTAGGGTGCAATCTCACGGATCACAGGACGTCAGGCCTGGTGAGAGGATGGGGTGGAGATTGTACCTGCTGGCGTACCGTTGCTATGGTAACCAACAGAATCTGTCGGTATTCGATGCTCCCTGACAGTGCTCTCCACTCTAGTAGTTAGGGTGCAATCTCACGGATCACAGGACGTAAGGCCTGGGGAGAGGATGGGTTGGAGATTGTACCTGCTGGCGTGGCGTTGCTATGGTAACCAATACAACCTGATGCTATTCCATAGTATTTGACTAAACAAAACAAGCAATATAAATTATTTTAATGGACATATTGTTGAATCGTGATTTGCAACATACAGTAACGTCATATATACAGTAACGGTGGACGTTTTAAATTCAGAAATACTTAAAACAAAATCGGCAATTTTTGTGTCATATCAATATTTACAATTTTTCTTATTCATTTGTCGTCAATATGTCCATTGCATTTGAAATTAAAAAATGTTTAGAAGAGGTGCGAAAAAACAAACAATTAAAATATAACTTTCTGTGATGCTGTTATTCGCAACTAAATGGTTAGGGCTATAATTCTATACAAGAGGAGAATAATCATTAAAGTTACGTTTTGTAGATCATAACTTTTCTTTTAGACAACTTATTCTTCAATATAAGTAAAGATTAGTTTATTTTATATAGTTTAAATAACATTTTAGTTTGTTGCCTAAATGTTAGGTTCTAATTAATTATTTATTTAGCTAATTAAGCTGTTACATTGTATTATTTTTCATTAAAAGTAAGTTTAACGAATTTGCATATTCTCACCCCATAAAAATTTGAAACTTATGCTATAAAGAAAGGCTCAGAAACAAGTGAGACAATCAAGTTAATTTTAAATGGAAATTTAATAAATTTATAAAAACTGCACGTGTGATATATTTCTTTAAGTTATAAAATATTTCTCGGAAGTTCATATTGTTAGTTAATAAGGTCAATAAATCAGCCGGACCACTCTTTATTGTTGCATAATGATTGCCATCCGGCTTCATAAACACGTTCCCAGCCCAAACATCAAAGATATAACCCATTTATATAGAAATTGTCTAGGCCCTACATAAACTAGGTAATAAATGACCGTAACCCAAAAAGGGGCAGTCTTAATTTGTAAACAAGATTACACTCACTCGTCTTAAGCCATTTAATATCTCATTTGGT
Source organism: Stictocephala bisonia (assembly GCA_035578905.1). NCBI lineage: Eukaryota > Metazoa > Arthropoda > Insecta > Hemiptera > Membracidae > Stictocephala > Stictocephala bisonia. Next base: position 328,594 of record JAQJVL010000137.1, on the reverse strand, counting down.
GACGATCGATTCACTGTCATATGTCGACGATAGATTCACTGTCATATGTCGACGATCGATTCACTGTCATATGTCGACGATCGATTCACTGTCATGTTGACGATCGAATCACTGTCATATGTTTACGATCGATTCACTGTCATATGTCGACGATCGATTCACTGTCATATGTCGACGATCGATTCACTGTCATGTTGACGATCGATTTACTGTCATATGTTGACGATCGATTCACTGTCATACGTTGACAATCCATTCATTGTCATATGTTGTCGATCGATTCACTGTTATATGTTGACGATCGATTTACTGTCATATGTTGACGATCGATTCACTGTCATATGTCGAAGATCGATTCACTGTCATATGTTGACTATCGATTCATAATCGTATGTTACGTGATATTTTTTCTATCTTACATAACTTATTACCTATTTTGACAGTAAATCGTATTGACTGTTCTCACCAACAGTTTGGTTGTTACATGACACAGGAACACCCTTGTGGTCCTATTATGTGACTGTTTGGTCCCGATTATCTTTTTACAATACTTATTGAATCTCATAAGAAACTTTATAAGTTTTATAGCCAGTTAAAATTTTTTTAGTTTATATATAATATCGGGAGAGTGGCCTGGCGGTCCAAGGGATCAGGATTTTGGACCTGAGTTGTAGAGACAGCGCAGGTTCGAATCCTGGCCTTGACTGAACATATTTATCAGTAACTATAGAAACAAGAGGACTATAGGCCGATCGTATGGGTCCTGTCCACAGGGAAGAAAGAAACAGAGGTCGCACCTAAAAAAAAATAATGCTCTGAATTTGAGTCGAGTTAGTGTGTGGATTTGTTATTTGCCATGCGGAAGACAGGACCAGTACCTTGTCAGGTCTTCCCTTATTCCCCCCAAATCAAATCCTCAATGATAAACGTAGTAATTATTACTACAGATGCCACTTAGGCGTTCGCTGCGGCCATAAGAAAACTACCTCTGTTTATTTTCTCTGTGGTCCCGTGGCCGGTTTTTCTGTTCGGTGAAATTACATTACTTAGGTTTTCACAGGTAGTACCAGCGGTCTCCTTCTGTCTAACTCTCTTCATCCGTCTCTCTGTATCTCTCTCCTCAGCACACGCTGAAGTGACTATATAGCTGAGTTTATAGTAGGTTGGGATGACAAAGACATATCGAAACATCGGAAGTACCAATAAATATGTTTCGATATATCGATATATTAGTATCAATATTTTCTTTTGATATATCGGCCATATCGATATTTTGGTTCGATATATCATATCACTAAATATTGACGTTATTATCTCTTTCCTCAAAATCATTACGCTTCGAAAAAAACACGTTTGAATTTTTTTTCTTTCAACCCCGCAGTCTTCAACTTTTTTCGTGTAGATAAATGTATTTCATTTCTACATTCTTAATTTAATGAGCAAAACATGAGTGTATTTTTGGTCATCATCGTATATTAGTTCCCCTGGCTGTTGGGCTATTAATAAATTGCCCTTTCTGAGGAACAGTTGAACTCAGTTAGTAACCAGATTACACTCATCCACACTCATATTCATATTCGCCTTAAAATACGCAAAACGTTGTGTCGGCGTCTCATAAGTAAGAATGTAAGACTTATATAAGAGTTAGTGCATAATTTTATTTAGATAAATCATTTACACTTCGCTACATCAGTTACCCGATATATCGATGTTTTTATTTTGATACTATCGTTAGATCGATATTTGGTTTACACTATATCAGTATGTTGAAAATATTTGCCATCCCAAAGAGTACGCCAAGTAGTCGTCCGAGCTCTTATTTGAAACGAATCGCCGTTAGATAGCTGCACATGCGCACGTGTATTTGTTAACGGATGTATAGTCAATGGAGTAAGGTTATAAAGGAGATCGACATTTCCTTTTAATAAGTAATAACAAATAAATCTGTACTAGGTTAGGAAACAAAAAATCCTTACTTATCCTCAGGTGCCCGATTGTAGATTTGTGGACTTTTTAGCCTCCTACAATGTTTATCATACTGTATTTTTGTTTTGTAGATTATTTGATTTCTAACAGCCAAGAGAATTGAAAATACTAATATATGTCAATCAAAATATTGTCCACGGAATAAAGACGAACAATCAGTTGTATAATGTAATTTTTTAAAAAATAATTACTGTATTATAATTAAATTCCCTAAATAATTAATTACGTACGTAATAAATGTCCGGATAAGATTTAAATAAGCAAACGTTGTAATTTCGACACTGTTATAAAAAACAACGACTACTCTTGTATTTTCTTTTTTTAATAATGCAAAAAGAACTCGTTTACAAATTTATCCGCAAACCTTCCATTACTGTGAAGTAATCATTAGAAATATCCCCTATTGCAAACAAGTGCAAGCGTCATTAAATTAGGTAATATGTTTTATGTAACAGAGATACTTAAGTTAGTTGTTTGTCTTGTAAATTAAATGTAACTTCCAAATAATATAAATGTTGCATCGATAGTAGTTGTTTTTGTTTAAAAATCTACACATTTTAATTTAATTATATGCTTCTTAATGGGAGCTGTCGTATCTAATTAAATAAGAGAACCGCGCCCTACACTGGCTCTATAAAGTAGTTGTGTATCGTGTGTTAAACACAATCCCAATGGCACAGTCAGTTAATTGTTTATTTATTTTAACATTATTTAATCAATCAACTATCACTCTAACGCCCGCCGTAGACCAGACAGTTTTACAATAGTCCTGAGTCCCTTAGTACTTAAATAAGGACACATTTTATGAAGTAGTAAAGACCTGAGTATGGTTAGAGGTTTGTAGTAGTGAAAGCCTAATTTGCTTCTATAAGTACATCTAGAAAATAGGTCTTGAGTCCTGAGAAAACAATATGTTCGAGAAAGAAAAAATACCATGCTGCCATCTGTTGCCTAGCATAGCAACTATTAGAGATCCTAGTCTTTAAAGCTTATGTCCTCATACAAGTAGATAATACAACATGTCCTGAGCAGAAATTCGCATTTGTAGTAATAAGTACCTAATGTTCGTATACAATGTCAAATTATTCGCAAAATAGTCCTGATCTCTAATAGTTACTATGCTAGGCAACAGATGGCAGCATGGTATTTTTTCTTTCTCCGACATATTGTTTTCCCAGGACTCGAGACATATTTTCTAAATGTACTCATAGAAGGACGTTAGGCTTTCACTACTACAAACCTCTACCATACTCAGGTCTTCACTACTTCGTAAAATGTGTCCTTATATAAGTAGCCTACAAAGGGACTCAGGAGGTTATATAAACGTTTTGTACGCTATTTCTAGCACGTTACGTCTGGGGGTAGGGTGTGATTTACTGTCCAACTTATATCAAATCCGTAGACCTATATTTCTGTTAGAGGTAGTAAAAATAAGTCACTGACAACGGTTAACTTCCATGATGTTGGTGCAGTGCATGAAAAGGCTTTTAAAATATAATATTTATATTTTTTATTGAGTTTTACAGTATAAAATTATCGGAGATTATGAATAATTGGTATAGTTTGTTTCAAATAATCAACAATGTGTAAAATAGCGACAAATCATATTTGTTATTCTTGCAGCTACAAAAATCAATAATATTTAAAACTTTAATTTGATATAAATGTTTACAACAAAACAACTGAATCTTAGCTCTAACACAACCTTCCTATCAAATCTACAGTCTTACGCATTGTTGAAATTTTCAGTAGCAAAGGTTTGCGTTGAATTTAAACGTAACACGAAATACACAAACATGAGATATACTGAAATATGTCGCGTAATAACAGTCAATGTTTTTATAATATTATTGCGTATTAATTTTCAAACACCAAATTATTTCTTAATTTATATACATGGAATGGATGACGAAGGCCATATAATTAAGAAAAAACGGGCCTTGGTATAAAAACATCGATAGTTGGCCACTTCGGCAACTCAAATTTCAGAACAGCTTATTTAAATTCGTGACCCATCCCTTTCAGCAAAAAAAAAACTCGCTTGTATAAATGTAGCAAATAAAATGAAACCACAGTCTGGTACGGTACCTTCTCATATCGATAGTTGTACGAGTAGAGAACATGAAGTGAATACTGAATTTGCGTCTAAAGAATGCGCAATATGGCTAGGTGTGCCTGCACTCGATGCAAGTATTACGTCATTTCCACGGTGACGTCACAAGCTGTTACTCTTACCGGCATTACCAGGGTTGTGAAATATTTGCGGACATTTGGCATCGCTAATGTGAATAATGATTCTGTGACCCCTGTCTTCTCGTGAAAATAAAATCAAACCGAAATTTAAAAAAATAAATAAATAAAAAATAAACTTAGAACATGTATTGTAAATGACAATCTAAGGCACCCTTAAAAAAGTATAAGTCCTGGGGTGGTCCCGTGGCTTAAGCACGCTTTGGTTTCTTTTTAACCGAATCAAACCAAAGAACCAAAAGCGTGAGAAATATTCCCTATTCACAATGAAGGAGGTAAAAATTCGCTATCTTTTTATAGTCTTCGCTCTGTCCAAAAAAATATAAACAAAGAGCTGCATCACAACTGTCTGAGTATGAGCGGAATGTTTTATACACACTGGTTGTCCGGTTTCAGTTGAAGCCGCGTGAAGAAGGCGAATACTGACACTGATGCCGGGTGTACTCGGAGCGATCGCCGCACAGGTATGTCGTCGTAAAATACTCGTCATAAAGATAGTCGATATACAATATTGACTATACAAGATAACGATGGCATTGGACAGTACGGTAATGACTACTGAGACATAGTTGTTGATAACTGAATGTCCTTGACGTACATTATTGTAATTGCAAGGTCTCTTTAGTATTTTCAATGTAATATATATAATTATGGACACATGTGGCTACTGTAAACGACAATATGCCTCCCAAACAACACTTGGAGTGCAAAGATATGCACTAGCTACGTTGGCCACCATTCAACTTTATACAAACGTTCTACGCATTCACGTTAGGCCTACTATAAGACTTAGTGATACCACTTCATAATATACAGCCCTAACTGATAGACACGGACATAAGTACTACGCTTTCACCCTATACACTTGTCTCCAAGAACTCACATAATGATCACAATAAATAATATGGTCATAGGTTATTGAACTTATGAATAAACTTGTCTTCTAAAATACATCATTGTACATATGTCCACCATTATTCGCCCTTTAATCAGGTGTTACTTCTAACATACATTTCTTTATTCACTGATAAACCTGGGCATAAGTACAAAACTGATTCCTATTGTTATTTCTATAAACAGACGTGACTGCTTACAGATCTCCGTTGTTAACTGATAAACCTGGGCCTAACTGGCATAAGTACAACACCAAAAAGACCATAACCATTTCACGTGACACTCCTGTCGCGTTATCTGTGTCTTATGTAGGGAGATGTACACAGGTGAGGTGTATTGGGTTATTCACTTACTGAGCGAGCGTGCCACACTCAGTGCAACCCAACCAGAACCGATGTCCATAACCATTTCACATGACACTCCTGTCGCGTTATCTGTGTCTTATGTAGGGAGATGTACACAGGTGAGGTGTATTGGGTTATTCACTTACTGAGCGAGCGTGCCACACTCAGTGCAACCCAAACAGAACCGATGTCCATAACCATTTCACGTGACACTCCTGTCGTGTTATCTGTGTCTTATGCGTTTTCACGCTCTTGCCCTTGCTACTGTCTCTGAATATATTGTTTTTCATAGCTGTTTAGTCACAGCGGACGAAACATTCATTTGACGCGCTCAGGGGTTTTATCATTTTGTTTAACATACTCTATGTATTAACGTTCATTGAATTATTCCTACTCATTATGTGGTTAGTGAGTATTTTGTTAATTACTTATCCTTAACTCTTTTGGGCAGGTAATTATAAATTATTTTATAAGGGAAAGCCCAATGTATAAACAAACTAACCATTATTTCTTAGTGAACTGGAGAACAAAAGCATCAATTGAAGTAAACAATCAGTACAGTTTTATTATTAATCACACAAAGCTTATCAATCTTCTGAGTATTATATATTTTTTATATTCATTAATATCAATGTCTTCTACACTGAGAAGTAAATCATGAAGGCCATAGGTTATTCTCGGATCTAAGGAGCAACTCGAGGGTTAGTCTACACTCAAATGTCCCAGATGACCTTGAACCAGATGGCTTTGACGTGGCTGTCTCAGGTCAACATACTAAGGCGGTGTTACTTAGTCGACATTTAAGTTACGAACATCGAAAGCATATAACTTTAGTAACTAATACAACGAAAAATATAAACAATACTATGTATCTTTAATATTAAAAAATTTAAATATATTATCCTCACTCATCACGAAATTTCTGGGGCCACTGAACAGATTCTGATGAGATTTGGAGGGAACTTATCTTTTGTATCGTAAGAGACCTTATAAGAAAGTATTTCTCGAATTTTTATTTCTAAGGGGCAGAACAGCTCATCAACGTTTCGATAAGAGTAACATTGGCATTAATTTAATTAAATAATTTATTTCAAACAGCTGATACAATAAAACATGAACATGACTTACAAAAACTAGGGTAATTGGTTTTGAATTGTGAAAAGTTAAGGTCATTTCTACTAACTCTGACATAATTACACAACTTTAAATCCCCCTAAAGTAGACTTACAGGGGATTATAGACTCTAAACCTTTGTTATCTAGGAGAATGGCAGCAGGCGGAGCATCTGCATTGATGTGATGGTTCAAAGAGAATCGCAGAGGGAATTGTAAGTAAGCGTAGAGAACCACTCCGTAGCGAAGGAAGGGCTATCGGCTAGTAATGTATAAATAATGAAATATAAGCAAATAAAGAAATGCTGTATTTTAAGATCTAAATAATGTATTATTCAGGAGCTTAAATGAGTAGAGACGGCCGAAATTTAATCAACGCGTGTTCGAGCCTCTGTTATCTGTCACCTACAAGTCGACAGATGACGAAACACTTTACAATAATTACCCGTATTCATGTTCACGAATGGCTTGCGAAGTCTGATATCAGTGTTGTTAAATTTCCAATAGAAATTTTAAAATAATGACGCCCTTTTCACTAAATACGTCAAATCTGGTGAAGAGCCTTGAGCCACTCCACTTGAGCACTCACCCACACGCGGATGGCTTCGGATGGCTATTGTATGGAATATGGTGGAGGAGATAACCCGTTTCCCCGTCTGTTGGGAAACAGCACAAGGAAAGACTGACCAAACCGCCGGATTGTAAATGGCCGGTCCACTACAACTGACTGACTCACAATTATAATTAAATATTAGGCGTGTAATATAACCTAACCTGACCATATTCTATTAAAATATATCTAAATAATGATACATTTAACATTTGAAACTTAAAGTTTCGTTTTGGAATTATTATATAACAAAATCTATAGTTTAACTAAGGCGTTATGTAATTTAATTTACGTAAAACCAAATAAAAGGTATACTGTACATTCAAAACTTTCTAACTACGTAGCCAGAAATGAAGTAATTAAAAACATTGTACGCCAAAATATAAGAAGTTGTAACATTATTACAGTATATTTATTATTAAAAAATATGCCCATCATATCTCACGAAGTACATTTAATGCTGTGTTTTTGATGAGTTGTATTTACTTTCTGCCAACGCTAGTTTCATTGTTTCGTAATGAGCTCTCGTTCTGTTCCTAGACCAGGTTGTTCATGTTCCTTTTCCCGTTTTCCTCTAACCAACTTTCCAATCAAAAATATGATCACTGTGTTTTCGTTTGATATTTTTGTTGAACCTGTGATTTGGGAGCATTCTCGTTTCTTGTAGTTAATAGACAAGTATGTGTCTTAAATTTTTTCTTGTTAATTTTTTAAAGACTTCATGTATATATTTGATTGCTACTTCACAGATACTCTCACGAAATTGATTTTCCGTCCGGGGTCCGTTTTCGTACAGGAGTTAAGTTTCCGGCTGTTTCAATAATTTATTCTTTTATAACGTGTAATTTTAAAGCTTTTTTGCTAAGTTAAGTCGCAAAATTACCGCCTAAAATTTAGGAATTGTCATGTTATATACCTAATATTTTATTTCCATCTATTCTCAAGCGATATAAGATGTGACGTAAGTGGTATCTTATATATTACGAGGCAAGTCCTACACGTTTTTTAAATCGCCTGATTAGTTCGTTTGGAAATGGATATGTTGTATATTTACAAATATTCTTGTTCAAGCACACAGTGAAGTAGAAACCGGATCTGAGTTAACCTCACAAAGTGATTTAACACAATGGTCAATTCTACAGACTAATGAGGAATGCAAAAACTAACGGCAGCGTTCCGCTAATTTTCGGTGATTTTAACATTGTGTAATTAACTCGGAAATGCTGGCCTTATGGTCTCTCACGTGCATACATAAATGTATGTACGATTGGGCCCCATTAAATTTCTTTGACAATAAATAACAAATTACGAGGGTAATTAACGTTTTCGTATGTTTAAGATTATATAAATAAAGCACACACATACTGATGGTGTGTTTTTACAACAAATATTTACAACATACTAAATATATCAATAAATTGCAAAAATACCATGAATATAACACATTACATATTAATGGATTTTCTACCTATGTAAGGCATTGGCATTTAAGTTTGTTCTGAAATAGTTTAGGTCTAATTTTTCTACCTGATTATCCAAACATTTCATTTCAATTTTCCAATCAAACTGCAGAAAGCGCAGTTATTATTGAAAAGTCGATGTCTACTCACAACAAAGCCCGTTCTTCTATGATTGCGTTCTAGGGTAAGCTTACGCTACATTCCACAAGCCCAGGACGTGGAGTGCGCTACCTCCTTGGGGTGAAGGTGCACAAACATTAAACGGAAACTAGCCGGTCATTCTCTAAGGCAGCAGTAAAAAGTCCTGAGAAACCCTGTAAGTCCCGTGGAACCCTGTAAGTCCATATCCTGCGGATTGATTCCTCAATTCGTATCGAGTAAGCAGTGATTATAGGCCTATGCATGTGTGGGTGAACGGTATACGCTTTGTCATAGTTAATACCCTCCCTCTCCACCCATATGTCCAGGAGTATATATAATGCAGAAATACTTGGTCGTAATATTTTTCTTCAATTATTATTGTATTCAGATTCTAACATTTAAATGGGCTGAAAACAGAATAAAGCACCTAACTGACCAATTTTCTTGACAATTGATTTCTCCTGCGGTTATCAATTTCTAAAAGGAAATATTCGTTTCCTCTTTGTGGCCGATAGGAACATACAAAATAGAGTAATTGCACACATAAGTCGCTGGCGTTTTTCTCCCGGCACACACTCGTAATACAGCATCACGTACAATCGAGGTGATTACAGGCTTTCCTCCGGCGAAAGGTTCAGTAAAAGTAGACGTCCCCCCGGGCCCCACGTCGGTCGCCTGCTTTCGCATGAATGTGCAGCTCCCGGGTGCCACCATCTACATAGCATCACTTCACAGAGAAACCGGTTTGTTATTTACTCTGCTTTTCATTCGAATGGTTTTAGATACTTCGACAGCAATCATGCTTATGGACAACTGATAGGAAAATGAAAGATAGGGTATCAAGCTTGTCAATTAACTGAAAATCAGACCAACAATACGTAGTTCGAATCCCACATAAAGCTGTAGGTCCTGGCTATAATAAAATGGCTCTTTCTAAGGGACAGTCGACCTTAGTTAGTAACAATGACCACACTCGTTAATCTACACCCATTCGCCCTTCATATTCACCCATATCTCTACGAACGGTGTCTTAGTAATGAATAATGAAATAAAGTGAACGAATAAGATAGTATTCAAGAACAAGTTTGTAATGAATTCATATAATGTACGTCAAGCTTATGGGCACGGATCTACCGCTGATCATTACTACATCAATCAATGTCCCAGACACCGACAAAAATGTTTCGTTTCCTGAGTAGCCTACTCTCGACCTTTCTCATGGTCAAGGCCTACTAGCTTAGTGGTTAGCACCTCTGCTTTCAATGTAGTTTGTCACAGGTTCGATTGTCGGGAGGTGCACTTAATATAATTTGCTAAAGGGGTTGGGACCGTTGACCCTTGGAGCTCTCGTATAAAATACCCCTGGCGTAAAAAGAAACATGATCCGTCGAACTTGACGACCCATCGAGCTTGATGGCTTGTCAGCTTGACATCTCAAAAAACTTGACACATTACACCTCATCGAACTTGACACTTGATGGCCCATCGACCTTGAAATTTGACATCTCAACAAACTTGACACTTGATGGCTCATCAAACATGACACTTTATGGCCTATCGAACCTGAAACTTGATAGCTTAACAACATTTAGAATTATAAATAGAAGAATTAGAATTATTAACTGGAAAACTTACACAAAGAGACATAATTTAAAAAAAGTCTGAATCAAAAATTAAATTGAGAAGTTTTGTGATTTTTATTTTGTGTTTAGTGGATTTCTAAAGCAATCTTCCTTTGTAATATTCAAGGTTTCTCGTCACTGCTTTTACATAATAATTAGTACACGGTGAATTAAGACATATCTAAAAGTCAGATTATATTAATTATTAACAGATTCAAGTAAAACATGTCAAATGTCGTCTTTTCTATAGACGTTTCAACGTGATACATGTATCTGCAACAGGATAATTTGGGAAATTAAACCCACAGAGTCGTGAACCTTTATGATCCGTTTCCTGTGAGACGCCAAGGACAAGCATTCTGCGGATCCTGTCAATAGTAACTCATTGTGTCTCCCAATACCGTAACTTGTGCAGCTAATTTTAATAGTAGGTTGCGGTATCCCTGGTCTACTTTCCCGCGGAAGATATTCTGCATTTCGGCTGAATTCATGGTTGGATTTAGCGTGTTCACTTGGAGTGTCTGAACTTCTATGGAATTTTATAGTTTAGAAAACTCTTGTAAAGAAACTTAAAAATCTTTCAATGAGATCAAATTTAGAAATAATTGCTCGAAGAAATATTAGATTGGATCCCGGCTCAACACTGAAGAACATTTCGGATTATAAAGTGTGGGCTGATTGTGCATGACTAACATAGTATTTGATAGTTTATACAGTTGAAAAGCCATTTGGTGAATCAATGATCTATAGAGAGAGTTATCTTAGATCTAACTTCCCTCACTCCAAGGCCCTGACAGTAAGGTGAATACAGTATGACTAGTAGAGTTGATACGGAAGAAACTGTTAAATTCTTAAAGACAATATTCTATAGACTACCTTACTCAAAAAGAGAATCCTACTCTGGAAATGGGTCGTTAAACGCCTGCCCTTCGTTAAAACCCACTATTAAATACATAAGCAGGATTTAGTATCAGGAATTTCCCCTCGTTATTTGACGGGGTTTTACAGATGGAAACCGGTAACGATCAGAATGAATTACGAGTCAGGCTGTTATATTAATTGACGACAATAATTATATGATTGCCTACTGACATCATGGTGCTATTTTGTTCGTAGTCTTCGCCGAAGTGAAAAAGATACTTCTACTTGGGAACCTAAGTAATAAAAAATGTCGGCACTGGTGGCGCAGTGCTGTAACTCAGCTACTTGGGGACAAAGTGTTAGGGAGATTGTAGGCGATAGGTTACATGCTCGGTTCTCTTAATACCGACACGGCGTCTGCTCAATGGTTGTCATCAATACAGACACTATTAGAGAAGTCTGGAGTGTCCGTGTTGAATGGTAGTCAAAGTTCGGGTGTTGTGTAGAGAAGAGAAACTAAGTGTCAAACTTGTCAGTTAGCTGAAAATCAGACCAACACTACGTGGTTCGGATTCCACGTAAAGCTGTAGGTCCCATAGTTGCTCTGGCTATTGGGCTATTAATAAATAGTCCTTTCTGAGCTAAGTCGAACTCAGATAGTAACAATGACTACACTCGTTCATCTACACTCATCACACTCATTCATGCCTTATATTCGCCAATATCTCTACGATCGGCGTCTTAGAGATTAATAATGAATAACAATGAATAATGAAAAGGAGATTATGCTTCCGTCTCAAAATCTAAAGAATCCCAGCAACAGAAGTAATCGTGTAGCCATCGAGCAGATTCTGCTGCACAGTTTTCAATATGCGAGTATTTGAAACTTCAATATTAACCGAGAATTATAACAATAAAAACCAAATGCTGTACCATGAAATTATAGTATACGTATGAAACAAACATTGTTTATTGTGTTTGTAAATATAACTATTGAATGCATAGACTTACTTACACAAAGGTATATTTTAGAGAAAGCAGATAAAAACTTTAACTTATAATTAGCGAAATTAAAATAATTTAGGATACACTATAGATATTTTTTGCTTCAACAACATAGATAGCAGAAAGCAAGTACAATTGAACAACAATATAAATACATTTAAAAACTATCAAGTGTTATCAGCTGCCAGTATTATGTCCTTCTTAATGAAACCGAACAAACGAAAAAGAAAAAATTTAAATTAAGTAGATCTAAACTTGGCGAGGAAACAAATAACGTTTAAGTATCATCATTAAAGTAGCGTAGAAAACTTCTGTACCTCCTGCATAATTGCACCCCCTCCCTTAGCCACCCTCTCTATCTATGGGCCAATCCTGTGACTCCTAGAAGGTGCTAGAATGGCAGTTAATTAGTATGTAGGTGGAGCCAGAATCTTCCCGAAATGGTGTCCAGAAGGTCCTATATCATGCTTCCAGAACCGTATCGAATAACACTTCTGCAAACATCTTTACTTTCAGTGGCGCCTTATTCACAGGCATCCCTCAGCCGACGAGGTAGTCAGTCGCAGTGGAAGTGTGTCTTCAGCCTTCAGCCTGTTATGAAAGGGACATTCAAGTGGGAGTGTTTAATAGTGTCACTATATCGAGCAGTGTTAGATATTGTGCAAACACAGGATGTTAAGTGACATTAACTATTGTAAATAACAATGTTTTAATTTAAAGTGTTAAAATAGCATCAGTATATTAATTTAATATAAGACGATATATTAATTATTAATATAATATAATATAATAATTAATATATTAATTTAATATATAATAATAATAAGACGATAAGGTACGTAACCTATTAATATTAATTTAAGTCTAACGAAAAACAAATACAAGGTGAATGTATTTTATTTGTCGGTCAATAAAGGTAAACCTTCCCAAACTGGATAACAGGGTTGTTTGTGTGTAAATTTGTTAATTAACAAAGAAGAAACACTCACTAAAACTTGTTCTGTTCAGTGGAAATATATCACGGATGCTTGGAAAAGAATAAATATCTAATGATAGAAAACACAATTTAAAAATATCGTGAAAGCTCATCCTAACGACAGTTTTCAAACCTTTTGGACCATCGGTTGTAATAATGAATAGGACTAACCATGCTAAAAAGAACAACCAAGCCAAATCTTAGAACTTAGGCTTAAGCGGCCGGTGTCATAACTAGAATCTACATTCTACTTAGGCTTAAGCGGCCGGTGTCATAACTAGAATCTACATTTTCCGGTGACAACCACGTCAAGGTACTCTCTACAATATTTACAAGATGACCAGACGTTTCGCCCATACTGTGATGTGGCATCCTCAGTGGAACAACCAAGCCAAATCTTAGAACTTAGGCTTAAGCGGCCGGTGTCATAACTAGAATGTACATTTTCCGGTGACAACCACGTCAAGGTACTCTCTACAATATTTACAAGATGACCAGACGTTTCGCCCATACTGTGATGTGGCATCCTCAGTGGAACAACCAAGCCAAATATTATAACTTAGGCTTAAGCGGCCGGTGTCATAGCTAGAATCTACATTTTCCGGTGACAATGTAGAATCTACATTTTCCGCGTCTCAGTGGTTTTTCTGAGACTGTTTCAGAGAAACCACTGAGGATGCCACATCACAGTATGGGCGAAACGTCTGGTCATCTTGTAAATATTGTAGATAGTACCTAGACGCGGTTGTCACCGGAAAATGTAGGTTCTAACCAAGTCAAATGCCCTTTTATTTAAATTTATCGCAATTATTTTGAAATTAAATATTTTGTAACGCAAAGTTCATTTATCTAATTATATTTCCGATTTGTAAAGCTGCCACAGGATTTTCAAGTTTGAAAACGAATTGATACAATTTAAATGTCAACAATAGTTCACAATAATGTTTAAACGAGAAAATCAAATACTAACTTTGAGAAGCTGGCCAGACCTAGAGTCATGTTGTAGTTTTTGTTTACGTTTGGATATCCTGTCTGGCTTCAATTAAGAAACATATTCGCTTAGTGAAGAACCTAATTGTTTCTTTGACTCACGTCCTTGCTACTAATTGTAATTGGGCCAAATACACGCCAGATCCGATAAACAAAATACAAACCAATATGAAATCCCAGTGTCAATAATTACGGTACGTATCGAGTGTTTTAGTCGGCAACGACATTGCCCACTAATATGATTTTCTGTACGTTAAGAAAATACAAAATACGTAATTGTTTCTTAATTGTTCAGCTATCATTAAAATAATCATTTAGAAAATAACGTCTAAAAAATACTCGTATGTTAGAACCATAATAAATTTTTAGACATAATTTGCCATACTTCATCTTTAGTACCACAGAGAAAAAAGAAAGAGAGGTTGCTTTCTTATGGCAACCTCATCTCATCTGTAGTAATAATTGCTACGTTTATCCTTAAGGATTTAGGGGAAATAAGGAAGGGACTGACTCTGCTATAGCATTGCAAACTGCAGAAATTACTCGACACACGTTCAGCGCACTATTGGACGCGACCTCTGTATATTCATTCTTTGTGATGAAACACTCAACAACGCTTGGATTTATACAATTTCAGACAAGTAAATATTTTGTCAATTTGCTTACTCCGTTTATACTCTTCTTTCCCAGGCGTACATTGTGCAGTGGCGTATTAACCTCAACCTCACTCACTACGGCCTTGGTCCGGTTAAATGTGCTCCCCCTCCACTCCCAAACAATGTATGTGCGATACCAGTGTTGTGGCATTGAATATAACTCATTCTAATTGCCTTAATTACTATATAGTTGGTTATGTTTGAATTATTTAATTCTTAACCTTAAAGAAATCAGTTAAAATTATGAATGTAGAGGGCAATACATTTGTTAAATATGACTTTAAAACAGGGCAGTCACTAGGTTAATCATGAGTAGGCCTACATAAGATCACGATAACATAGTTCAGTATCATGACAATTCCAGAATGTTGTAAATATTGTATTCGTACCTCTGCATAAATGGATAACAGGTGAATATTACCCCTCAAACTGGTATGTCGTACCACAGAGTATACAATAATACTTTGTGGTAATTGCAGTCTGCAAGGCTCCTTGGTGCATGGAGCACGACACTGTTGCTGGTCGTATCCACTTAGCACGACAAATGATGCGCGCGCGCGGTTTGTCTCATGCGCACATCTCTACTCAGCGTTCCCTTGCTAAATGAACCATTAAATCTTGCATAGTGAGTTTTGTCAGCAGTGGATGATACACTTGACTTAAAACTAACCTGTTTTAAAATTATTCGTCTTTATGGTTATGTTTCAAAATGTGTTAAGTAGGGATGTGTCGTGAGTTTACCATTGACTATAGAAACAGACTGTCCAAGGCAATGTATTTGCTGTTGACGTGCGCCTGTGCTGCTATCTAACGATAACTGGTTTCAAATAAATGCTCGGACGTCAGCTAGGCGTACTATTAGCTCAGCTCTTAAGTCACTTCAGCGTGAGATGGAGAGAGACAGAGAGAGGGAGGCCGCTAGCGCTACCCGTGAAAACCGAATATGAACTAATTTGACCGAACAGGATAATCGGCTTCACGGGACACATATGAGCGGACAGCCTAATTTCTATTGTTAACGATTTTACTAAAACTAAAGACACTAGTAAGGGTCTCATGTGCATCGTTTGATTACCTGTGATCTTGCATCCTCACTGATGGTATCTAAAGTTACGACTACATGTGATAAGTTGCAGGCACATGACTATCATATGTATCGACACATGTTTCGTGACAGTGTGGATGTTGCTTTCGTCCCATGACATTCATTTCCACATGCGTCTAGTGCTAGTGAGGGTATTGACATCATATATTCAGTTTTCGGTAACTCATGTAAGTGCTTGTTCAAATTTTACTTCGGTGTATGGTATTTTGTGTTATTGTTGGTTGAATTTGTTGTCATTATGGAAGAAATCAATGCGACGGGTTTTGTAGATATGGAGTGTTTCGAGTATCAGTTGTTGAAACAGAGGCGGAATCTTCCTTGATGTTGGATAAGACGTGTTTGGAAAAACGAAAATTTTTTGTTTGTGTTATCTAAGGGTCCGTTGTCTTATTCGTTGTGCATTATTCGGGTTCCAAACCAATCTGCACGTGTTCTCGATACAAGTTCCTACCATAAACAGAGCTAGTACTTGCTCTGTGGTGCCAGACCGTTTCAATTAACTTGCAACAAAATGACGCCCAACGTGTTTTGCACCGTCAACACAGAGTACTAACAAATTTGTTCTGGCAACATGTTATGCAACTAGTTGCAATCTATTTGCATTTAATGGAAGTTTATGTAACATATTGTACCTACGGTAAACATTTGTGGTCATGAAAACGGCACTTGAAGATGACAAACATCTGATGTTGAATAAATTGTAAACAACACGTTTTCTGCATCAAAGGACTTTGATCTCATTATTATCACCTCCACTTGAAGTTTTCGTCATGGCCAGAATCGTTAATTACTGATGAATTAAGCTTGTGATGTGCAAGAATATGAAGGAAAATGTGATGATGTTAGCCCATTATGCGATCAATCCTTGTTTCCAAACCCCGCCCAAAATCGTGATGCCAAGATTTGTCCATTTCATTAAGCTTTGAAAGAGCGCATGCGGCAATAGAGTATGTTATATAACTGTATGTTATATAACTGTTACTATATAGCCTATATTTCATTTGCAATCTCATATAAAGGTTTTTATGCTACGCAAATTACTGAAAACTCGCAATTTGATATTTGTGGGCAATGTGTTCAGTTGTGTTGGAGTAATTATGAAAAGCATCAATATTGGTAAAATATGGATAGTCAAGCAAAAGGAGCTGTATTCTGTTACCGGAAAAAAATAAACAAGTCACACATACGAAAGTAAGGCCTTCTGCTACTGAATTTTAAATTTTGATTTGAATATCCAATCTCAAGTATTTTTTAAAGATCGTTTCGAGCAAAACACGTAAAATCACAACCAATCTGCGACAAATGTTTGAGATACTAAAAAAATCTTTAAACTCTTAACAATTCGTTTCTGGTTCTTGATCCTAACAATAAGGCCACGCTTTGATTACACCATAAAACAAAATGACGACATTGTCAGAGCGTGCGATTGATATTTGACAATGTAATTTTATCGTTAGTTGTCTTATCTTCTTCGTATCAGTGGTCTCGTTGTCGAATTGTTCATTTACTGGGTTGTACCTATTAGCCGATCAAATCGACAATCCGATGAGAGTGGAGGAGATGAGCGAGACAGTCCAACTTCCTGGATCTTCCAGCTCACGAGCGCTTCTGGCGGGGGTCACGCAAACTTAGCTCTAGACAGAGACTGGTAAAACCGGTCCCGACTCAGCTGCCGGCCTCTGGCCTGGTTCGCTGGTCGGAGTTCTATCAGACCGACTGAGTCAGACTCCACCGGGAACGTTCCCACAGGTCGGCCGGGACAATTCACCGTTGAGCGGAGAGGTGATGGTCTAGTCACATCAATTATGACTTCCTACAACAACCGCATCACTCCACCAGCGGTGATTAATGTGAGAATCTGGCTATCTCCATGAGGACGTGCGATTATCTCATCAATGGGCCATCGGCCTACCACAAAGCCAATTCGGCAACCTTTCCAATTGTTGCCACAAACATTATGAGTTATTCACAATTCACATATCCATACTATCATATGTGCCTTTCCAACACTCATAAACATCATATGACGAACAATGATTATCAGTGGTCCAATCATATTTCTAGTGTATATGGCTTTAATGAAAACCTACATCGGAAACTAACCTCAGAATATGTAAACTAACCAAAATAACAATTGCTCAACGTTGACAGACACAATTTATTCACTGGTCTTCGGAGTAAGAATGAAGGCAAAAAATAGCGATACTGATGGTGACATTGGGTATAGACAATTAAAAATGATAAATGTAACACTGCCAATGTGACATTAACAACATAACAAGAAACATAGTTATACCACAGTCTAGAACATAGACTGTAGATCAGTAATAATAATTGAACTGAACGAAGAATAAAGCTAAAGAAATTATCTAATTTTTTATTGGGATTAGGACTCTCTCACATAACACTAAATCAAACAAATATCCTTTAAGGAGACTTAATATGAAGGACAATAAGAGAAAATTAACCTTCAAATAGTAACTAAAATAAATTAATAAAAAAATATTGTCATTGGTCGTCAACAAAGAAAAACAAAGCTTACAATCTCATAAAAATCTTACTGAAGTAATTACAATTGCTCATTGTCTAGTGCAGAATTACTAAACCATAGGATTTCAAAGCGAATCTATCAGTTTGCCATATATTGTATTTCGTTTCATAATATCGTTTGCCAGTTAGACTTAGATTTATTTGCATTTCTTGTAAGCAAAAGAAGGCTGGATCCAACAGCTCAGGCCAATCTAAAAGATCTTTGACAAACAAATAACGTCTTGAATACTTCTTTTTTGCTGGACTCAGTATCTCAACTACAGAAATATTGGTTCAAAACTTCTTGGTATCTTGGACCATTCCGTACGAGTGCGTTTAAAAATCCCGAAATTTTGATCAAATTACTCACTGGAAGACAAACAAATGACCAAATCTTTTCACTTGGGTTTGTTGATTTGAAGAGGAAGGTCGATGGCAACACCATTGGACGGAGACGATGCGCGGTACGGACCGTAGCCATGACGGGATATGCTCTATTTAGCACAGCAACCGCCAAACACGACTAGTTATGCAACCAGGTTCCTTTTCATGGAGTTTGCAACTTGTTTCACAGCAGTGTTTGTTTGCAACGTTAGGCAACTTGTAATAGACTCTGATTGGGTATAACGAATTCGCTTCCGTCCACAGTTGACAGCAAGTCTCTGTGGCAGTAAGTCTTAGACAAGGCATTAAGACCTATGGATAATTTGTAATTGATTTACAGGACACATTTCGAAATCAGCTGCGCATTCCAGGTATAAAGAACTACAGCCGTAGTGTTGTCTTTTATAGAGATTTTATATACACACAGGAAGATATCTCGTCCAACGCTGGGTCTCAAATAAGCAGCTGTTTTTTAGTCCAGCAATGGAGCGCTAGTGATGTCTTATGTTAATATAATGCAGGGACCAGCTGTAGTGGCATACCTCACCAACTAATTATTTGGTAATCATTATTCATTGTTACAATAATTTATTGCCACGAACATTTCTATAACATGAAATATTTAGTGTAATTAATATAATCAAGGGCAAAACAATATTATATGAGCTCTGTATAGTGGGAAATGTCTTATATGATACATGTTATTATTTTTCATACACAATTGGTTCATTACTCTACTAAAATAATTGAAAGAAAGATTTTCAACCTTTGTTATTTTTCAGTTACAATTCAGAAATAAGAGAACAAAAAGATCTTTAGAAAAAGTCTGTGAAATTCTAGAACTTCACAAAATATCAAAATAATTATTACATTTTTAGCCTCACTTGTCAACTGCAACACCTGTCAATCGACTAATTCTCACTAAGAAAGCATTTTCTTAAAAATACATAACATTTAATTAAAGACATTTAAAAACAAACCTCCCTAAAAGTATATATTATTCATCATAAAGTAGCTTGATATATTTTTATTAATTTAATATTATCATAAAAATGCACAGTCAGGTTAAAATGAAATGGTGGTCCAATGTTCCAGAAAACAGGGATTGTCCCAGTTTGGTATCGGAATATGGTTTTCTGAAACGTTAGTTCGAGACGCAATCAAGTTACGTAATAAGTTTTAAGAAATATGGTGAATTTTAAAGAAAATCCTAATTGTAAAAATAAATAAACCTTACTATTTACGATTATAAGGATAAACTAAAGTAAATGTTGGTGTTATTCTTTTATTAGCAGGCTATTGTCAGTAACGGCTAATATAATAGGTTTTAAAAAACATTAAATATTAAAAAATTGGAAGTTTCAAAAGATTGTTTGTGAGGAAATCTATTGAAGCTTGGCTGATATTTTCCGGTTTTCTCCTGTAGTGATTTGGTCACCATAGGTAGGTGAAAGGAACACATAAATGAAAATACTCACTAAACAGAGAGCCTATGTTTAAAGATAACAGTTAACTTATGGAATATTTAGTCAGTATGTTAATATTGCGAATATTTAAATGTTATTACGTGGCACATAATGTTCATCACCAGTAAATTAAAATTATACGCAATGAGCTTTTATTCCAGTAAAAACATTTCAATTTACAACCAGCTTGTAATGTTAAGTTTTGTATGATCACGAAAAGCTTTTGACTTATATGTATAGATATAAATTAAAGTAACATTACCCAAGCTTTATGTCAAACTGCAACACTTCCGTGATCTTAACAATCGGACCGGCTATCCTAACCTAACCTTTTCACTTGAGAGAAAAAGTCAAGCTAGAACCACTGGAAAAGGCGGATGTGGAACAGTATGCTGTCAATCCAGTGTCACTGCCTTCTCGATCACTGACCATACATCACATTACCTCTGACATACATACTGTATAGCCTACAGGCACCATTACGTTGCGGTCAAAACATATTTGACTTTGTATTTGAAGGACTAATAATCAATTTATTTAACAGAAAAAGGTAAATCACTGTTGAAGAATCTAGATACAGATCATAGTGATAAATACTTCTATATTAGTATTCTATTACAGTTATCACATAATCTGTAAAAAACTGCATATTTTTAATTTAATCACTAAATTAGAAATTCAAAGTCTAAAAAAAAACCTCTCCACGTTTGAACTTAAAAGCTATCTGAGCAATCTATTAATACATTTAACATGAACTAGACTCTACAACTCAGAATAATTGTGCCTATATACAAGAATGCTATAGTGCTAGTAGGCCAAAATTTAACATTATAATTAAATCATTTGGTCCGATAATCTATGTCAGAAACGATCATTATTTATTTTGTTTCCCACATGAATAAATTTGTTATATTCCTGTTAAAATTGTCTAATCTAACATAAATTGATGCACATAAATACACTTCCACATGAGGAATCATCTGCACTATTTGGAAGGAGTTATATATTTTACACGTGTTTATATAATTTTAAAAGTGCAGTATTTATTTGAAAAACTATTCACTGATAAAAACACAGTCTATCTTTATTATCACTATAATAGTAACAACTTCGAACAATTACAGCAACAACAATCAAAATATTTACTCATTTAAAAAAATGATCTATGTTCAATATTGCATTTTCATTATTACATAAAAACTCACAATTTGGATAAAAGTTTGTTTTAGTAATTAAGTGCAACTAATTATTTTAGTGTTAAACTATGATTTTTTTAAAATAAACGATAATTTTTTTCACATTACAAAAAATAATTTTGTTATTAATTGAGGATTAAAATGACAATCTGTATTTGTTCCATTTAATAAAATGTACTTTCAGTCCAAATTATCGATAATATAGGTATGTTAAAATTACCTCTGTAGATATTTCAAATGGTTTTATTACTGTCTCCTAAATAATTTGAGTAGTATTGAAAATTCAAAACAATTTTAAAGGTAAATTGAAGGAATTCCTAATTGAAAAATACTAGTTTGTTTGCCTAATGAAGAAATCCAACTAACTAACCCTGCCTAACCTATGCAAATGCAACTCTAATTTGACCTTAAGAACCTATTACCCCATTAACCAAACTTGATTGGTGAACAGGGATTAGACGAGTAATAAAGCCTACTTCTAATACGGTGTCTACGCTACGAGGGATTACGCAATGTAATGCAGTTCATTAAAAGTTTTACGGTATAATCAATTTATCTTTCAATCTTGCATTTTTAATAAAGAAAATAAATTAGTACAGGTAATAACAAAAGAAAATTGTTTATGTATAGTTTATGATAAGCCAAAAATTGTTTATCACTTTACTTTTGGCATTGTTAATGTGTATTTAGTATCGTCAGACTCTTTTTTTATCTAAGTAGTAATAAGCTAATTTATTTACCTCAACATTCCCTGCCTGCATTTGTATTATTTCCTCCCAAGTTTTCAAATTTATAAAACATTTCCCAATAAAATTAATTAAATATAAAATAAAATGCAGTTTTATAAAACTAACAACCACTCAAATTAAATATCGAGCTATACAGTTTTCAATTTAATGCCATTAAAAAGTGTATGTACCATAATAATTAAAATACATCTTTTGAGGAAATAGTTAATTTCCTGAATTTTCACAAAAAGGCTAGCTAAGAAAAATTTTCTCCACCTCAATCAAAAAGTTAGCTATACACAGCTTATCTAAAAAGAACAGGCACTAAACAAACACTTGAGGTATATCAGATTTAAATTACGGTCTAATATCTAGTCAAAATAAAACTATTCAGTTCCCAAAGTTTAATAGATTTTTAAATTAATATTGAAGGCTTTAGCTCCAAACAACTGGATAGTGTTTTGTGACATTTTTCTAAATATTTGGTATCTGTTCATATTATTTCAAGGAACCTATATTAGGCTCTAAAGCTCATTTAAAATAATTATAGCTACAGGCCATGAAAATAATTACAATGAACAGTTTTTCTAATACTGTATTTGTTGTCCACATTTCAAGATGGGGAACCTGAATTCATACTGTAGCCATTGATTTTATACACAGATAGATTTCTCATCCAATGATAAATGTTGAGTCTCAAAATATCAGCTGTTTTTTAGATCCATTGTGGAGCGCTCCATGGAAATATAATGCAGTTTAAACCAGCTGTGGTTGCGGACCACACAAACTAACAAAATTACTGCTACAAATATTCCTATTATATGGTTTATCTATTGTAGGTTTATATAATCAATGCTTTAACATTAATTTAAATCTCATTTTGCATTAAAATGTTTTAAGAGTGAAATTACTGAGCTCTATGCAGCTTGATGTGAGCAATGTTTTATTTTAGTGGTTACCAGCCAAGGATGGCCATTCTCTTAACGGCTAGCGAAAACACCTGATTTTGGCCAACCACCTTATTTCATCTAATGGGGTGATAATTCAGGGAATTCCCCACATCCAAACAACCAAAATATACAAGTAGTTTATTTAAAGATCATCCACAGTAATTTAACTACTTTGGACTCATCAAGGCAGACAAACAAGATTTAATGTCTTGTCAATCAAATCACTATAAAGTTTTCTGATAAAACCCACGAGGTAACTTCAAGGACAAACTATTAAATAAGAAACATAATATTGAATTCAAGCAACATCATCTACTGAAAATGCTCATCTGATTTATTGATAAGTCGGTTTTAAACCAATATTGTTGCAAACAAATAGGATCAAATAATTACATAACTTTGTACAAGTTGTTATTTTAATAGTTTTGTAAACTGAATCTTTATAAATAATTTTAACAGAAAATTGACATAACTAGAAAATAAAATCATATAAAAGGCTCTTAGTAACCCAACTACTTAGGGGCTTAGTGTTATAGAGATTGCAGGCGATATGCTTTGTTCTTAATATCGACCAGGTGTCTGCTCATTTGTTACCATCAAAGTGGATACTACTAGAGAAGTTTGAGGAGTCCGTGTGGAATGATTGCCATGATTTGGGTGTTGTGCAAAGGGAAAAACTTGTATTAGGCTTGACAGTTTGTTGAAAACCAGACCAATAAATAGTATGCGGTTTGGATTCCACACTTAGCTGTATGTCTCTTAGTTGTCTTTGCTACTGAGCTGTAAGTCTGTTTCTAAGGGACAGTCGATATCATTAAGCAATAATGACTATGCTCATTCACGTTCATATGTATTTGCTATGATGTTATTAATAAATAAATATTTTATGAGTTTTATGATAAAATGAATACAAACTTCAAGAAAGTCTTAATCATCTTCACTAACTCACTCCCATGGTCATTTATATCTAACGTGAAATTTGGCCTCGCCAACCGCTTAACTCCATTCTTTTCTATCTTCAGCCTCTATCGTAGTAATTCACACCTCCTTCATATCAAACTCCACTTGGTCTTTCCAGTGTTTCTTTGGTCTTCCTCTAGGCTTCCTTCTATGCAGATTGTTGTTTTATACTTGTTGTATTATTGTTTCATTTTCTCTCCTTATCACATGACCTGTCCCCACTTCATCATCTTTATGAACAAATAATAAAATATCAATATATTTTGTTCCTTTGTAGAACATACAATTTCTTAATATTATGTTGTTCACCATTGAGTGAATTAATTTTATGTGATTAGATTAATGTTCATGGTTTTCTTAAACTTTGAATTAAGATTTACGAGAAGAAATTCTGTCAAGTAGACTGTTACGTTAGTAGTTTTAAGCTCCCACAGTCATAACTACATTAAATAAGGTCCAAATATCTGTATAAGTATTGTCAATGATTTAGACATTACGTCTCTTTTGGACAAGCAGACTCACATTGTCGGAAGTCCAAGGAGAAAGGACCTGAACAAGACGACAAACCTACTATAGCATAACCTCTCATTAAGTGATAGTGAATTGAAGAAAGATTGGATGGAATCAAAGTGAGTGAAAGTAAGAACTGCCGCAACAGAACATTGAAATAGAGATAAACTTCCGGAGATTTATAACAAGACTTAAGTAAACTACTTCTCCTAGCATAAAGTATTTTACTTTGCAACTATTTTCAAAGTTGAATAATTATTAGATAAATTGAATCGCTTTAAAAACTGAGATGACAAAAATATACAGAATGAGATATTAAGTGAAATAATGCCTATCTATTTCTCCAAATAATCTTAAATATGATTCAGTCATTTATAAAGTAATAAAATCGAGATGTCATATTCATTTAACAATATAAATACAAAATCAACAGACTATTATGGAGATCTGGAAAATACGATGACAAACATGAATGACAATATTTTATCACTCGTTTTGTTTGAATTTTATGTTCATATTTTATTTAATTTAATTAAAAAATAATAATTCAAAGAGTCGAAGTTATCCCTTTAGTTTTGAAGAAGATATTCACCTATATAATACAAGATATCTTTTCTTGTAAAGAGATGACCATCAGTGTCATCAGTGTGTATAAGTGGGTAGGAGGGACGTGATTGTTATGATGGGTTGTTGATGGGTGGAAGAGTCGTGATTGTCATGAGGACCCAAATGTTTGTGATCGAATGGAGTGGCCATGAATGCCATTCTTAGTAGGGTGGTTGGGAGGGATATCAATGTCACACTTGTGTGGATAAGAGAGTGAGACATTAATTTTGTTCGTTAGAGGGTGGGCGGAAGGGAAGTAATTGTTTTCGTAAGTGATTTGGAGGGAAGGTCAACAATGTCATATGGGTATGAGTGGGAGGGAAATAACTGTCTTAAGTGTATGGATCCAAGTGAGGGTCGTCAATTTCATACATGTGTGGATGAGAGAGAGGGGGTTATCAATGTCATTCTTGAGTGGGTGCTAACCACTAAGCTAGCAAGAGGCCCAATTGTATTAATCAGTATGACCTTTAGTTATGTACTGAAATGGCAGGATTTAAAAACTCACAATTTTAAATGAGAATAATTAATAGATATTCTAATTACAGTAGTGTTAGAGATTAAAAGCATTTATTAAGTTTTCTATAATGAGTTCAAAATTAATTGATTACTTTAAAACTACGATATGAATTGTAACAGTGAGTCATCATCAAAGAAAAATCCTTTGCACAAAGATTCACTTAATTGATTTAATTACGAACACTTTCATTATACCTAATGAACACTTTGTGTCTGTATTTGTTATCCTTTGACATTTATTTAAACTCTTTGTTTCAGGTGATGAGCGATGTCCCATCAAACTGAAAGGAACATTCCTCATCTGAGGGATATATTTGGGTTCCACGATAAGAAGACAAAAAGTAATAATAGTTCTGACAAAGTTGTCAATGAAATAAGTGACTTAGAAACAAGAGGAGGCCACTGGGAAGACTGCAACAGTAAAAGTGCTGATTCTAGTTCAATATCCACAAACGGAGGCAATGACAGCGCTATATCAGTTGGGTCTACAAGTGAGGAAGACTTGTCTGTCACATCATCGTCAAAGAAGAAAAAACAACAACGAACAAGCAGGCGGGAGAAAACTGAGCAGGATGTGAAACATTTGGAGAGACATTTATCCATGAAGAAGACTATACGGAAAAAAATAATGAGAGACTTACAGCAGGCTTTTGTGGAGGACCCAAATGAATTTAGAGTTGAAGATATTTCGCACGAACAGCTGAAAGCAGAACTTAATTTACAAAGCTTAAGCTTTGGAACATCTGGTAAGAAGAAAGGGAAAAAATCTAGCGGTGAATCAAACTTCTTAGATTTTTTAAGAACTGGAAGTGGGGACAGTAAAAACTCTGCCAGTCAACCAAATAATGTTAGGCCTGATGATGCAGACTCTGGCCATGGTTCCCCGACAAGGGAGCTGTCTGCTGACCGACAACAACACTGTGATGAAGACGACGATAGTCGTAAAGTTAGTTTTTGGAGGCGGTTTACAATGAAGAGTAGAAGTAAACGCTGAAGTGCAATGCTAGTAAGACTGATTGAAACTATCCTATCTTAAACTGAAAATATTCCTTTTGTTGTTCATTGACATGAACATTGATTTATAAATAACTATTTTCACTCACACAGGTCTATCAATTAAGTGATTGTAGTAACTAGAATAAGTTGTTCATTTTATTTTATTTTTAAATATGATAGTGGTTTTTTATGAGATGAAGGCAGGTGGGTGTTACTTTAACTCTTCATGTTAAATAATTGACTTAAAATTATATAATCTGTATATATTTTTATTATAAATAAATATTGTTTGATGTGCAAATACAATTATTTTGATCGTCTGGTATCATAAATATTCAAATGTAATAGATTTTATGTGGTTTATTTACTTATATTCTTAACCTGTTGAGAGATAGTGACTTTCTTTTTGACATATTGTGATAGGGACATATGGATAAAAACTGATATTGAATTGCTTGAAATTGAAAATTAAAAAACTGTAATAGAAATACTTGAATAAGCCAGTATGAACCAATATAAGTTTAGTTTTTATCCAAAATTGATAATATTTTATCATACTTAACTAGAAAATAAAAAAAATTAGAGGTTTATTTACCATTGCCATAAATATTTTATTATAAACTATTCATTGTCTTTTTTAATGGTAATTAATAAAATAAGGTAAATGTTTGATGATGTAACTAGTTTACAATCGCTAATCAATAAAAAAAATATTCACAAAGCTACACTACATTGCACGAAAAAAGAATTTGTGTAAAATACACTGAAAATTACCAGCTAATTTTAAATGGGGTAGTTAGTTGTCTTTTACAAAGTACTTTAATAAGGCCTTAAACAGATGGTTAACCTTAGATCTAGGGTCTTAAGGGGACCTCGTTTCGCTCCACAAAAAGGCCTAAAACATGGGTTTCTATTACAATCATTAGAACCCTAATAATGACCATATCATAACACTTGAAGTGTCATTTTATAGAGGAAGAACTGTGTAATGGACCTAAAAAATTGAGCATTTTTATAATTTTTCTACAGTCAAACATATCAAACTTTACAAGTCCTTCTTGACGATTTTAGATTTAAAAACTAATAATATCAACATAAGATCCACTTGATTGGCATTTAAATAATCATACATGTACACTATAAATCATTAGAATAATTAACAAGAACTGTACAGTTGAAATAGCTTGCTCGCTGTAAAGTTGCATGTCTACTATAGGTTGTTGACTTCCCAGCAGTGACTTGTGGTTTTGGGAAACGGTCACCTTAAGGCATGCACGTATGTATGAATATGTATAAATGTAACTTTACAATGAATTTATTTAAAATGAATTGATATAAATTAAATACAAGCTAATCAATAAGACTTGTCTTGTGTGCAAACGTAGGGATGTGTTGCCACTGGCGTGTAGATCAGTGTGTAAAAGTATTGACTACAGAAACAAGAAGACTTTCCGCTCTAATGTTTGGTAAATTTAGTTCATTTTCGTTTTTCAGATGAAGCGCCAGTGGTTTTCATTCATCTCTCTATATATCTCTCCAGCTCACGAAGAAGTCACAATTAACTGAGTTAGTAGTACACCAAAGACAAATAAATCTTCCAAACCTTTACTTGAAATCACACCATTAGTTAGCAGCACATGAATGTAGTGTCTACAACAAATGTTTTACCTTGCAGAGTCTGTTTGTTTCTATAGTCAATGGTAAAATATACTATAATGGAACTAAGTTTTGTACTTCCCATCCTGTAATAACAAGGTTAAATAAGCCTTTACTCATTAAAAATCATAATTGTGTACTCCTCAACAGGTTAAATAATGCTATGATTAAAAATTTCTTTTCCAGTACTTCCTCTCCTGAATTTATTATTATGCTAGATTTCTCATTATGAAATGTAAATACCAGTGGTTTTTAATAATGAAACATGCCTGTTTTTAATTTAGTTCCTTGGGAAGACATGCAATGTTATAGATTAGTGTCTAATTAATTCTTAAGTTTTAGATCGAAGAACGTAACTATTGCCAGTAGTTACAGAATTGGTTTTTCTGATTGTGTACAATCCTTGTTTGTAATTTGTAAAACCATTTTTACTTGTTTAAAATCACAAGTGCTACTCAACTTGTATAAAGCATTTTAAACTATAGTTTTTACGAATAACTATGTTTTCTTTTTACTTAATATAATAGTGACATCTAATTTTCAGCTTGTTTTAATTAGTTATTTATTTTGGATTTGTAAGTTTAGTGATTTTATCACTTTCTCCATTTAAACAAGCAAAAATTACAGTATAACGTTCAGATAGAATTGACAAATATAAATTACCTGAAAAATAATAATAATGTGAGTTTAGTTCTATCTTTATTTATAGAAACTATGTTGTTAAAAATGTACTTAACCTATTTTTAACATTGATTGTACCTATGTTAACAAATAACTTTGTGTCTTACATCTCAGCTACCGATTACTGAACATTTATGGTTTAAAATTAAAGTGATGAACTAAGGCAACTTTCCCAGTATTGATGGAGTACTCACCAAGTCTGATCTTTAGTCCTACAGATGAGAGGAGAGTATCATTTCAGACAAAGTCTACTTTTTTGACATCGCCAAATTTATTATACTCACCTGCAGTAAAGTTCATATACATGGTTGAATATAAATTTAATGTAAATTTACATTCAATTCATTTAAGATTAATAAAATCATTATATTTCAAAATTTGGAATTAATAACCAAGTCATTAATAAAGTTTTGATTATTTATAACTAGAAAGCCTAAATTTAATAGTTGACATATTTCCTTTAAGCGTTTGGTCCCCAAGTTAAGTGTTAGAGAGGGCTTGTTAGCCCCTAATTCGCCTGGTAAAATTAACATTCTTTACCTTTAACATGAACGCATGGCTTTTAGCTGATCACTACTTTAAGTTCCTTGAAATCTGTTCATATGGATACATCAGAATGTTTTTTATTCCTTCTGGTGATAATTTTCTTGTTATTAAAACTATAATACATGTTACTATGAGTTTCTTTACTGTTACGAAGATTTCATTGTGATATATGGTGTGTAACATTTCTATTGTTAGCATCAATAGACTTAGTATATAATGAATAATCTATAATATATAGCGTATAGTAAATAAACATTACCAGTACATTGAAAGGTTAATATTCTATCTCATGTGTAAGCTTTATTTTAAATACAGTATTTAAAACATATCATTGCTGTATGTTAATTGTAATAAAGCTACAAGCAATTTCTGTGCTGTTTTTGTTTTCACAGACCCATTTCCTTGATTAAGCAAACATTTGTCCTGAAATAAATGTGCTTTATAGTTGTTATTCTATTTCACTTTTTTATTTATATATTTCAGTAAAGTTTCATTTCTCTTTTTTATAAATACACATAAAAGTATTATCATTAATTACAAATGTAAATGATACAACACGATATTGTTATGTACGTCAAATAATCAGATGTGTTTGTCAGCTGTATCCACCAGGTGTTCTGTAGGTCATGTCCGTCTTACACATTATTTCACTACTCCCTAAGGAAAGCTTCCCCACATACTCTGTCGTTTCTTCTATTCTGCTTATTAGTCTTCATTCATTAGTTATTTCTTTTATTAATCCTACAAGAAAACCCCGCTAACTCGATAAAACGGCTGATGGAGCGCAAGTTTAGCTAGCTGGGTTTAGATTATGTGTATTTAGGCTTGAAGGAATATACAAGGCTCTAGATTATGTGTATTTAGGCTTGAAGGAATACACAAGGCTCTTAATTTGTGTTTTTGGCTTGAAGGAATACACAAGGCTCTTAATTGTGTGTTTTTGGCTTGAAGGAATACACAAGGCTCTAGATTATGTGTATTTAGGCTTGAAGGAACATAGAAGGCTCTAGATTATGTGTATTTAGGCTTGAAGGAACATACAAGGCTCTAGATTATGTGTATTTAGGCTTGAAGGAACATACAAGGCTCTAGATTATGTGTATTTAGGCTTGAAGGAACATACAAGGCTCTAGATTATGTGTATTTAGGCTTGAAGGAACATACAAGGCTCTAGATTATGTGTATTTAGGCTTGAAGGAACATACAAGGCTCTAGATTATGTGTATTTAGGCTTGAAGGAACATACAAGGCTCTAGATTATGTGTATTTAGGCTTGAAGGAACATACAAGGCTCTAGATTATGTGTATTTAGGCTTGAAGGAACATACAAGGCTCTAGATTATGTGTATTTAGGCTTGAAGGAACATACAAGGCTCTAGATTATGTGTATTTAGCTTGAAGGAATACACAAGGCTCTTAATTGTGTGTTTTTGGCTTGAAGGAATACACAAGGCTCTAGATTATGTGTATTTAGGCTTGAAGGAACATACAAGGCTCTAGATTATGTGTATTTAGGCTTGAAGGAACATACAAGGCTCTAGATTATGTGTATTTAGGCTTGAAGGAACATACAAGGCTCTAGATTATGTGTATTTAGGCTTGAAGGAACATACAAGGCTCTAGATTATGTGTATTTAGCTTGAAGGAATACACAAGGCTCTTAATTGTGTGTTTTTGGCTTGAAGGAATACACAAGGCTCTAGATTATGTGTATTTAGGCTTGAAGGAACATACAAGGCTCTAGATTATGTGTATTTAGGCTTGAAGGAACATACAAGGCTCTAGATTATCTGTATTTAGGCTTGAAGGAACATACAAGGCTCTAGATTATGTGTATTTAGGCTTGAAGAAACATACAAGGCTCTAGATTATGTGTATTTAGGCTTGAAGGAACATACAAGGCTCTAGATTATGTGTACTTAGGCTTGAGGGAATACACAAGGCTATATATTATGTGTATTTAGGCTTGAAGAAACATACAAGGCTCTAGATTATGTGTATTTAGGCTTGAAGGAACATACAAGGCTCTAGATTATGTGTATTTAGGCTTGAAGGAACATACAAGGCTCTAGATTATGTGTATTTAGGCTTGAAGGAACATACAAGGCTCTAGATTATGTGTATTTAGGCTTGAAGGAACATACAAGGCTCTAGATTATGTGTATTTAGGCTTGAAGGAATACACAAGGCTATATATTATGTGTATTTAGGCTTGAAGGAACATACAAGGCTCTAGATTAGGTGTATTTAGGCTTGAAGGAATACACAAGGCTATATATTATGTGTATTTAGGCTTGAAGGAACATAAAAGGCTCTAGATTATGTGTATTTAGGCTTGAAGGAATACACAAGGCTCTTAATTTGTGTTTTTGGCTTGAAGGAATACACAAGGCTCTTAATTGTGTGTTTTTGGCTTGAAGGAATACACAAGGCTCTAGATTATGTGTATTTAGGCTTGAAGGAACATAGAAGGCTCTAGATTATGTGTATTTAGGCTTGAAGGAACATACAAGCTCTAGATTATGTGTATTTAGGCTTGAAGGAACATACAAGGCTCTAGATTATGTGTATTTAGGCTTGAAAGAACATACAAGGCTCTAGATTATGTGTATTTAGGCTTGAAGGAACATACAAGGCTCTAGATTATGTGTATTTAGGCTTGAAGGAATACACAAGGCTATATATTATGTGTATTTAGGCTTGAAGGAATATACAAGGCTCTAGATTATATGTCAAATATATTGAAGGAACATCGCCTTATTTGCAATAACAAGGACTGCTCCAGTGACTCCATGGCAAAGCACCAGGCACTGAATTAGAGAAAAAAATCCTCAACTAAATAATTTTTTCAACACATTTAGCTGTACTGTAATTGTTGGATATCCAAGATTTCTTTGGATCTTGGATACAGTACAAAAACTGTATATACAGGGATGCTGAAAAGTCTGGAGACAGTTTGTACGAATTACAATAAAAGAACCAAAATTTATATTCAGTTTCAGGTCATATTTAAGTGGCCATATTAATCTTAAAGAGTTAATAAGAATAATACATATTTCTGTGTTATTTACATTAAACCTACTTACTCATTGTTTATGGTAAAACTGATTAACGTTTGTCCAGTTTGAAAATTATTCACCTCAAAATTTAATTTTAATTCTTTTTCCTTAAATTTCACTTGCCAGTTCGCATAGGCTTGCAGGATTGTGCAAACTTTAATCAACAAATGAGGTACCGACTGTAAGCTCAGTTGGGTGGATAATGCCCTCCACAGTCTGAAGCCTTTCTTAGCCACTAAGCCACCACACTGGCGATAAACACAAAGGAATTCAGGAAGTAAACAAAATTATCTAATTTTCTGTAAAATGTATATTTTCAAAAACAATTAATCTATATTATATCAGTATGAATTACAATTTTGTTCATTTTAACTTCGAAATTAATTAATAAACAGATAATGTTCTTATCTATTTCATTTGAAAAAAAAAAAAAAAAGAAAATCACATTTGAACTTTTATATAAAGGTACTATATTGTATTAACATGATTCAATTTGTTAAAATATTGATAAATCTATTTAAAAATAAAATTGATCGACATATAATAACAAGTATATAAACATATATATATGGTTAAATAAAATGAAGAGGAAAAAATACTAACAACCTGAATCTTGGATCCATAATAATGATAACAACATTATTTCCCTTACAAATTAAGTATAGATCACCAAAGAAGTTTCACAACAAACAAGGCAGAGAAATATTCCATACAACTGCTAATTTTGAAATAATTAACAAATCACATTCAAAACAGCAAATAACCTATTGCTTAATAAATGTACACAGCGTATTAAATCACAAACATAGGAACTTGAAAAGTTAAAAAAGTGTTAAAATGGAAGTGTGAATTATAAGAGCAAGATTTACAGGTTAAGTATGGGGCACTAGGCCTAGGATTTCAGTAGTAATGAAAGGAAAGGAAAACAGCATACCTGATAAACTGGTATGAGCATGATTTGTGAGCTGGATTATTTCACAAGATAAAAAAATAGTGTAAAAAAAGAACAAATATTATAAAAATTATAAGTGTTGTTTAAAGAAAAATGGGTTTCTCTCCTGATCATAAGAGAGAAAGCAAGATTTTTTAATCATATTAACAGTTAAATATCTCTTAACTATACGGTCAATAGCATATTGCATTTCATTAAAAATAGGAAATAAATAAATAAAATACCTCAAACTGTCGATAAAAAGGGTAATACAGTATTTTGGTTAAAAGAATAATTATAACATATAATTATTAGTAAATTGTATGAATATACATATAACAATTTTTTAACAATGGCCATTCAAAGTTTTTGATTTAAAATCCACTATTAGTCAAGCTGTGAAAGACAAGAATAAAGCCTTCAGAAGGTATTGGTAAGAATCCATGTAAATGTAAACAACCTCAATAAAAATGAATATATTAGAGGAGAAAAAAGATGCAACAGAATTATAAAAGGATAGAACGAGATGGAATTATACACATATATACTAATTATCATTAAGATACTGGACATGGAGATATGGGCATATATGAGGGACGTATTAGTGTAATGACTATAGAATAGCCAGTATAGTCATAGTCATTATTACTAAGGTTGACTGTTCCTTAATAATTTCTTTATAAGCCATTTATTAATAGTCCAATAGCCAGGCTAACCAAGGAAACTACAGCTCTTCGTGGAATCTGAACCACATAGTATTGGTGTGATTTAAAACTAACTGACAAGCCTGATACTCTGTTCTTTTCCTTACACAACATCTGGACCCCGACTACCATCCAACATATTTGAAAATAAGAATATGTTTTTGAATATGATGAAATCCAAAAGACTCAGCGAAAAATAAAACTAGAATTGCCACAAGTAAAAAAATGTACTTGGGTAAAAAAAATTGAACAAAGGTAAGTGTTTATTTTAGAAAACCAACTTACCTTGGTACAGTTTGTTGGTTTGGTAGCGTTTGGCACAGGTGGGATCAGCTACCATCCTAAGGGGGGTTTACACGCTACATCTTATTGTACATATTATCGTTCATATAAAACATACACCTAAACGACCCTTTTCTTCTGTGTTCACACGGCAACCTCTTTCCTTAGCTCAATTTGGTCAACGTTTAGGTTATGTTTACATTATAACTCTACAGTAGAATGGAAGAAGCGCTTATATTATTCTCAACTATTTTGACTCTCGTTTGTGTTTTTTATTAGGGTCACTATAATCCTTGTTTTTGATTTGCCAGAAATAAGGAAACCCCTTATACAGCTCTATAAAATCTGTAAGAAATTAACGAGTACATAGTCGTAGGTCTGATGACATTAATTTGTGAGATACTTTTTTTTACTTTTTTAGATAAAAAATCTTAAAACCAAATAGAACAGGACAGGAAAGTTAGTAATGTATAGTGATTTCTATTTCTGACAATATGACAAACAAGGACAAGTGTTCACACCCTCCTTCTTATCGTTGCAGTTTTCACAAAACAATGCTCGACTCGTCAGTTTTCATTTTCATCTTACGTTTTCATTCCGTTTCAACAAAACGTACCTTTTGCTGTCTACACGCTACGTTATAGCGGATAAGATTTGTCTTGCCAACTTGATATACAATAAGGCGTTGCATATAAACCCCCCTTAAGTCAGTTGCAAACTTTCTAGGAGTAACCACTGATATACTATGGCACGAAACTAAAGACTCGTCTTCACATCCAAAAGTGAATAAAAGCCACCAGTAACACCAAAATAACACACTTTGCTATATTTGAATGCCACATTCAGCACGGCATAGCTGTCTGCGGAGAAACAATGCAAGAACCTACAACAACTTACAACTGTTCACCATGACCACTACACCCAGCATGCTGCAGACTACTCACTCACACTACATGAAAAGAAACCTTACACTAGCAAGAAACTGCACCACCATTACCAGCAGAATTTTAGTACTTCACCAGTAAAAAAAAACTGAAGGCATCACTGAAAAAAGGTTGACATTAAGACTGTTTTACACCCTTAAGGAATATCTACCCTGAAGAAATACTTGAATTAATTGATAGATAATCAATATTTTGTAACTTTTATGCCATACGCTTCTCAGAAAAATTGCAATAAATAACTTCTGATTTCAGGGATATTGGAATCAAAATTAATATAAGAACAAAAGAACAAGGTAATGAAGAAGTTGAAATTGAAGACAAAACATTAAATGAGTTAGAAAAAAGTAATAACTATGAAAAAGAATAAAGCAGCAGGATCAGATGAGAAAACTAGATACCTGTAGATCCATATCCATCCACCCATATCTACAGTGTTCAAATCATACTGAAGGAGGTAAGAGAGTTGAATGAATGGGTTTTTGAGGAAATAGTAACTAACTCTATTTGAACAAGAAAAAAAAATGTAAACTATAAAAGCATTTTTTAACTTCACTCGCCAGTTCACATGGGCCTACAGGCTTGAGTGTGAACTTCATTTATCGTGTGAAGTACTGACCGTTAGCTAGTTGGGAATTTGAACCTTGGACTAAGCAGTCCATAGCCTTAGCTCCAGAGCCATCACTTCAGCAATAATAATATGCCAATGTGCTTCACTGTTTGAAAAAGCAATACTTAAGAGTTTAAGCAAAAACAGAGTAAAAATTAAACAACAAATAATATGGATTCATGCCTGGCGGTAGCACAGTTAATTAATCTTAAGAGGTTAAAAGAGCGAGAAATTAAAAAGAAATTAATATTGTTCTTTTTTTGTTCATAGAAAATTCTTTTCACCAGTGTAAAGGGAATCTGTTAGTGAGAGGACAGTACAAATCAAGATGCCTAATATTAATTGGGTCAGAGAAATGTACAAGTGCCTTATAAGTACAACGATAGTGACGCACCAATCTACTCTTACACGTACAGCGGTAGTGACCCCACCCTTATATGAGATTGAAACAAAGGAGTGAACTATCACAATGTAAGTTTAATTGTTATGGAATGAATTACAAGAGATGTTAAAAGGGAATTATTTGGAAAATTAGTCGTGGTTTTTGTAGATTTGGAGAGGAGAACATATGAATGAAGGTTAATAGACTTAAAATTAGTTGGAGATGAAAATCATATAAACATATCACCATTGGAAAGAGTAGAGACCTTCGCATATTTGGGTACTGAAATAAGTAAAGATGGAAGAATAGAATGAAAACTAAAATATATTAAATAAAGCAAGATTATGTCCTCACAGTAACAGCAAATTCGGGAAGGAATTAGAAGGTTAATTTTGATTCAAAATTAACATGTTAAAAAATTGTTATCTGCAAATAACTTCATAAGGAACAGGGACCTGGACTATAACAATGAAGTAGGTGAACCAGGATATGACATTTTTAAGGAACAAGGAATTTTAAAGATATTTTTAGAGAAAACAAGGATAGGCAGAGTAAGGAACACTGAGATACAGGAACATTATCACTAGTGTTAAAAAAATATATGAAATGAGGGGCTTATACGAATGGGGCATGTTAAGCAAAGAATTACTAATAGAAAGAGTAGAAGGAAATAGACCAAAAGGAAGATCGAAAAGACATATGAGGTACAGAGGGCTGAATGAAAATGATTACAATTGGGGAAGTAGTTTAACCCATTGTGGATCGTAAAGTTTGGCGCTGTGTGTCAAAGCGGGTACGAATTAGTTGACTGCCCCAGCCTGGTGTGCGGCACCAGCAGCAGAGCAGTGCTCTTTGATCGAAAACGATGAATAACCCGTACAACTGAATGTAGCTTATGGTCTGTAGTTAAAATTTTTCAATATGTTCATAGTTAAATGTTACATTAACAGTCTAAATTAGATAAATATCTAAATATAATTAATTATATGTATCTTAGAACTTAGGCTTAAGCGGCCGGTATCATAACTAGAATCTACATTTTCCGGTGACAACCGCGTCAAGGTACTATCTACAATATGACCAGACGTTTCGCCCATACTGTGATTTTATTTATTTTTTTTATTTATATCTTCTTTATTCATTAGTATTACAAGAATACATTGAATGGTGTCAAGTATTAACCTAGGTCAATGAAATTAAAATAGTACTTAATACATACCATATACATGTCTTTGCAAAATTATGATTAAAATAATATCCTTATAGAAGTGAATAAAATATGAAATTTGTAATTTACATTTGTGTTACTGTTACAGTTCATCAAGTGAATACAGAGTTTTATTTATTAAATATATTTTAAGTTTGTTCTTAAATTTTGATAAAGATGTTTCTGATTTGATATTTTCGGGTAATTTACTAGTAAATATTATTCCTGCATACTGTGGTTTTTTACAAAATAGTGCCAATCGATGAGAGGGAATGGTTAATTCGTTCCGTTGTCTAGTATAGTAATGATGATTATCGCCATTAAGTTTCTGCTGTCCGATTTTTGACCTAATGGATAGTACTACTTCGTAAATGTACATTCCATAGACAGTGAGAATTTGTAGTTCGGCAAATTTTTCTTTAACTGAAACTTGAGGTTTCAAATTTAATATGATTCTTATTGCCTTCTTTTGCATTATTAAGATTGATTCAAGATTTTTTAAATTTGTTGCACCGTACAAGGATATACCAAAATAAATGGTGGAATGTATGTATGCAAAATAAACCATTCTTAAAGTGTTTATGTCACAAAGATATCTTAATTTTCTTATTGCAAATATACCGGATGATACTTTGGACAAAACTTTCATAACATGAAGATCCCAGTCTAAATTCATGTCACATGTTAACCCTAGAAAGTTTATCTCTTTAACCTGAGAAATTTCAAATTTACCAGTATAATTAAAAGGTTTATTTTTCCAACTCTTTGTTTGATAAGCTATACAGTTGGTTTTTTCTAAATTTAAAAGCAAACCATTTTGATTAAAATACTGACAGAGATGAGTTAAGTTCTCATCCAGCTTACTTTCAATTTCTTCCCAAGAAGGAGCATTTATATTTGTATCATCAGCATACAAACAAATTTTACTCGAAGAGCACAGTTTTGGAAAATCATTTAAAAAGCAAACAAATAAAATGGGACCTAAAATGGAGCCCTGTGGGACACCATATTTAATTGTTTTCACTGAAGATTTGTAATGATTTCTGAAATGTTTACCATCTTGATGAGATATTTCGACAAATTGCTTTCGATTACTTAAGTAAGAT
Organism: Stictocephala bisonia; assembly: GCA_035578905.1. Lineage (NCBI taxonomy): Eukaryota > Metazoa > Arthropoda > Insecta > Hemiptera > Membracidae > Stictocephala > Stictocephala bisonia. The sequence continues at coordinate 289,633 of JAQJVL010000137.1, read as the reverse complement.
TCAATCCAATCATATGATTGACCCCTTAGCCCTAAATTATATAATTTAAATAAAAGAGATGAATGAGGAATAGAATCAAAAGCTTTGCTCAGATCCATTAATATTCCCATTACCTTTCTGTTCTCATCCAATGAATTAATTACAGATTCAATGAATTCCGTTGCTGCCGTAATGACAGACTTTCCCTTACGAAAACCATGTTGACAGTCACGAATTAAATTATTTTTTTCTAAGAAATTGACTAGTTGCTCACAAAAGGCTCTTTCAAAAATTTTAGAGATAGTGGGAAGCATGGATATTGGTCTATAATTTTGAATATCAGTTTTTTCTCCTTTTTTAAAAAACGGTATTACTTTGGCAATTTTGAGTTTGCTTGGAAACAAGCCTGAAATGAAGGATGAATTGATCAAATGAGAAATTGGTTTTACCAACTGAAATTTACAACTTTTTATTAAGCTTATCGGTACTTCATCAAATCCTGAACTTTTTTTATTCTTTAAACTATCAATTATTTTTAATACTTCCCTCTCATCTATAATCTGATGTGGCATCCTCAATGGTTTCTCTGGTTTCTCAAGAGTCTCAGAGAAACCACCGAGGATGCCACATAACACTATGGGTGAAACATCTCGTCAAATTGTAGATAATAACTTGACGCGGTTGTCACCGAAAAATGTATATTCTAGTTATATGTATTATAAATAATGTAAAAATATTTATAATAAATGTCAGTACAATTCAGATGAACGTAAATTTTCCATTTTGCACTCCACACTGTATCACTCCATCATCCGTACACAAAAACTTATGATACAGAAATTAAATGTACAGGTAATATATTGAAACTATGATTGGCCAACCTACTAAGCATTATGTGAAACATGTAGTAAAACAGCGCTACACAATCTCAGTTAAACGAGAGTAAACGTAGGATGTTATTAACTTCTCTAGATTGTCGAAGAACATGCTCACTAAATCTAGCAGATGAAATTAAAAGCATTTATTAACAAAACAAAGCACAGGACGCTATGACTAGCTCACCTCGTCAGTGTTCCCTGGGCCTGCGCAGTGCATGACGAGGTATCTCGTCAGAGATCCGCAATGGGTTAAAGATAAAATAAGTTGAATATTGTGGGGAGGCTTGTTTAACTCCCAGACTCACTTCAAGTGAAACAGGGCTCTGTTAAAGATAAAATAAGTTGAATATTGTGGGGAGGCTTGTTTAGCTCCCAAGCTCACTTCAAGTGAAACAGGGCTCTGTTAAAGATAAAATAAGTTGAATATTGTGGGGAGGCTTGTTTAGCTCCCAGACTCACTTCAAGTGAAACAGGGCTCTGTTAAAGATAAAATAAGTTGAATATTGTGGGGAGGCTTGTTTAACTCCCAGACTCACTTCAAGTGAAACAGGGCTCTGTTAAAGATAAAATAAGTTGAATATTGTGGGGAGGCTTGTTTAACTCCCAGGCTCACTTCAAGTGAAACAGGGCTCTGTTAAAGATAAAATAAGTTGAATATTGTGGGGAGGCTTGTTTAACTCCCAGGCTCACTTCAAGTGAAACAGGGCTCTGTTAAAGATAAAATAAGTTGAATATTGTGGGGAGGCTTGTTTAACTCCCAGGCTCACTTCAAGTGAAACAGGGCTCTGTTAAAGATAAAATAAGTTGAATATTGTGGGGAGGCTTGTTTAACTCCCAGACTCACTTCAAGTGAAACAGGGCTCTGTTATAATTATGTATGCATAATTCCAGTTCCTTTTAAAATAACTAAACATTTTATTTCATATTTTAATCTATAGGCAACATTATCTAACTAAAGATTACTGTATCAGCAGCTTGTCCTGTAAATTGGTGCTTTCTGCTGTAGCAATTGATGGTGAATCAGACATTAAAAGTAGCTGTAATTGATTTTAAGTTGAATTACTCAAAAATATGGAGTACAATTTAAGTGAATCAAGTGTTTTAGAAAAAAATAAAGCGATGTTTGCAATTATTTAAGATCCAAGAATTTATAAAAACTCAAATTAAATAAAATTTCTAAAGCTTGCTCTGATTGGTATGTTAGGATTTTGATGTTTCTACTTAAAAACAAATTCCCATCCACATTAATAAGTGATGTTATTAATTAAAATCACTCATAAATTGCATGTAAACAAATAACAATAATAACACAAACAAGAACACAATTCGAATGTTGATCAATAGATTATTTATCTTATGAAAGACAGTAATTCAAGGTCATTTATCTTCTCACTCTAGGAGTGGTCAATGTAAATGTTATAATATATTACACACTATATGATTTGTGGTTTATATACAACATGAAGATAACAATCAATTGCTTTGAATTAATAAAGATAGCACGGCTTGGTAAGATTGTAAAGGGAATTCTTAATACTATAAATTGTTGTATAAAAACAAGAACAATCCCAATTTTGTTCACTTAGTTAAGAAAGAAAAATCTCAAGTGTTTTACAATCCTTCCAAATAAAGCTACTATCTGTAAACATTTATGCTTGATACCTTCTGTTTGTTTTGAACATTTCCCAATTCACCTCAATCAGTTAAACCTACCACCTTTACTTAGGTACAAATACCTATAGGACATTTCAAGATGAACGTCTAAGGCATGCGGAGAGAAAGGAACGTGTTGTGAGTTAGCACAAATACATCATGAGCCAAACTTCTCTGTGTCTTCTTCAATTGCTTTGAATTCAAACGATCCTCTCCCATCCATTTGAAGGTAATACTGAAATAAAAACATTTTGACAAGTGAAAAGTCAGTAATAATACAGTAGCTATGTTTCATATATTTGAAGATTTCCCTTGGATGCAAACATTACCACCTGGACTGAATTCAGCTTTTTGACAGGAGATCACTATGTTTTTATTTTATTTTTGGATCTTTATTTATTTATTTATTTATTCATAAGACGCCGATCGTCAAGATATGAACGAATATGGATTTTGAATGAGTGTGATGAGTGTAGATGAGCGAATGTAGTCATAGTTACAAACTAAGGCCGACTATACCTTAGAAAGTGTCATTAATTAATAGCCCAATGACAAATGAACAGCCGGTGGTTATCAGCTGATCCTTCTCTTGTTCCAAATAAATATTCCAGCTTTTTTAATTTCAAAGGTAGTAAATGTTAGCTTGCAACAAATAATACAATATATATATATATATATATAAATTTAGTTTATTAAAATCCAACTATTATCTAAAAATATAAGTAAGTTTATTTAACTTTCACTTTACCTTGACAACTAACATGCTCGTCGTGTTATGAGAAAACAGAATTAAACATATTTAGACTGAAATATATTTCAGCAATGGATTAAACTGTACCAATTCTTAAATCATAATCAATAATATAGAAAATAAATCGGGAAAAGTAATTTCTTAAGATTAATTATTATTCTCGGATTTAAATAAAATATTGAGACTTCATATTAGACAAAATATGTTTGAAAAGTAGTTACATGACAATCTGAGGGATTTACACATTAAAAATTAGTTGAAAAATGAAAGAATACTCAAAATTGAAAAAGGTGTTTATATTAGTAGTAAAATTAAATTAAGTAAATGAACATAGTAAGGAATTTAATTTCTTCTCCGAGTCCTTTATTGGAGAATTATTTAAAAAGGCTTTTCCGAAAAAGTCAAAATTACTGAATTATTGTTTTCACTCAAATTTTGTAGTTTACAATGGGTTTAAAATAAACGGTCAGAGTTGAGTGAATTTGCCACATAGTTACAAATTCAGTGTGTCCAGTAAACTTCCTTAGACAAATTCCCTGACTTTTTCCTAACCTTTCTATGATTTGGTACACAATTTTCCTGACCCCGAATCAACATAATTACATATACGTGTATTAATACAATCAATAATTACTAGTATATAATCATGTCAATAATTTACAATATACTGTTATTAATAAAAATAATAATTAAATACTAAACTATTACAATTATTACTTTTTAATTCAATACTTTATAAAATAATATGTAGTTCAATTAAAGAAAATATAATTAGGCTTGAGTAAAAATAAATATACAATAAAACCTCAATAGTTCAACACTTTGTGGGCTACGGGGGTGTCGAAGTATCAAACTACAAGGAATTTATGGTAATACATAAAACAACAAACATTATTGTCATAAAGAAATTGTAGTTTATTTTCTTCATTAATTGTTAAAAATTTAACAAAAGTAAAAACAAGCTATATATTTCTATAACAATGTATGTCCTACTGAAATGGTATGGAGTTACAATAGTGGTTATTACGGTATGGACAGTAGAGTACTTAGAAGGTACAGAACTTAATGTCCAAATATTCCTAATGTTAACTGTTATTTGCTTTGACTGTGTTATTTAATTTATCTGCACCAGGCTGACTCGCACACAACCTGCCATGGACAAAAGTTTTGCAACACAGTGTCATCATCATTACTGGTGTCGAACTATATAAGGACTGTCAAAGTATTGAGTGTCGAACTATCGAGGTTCTACAGTAGTATATATATCCTTAATTCCAGTGGTTCCCAGTGGTTACCAGTGAGTCACAAAGTAAATTTTGGTGAGTTGCAAAAGTCTGTGAGTACAAAATTCCGATAAGACAACACTTAATTCCCTTCACTCACTCGGGTGTGGCAGATACGATGATTCAATCTGATACTCTTCAGCAGTAGATTTCAGTTGAGTGAACCAATTCTGACAGTCAAAACATATGCTTTTAGGTTATTTTTCATGGACGTGTTGTTGTGTTTATACAGTGAGATTTGTTGTTAGTCCCAATATGCCCCTCCTCAATTGGTGATTTGTTTTAAAATGTTGGCTACTTAAAGTATGGAACCGTCTAAACTAGAAAGACATTTAACAACTAAATATGCAGAATACAAATGTACCAATTTATTATTAGTATTTATTTATTTTGTCAAAAAAGGGACAGTTATTAATATCAAAATAAGTGATGGTAACCAAAGAAATCAAACTACAATCACTTGTCTCTATTGATAGCTAAAAAAAGGAGCACGCTAAACTGTAGAAGAGGGACATTATTTTACCTCAGGCTAAAATAATATCTCAAAAATTCAGTGAAAAATGCATTAACCCAAGGAGTGTTGGTCATAATTTTGTGTAGTGTCACCAAATTTTCAGTGATTTGTAATACTTTTTTTAAAAATTCGCTGTATATTTATTATTAGCATTAGAAAGATGAAACTTGTATCATTTTTATTAGTAATAAATAAATTTTAATTATTAGTAATGGAAAAAGTTTTAAAATTTTTAAAAAGTTTTTAAATATAATGTTATTTATAAATTTTTTATAAAAATAAATTTTATAAGTAGATTGACGGTCATTTATGTATATAAAATAATGATATTAGAAAAAAACTGAGATATACAAGTTGTGCAGAATTTCATTCTGAACAAAAAACATATAATTATATAGGTAAACATTTATACAACATATATTTATGAAGTAACAATAAATATGTTGCCTAGCAACGAATATGCCAACTTTAGCATGCATAATTATAATGTTTATAAACCATGACACGGATCACCCGTGATCACTAATAATATACAATCTATAATACACAAACACTATAAGTCACACAAATGAATTATATAGGCAAACATTTATACAACATATATTTATGAAGTAACAATAAATATGTTGCCTAGCAACGAATATGCCAACTTTAGCATGCATAATTATAATGTTTATAAACCACGACACGGATCACCCGTGATCACTAATAATATACAATCTATAATACACAAACACTAAAAGTCACACAAAGCATAACACAACAGATCAACAAACATAAACAACTGCCAGCTTGGTATGGCGATCGAGACTGGCGAGTTGATTGACAGATGACGACGTAAGAAGTAAACATAGAATTATTTCTGCCACTGTGCCTCATCTGACAGTCATAGAGCAAAACCAAAGACATGTAAACAAACACTGATTCACGGCCTTTCAAATGATGTATATTTGAGACGACTTTGACTTTTTTTCCCGACTGTGAGCGACATTAATCGAGTGAGCGCACATCGCCTCAAATTGAGGCGGTAACAGTTTATGAAAATACCGATCGCCTCAATTTGAGGCGATCAACACTCCTAGGGTTAAGGTCATTGATGATATCCTATTATCAAGTACATCCGTTAAAAGAAGGATTGAAGAAATTACAGATAGTATGAAAAGCTATAATCATAGCTGAAGAGGAGATCTTTTTCTTTGTATTACAGCTTGATGAAAGTAATGTTGTTGCTGGCTAGGCTAATTTATTGACTTCCGTTCGATTGAAATTTAATGGAATCGTTGAAAAGGAACTCCTTTTTTGTAAATTATTACCATAAAAACAAGATCATTTTTTATAAACAAAAACAAGATATTGATAATGCATTGGTTTGACAACAGAGGGGGCAGCAGCTATTCTGGGCATTTTCAGAGGATTGATTGCCAAAGTTAAGACAGTCATCCCTATTATGTCTCCCACAGGTAGGGCTATTTTCGTTAGATTTAAAGTTGTGTATACACTCTTTGACTATGTTCTCTTACAATAAATGGATTTCTCTCTTAGTAGTACTGTATTTAAAAATAAGTACAGAAATATGCTTCCTGTTGAGAGAGACTTGTGATTGAAATTATATCATTCAATCTTGACATTAAAACAGTTGTCATTAAAGTCAAACAACGTCACAAACCACATTTATTTATAGTTATTTTTTATAACTATTAACTTCTCCTCATATTTCTTACTGTATTATTTTTTTTACTGATAAATAAATGTATAAATAGTACGAAGACAGCCTATCTAAAATGTGTGTATACATATATATATACATATATATATATATATATATATATATATATATATATATATATATACATACACACACACATACACACACAAACAAGTATGTTTCATTATATATTCATACATACATATTAAATTAGACTATATTATAAGTATAATTTGTATATAGAGTGGGTTGTGAAACATCTCCGATTCACAATGATGTGTCGCCCGAGTACAAAGTTTGGGAACAGCTGCTTTATTCTATTATCAAATTATGACAATTTTCAATGGCTTGAAAAAAGGCAAATATTACAAACAAACCAAAACAAAATCAGCATAAATTGTATGTTCATGACTTACTGAACTAGTGCTAATTAAAAACTTATTTCAGTAGCCTGTAGTTCTCTAAGAGGTTGTAAAAACCATAAGAAAACTAATTTAATAACTTTTTCATGATTAAGGTTATTAAAAAGCAAGTAAAATCAACATATGGTTCAAACAAAGTATTCTTTGTAAAGCACCCAGTTATATAGTGACCATTACGAATTTCAACTCATTGATGTTCTTGTTAAGATTTTCCAGGTTTTATTTCAAATTCTCTGATTTATCCCTGACTTTTCCAGGTTTTCCCTATTTTCCCTGTTGCAGGACACCCTGAAATTATATGCCGCTTTTATTATCATTAGAAAACTGTAAAAATCAAAACTGAACAACAAGCAAGGTTGTAGTCTGTTAGTTTCAATGATACCACACCAGACCACACCTAAAGTAAGATCACCCTAAAGTATCGGCAAACAAATCCTGAAACTGCTAAATTAAAAGTCTCCAACAAACGTAAGTAGCCATAAAGCACTCTATAAAAATAACAAGTAAGTTGATGTACAAAGAACTAGAAAAATTGATAAATAAAGTTTTGGGCACGCTTCCACCACACCTAGTGCTGAAAACTTACTTACACACCATTGATGAGAGGAATGTCCTCAGAACAGCCTTGTCTGTTACATCTAAATTAATATACCCAGTAACACTATGAACTCCATTGTCGATAGGCGAGATCTATATATCGTATAGTTTGTTGTCAGCTACCATTAGTTAATTTTAAAGCTGCGATGTATATTTGGATAAATATCCAAAAGTCATGATGGTATATTCATTGATTCAAAATTTAAAGTGATCTCCTGTCACAAAGCTAAGTCCAATCAATCGAACCATCTACGACCTGCCTCACTGATTCTGTTGCCTAATCCCTCCATAAGAGTGCAGGGGACACTGTACTATGTGATCCATTGTTTGGATAGACTCCCCATAATCACATGACTGATCTAGTGTCAATCCCCATTTATACTTCCATTAATTGCATCTGCCAACGCCAGTTCGGAACTGATTCAAGAATGTCCACTCCCTACGAGGGAGGTTCATTCCACCTACAGGTATTGACGGATCGTTAATAAGGAACTTATTTCATCCATCAAAACTGTTCCTCGCTACAGCCCAGCTAGTATTGGGCGAGAAGTTTGATCTGCTCAACTGGAAAGTAGTACGTAGGTGGGTTTTGAGATTTTAAGCAACCATTCTGACATGGGAGATACCGTATAATGGGGAGGCATGGGGCATTCAAGATCTTATTGAATTCTCTAAGTAGTGCATCCTGACATCTTATCTCTGGAGGAGTATATTGCACAGCACTAGGAGCCAAGGAAGTGGAGTTGACATGAGAGTGCCACTAATAGCTTTCATGGCTCTATTAAGTTGGGCGAGATCTTAAGACATACTAAAACCATTGTTTTTTTACCATACCTCTCAACAAGTTAAAAATAATTTTATCATTTCAATATAGCCAAATACAGTCGGGAATTCTGGAAAATATGTGATAGTATGTTTACAAGAGCAACTTAAATGAAACAGTTACAACTGGGTTCCACAGAAAAAAACAACTTCTGCAGAGTGAAGGAAAATTTACTAAGTATACAGAAAAAAATTAGCAGTGGGTATATTGACAAAAAAATATTTAGTATAATAGTTCTGGTATACCTAGTGATTATATTTGTCACTAGTTGCTAAACCAGTAAAAAAAGTTGCTGAAATTCCTACAAAGTCACTAGTTTTAGCGACGAAGTCGCTAAAATTGGCAATACTGCACCCAGTTTCAATTCTAAATTTCAGTGGCACCTTCAAGGTGAGTTTGAAACTATTACTTATGAAGCATTGTAAAGCGTACTTGTGATTGTGATCCACTTGTAAAACACGTAACTTTAGACACAACACAATTTACTTGTTCAAAGATCAACAAGTAGTTTTATGAGAACACCAAAACCATGAACAACACAAGATCTTTTCTTTAAACAGCCACTAATCCCAAAAAGTAAAAATGATGGATTAGTTTAATGGGTGAAAGAAGCTTAAAGTTTTTCTGTTGTTCAGTGGCATGTGGTTTTTATTGTTATATGATTTTAATTTATTGTATAACTTTTAAAACGGTTCAATCTTTGATGGTAATTTTTCTGAATCAGTATTCTCATGTGTATAGAGCTTAGATTTACCTCATGATGGTTCCAAAGTGAACGCCGATGGCTGACTGTGAATAGAGTTATACCGGCGTCACGACAGTACTGGTACATAGAGCCTTCTACATCTACGCTAACAGCACTCGTGCACTCGTCCAGAATGGCAAACTGTGGCTGGTGGTAGAACAGTCGAGCCATCTGCACAATCCAACATTTTCGTTGTTAATGATAAGGTAGTACATTTCCATCAGGTAAACTTAGAATGTTACATCTTACTTTGTTAGTTGTGGGAAGAAAAGCTTTAGTATTAAGGGTATCAGGAGAGGACAATTCAGTATATTTATGTGATATTAAAAAAGTGATCCAGATCTTCAAATAAACTGACAGAAAATATACAACACAATCTGATGAGAGCTATTTCAGAATAGTTTTGATATAATGATTAAAGAAACATTACTAAGATTTTGGGATTTATTTCACATTTCATAAGGCTCATGATTTTAATACAATGTGTATTGAAAACTATCATTATTTGTATAGCTCTTTGAATCTAGCAAAATTATATGGTTTATAAAATTATATGGTCTTGTAACATATACTTTTAAAGGGCTTTGTTAGCAAATAAAAAATACACATAATTTTTGAAATATTTAAATAAATAAAGTTATAAATAACGATTTTTGTACCAAGTCATCATTAACACAACACGTTCGCTGTAGCAAAATTGATATGAGACATCTGAAAATGCAGAATATTTAAAAAAATTTAACTAACCATATTTAGATGTCTAGTTGCCAAAAACATATACAATAATTGTTTGTTTACGTTTTTTGAGTAAAATTACCTTGGACGTACTTGAGTGACTGCCGCATATAACATGTATTTTACGTCTAGTTTGTGTCAAGCACACATGTGCGCCAAGATCTTTATGAAGCCAAATTGCAATATAATACCAAAGCAACCTATTTTTTGTATAAATTAGATCTTATTATATAATTACGGTTAGTTTATTGAGTATATTTAGCTATAAATAATAGTATTACTACTGTTACGACTTAGAATATTTTATGATACATTGTAATAGGAAAATAAAATTACATAATTTGATGTATATACTTTTTATTCATTTCTAAAATTAATGTATGAAAAGAGTAAAATTTTAAACAACTGGAAGGGAATACATATTATAGTACTTATTATTGATTATTTCATGAAAAAATGCCGTCTATAGTTCCAAACCATAACAACATAAAAACGCATTTGAATAGACACTAATCAATTGTTCCTTTGATTATATGTTTTGAAACAATTTTTTAAACACAGTCCTGGCCGTTCTGGGCAAGATAAGCAGTTGTAAATTGTGTTTTTCCTTCTTCCTAAGATTTTACACATTCTGCATTTTTTCCTTAGGACTAATCTGACATTTCACTGAAAAATGTTCAATTCCTGGACAAATTATTGCTAGTCTTTCAATGACAAGATTAGTTTTGTGCGATAGAAGGTTTCTGATTCCACCCAAAATCCACAAGGCACCATCCCTACCCCTGGTAGACCTATTGTGGCCAGCTATTATTCTGTTACTGAACGTATCTCTGCCTTTAACAATGACAAACTTCAAACTCTAGTACGACAACTTCCTTCCCACTTCCAGGATACCAATCATTTCCTTAGTCTTCTTTCCAATCTTCCCCAACCTCTACCTGTTAACACCAAACTGGTTACCACTGATGCCACTTCACTGTACCGTACACCAATATACCCCACACTCATGGCTTAGCTGCTATTGAGTATTTCCTCAATACACGCCCTCCAAACACCAAACCTAGCACTTCCTTCCTAGTTCAGCTAACTCAATTCTTCCTTGAAAAAAACCACTTCCAAAGTTATGGCATCAATTACCTCCAGATTAAGGGTACCGCTATGGGTACCCGCATAGCCCCTTCCTATGCCAACCTGTTCATAGGGAAATTGGAGAAGACTTTCCTTCAAAAACAACCCGTCTAACACCTATGCTGTCTCCGTTTCATCGATGATATTTTCATGATCTGGACTGACTCCGAAACCAATCTTGAAACCTTTCTTCAAAGCCTAAAAAACTTTTCATCCCTGAACTTCACCTGGCAATCCTCTTCTGAACGCATTGTCTTCCTTGATGTTGAAATTGGATTGGAGGACGGTGTCCTTCAAACTGATATTCACATCACACCTACCAATAAACAACATTAACTTCACTATACCAGCTGTTACCCAAACAACACTAAACGATCTCTACCCTTTAGTCTAGCCACACATGCCAAACGTATCATTTCCTCTCCCAGAAATCTAAATAAATACAATAACCAACTTGTCAGTGCATTCCAAAAGAGAGATTACCTTACCAACCTTATTATAAACCAAATCTGTTTAGTCCAGTCCCAAAACCAACCCCAAACCAGAAGTAGTTCCCAATGCTTATCCCTTGTTATTAATTACCACCATGGCATTCAGAAACTCAACCAAATCCTAAAAGATGGCTTCAACATCTTAAAAGCTTCGCCCCACACCAAAGATCTCCTTGAAAAACCTCCTACTGTGATTTTCAGATAAAACAAAAACCTGGTCCATCCTAAGTTACCTGATCCCAAAATTCTGACCTGTCCTAAAGACCAGCAACCACCCGGTTCTAATCCTTGTAACAAGAAATCTTGCAAAACCTGCCCTATTCATCTCCTAGCCACATCTTTTACCAGCTCCACTACCTCCTTAAACCTACAATATACCTGGAAACCACTCCTGTGATTCCACCAATTTAATTTTTTATTGAACACCCTTAAGCCACACTCCTAACTGCACGTCGACATTAGGTCTATTCTGCTCACACAGTAATAAATATGAAGGTTTTTATGTCAAACTATACAATTCACTTCAGATTGGAGTAGATAATTCTGAAAAAAGAGGGTGAAAATATAATTTTGTTTCTTATGTTCAATCAATATTTCCAGTTAATGTTATGCTTCAAGTGACAGTATTAGCTTAAAAATACAAATATCACGTTTATTTTCCATCAGGAGCCAATTGTAAAACTTACGGCTATCCTCTGTTTTTCACCGCCAGAGAGAACGTCTATCCAGTCAGCAATGGTGTCCCAGCCTTTTTCCCTCTGAAGCAGGTATGACAACTGCACACGAGACAGGTGTTCTGTGAGAAGAGCGTCAGACTTTCCTCGCCGTATCATCTCCTCTCTTGTGTGAGGGTATATTACCTGATAAATAAAGAAAACTTGGCTAACTTAATGAGGCTAATGCATTACTGTGCACACAGATGTATTTACTGAATAAGTCTATTTGGAAAATAAATGCTATTAAATCCAACAATTTTTTAACTTTATAAACTGAACTAAACCATTCAGGGCCGGATTCATTATAGTCTACTATTTATGTGTTACTTATTCAAATACCAAACTTACACTTGTTAGTGTTGTATTTACCTGGTATTACTTAATTTATTTGTTTACCGTTATTTATTAAGTTTTTAATGCTAGTGGATAGTTTCAGTGTTATTATTATTATTATTATTGTCATTGTTAATATTTTTCTCTGTATCAATTTTATTATTAAATAAAATTGTTATTACATTTAATCTGATTTCTATAATGTTGATACTATTTCATGGGGGGTGGTGATGCAAGAAAGGGGGCGACAATAGAAAGTTCCCCACAACATTTATTTAAAATTTACCTCCCCAACTTTATTTATTTAAGAGGGCTTTAACCCCTGCGCTGAGAAGCGTAAAAACTGCTTTGCGCGGTCCAAGATACTGTCGTAAAATTATAAATGAAGTATCTATTTAAAGATAAAGACATTTTTGACTTGAATCGTTTAAAATTTTCGAATTCTCCTTCATTTTTATTTTATAGGTTATTGAAGTTACCCAATATTCAAACTAGTGCCAAAATAAATCTAGAGCTGTTATCGAAATTTTAAAAAGCGATTTTAGTCAGATCTAGTTTCAATTTAGTTTTGGTTTCAGATCGATATCTTTAAAGCTTTAGCCGCAATACGGGGCCGCGCAAATGCCTGCATGGTAATTTATTGCTAAAAAATGCGGTGATTCATGAGATCCAAATGGCGAAAACCCGAACTTCTTAGTCACGGATGGATTTTACTAGTTCATTCATAAAAACCTTTCTTCATTTAATTTAACATCGATGGATGCAATGTATGCCTACGACGACTGATATCAGTATTATTTTACAGACTGATTTACTCACTTAGAGTTAGTGAGACCCATCCCCCCCCACCAAAGCTGGAAAGCGTGCCAACTGGGGGGATGGCTCAAAACAAATCGAGCGATGGGATCACGGGTGGCAGTTGGAGGGTCAAAATAACACTCGGCAGCTGAGCAAAACTAATTTTATTATCATGAAAACCAGAAAATACTAATAAATCAAAACGGCAGAGGGCCACAATATTAAAATAGGCAGAAGGCCACAATATAAATTTTCACTTAAATAAATAATAACAAACACTAAAATTACCAAGATACTACACAATAATAACAAACGCTATAAATACCACAAACTCTACAAATACCCAAAATTTAACAATTAATCAACTGTATGGCCTATCTGCAGCCTAGCCTGAGACACCCCAAAACGTAAGAAAAATTTAATAGGCCCCAACTAAAAGTGAAGAAGATTATAAAATTTTTGGTATCACCAATTACACCGGCAATTTGGCCCGCATCCCTTGATTCCACCGGGCCAGGGAGTAAGCCGGAATCCCTGGGCAGCTCCGAATTAAAAGTTAAGCAAAAGCACCATAATCCCCCTTTGGTGAAAGTTTAAAAATTAAATAATTTAAAAGAAAATCTAACACGGTACCGTTCTATTATCCCCTGACATCAATAATACAATTAACACCGAAAAAAATAAATAACAACTAGGCCTAAACATATAAATAAATAATAACAGGATTTAACAATGGGGACCTAACAAATATAAAAATCTAAACAAATGTAACAAGAAAATAAACTAATTAAAACTAAATAACAATAAATATAAATAAATATTAACATCAAAAATATTCTTTGTGTATTTTTAAAGCTTTTCTTTTTAAAATAAAAAAAATATAAGTCCCCATGGCTGTTTCAACAATCACTGTTCCAGTTTAGGCCTAGGCCACAAATTAAACAGTTCCACAAACTTTTTCTCTTCTTTTATATTTCATGATTTTTCCTTTTTATTTCTTTTTTTGTTTAATATCACCAGAACCCCTCAGCTCAGCCGCCGGGAAGAAAAAAAATGGACAGAACTGACCTGAGGACTGAAGAACTCTACCCAAAGCTGTAGAGAGGGTAGCGGGCGAAACTAGGCTCCAGCATGGTCCTCAGGCCAGGCTAGCAGAGCAGATGGTCGATAATCCCCGGACGGCAGGCCGAGGGCTGAACGTCCCACTCGAGGACCCTGGACTGTAGGACAACACCACAGCCATTAAAAGCAGTCCAGCCATCACAACACAAAGATTATACATAACCCCTAAACCTGACATGGCAACACAAAACGGGCACAGACAAAATTATACAGGATTATCACACTAGAAAAAATAAAAGATCTATTTTTTAGGTCATGAATAATTATGTTGGCAAACTCAGATTTAGGAAAAATTACCATTAACAAATTATAAAAGAATTAATTACGTATATGGACTTAAAAATGACAAACTGAGAACTAGGCTATTGAAACATGAGCAAACTGTCATAACATGAAAATCAAACTAAAGATAGGCTAGGTTATTGTCCATGAACAAAAAATATGGTAAATCGGTAACTACAACTGTAAAAAGGCTCAACAAAACATTATACAGAATTACAATTGAAAATAAAGGCAGATATAAAAGGCACTAACGGTAATTAACGGTAAAGATTAACATGGAAGCACATGGCTTTAACCTAGTCTGAGAAACATCTAGACAAAGAACACAAATTTAACAAAACCCTGAAAACACAACTAAGCCCGATTAATATTTTCAATGAAACAAAAGTATTTTCACCAAAAGGGTGATTAAATATTAGAAATTACAAAATTAACACTTACGTTTTGGAGTCTCTCAGCCGAACATAGTAATCTCAGCAGGCAGAGCCAAAGACAAAAAGACGGCCAACCTGACAGACGACTCCAGAGAAACTAGAACTACTCGAACAATCTAGAAGCCGGTCAACCTGACCGAAGCTGCTGGAAACCGGAACGAAACGGAACTGGGCCAACGGCTACCAAAGTACGCAAATCGCCGGGCAAAAGCGAATCTCAGGCAGCCTGGCAGACAACAACGAAAAAACGAAACTGTACCGGTCCAAGACCCGGTACATTAGTCTATTTACTTTTGTATGGCTTATTTCGTTTAAATTAAAATGTGCGTTCCCATGTGGTTCCTGATATAATCTAACCACAAAGTAAAGCATAAAACATTTATTCGTAATGACAGTGCACAATATTTATTATGTTATGACAAATACTGCAATAATCATCTATATACAACATGTCTATGAAATAACATATAAACTACATTAACTACAGTAACAGTAAAAATATTAACTCAATGATTCCGGCTTGATCAAAGCAATAAGTAATTCTATAATAAGTCACTGTCTCTATTGACCTTCATTTTATTTTTAAAATATAAATACAGTAACGTTAACTCATAACTATTAATTCATCATAGTTCATTAATGTTGTGGTAGAAAAAATGCTAGTCATTTATTTGTAATTTTTTATAAGACTTCGAAGCAAATATTTTTCCTAAACTGTAATAAGGACAGAAAAATAAGACAGCCGGGGGATGGGGCGGGTCGGAGCGGCAATCCTTTTGAGAACTTTGAAGTCATGGGGCAAGGTATTGTTTGGGAACCTCGTACCACTCCAAGTGTATTCCGTTGAACAGCCAATGAGAAGACTTAGGACGATAAAAATTGACATAAGTGATATTTAAACACTGTGCAATGTGAAGAAAAATAATAAAATACGAATTTTAAAAAGTTTTCTTAATTAGCATAGTACGTGTTGGTAGATGAATTTAAGACAATATTAATATAAACAGAACAAATATTATGGTGATCGATTTAGGTAAACTTGGTTTACCGAAATCGATCACCATAACATTCGTAGCCTACATATTGCACTTATTTTTTTATAAATACAGTATAAGTATTATACTGTATGAAATTTACATTGTGTGACGTTCACTTGTGTATTGAAATAAAATTGTTAAACTATTTATTATTAAATTGCTCAAATAAGATGTTCTGCTCGGTTTGGTTTTATATTAATTTAATGCATTTTCAATTATTTGAGTATTCACTGAACTAATTGGGTAGCTCGTGATCAACTTGTGGCAGCCACACTGATCAACTTGAGTAGTCATCGTGATGGACTTGGCTAGCACTCGTTATCAACATGGCTAAAATTCATGATCAGCTAGGGTAGTACCCGTGATCAACCTGGGCAACCTCCGTAATGGGCTTGGCTAGCACCGGTGATCAACATGGCTAACACTAATGATCAACTCGTGTAGTACCCATAATAAACTTTTCCATCCACCGTCATGGACTTGGCTAGTACTTGTGGCTAGTCAATAATGGGTGGCTAGTCAAGTAGACCACAGGTGCTAACCAACGTAATCACTGGTGATTACACAAGTTCAGTTCACCAAGGGTGCTATTCAAAGTAATTATGGGTGGCTACCTAAATTGACCGTGTTCTATCTAAGATTATTAGAGGTCCTACCTACTAAGTTGACCACAGACTCTACTCAAGGTAATCACAGGTGGCTTCTCAAGTTGACCACTGGTCCTACGCAAAGTAATCACAGGTATTATTCGAGTTGACCATGGGCGCTAACCAAGAAAATCACACTTATTACACTCAAGTTGACCACTGGTGCTACTCAAAGTAATGAATGATAATACCCAAGTTAATTAGGCGTGACTACTCAAATTAAATAGGGTTTCTCGCCTATTGGCTACTCAAGTTGACCATGGGTCCTACCCAAAGTATTCACAGGTACTACCCAAGTTGACCACCTGTCCTACTTAAAGTAGTCATAGGTACTACTCATGTTGACCACGGGTGCTACCCGAGGTTATCACAAGTGGCTACTCAAGTTTATCATGGATGCTACCAAAGGTAATCGGGGATGGCTACTCATGTTGACCACAGGTCTTACCCAAGGTAATCACAGGCACTAACTAAGTTCACCACCGTAATTATGGGTGGCTTCCCAAACTGACTGTGTTCTACCTAAAATAATTATAGGTCCTACCTAAGTTGACCACAGGCTCTAATCAAGGTAATCATGAGTGGCTTTCCAAGTCACAAAGGATCCTACAAAAAGTAATCACAGGTACTATCTAAGTTGACCACAAGTACTACCCAAGATAATCAGGTATGACTATCCAAGTTGATCATGGGTGCTACCAAATGTAATCACAGGTGCTTTCGAAGTTGGCCATGGAAGCTACCCAAGGTAATGACAGATACTATCCAAAATGATCACTGGTGATACACGGTATTTACAGTTACTACCCAAGTTAACCAAGGGTGCTGCCCAAGGTTAATCACAGACAGCAACCAAGTTGACCACGGGTTATACTGAAGTTAATCACAGATTTTATCCAAGTTGACAATGGGAGCTATCAAAATCACATATAATACGCAAAATGCTCAATGGTGGTGCTACCCAAGGTAATCAGAGATATTACCATAGAGAACCAAGAGTACTACTCAAGGTAATCACAGGTACTACCCATGTTGATCATGGGAGCTACCCAAGTCAATCACAGGTACTACTCAAAATAATTACTGGTATTACGGGTGGCTACCTAAATTGAACACGAGTTCTACCCAAAATAATCACAGGTACTATCTAAGTTGACCACGGGTGTTACCCAAGGTAATCATGGGTGGCTACTCAAGTTGGCCATGGGGTCCTACCAAAGATAATCATAGATACGTGAGTACGTTGACCACCGGGGCTACCCAAGGTAATCAGGTATGGCTACTCACGTTGATCGCAGGCCTTACCCAAGGTAATCACAGGCACTACCAACATTCACCACCGGTCCTACCTAAAGTAATCACAGGTACTACCCATATTGACCACTGTTAAGATAATTGCAGGTCCTAAGTTGACCACAGGGTCTACTCATGGTAATCACAGGTTACTTCTCAAGTCCTGTCCACCACAGATTCTATCCTACCCAAAAAAATCATAAGTACTATCTAAGTTGACCATGGGTGCTAGCAAAGACAATCCCACATATTGACCACGCGTCCAACCCCAGGTAGTCACAAGTGGCTAGCCATGTTAACCACATTTTATAATTGAGGTAATTACGGGTGGCTACCCAAGTTGACCATGGGTGCTACTCAAGGTAATCGCATGTATACCCAAGTTGACCATCGGTTCTACACAAAATAACCACAGATACTACCCAAGTTAATCACGGTTGGTACCCAAGGAAATAACTAGTACAACCCATGTTGATCACGTTTTGAATGTATGTAACTTAAAAGATTTATTACTTACAAATAATAGTTACTTTATAAAAATGCGACTTACTCAGCGAACTCATGTATCTGTATATTATAATAATCTGGTAATTGGTTATTTAAATGTAATTATTTATTATCAATTAATTTTTCAAGCATTTTTCAATATTTACTAGGAATAACATTAATTTGATTCTAAATATGTTTTAACATCTGATTTAATCCACGCAATAAAATCATATCCTATAAACGATAAATACATTCATTGGTAAATAAGTGTTTAGCGCTTATGTACTATGGTGCCAAAATGGAGGAGTCCAAACTGCTTAGACAGGTGAGGACAAACTACTGAACTCATCTAAAAAACTGAGGTCAAAGTACTGTGTGAATTTCTGAGGTCAAACTGGTAGACTATGTGAGCCTAAACTAACCCGAACATACATGTTTTTGAGGCCAAACTACTGTCAGGTAGGTGAGCCCAATCTGCTTTGAACGTCTAAAGTTATATGTTCGAAACTGATATATGCTCGCAGCAGTTTCTCTGTTGGTTTCTCTGTTTTGATTGTTGGCTTTTTTTAACAGTCGTGTTTAGAAAAAAAAATCATCAAATTGTGTAGGCCTAATTGAATCGTATTAAATTAATCACTCCTAAAATACTGTGAAATATTTATCAGTAAAACTAAAATTTTTGAAAAGTAATTGTGTAAGAACTGTTGTCGAAGTAAAATAATTACTTTTCTCATGGCAATGGGAAAATTGAGCAAGATTATAATATATTATTTAAATTATAATTGATATCATTCATACGGTTGGCTTTGGTTTTCGTCTCTGTCCGCGAAAATCTTCGTTGTAACAAAATGTCTGCTTTTTGAAACCAAATTGTCCCCGTAGTGTTATTTTTATGTTACATTCATTCAGCATACTTCAGAAGCAAATAAAAAAGTGGCCACATTTTAATTATTTTTTAATGTTTCAAAATTAGTGTGTTATGTTGTAATTGCCATAAAACTATGATAGTTTTTGTGAAATTATTTTTTATTTTGTTAAACATAATTTATAAACTGTACAAAACTACAAAATGTAAAATAAATGGACAGGTGGTATTTTTTACCATTACTTTTTAACATGTTTTATTTAGTTTTCAGTAAAGCGTATCCTTTAATGCTTTAAGCGTATGTTGAGAATTGTTGTGGCGTTCATTTAATATTATTTTGTTTTAATCTTTAACCGAACATAAAAAGATACGAAATAGAAATTTATTTGCAAATTGATGCCTTTTATTAAATATTTAACCACATAAAAACCAATATTTAGATAACAAACCAACAGCTTTAAGGAATTTTAACAAAAACCATACTTTGTAATGTAATTTACTTAGTTTATAGTAAAGCGTATCTTTACGTTTGTAAATCAAACTATTCAATTGTGTTTCACTTGTAGAATATAAGTATGGTAAGCCTATGCCTAACTATGTTAAATTTTAACCGTTTTGAGAATAACAAAATTTTAACAAGAATTATGATTTTGAAAAACGTTTCAAGTAGAAATTCAATATTTTAGTAGACGCCCATCAGTGAATAATTTGATTTCACTGTAAAAAGTCTACTTTTCTAAACAAATATTACTATTTAAAAAAAACAAAATGACATAAAAACATGTTAAGAAATAAAATACAGCAGCAATATCGGTAATGACTGGAAAATTGACAATTGTTGAAAAGAATTTGCCTTTCTGCTCTACATATATTCAGACAGAGAAGGTCGGGCGTAGCCAACTCAGGAGGTGGCAGGTAGGAGGAGGGAGGGGTAATTCTGGTTCTTATTTGAAATACTACGAAAACTTACTATACAGGAAATGATTCAAGGAACTATATTGTACTCTGTCCGACGGATTAAACTTCCTCGCCTAAAAAAGTTCCAACTTCTATCGCCAGTGTCACATGACTTCTATATTTTCTTTCCTTTTAAAGCCCTCTTAAATTTAAAGATCGGGGTTCTCTGGGATTTTTACAAATTTAACTACAATTAGAATTCGCCTTTTCTCACCAGCAGGATTCAGTGGAATTCGTACTTACTCATTTTTTTTAAATTTCAGTTTCTTTTCTAAGTTGGCCAGCACTTAAATTTTAGACGCAGAGGCCCCGGCCATATAGCTGCCGTATAAATATTTTACATGTATTTTCATTCTGTTATTCAATTATATTTCCTCTATTATTATTTTTGTATATGTTTAGTATCTTCGTTATTTTTAATATTTATTTGCATGTGTTGTAATATTTATTCTTGTATTATGGTACCAAAGCTTTCTTTGTATGATTGAAGGTGTTAAAATGTTATGATGAAGATGTTACATCTTATAAAATATCTTATACTGTGGTACCAGTCAGAGTGTTAACACTCGTTCAGGAATTTAATTCTATAAATTTTAACTTGTTTATGAAGGTAATTTATGTGTTAGAACATTAATTTTTGAAAAAAGTTTAGAAACTTTAATGTTATAAGATGTAACAAACACTGCAGTAAATAAATTTTTAATTTTATTAGGCCTTTCAGTAACAAAGTTACCATCTTCAGACAACCAAACTAAATTCTTACTTATTTTAAATGTTCTCAACAGTTCAGTTAGTATTAAATTGTTCAAAATCTAAGAATTTTTATAAATTCCCACTTTTTGAGAATCTTCCCTGGCCACATAGACAAGCACATTTCCTAATCTTTCCACCATGTGATAATTAACGGTATTTGTTTTCACTGTACCGTGATAATTTTTTAAGAATGCAGTAAACAATAATGGATTCTCCTTGTCTATCACTAGTTTTTATTTTAAATGGTTCAGAAATTCCTCCCATAAACCTTACTTTTGATTTCATGTCAGTTAGTGTTTCACATCTATCCTATAGTTTTGAGGTCTAGGCCCTGTTGTACCAAGAATATAATTATATTAATTTTTCATTTATTCTTAGGAAGGAAATTGTTAAGATATAAGCATACATAGATTTCGAATTAGTGAATATAGTAATTGTTATAAAGTAAGGCCAACTATTCCTTAGAAAGTCTCAAATTTAATAACCCAATGGCAAATGAACAGCCCGTGGATATCAGCTGATTCCTTTCAAAATTTATGGCTTGATTGTGATGGAACTAAAAACCTTTAGCTTATGAGCTGGGCTTTAACCAACTTGCTACAAACCAATTACATTTTGTTTTAAAAAAATGTTATAACAATGATTTTGCTAAAAACTAATTAACAAAAAAATTAACAATAAATTAGATTAAAATTGTGACTACATTTTATCTACAATTTGTAAATGTATTCTCACTCACCTGATCTCTGAGAGTTCCCAAAGTCATGTATGGTCTTTGAGGAATATAAAACAGCTTCCCTCTGGGAGGTTTTGTCACTGTACCACCAAACAATGGCCAAAGCTGAAAATTTTACAACATTAAAAATGGTAAAGTTTGCGATTAAGAAAAAATATCCATAAAAAAGATTGTTTTAAAAATTACAACATAGTAAATTATAAAACTGAAATTCCAAAGATATTTTTTTTTTAGAAGGTACAGCGTGTTTTGATCCACTACTATTTAGCTTCTGTTCAAAAACGTCTAATATTGACTATATGATTGTAGGTTAGGTTAAAGGCCACTAGGCCAGGAATTAGTATATTGGAGTGATAGGTCATCAGCAAACTTACCTTAGAAGACAAGTTCACTAAAACCAGAATAGTAGTAACATACACAAAAGAATCACATAATCACACAAATTTTCAGTACCACTGACACTTTCTTCAGGTGAGGAGGGAGGGTGAGGGAGAGAGAGACTGACTTTGTGATTGAATGACTGAATCAGATTGACTTTATGATTGAAACTTTCATTCCTTTATTTACAAACATTATTTTGTAAACCTTGATAATTTTGGTAAAGTTTGGTAATTTTCAGCTTAATGATATAGACGGTCCAATGATTTTATGTAAATACATAAAGATTTCTCATCCAATCCTAAATGTTGTGTCTCTTATTATAAGCTGTTTTCAGATCTAGTTCTAGAGAGACAGTGTAGTCATAAGTAAATGTTATGCAGTTTAAACCAGCAATAATGGCAGATCTCACTAATTTATGGAAGTACTGGCACAAATATTCCTGTTACATGAGAAATCTATTTGTAAGTAATATAATAAAGGTTAGCTGCTAGTAATTATATAAAGCATTACTACCCAAATAATATAAAATCCACTGAACTACATTGTTCAGGAATTTGATGTTTCAAATCTCGAACAATAAAACAAGACCAATTATTAAGCAATGCTTTTAATAAAAGAACGTACCCAAAGAACCTAGTTCAAAACCAAATTAGATTGGCTCAGTCTTCTAATCTAATCAACCAGCTTACCCCTTGTTACCACCTACCACCATAGCATACAGAAGCTAAATAATATTCTTACCACCTCACCCCATACTAAAGACCTTTTAGACAAACCTACTACAACTAATACTTTCAGGCAGTCCAAAAATCTGACAAATTTTAAGTCCACCCTAAATTACCTGATCCCAACATACCTCTTAGTCCATCATGTACGGCCCAGGGTTCTTTTCCACGCAATAAGAAAACTTGAAAAAATGTGTATTATCTATAAACCAGCCATAACATTTATCAGCTGCAATACCTCTGTTCAATACAAAATTACTGGTATGTGGGCTGTTTTTGTTTTTATCTTTTACTGAAATCCTAGGCCTAGTGCACTAAAATTAATCTGCTTATCACGTATTAATAATATTATATGATTAATCAATTATATTTTTACAACTTCTCATTATTTTGCTTACTTTAACCCTTCGTTAGTCGCACAGCGGTGTTATAGACCGCAAAAGAAGCCTTTTGTGTGTAGTGATAGGGTGCGGGGACAAAGAGAGCTGATACCTTATCATATCCTTCCTCACTATTCCTACATCAAGCCCCACCACATGTCCTAGCCTCAGTCGTTTATCACTGGTGTCCCAGATAAGACGAATACAGGCGCAGTCTTTTGAACCATTGGGCGACTGTTCTTGATTGTAAAGTGCGGTCTTTAACACCACGCGTGACTAGTGCTGTTAGTGTTTCTTACGGAATTTAGTGTGTTGTATTTATATAAAAAATGGATGTATTTGAAGAAAGAAGAATAAATAGACTTTTAGATAGTGTTGAAAAAGAGGAAAATGTTAATGCCAAGTTACAAAGTTGTCAAGAAAATGCTAAGAAACGGCTTTTTGATGAAATAGATAATACTAATGATGAATTGCAATGAATTGGAAGATAATGATGAAAATAAAATTGATCGGATAATTTGACTTTGTTTTGTAACTTTTGACACAATTGTAACAATTTGACTTTTGTATATATATTACATTAACATTTATATTATTTTGTTAATTTACATTCATTGCAATCAAGTTTAAGTTGCATTAAATAAACTTAATAACAATATAAACCCGCCAAAAAAAAAATAATAATAATAATTAATAGAGGTTATTCTGGAATGACATTTATGCGTGTGCTGTGTTTTCGACCGCGGCGCGACTAACGTCGTACTCTCAGGCACGCGACTAAGCGAAGGTTAATAGTGCCAATACTTTAAGACAAAATTCTATTGCCAATAGTTACGTGCCCATAAATCAAACACAGTAATATATAATCAACAATAAAGTATTTAGTAATAGTTGATTGTAATTATTTTGGCACAATTAAATAGACATTAGAACAGCTTTGTAATCTAAATACTGTAAAGCTCGATGTAGTAACTCACTGATACTAAATGTTGGGGCACTTCCCGGCGTCCTACCTCCATATAAAGTGTATACTTGAATTGAAGCTCTCGGTTTGAAACCTCAAGAAAAAATCACAAAAGTTTACTTTTTTTACTCATAAACAAGATGGCAGCCTTTTTACCCCAAAACTTCACCAATGTATTTGTTATGGGAAAATCTATTACTAATATACCATTACATTTTGGAAAATTCTATGTTTATTTCCACTGCCTAAAAAATAAAAATGATGGTCGCACTGTTTAAAAACCCTGGTGAGGCCGTCGGCCGATCTACCTCTTTAGGCGACATGCCAAATTCCACAAAGGGCCTGTAGCAGAGCGTGTTGGCGAGGCTGCAGGCTGGGAGTTCCACAAATGGGCTAAAGGTAGAGTTACCAGGCCAGGCCGAGCTAACCTCACAAGCGTAGTGAGTAGGCCGAATTCTATAGCAGAGCGTCTTGGCAAGGCTCCCTCGTGCTCCCTACGAGGCTGCAGGCCAAGTTCCACAGAGACTAAAGATACAGTTTCCAGCTGAAGTCGCAGGCCAAGCTAGCCTCATGAGCGTGGCGAGTGAGGACGGGGTTAGCACACGAAGCGCGCAGGGTGGTGTCCCCTAGTTTGTGAGATAAAAGTTAACTTGAACAATTGGAATTCTGCATAGAAAAAAGTAATCTACTGAAACAATTTATTTAAATTTTTATTATCAGTAACAAACCCGTTATAATTATTCTATACCTTTATTTTATAACACTCACCTCTCCAAGTATTCTGAAGAGAGATGATTTTCCACAACCGTTAGGTCCACAAACAAGTACATTCATACCAGATTTTACTTCAAATGTTAGATCTTCAACCAAAACATCCCCGTTCGGGGTAACCAATGGCACTTTGTCGAATCTTATGATGTTGTCTTGATAAATTATTTTTCCAGCACCAGGTGTCAAAGATAACCTGGGCTTCGCTTTGACTGCATCTGAAAAGTAAATTTGCTCAAAAAAAATCTTTATGGGCAGACTTACGTGGTCACTATACAAATGAATAGGCCTTGTGGTAACACACATATAGTGAGCGACGTAAAAAGAGCTAGACAATCTATATCAACTATAAGAATACCCCAATTTAATATTAAAATGATTTAGTATTTTGACACTAGAAAGTGGCTACAAAAAACTTTCTGGGAGTTATTGGTAAAATGGCAGTTTTGTAATATATCACTTAAAAAAAATACTTCCAGAAATTCACAGCCAGAAATTCCAAGACACGTTACTATTGCTTGATAGTTATTTGTTGGCATTGAATTGTTCATGATTGATAACAATTATTCCACAAACCACTACATTCACTTGTTAAGCTCACCACGCACGTCAAAGACTTTTCTGTTTTGTAGTTTGTGGTAAGTTCAGCTAATAAGTATAGAGAGGTTCATGGTTCCCAGTCCCTGGTGGAGTTCAGTTAGAAAATCTAATGGTATTTGGATAAGTTATATATTTTTTTCTATTTAATAGCCAACAAGCCTGTGTATTGTTGAACGTTTTCATATTTCCTTCTTTGTAATTTTAAGGTTAGGTTAAAGGGCACTAGGCCAGGAATTAGTATATTAGAGAGATAGGACATCAGCAAACTTACCTTAAAAGACAAGTTCACTAACATCAGAGTAGTAGTCACAAACACAAAATACACAAAATCTCACAAATTTTCAACACCACTGGCATTTTCTTCAGGTGAGTAGAGGGAGAGAGCTTTGTAATTTGTATTTTATTTTGTGTTGTATATTTTGTCATAACTGAGTTAGGTGTGACAGTTCATAGAACACAACTTTATTAACAGTTAACTGTAGTCTGAAGTATGTAGTTTTTAAGGGTTTTCTTAAATTATTATGGTTTAGGGGGAAAAAAATACTAGTTTTAAATATAAGCTACGTTAGTAAGTAACAAATGAAGATGACAAGAGTTATATACCTGTTAAAACATTCTGTTTTTCTTAAAACATTTGAAGCGTTGGAAATCTCCAGCAAGTTTTTACCAAATCACACTTTACTAGTGAGCATCATTCTAATTTTCCTGACAGTTACAATTCTATACATTTATTCACTACCAGACCAGGCCAATCCTCACTGGTTGTTTTGAAAAAAATTAATAGTTCCATGAAATTTTGTAGTGAATGGGATATGGAGTAACAACGTAGTTCTTTATTATCTTTGAACATACTTAATTTAAAACATGAACAACTCATAAGATGACTGATGTTTTGGAATGCCCTGACTAGGTTACCTAAACCTAGTATAGAAAATAATGGTGTTGTGCAGACCTAGATATTGCGACTAGTGACACATTGTGTGAAAAAAGTGAAGATAGGAATAAGGTGAAAAGTGAGAATCTAGAGCAGAAAATAAAGTTAAATCAGAAATGAAGGAGACTGTAACAATAATTTTAATTCACGCTTTATTTTACACATTTAACACTTTGAATCTATTCATAGTTAAATAAGAATAAATTACAGTAAGAGGTATGCCTATGGAATTTTACCTGGAAAAGTAAGTTACCACCAGTCGGGTAAAAATTGTTTCACTAACATTACACGCACTTTATTAAATGTACACCAATATCTTAATAATTTTAGGTTGTTTTAATTTTTTTAAATTTTTAAATGTTTATCTAAATAAAACAAGACAACATCATAGGTAAAAGCAGATAGACTTCCCTTCCAACTTATCTAGAAAATTCTTAATAAAAAGTTGCTGAAAGAACAGATGCTAGAGACACATCAACGTTAATATCATGTAGAAAACTGTAATAATTGCTTTTTTACTTGCTGTTTTCTGTTCCGAATTCCTGTTCCTTCTATGGTTATTAGAATTTTATGATTAACAAAATCAAAAGCCTTTTTAAAATAAAAAAGATGCCAATGGTTTTATTGTTTGAGTTACAATTACTGTACATATATTCGGTAGCTGAAATCAAATTATTCTTTATGTGAGGATGTGCTTTTAATCGAGGCAAGTATGGTTTGTTTCCAAAATAAATTGTCTAAAGGCAATAATGGCCAAATGCTTACATAAATATATGACATGAAACTGTTCTAATAAAGTTGGAAGTGTATTGATCGAGTCTTTGAATGGGGGAGCTCAATTGATTGGAGAAATTACCTTGTTATAATCATTTAAGACGAGGTATTACCACCGTACATGTATGGGCGGATAAGTGTGTCAACACCACTGTACGTGTATAGATGGATGGGTAGTCGATCACCACTGTAGGTACAGGCCTACAACTGTACATGTATGGGAGGGCGGGTAGGTCTATTGGCCTACCACCGTGCCGCCCTTATGGTGGGTGATACCACTACATACACATACTATACCATACAAAGTCTATAGATCTATTGTGTTGGAAAACATCCTTTGTTTAGAGAAATCTATCTTTTCAGCAATGTTGTTAAAACATTTAACGCTTGTTTAAGCTAACCAAGCAATGCTGGAAATAGAACACACATTTAAATTAAATTATAATCTTAACAGTTTAAATATAAAATAATTAACTAAAAACAATGCATTAAATTGACAGATTAGACCTATTAGAGTATCAAGTTACCTATTGTGTTGTCATCTTTGATCATTGTACGTTGGTAGTGTCCTTGGTTGATATCCGTTAGAACACTCATGAGTTCAGTAACTCGTGCCGTGAAGCCTGCTAGACGCGTCATCTCTCTGCCTGCAAGAACCAGCCGCCCAATCGCCTCTGCCAGTTTTACTAACATTCGGCCTGATGCGTAATATTGCTGTTGAAAAGTTACATGTTTCAGATTCTTTTACAAAACAGGCTACATTAAAATTTACCATAGAATACATGACTACAAGGGCTGAATCATTCATATAAAAGAATCAGGGGGAAAATTGTTAGGAACAGAATGGGAGGTAATTTTTTAATTTTTATGTAAAGTTTATTAACAATATGGCAAAATAGCAGTCTCAAATTTTAATTATTTTTCTATGTTTATTCAATTTATTAATTGATTTTAACAATTTATTGATAGTAAAGTTTAACTTTGAGCAGATATCATAGGTTATTTTATAAAATCTAGCACTACATACAAGCTTGATGAATACCTACTTAACGTGGAAAGAACTAAAATTGTTTAAATACTTAACCAATAACAAAGCTGCATATTCAAACATTAACCTCATTTTTATCAATACAGTACAGCCTCACTTTTCTGATGTGAAGGACTGTGATTTGATGACATCAGATGAAAAAAAAGTCAAATAGTATGGAGTGATAATATAAAAATGGTATTAAGTTTATCTTCTGTAGCCACTACAACTCTTTTACGTTTGGAAGCCATTTCACTGTGCCCAAGTTTATGTAGTAATGTACAACGAGTAAACAAACACAACTCAAACTACGGTAAAGTACAGTAACAAATAACAATTTTGTTATTAAAACTAACTAGGCAAATACAATACTGTGATAAATAAGTCTTGCGTAGTAAAATAACACATACATTCTTTGATACAACAAAATAATATGTGAAACCAGTTATGAAACTACTAAATAAGAGTGCTTGAGTTACGCAATCGCTATTCCCCCTCACTTCCAAACAATTCTGTATCAACGCCAGTGGTCTTGACCAGAGGGTTGCGATATTATCGCAAGAGTCAAGCAACATCGAGCGTGGCTGTCCCTTAGATGGGTGACCATCTGAACGATTCCGTCCTTCCATGCAGCCCGCCTGCCCGGTCACTAGTGGTGGTCCGGAAGTCAACCTTAGAGAGAGAGAGAGAGAGAGAGAGAGAGAGAGAGAGAGAGAGAGAGAGAGAGAGAGAGAGAGAGAGAATATCTTTATTTTACAATCTTCAAGATTGAAAATGGTGTCATTAAATACAATGTAACTGTAACAATTATTTTAGTTCAGAACTTGCTTTACACAGTAAAATTTTGCCAGTCCAGGAATTCACTTATGGTGTAGAACGGCCGTTGGAGTAACCAGAATCGAAGGTTTTTCTTTAAGGCGACCGGGTCAGCTCTCTTAATCGTTTCAGGAAGAACATTGAAGAACTTGGCTCCAGCATAAGAAGGCTTCGATTGAAAGCGACGACTGTGATGAATCGGCAGAGCGAAGTCCCTGGCATTTCTTGTTTGGTAGGTGTGTGTATCCATGTTGCGTTGTAGTTGTCTGGAGGATGCAAGGCAGATCACTTCCAGCAGATAGATGTTAGTAACTGTCAATACTCTCAATTCTTTAAAAGCACCCCTGCAGCTGGCCCTCCAGTCAAGATCAGCCAGCATTCTGACAGCCTTTTTTTGAGTGATTAAAACCCGCTCCAGGTAGCCATTGTTGTAGCACCCCACAAGACAATACCATACCTGAGATGGGACTCAAACAGGGAGCTGTAAGCTGTTCTAACCGCATCCCCTGTGCTAACGTGCTTGACTCTTCTAATTGCAAAGAGGGCACTACTCATTCTAGCACACAGTTTATCAACATGATCCATCCATGATATTTTATTGTCAACCACAATACCCAGGTGCTCTACTGCATGTACAGTGTCAAGATTGGGGAATCCAGACAATTCATCTTTCATGCTGCCAAGGGTCATTTCTTTCGTCTTTGATTCATTAAAAACAAGGTCGTTCGCTGCACAATATTCAATGGCGACAAGTGCCTCTCTATTCTTCCCAGAAACCAACAGAACCGTGTCATCAGCATACATTATGGTGTTACTATAGGGTTCCATGTATGCTGGGAAGTCAGATGTAAAAAGGACAAACAAAACAGGCCCAAGGACAGACCCCTGAGGTACACCTCTGTTTACCGGCAGTCTGTCAGATCTGTGCAAAACTCTGACTCCTTTCTTGCTCTGTTTAAGCTCAACCAGTTGGTCTCGATCACTCAAATAGCTTGCAAACCATGACAGAGCAGTCTCCCTAAAGCCCAAGCACTCAAGTTTAGTCAGGACTATTGCGTGATCTAAGCAATCGAAGGCCTTACTCAGGTCCAAAAAGAATCCCACAACGCTTTCACCCTCTTCAATCCTATCTATCATGTATTCTACAAGATCTACAAGAGCCGTTGAAGTAGACTTTTTTCGGGTGAACCCATGTTGCCCTGATAGAATTACGTTATTTGACTCCAGATGGACCGATATTCTTGACAATATTATCTTCCCAATCAACTTGGAGAATGTAGGCACCAACGAAATGGGTCTATAGTTTTCTAACTTGTGTTTGCTGCCCTTCTTATGCAAGGGTACCACTTTAGAGGTCTTCATTTTACATGGAAATATACCTTGGCTTAGGCTTAGATTACAAACATGTAATAACGGGGTCATCAGTTCGTTACGGCAGTACTTGAGCATCACCGAGGAGAAATCATCCAGACCAGCAGATGTCTTGCTTTTCATTGAGGAAATAACCCCAAGCAGCTCTCTTTCAGTTGTTGGCGCCCATGAAGATGTAGGACTCTCCACTACTCTACACTTAGAGGGGGTTCTTAGCCCCAACTTCGCCTGATAAAAATAAGATAACAGATGACAAAAGTGATGTAGTCTGCTCATATGGTACACTCCCCGCTCAATATAAAGTCAAGTACCTAAGCAAAAGTTTGGAAAACCCCTCACCAGGTACAAACACTTTTTGTCATTACAGACAATAATTCAAAATATTATTTTCAGAAAATTTGTATAACAGTATTGTTTAGGGGACGACTACATTGGTTAAAACGAGGCTCTACTATACTATCAAGTAACCAAATATTTAAACCTACCTAAAAAAGTGCAAATTTTATTTTAAAGTTTCAGTTTTCATTGTATTGTTTCAAAAATTAACAGTAACTATAAAGAACCCATTTAAAACTGACTACTATATGTGTTAGTTGCAACCAACCTTAAATCGGTCATCATTACTTTTGGTTGCTAGCCATCCATCTGTTCTGAGGAATGGAACACTCACAGCAATGAACCCAATTATAGTTGCAAGATCTGAAAATGTTCATGTTGATTATTAATTTATAGTTTATAGCTATAAACATACATATAATGGGAACATATTAAATAATTTGTTAGAAGCATTTAACTGAATTGCTTATGCACTATAATAAATTATCAGCCATTCTGTTCAGTAAATCTCTGATCATTATAATTTTAATTTAACTTTCAAAAATATAAATTGAAAAACAGTAGATTTGGGTAGTATCAGTAGATGAAAAAATTAAATTGGTTGGTATTATGACTTCAAATGGGTGAAGTGGCAGCCAAGTGGATCAACAAATAAACACAACATTACTTGTTCTAATTACAATGGTTCCAATTCAAAATAATTAGTGGTAAATAGCTTGCTTAAAAATTAACTGAAAAATTCATTTGATTGGTACATATAGTTACAAGTACTTAATAGAATAATCAAAACCAGCTGATACACCCATGTGACATAAGTCTCCTGTGTAACTTTGCTGTGATATTAACACATTCGATGCTGAAAAAATATGTTAAAAACATGTCAGATACTAAAATAATATTTTGTACCAAAACAATTCAAGATTCAAGATGTTTTATTTCTGAATTTGGTACAGGTTGGTACATCTCAGAAGTCAATTACTAAGACTAACTTATAACTACAGAATAACAAAGTTAAAATCTAATCACAATTCTGCCTTAATGTACTCATCTACACTATAAAATTCCTTGTCCAATAGAAATGATTTTAATTTCTTTAATAACAACTTGTTATTTATAACAACATTTAATTTCTTGTGGAAGGTTGTTATAGAGTACTATTCCCGCAAAAGACGCTTCGCTCTCCATTAACGCTAGTCGATGCTTGGGAGTACGTAGCTCATTACCGTGCCTAGTAGGAAATCTGTGACCCTCACCCACAGTTCTGATGTTCTGCAAGTCTCTGACTGTGATTGAAATTAATTTGTAAATGTATAGTGAGGCTAATGTGAGAATTTTTAATGATTTAAACACTCCTCTACACGAGGTTCGTGGGACCGTTCCATTGACTATTCGAACTGCTCTTTTTTGCTCTAAAAAAACTCGCACTGCATGAGGCGACCCTCCCCAAGCTTCAATTCCATATGTCATTACTGCTGAAAAATAGCCATGGTAGACCAACATTAAAGCCTCCGGCTGCAGAAGTGGATATAAAGTTCTTAAGGTAAAACTAATTCTACTTAATTTATTGCACAATAATGATATATGGGGACTCCAGGATAGTGTATTGTCGATAACTAGACCCAGATACTTTACTGTGGAACACTCATGAATGCCAAAGTCACTCAGTGTGATTGATTGAGGTTTTTTATTTTTTGTCAAAAATTGCATAAAAAAAGTTTTCTCTGTATTTAGTGACATATTGTTCAAAGCCAACCATTCTATAAATGTTTCCGTGGTCAGCGAGACCATGGCTTGCAGGCCATCCTTAGGACCACCAAACAACCATGCAACATCATCTACATAGATTTCATGTATTACAAGGGGGTTGCACCTAGGCATATCATTGATATAGATTACAAAAAGAATGGGTGCCAGGATACTACCTTGGAGAAGACCAACAATGCTTTCCACTAGGTTTGAAATAAATCCAGACACATCTACATACTGCCAGCGATCCGACAGGTATGAGTCGAACCAATCCAGAGCCACAACTCTTACCCCATACATTATAAGTTTTTCTCTAAGTATAAAACGATCAACCTTACCAAAAGCATTCCTAAGGTCATCAAACACTGCTAGAGCTGATTCATTATTTTCCAGGTTAGTTATTATATGCTTAACAAAATCCAATATTGCCTTGGTTGTGGACACTTAAGCTTTGAAACCATATTGTTCTGGCACTATGATATTATATTTATTTAAGTGGTCCGAGAGTCTAACATACATAAGCTTCTCCAAAACTTTAGAAAAAGTGCATTGTATGGAAATCGGGCGATAATTGTTTACACCATTTTTTTTACTTTTTTAAATACTGGTATTATTTTTGTTATCTTAAAAACGCTTGGAAATGTCCCTGATGTAAAGGATTCATTAATAAGATAAGTCAATGGTTCTAGAATTGTTTTGTAAATTCTCTTTAGGACCAAGCTGGAAATTTCATCTGTACCAGAAGAACGCTTAGATTTAAGAGATAGAATAGCTCCTTCAACCTCAGCCGGAGTAGCTGGGAATAAGAATAATTAACCAACAGGAGAAGTGCCACCTACCGGACCAGAATAAGTAGATTTGGAGGAAGGTGGTAATGGTTCAGTATTCCCAAAGTGGGAGCTGAAAATGTTTGCCGCCTGAAGAGGGGACTGAACTAGCGCTCCTTCGCTGCTTAAAAGGGGAAAAGAGATATCTGATGGCTCCCTTGTCTCTCTTCTGACCACCCCCCACACTGCCTTTTGTAAAAAATCTGCACTCTGTATTTCCTTCATGACATGAGCCTTTCTTTCCTCAATTATCAGTTTGCGAAAATGTTTTTTTCTTTCTAAATAAAGAGTTTTTAGCTGATGGTCATTTGTTTCTCTAACTAAAATTCCCAAATCTATATTTTTATCTGCCATTTTCTTTAAGTCTTTGCTAAGTTTATATTTTCTGTTTAACGGCTTTTTCTTAAACCTTTTTTTAGGAAAAGAATTTTGAAAAGCATTTGAGAGAGTGTTGCAAAACCACTCAAACTTAGAATTAACATTTTCAATGCTATATACTGGGGCCCAAACAGTATCAGACAGAATTGAAATAAATTTAATAAAGTTGTTCTCCGAAAAATTTCTTTTAAAGAAGTATTCACTAGGCTTGGTATAGTTATGGTTTATGATCATTAGCTGCGCTTCATGGTCTGATAGGCTACAAAACATAGAGTCACATGAAATCCGCTCAGTGCTTAGGTTTGTTACAACATTATCCAGAAGGGATTTGCAAGTTGCAGTAATCCTAGTTGGTTCATGTACAAGTTCCTTAAGATTGTAGGATAAGAGCATGTTTTTGACATCCTTAACAATAATATTATTTACATCTAGAAAGTTAATATTCCAGTCACCACAAACTAGGATATATTCACTCCTTCCTAAAATACAACCTAAAAGTGTATCCATTCTTTCTAAGAACAAGTGTACATTATTCTGGGGGGCTCTGTATAAGCATACTAATATAAATTTAAGATCGGCTTCTGGATTACAACTATTTAGCAATTCGATTGAAACAATAACACACTCAAAACACTCCTCATTACAAAATTTCCTAATAAGAGAACATTTAGGGTCTATCCTAAATTTACTGGTACGTCCATTTACATTAGCATACACTGCCACTCCACCACCCAATCCTGAACCTCTACAAAATTTTGATACACAAGTAAAACCAGGAATGACGAGGGGCTCCTCCTCTTTCAACCAGTGTTCTGTTAAACACAGCACATCTGGAGTGTTATCCCAGGAGGCACACAATTCCTCCACCTTGTTCCTGGCGCTTCTAATATTTAAGTGATAGACCATAAAATTATCGTTTACATGGTTTATGGATGTATTTACACAGATCTGTTCAGGATTGAGTGTTGATGAATGCCTAAAAAAGATTTAATAGTTCCTGGTGTTGATGTTGGAAGTGGAGGGAAATCATTCATTAGGAGCGGTTGTGATCGAAGGTCACAGCTGTGGTAGAGCAATGTCCAACATTCATTGAGGTGGGGGGAACCACAGTCGCTTGTTGTTGGTTGCTTACTGCCACATTGTCTAAAGAACCACCGTTTTTAGAGGTTGCAGATGCAGATCTAGTAGTACAGCCTCCAACTTGCACAGGGGGGGGGGGGAACTGCAGTCATGGGTTGTTGAAACACAGGAATGCCTTGCAAGGATGGGTCAACTGAGAAGAGTGGGGTGTTTATGATGACCGTCTCTGAACTGTCTTTTGATGAAACAAAACTGTCATTTAAAGCACTATTTTTTAAACTTAATGCTTCATTTACCATAATGTCATCCTCAGAACTCATTGCGGGATCCATATATTCAAAAGTCTTATTTTTACTCATCATATTAGTTACCACACTAGCAATTTGGGCTGCTACG
Source organism: Stictocephala bisonia (assembly GCA_035578905.1). Classification (NCBI taxonomy): domain Eukaryota; kingdom Metazoa; phylum Arthropoda; class Insecta; order Hemiptera; family Membracidae; genus Stictocephala; species Stictocephala bisonia. Next base: position 253,964 of record JAQJVL010000137.1, on the reverse strand, counting down.
CTCCTTTTACCCTTCCTGTTTATATGGAGACCATGCCTTGTATGATGCCTTCTTGGTATCAAATATAAGTCCAAAAGTTCAGTATGAGAAAAGCTGTAAGCTATGCTTCGAATGGAATAGTTTATGTCCTTAATCATTTCATTTATTTTACTACTCTCTGCAAGGTCATATCTGTAAGGAATTGTTGTTAAAATAACATTAGTATTGTCCAGTTTTTTTACACAGTCTTCTAAAAGCTTCACAATGGTTTTTATTTTATGATAGGTGTTCTTAAACATGTCTGTGTTTATATTATTGGTACCACCTATCAACACAATATAGTCCATCCTAGAGAAATTCCTTACGCTATTGTCATCCATCACAGCAGTAAGTATTGCCTCAATCGGAGCTCCAGGTTGAACATATCCATAAGTTGAAAACTCGGTAGTCACAAACTCATCCAAATGATGTACAAGGTTCCTCCCATGGCTATCACCATAAATAGTAAGCCTATTGTGTGTATCCAAGTGTTGTACTCGAGTAGCAATATTTTGACATTTATTCAACCTTCCCGAGTCGAAAGTAGTGTCAGAGCCAGGAATCTCCATTTCACAATTAAGAGCCTCCTCACTACTAGACTGAACCATATCTGTTGCCTCATTTTTTTGTTCAGTGTTGTCGGAGAGCTTGTCTATTCTCTTCAACAGAAATTTTTCATTTTTTTTCCAACCGAATAACTTTATTCTCTAATTCTTGTATTTTAGTTGTCTGATCAGCATAATTTAACACACGGGATCTGATACTATTCAAAAGAAGCTTATTCATCTCATTCATTGTTAGAGAGTAAGTGTTGTTCAATATATATGACATGAGAGATCTTTTTACAATGACATCCAAATCATTTACTTGATACTGCTCAAAATCTCCTGGTTTTGAAGATCTGTTTTCCTCTAAAATATTACACAACACATACTCCATAAAAATTATTGCAAAAATTGCACAATCAATGGCATTGTCCTGTTGGGGTCCCTCTAGTACCTTAAAATCAAAAGAATTCTCCTGAAGTCCTAAATATTTTCTTCCCATTACCACTCTGGCACGATTTAGATTTAGTGTATTAATTGAATCATAATAGTAAAATCTGTTTTCTTTTTTATAATATAGCAAAACACTCCAGTGTGAACCACTGACTGACAACACACTTTCAGCATTACTAATAGGGATGAAAAGGTATTCAAACTGATCCAAGTTCTGCCCTACAAGAAAACAATCATAGTCTATAAAACTCCTAACTGCATGGCTGATTGCAGGATCAAGTATCATAAAAGAAGATTCAGTCTTTGAGAGTCGATTTAACAAACCAAAATACTTCTGTAAAGAATTGTCGCTAATCATTTTTTTCCCAAGGAGCTCATTACACATAAAAACAACCATATCTTGTTCTGTTTGAGTAAATGCATCAGTACCCACTTTTTTTATAACAGCCTCTGGAATTTTACTTATATATAAATCTTCCTCTGAAGTATTTACTGAACAACCTTCTCCTTCATCCAAACCATCTTTGACTTTTTTTGTATTAAAATAAAACTGATTTATTTCATATGGAAGCTTATTTTCCAATAAGTAATTTGTGAGTGCTTTTTTAGACCTAAATTGTCTCCCATTTGGTGAGGAAATTGTAATATCCACTCTGCCAGGATGTAAACCATTTTTCTAATTGTTTCGCTTCTTTTCCAGCCTTTAGGGAGAGAAATCTCCTTAGTCATAATGAAAATATATATATATATATATATATATATATGAATATAACAACTAAACAATTTAACAGTCTTTTTAATATTTTACTAATTATTAATTTAATTATTTAAAAATAATTTCCTTTAATTAAGACCTTGTCTTAATTAAAGGACTGTTTTTCTCAAAGACATATTAACAATTTAAAATCAATAGAAAAATATTCTGTTCTATGAGAAACTTTTGTATAATATTTATTATAAAACATCAGCCAATCAGTTCAGACAGCAAAAGGTTCATCACAACACAATTATTTGTTTGCATTTAAACAGCTGATATCTGTCAGACTACACAGCTGATTGTAGTGCCAGTGACAACCTGTAGTGATCCTAGTGACAGGAAGATAGTGAAGTACTTTAGTTTCCTTTAGTCTTTTATACTTCCTGTCAACATTTCAACGAAAACAAATCTAAAAATACTTTTAAAAAGGGGTTTTTTAAATAAATAAGTAATGTAATGAGTTCCAAATTAATCTATATAACTTGCTTCTTTTAATGTGGTTAAAATGTTTTAAAACTCATATCACTGCTCTTCAGTAAAACATGTGCTTCTGATGAAACAAAATGTAAGTAAATCTGTTTTCGTAATATTATTTCAAATACCTTAAGAAAACAAAAGTCTAATGCAGTAACAGGATTTAAATACTTGGTTGCACTGGTTTAGTCAGTTTATAATCAAATAAAACATTGTTAACTATTAAAACACTTTAAATAAAACTAGTTTAAATTGCCCACTGTTTTATCACCACATAGCAGACGACACGACGACCTTATATAGTCAGGAAACAGGGTTGATACACCAAATCCAGTTTATGGCCTCAATTCTGGTAGATCGGGGCTTCCGAAGTGATCGTCCACCGGCGGTGGAGCCGCACATCGCAACGAAAACCATGCGCGCCGCGAGACGCCTGCCGCAATTAGTCGCGGCAGGTCGCATTCCTGAAGTTGAAATACGCCATACAGGAGTATCATTTCCGATATCAGAATCATCAGATTTATAAGAATCAGAGTCATCTGAAGCATTTCCCATCATTTGATGTTGGATTGGGTCATCAACTTCACCATCACTGTCGGCAGGACAAAGTCAGGAGCCGAAGATGGCCCAGGAGTTGGTTGAAACATTGCAGAAAAGAATAAAACGCACTATACAAATATATTTACAATATAACACAAATCACAATACAATATAACACAACACGATACTAATGTTTCACTATTATATACAAAAATAAAATGGTAAAACTCCGATGCAAGCCAACTGGCTCAAAATGGCGCGATCCACGAACGGCGAACACCGAAACGTGACGCGAGACACAGGCAACAATGCAGCGCAAATCCGTTATAAGGCAAGTGGCTGGACCACACTGAATTCCACAAACAAGCATTGCTTCGTCAACCGCCGGCAACAGTTCCGCTGCGCGCGCAGGCACGCTAACCCCCGCCAACTGGCTCAAAATGGCGCGATCCACGAACGAAGAACAAGGAAATGTGACGCGAGAAACAGGCTATAATATGGCGCAAATCCGACCCTTCTAAGCCAAAGGGCTAAGCGACTCTGAAGCGTACAAGCCGTTATTGATCCGTCCACCGCCGGCGACTTATCCGCTGCTCGCGCAAGCACTGCTATCACCCGCGGGCGTATGACCCGCACACAATGTGTTAACAGAATCACATGCATACTAGGGATTTGGTTAACTCTCAGACCGGCAATCAACGGGTCATCCGTCAATAACGTATTGGTAGCACACGGTATTTTTTTATAGTACGAGAATGCATAATAATCAATATGATTCATATACCATTGGATGCGTGATGAGTTACTGAATACCGTAGTATTTTTAGTTAGTTACTAAAACAACTATGATGTAATTGACAAGTTGTCAAATATTGCTGTTTTGACCAAAGTCCAGTCAGCCATCTTGCCTTCTCGTATTGTAAACAAGAACTGTTGTGTGTTGCGTGTTTTGTTTTGCAAATTATCATTGCATTTTCTACTTTTTCGAGTGTCAAAATAATAATATCAGTGTTGTGAAGAGTTCTGTGATAAGTTTGCGACAAATTAGGGGTGTGCGAGTACTCGAAATTTCGAGTATTTGATTGAGTATTTTACTACTCAAACTCGGCTTGAAGCTTTCGAAAGTACTTGAAGTCGATCGAGTAGTTGTATTTCACGAAATATCATATTTACGTCTTAGTTTAGTTTTAAGAGTAAACACTTTTATAAGTTATGAATACAAAATGTGCACTTCCTTTTGTTTTATTTTACCCTTATACATACGTTATCAGCTTGGTACACATAGTTATGAACTAAACAATACGCCTAAGAATAGGTAGTACACGACGACAGTCAAATGAACTAGTCGACGTAGTGAATGAGTTCGTTCATTGTGATTTGAACTAGTTCAATTCAAAGTGAACAACAGAGCTGGGAAGGTAGCGATCACGGCAAATAGTTACCGTAGTAGCGATCACACATGTTGGTTGTTCGAGTCTACTAGTCACTTGTAACCTAACCTAAAATAGCGCAATAAAACAGAAGTGGTGGTTAGTGTCTTATGACAAAAGGGGCGAGAGATCCGGTTCAAGATGTTCAAAAAGATCTGTTACTGATACAAATCGAATAGTCTACGCAGTAGAAATTATGCATATTTTCGTTCATATCAATAATACCGTTCAGTCAAAAGTGTCTCGAGAACGGGTCACTTTACATCCCAAGAATCAAACTTCCCATCTTTTCTATGTGAAAGTTCATCTCGGTTGTAGTATAAGTACGTGCAAGGAACAGTTCAGCTCCTTTTTGGAACTGAAATTATCATATATTTCTCGAGAGCCGATTGATGTCTATTTTATTTTTTAATGTGAGCAGGGAATCGTTCAATGATTTGACGTAAGAAAATACTGTATCATATCATATACAATATGGTAATGACGTTCTAGCAGTGGCGACACAACATTATTGATTTATTTTCCGTCAAATAAAAAAAATATATATATCTGTGGCGAACATATATTAATTATTATTCTGAAATCGCCTTAGATCGCCAAAACTGAGTTTAATATTTGTGCATATGATATTTTTTCCTGTCTAACAGTTAAACGGTTTTCTGACTAGGTTAGATAATAACATAGTTGGAGTGTAAAAGGTGGTAAGGTACGATAATTTTGATTCGTAAACTCACTGAACAGGTCCCTGTTCACATTGACGTCGATGTAAACTGTAAAATAATCAAAAATCAACTCAAGTGAGGGGGAAACATGTTGGAAGACCTTTTATAATCAAAATACGACAAATTTAGAGATTCGGGAAATAGTTTCTATTGAACCGAAGCCTTATAAAACGTCTTGTTTTTTATTCATAAGTTTATAATTTAGCTGCCCAAAATCTTCACTGTATCACTAGTTGGCACTTAACTGATATTTCAAACTACATCTCCTCGCCAGTTATAATATAAAAATATTAGCCGATAACGTCTATGGTTTTCATTCGATTACACCAGGTTTTCATGAATTTCTCGTTATGACATGATTATTTATCTGTTGTTCAGTGTAGCCTCATGTATCGAAATAGTTTCAAGTTGCACATATTTTATTACCGATCATAAATTAAAAACTAATTCATCCTAAGCAACTTTAAAATTTATTTTTAATATACCTGCTTAGTTATTATTATCGATCGATTGAACTACAGTCTTTGTCATCCAGATTTTAAAATTTGATTATATAAATCAGACCTTATTTCTGGTTAGTTGTAATCTTGTTACGAGGGCCGTTTTTTTTTCAACCTCCGATCGCACGCCATGATGGCTAGAAAGGTCACAGACCGGCCCTGTGCGCAGCAGTCGATCGCGCATCTTCCCCACTACAACTTTTGTCACTCCCGAGTTCAAGTAGCCAGTTTGCGCTTAGCTGCAGTCGGGTAAACATGGCCGCGTCTATTGATTCTCCCGCCAAATGCGAGTTGAGAAGTGTTATTCGTTTCTTGCAAGCAGAAGGGAATAGTGCAGCAGAAATCCATCGGAGAATGTGCCGTGTTTACGGAGAAAACATTGAGTGAAGGTGTTGTGCGGGAATGGTGTCGTAAGTTTAAAACTGGCCGAACCGACGTGCATGATGAAGGAGGTCAAGGACGCAAGTCTGTCGCTACAGACGATCTTGTTGAACGAGTTGCGTCCTTGACCTCCTTCATCATGCACGTCGGTTCGGCCAGTTTTAAACTTACGACATTACTGAATTAAATACCCACAGAATACAGACCCACTCTTTTTGGCATTGTGTACATGCCATCAAGCGTTTTTTGTTGAGAGGGAGGCAATTCTGAAAGCAAATGACTGCATTTGGTGATGACGCCTGAATTTTAGCATCAGTTTGGTTGGATGCAGCTTTTGCCAACAAGCTTCGCTATGTTTTCATAGTACACTTTGAACTGAACTACCAGATAAACTTATCGGCCGGCTGTGAAACAGTATAATTGGCTTGCATAGAAAATCTAATGTGTGATATGAGTGAACAGAATAAATCTTTAGAATCCACGTTGTTTCAATTAATAATATACTTTCTTAATTTCTTAGATAATATTAGTTCTGAAAAAAGGAAAAAGGTTAAACAAAACAATGCCACACAAACATTTAGGAAGGCAGGAAGCAAAGTTTTATTTATCAAATGTTACAGTTACAAACAACAAATCAAAATTATTGTATTCATTTTAGATGTATATATTTACGAATCTGGCAAAACTTAACATAGGCTAGTATGGTGTCTGCCTTTTACAGTTGTCTTGTGTAAACAGGAAATCCTTCTGTAAATACTCGCTCGAAAATACTCGATACTCGAAAAAATGACAAATACTCGACTCAAACTCAAAAATCACTACTCGCACACCCCTACAACAAATATTATGTGACATAATCGAGTTATTATTGCTAACAGTTGTTTCAAATTCAACATATGTTTAGGTTATTGTTTTGACTTTTTCTAGGCCTTTTTTGGTAATTTCATATTTATAAATATACTTTATGTTTATAAAATAGGTGAAATGAGGTGAACAAGTTACCAAACTATGATCTCAAGATGGCACTGGGGGATGCGAATGCTAAGATAGGTAAGGAGGTTGTGTGGCAAGATGTAGCAGGAAAAGAGAGCCTCCATACAACATCAAACAACAATGGAGAGAGACTTTGTAGTTTTGCAGAAGCAAATAATCTCAGGATTATGAGTACCTTCTTACAGAGAAAAAATATACATAAGGAAACATGGATATCCCCAGACGGAAGGACAAGAAACCAAATCGATCATGTCCTAGTAGACAACCGAAATAAAAGCAGTATCACTAATAATAGAAGTGTCAGAGAAGCTGATTGTGGGTCTGATCACCATCTTGTGCTGGTGAAAATAATGCAAAGAATATCATTAGAAGCGAAAACAAAGAGCGTTAAGATGGATGTACTAGCAGTCGAAAAGCTTAGAGATAAAGAAGTAAACAAAAACTTTCAAATATCTCTAACAAATCGATTTCAAGCACTAAATGATATGAACGACCGAAATAAAGAAACACAAGACTTGGACAAATATTGGGAAGACTTTACGAAATCTACAATGGACTCAGCAACAGAAGTTTGTGGAAAAAGAAAGAAACCAAAAAAGAACCCATGGTTTAACGAAGAATGTGAGCAAATGATCGAGGACAGAAATAATAAGAAAAAGGAATGGACAAGAAACAACTCTATAACGAACCGAGCCGATTATTATGAGGCAAATAAAAGAGCTACAAGGTGTTTGAGAAGAAAGAAGAGAGAATATATAAAATCACTACTAGAGAAAGCCGAAAATGACCAAAGAGCAAAAGGATTTTATAAAGGAATAAAGCATTTTAGAAAAGGATACACCCCAAACACTTTTGGAATAAAGAATAAGGAGGACCAGATAATAACACAGAAGAGTAAAGTAATTGAAAGGTGGAAAGAGTACTTCCAAGACCTTCTAAACTGCGAACAGGATACTCTCAATGAGGAGGAAGAAGAAACTTACCAGAATGTAGAACCATGGGTAGAAGAGCCCACAATAGCAGAAGTGGAAAAGGCGATTAAAGAACTAAAAAACAACAAAGCACCAGGAGACGATGGTTTACCATCTGAATTACTGAAAAAGGGAGGACAAGTAATATGTGAAAAGCTCCATGGACTAATTAAAAAAATATGGAGGGAAGAAAGACTACCTAACGACTGGAAGGAAGCGACAATACTACCCATTTACAAGAAAGGTGACAAAGAGCAGTGTGAAAACTACAGAGGCATATCACTGCTAAGTACTGCTTATAAAGCTCTGTCAAAAATAATTCAGCGCCGATTAGAAGAATTCACCGACACAATAATAGGGGACCACCAAGCGGGCTTTATAAAGGGACGTTCAACCTCGGATCAAATCTTCATCTTGAAATCAGTCATTGGCAAGTATTGGGAATTCGATCGTGAATTCCATGGACTGTTTATCGATTTCTCGAAAGCATATGATAGCCTCAATAGGAAGAAAATATGGAAAAAGATGGAAAAGTTTGGTATACCAAAAAAACTTATTAATCTAGCTAAGATGACAGTCGAAGGGTCTAAGTGTAAAGTCAGAATTGAGGGTGAATTGTCTGATGCTTTTGAAGTAATAACAGGAGTTCGACAAGGTGACAGGCTTTCACCTTTGCTGTTTAACATAGCTCTAGAAGATGCCCTTCAAAAAATTAGACATAAAAACTTAGGTGTAACAGTAGGATGTAAAATTAATATATTAGCATTTGCCGACGATGTAACTATTTTAACTGAAACAAAAGAAGACCTTGAAGAACTAACCAAAATTTTCATTCAAGAGACAGGATGCATGGGTCTAAGAATAAATGATAAAAAAACAAAGTACATGCACTTTGAAAGAGGTGGCCACCCGCTTACAGAAATAAATATAGAAGGACATAGCTTTGAAGAGGTGGAGCAGTTTAAATATCTGGGAATTTAAGTACTAATATCCAATAAGAATAGTGAGGAATTAGAAATTGTAAACAGAATAAACCTAGCCAACAGATGCATGTATGCTTGCAATAAGATCTTGTCGTCAAAGTTACTGTCATACCGAACAAAAATACGAATATATCAAACGATAATAAGGCCAGTACTTTTATATGGTGCAGAAACCTGGATATTAAATAAAAAAGAAGAGAACAAACTCATCGTGTTTGAAAATCGCGTACTAAGGAAAATATTTGGTCCAACATTGGAAAATGGAGAATGGTGGCGCAAGCATAACCAAGAGATAAGACAGCAGTACAATGACTGTGACATAATAGCAACCGCAAGATCAAGGAGATTGAGATGGGCAGGCCATGTATGGCGTAGAGAACAAGGGACGCTACTGAAGGAAGCTGGATTGGGAAGACCAGTGGGAAGAAGACCTCTAGGTAGACCAAAAAGAAGATGGTGGGATGGGGTTAAGACAGACACCGCAGTACTTGGAACCACAATGGAGGAGGCAGAAAACAGAGAAAGATGGAGAGAGCTTGTTGGTGAGGCCAAATCCCTTCTTGGGCATCGATGGCCATGGGAGTAAGTAAGTAAGTTTATAAAATAGTAAACTTTTTTTATAAATATACTTTATGTTTATAAAAATAGTATGACTGAAACAAAATATTATCTTTTGTTTCAGTCATAATGTCTGAAAACTTTCTAAAAACAAGTCAAGTTAGGAGAGAACTGTCAAGAGACTCCTGCTCTAGTGACTCAGAGATTGATGTCAGTGACATAGAACAGGACCTATCAGACTTTTCATCTGGCAGCAGTAATAATTATGAGCCAGATGACAGTGAATATGACACAGATACTCGTTGTCCATAAGGACTGACCTTATTTTCCAATCAACGCCAATTAGGCCTCGAGACTTGAGTCCTATCCCTGGCCCTTCAGGCCTAAATATGCCAATGACTAATGACCCAGTAGCCAACCCAGATTGTGATTTGTCTTCTCAAAGTGAAGGTGATGAAGTGTCAGTGCCAGTCCCGACCTTATCTCCTCTGTGTGGATTATGGCTTATGAAGATGTACCCAGATTTAGAGTCGGAATTCACAGTCAGAACCCCTGGTCCACGCGACTGTGCTATCAATCACAAACCGTTTGAATATTTCAAACTGTTTGTGTCTCATAGGATAATTAGCCTATTAGTCGGAGAGAGTAGCATTTAAGCTCAGAGGCTTATAGAGTCAAAACAACAGACTCACTCCTTCGTCTCGGTATGCATCTTGGAAAAATGTTACTCTAACAGAAATGAGGAAATACATTGCTATCCTGCTTATTATGGGCATCTGTTGAAGGAAGAATTTATAGGACTACTAGTCTACAGAATACTATTTATTCTGTCCCTTCACCAGACAAACTATGAGTGTGAAGGTTTGAAGCCTTAAGCAGAGTGCTCCACTAATCATTTAGAAAAGGACCAGAAAAGGGACAACCTGGGTTTGACCCTTGGTTGAAAATCCGACCTTTCTTTTATGCTGCTAAAAATGCATTTTTGAAGCACTATATTCCTGGTCAAAACCTGATCCTGGACGAAAGCATGACAGGAATGAAGAATAGGTCTTGTTTCATTTAGTACATGTAGAATAAACGTCATGCTAGATTCGGCATCAAGAAGTTTGGTTGTTGATTTATGTCATTCAGATAGCAGTGTACAGTGTGAAGGACTATTGGCTGAGAGACCGGGTCCCTTCACTCAGAAAGTTGTGTTGGACTTGTTGGACATCTTAAAACTAAAATTAATTAAATTATTTTACTTACACTTAGCAACTATGTTGTCGATCATTCCCATAAGAGCCTTGAATTCTAAAAACCTCCGAAGATGAGAAGTCTGGAAAAAATTAAATAAGTTACAAAATCAAAATTTAAGCCAACAGAGCTGAATGTGTAACTTAAATTTAACATGGTAAAATAGAAATTTGTGGAAGATAAATTAATATTCAATACAGTGGGCAACGGATATACCATGCTTGTAATTACGGCAGTATTGGATGTAACATAGGTTCGTCATGTCTCCACTAAGATGACAAAAGTAAATAAGTCCTAACAGCTGAGGAAGCACTTCATGGGCTAGAGACATGCTGTACATGCCGTTAAACATAGTTATAATTTTAAGAACTGATGCTGTTAAGACCATAATGACTTGGTTGAAGGGGCAAAATACAACTAAAATTATTGCAGCTTACCACAGTAAAAACTATGATTTTAAGAAAAGTTTCGTAGTAAAAAACAGACAGAAAATACTCATTTATTTAAATATGTCAATAATGTATGTACATTATTAAGTTTGTTACTCTACTGTAGAATAAAATTATTGATGCAATAAATTATTTTAATATTTTAAACCCATGTTTGATGTTTACTAACTACCTTTAATAATTTTGTGTAGTTCATCAAGAACACATTCCCTACTCTGTATGATGGTGATGCAGCGCAAGTACATTACATTATTTAGACTAGAGGTCAGAGAGACGAGTGTCTGAACCTATTTTTGTTGTAAATACTGTGCAGCATTCTTTTATTTGTGGTTTGCCCTATAACGCGGCTTGAACCTGCTGCGAATCACTGACGAGCTCAGCTCGCACACAGTGGCTGGGTCTAGCGGCCCAATGACAAACTCAGCTCACATAAGCGATCTGCTTTTACTTTTACCTCCAAAAGTTACAATAGACTCTACTAGGTTGGGTAAGCGTCTCTATTCATCAACTGGGTATTCTAAAAAACGGGTTTAGTTTATAAAAACTTTAATTAATATTCAATAGCTCGCAGTAGTACGTTGAAGTTGAAGAAGCAGCTTATACCGACGGTGTAATTAATTATGTTCAGTAATATAATACTGTATTTAGTTTAGATATAGTGTGTTGGTCCACCAAAATAACAAGTGACATTGAGTTTAGTGAAACAGACACAGAGGAACGGGAGGAGGCCGTTGTTGTCGCCAAGCCTAGTCTATTTGATGACTCAGATATTATTATCTCTTCGCCCAAACTGCGTGCGCGATATTTAGATTATGACTCCGACATCGTCCCCACCACCCTATAACCTGGCTCGCCACTTGTTGCCATTGCTATATCACCGTTAACCCAGTAGGCTACTGTTACATCTAAGCAATTTCCTTCAGTTTTATTGCTATGTGCTGTTACTGTTCTGCTGCCACGCCGGTGCACCAATTAATTTGTACCCACTGGGCATGCGTGTCTAAATAAATCAATCCGCAATGGGTTAATGTGTCTGCATAAATATGCATTATAACAGGCGTCCCCTGCAATATTCTGTTTTGAAATTGAAATTAAATAATCTGTAAGATTTTGTTATGTGAGTTCATATATTTAATTTAATAACTACTTCAAAGGCAAATGTTTTCCTCTATCAAAATTTGCATTTAAAACATTCTTAAATACGAGATGCCAAGACAAATTTGTGCATATTTTATAACAGGACTTATTAAATGAGTAGAACTGAAAGTTTAACAAGTCTTTACAATGAAACTGTGCATTTTTAAAAATAAAAACGATTGGACAGTACATTGTCTACTGACTCAACATATTTATTTTGGAATGAGGGCCCCATGAATGAACTTATATATATATATATATATATATATATATATTTACAATTTCTTTGGTCCTTGATCTAGTGCATTAGTGTTTTCAAAAACAAGAAAATGGCTTTTTTGTAACTCACAAGCCTTTTTATTATAAAATGCTTAACAGAAATATTTTATTTAATGTAACATATTGGTTTTCTTGCCAAGTAAATTTCATCAACTAACTGAGTTCGAGTGTGGATTTGACAGTTCTTTATGGTTAAAATAGCAATTCCTAATAAAGTCATACAAATATAGCATACTTACATTTTCTTAAACCAAAATCCACATTTTATTTCAATAACCGATGTTTTACTACATTGACCAAAATAATCACTGGTCCTTTGAAATGTACTATTATATTTAACCTTTGTCTCCCTCATATGATACTCCATCATTAACAAATTTCAAAAACAAAATTATATTTAACTTTTAAATAATTGTGTATGTACTGAGAATATTATAGTTTTATATGAACAGTACAACCTTGATTATCCGGTCTGCTTTATACAACTGTTCGTATCATCCGGCTTGAGAATCAGATGAAAAGCAATTTTTTATTAGATAAAATTACAACTACACAGACTAATTCTCGAACACAAGTGTTTCAGTTTTGCAACTTCAATACTAAAGACAATTTTCTTTTAACTTGTCTCTAAAAACATGTTCTTATTCATTTAATGTTTTTGCATTGGTTTGATTCTAGGTACTATATACATACTTTTTAAATAACATCAACTTAAAATGTGTCAAATCTTTAAAGATCCTAACGATTGTGCCATACAGGCAGTAATCCGTTTTCTATTAACAACAAATTTGAAACATACTTATAATAAAAATTATTATATAGTTTGTTATTATTGTTATATTATATATGTATATAAACATTTGATATACAAATTATAAACATATTTGTGGTGAAATAACCTAGTTTATCAATCGAAATTTCATGTTTCAAACATCTTTGATATTCAACGGAAAGTCCTATAATTCTGTAATCGTGAGCTAACAATATACCCAAATTTATTTACTCATGACATGTTAATAATATTTGGAGATTGGAGATATTTTGAAAGGTATAAAAAAACTCATGCCATCTTCAGGTGTACTTACTAACTTGCCTACATCTAAAACTTTTTTTTTCTTTTTTCCTTAACCCATACTAAGTCAGAAAAGACCTAATGCTTTTTAAAATGGATGTTATCAAACAACAGGTACCAGATAACAGCTGTTTGACTGAAACTCTGTATGACAGATTTTAATATGAAACATTCAAGAAACTATTTAAACAAGACAAATTCATCATAATAGGACCCATAATAGTTTCAGAATAAATAATAATGGTTTTAATACCTTTGTTAATCAGACTAATTTCATGCAACAGATCTTGCAAAAACTAGTACGAGTACCAACTGATATTATTCAAACTCTCTTTGAAAAGCAAAAATGCTGTAAGACCACCCACATAAATACTAAACAATTGATTAAAAATGACTTACAAGTTTCTGGAAAGAAGCTAAAACAGTCAATTTTTCTCTGTTGTTTCCATTGTAAAAGGCTATTTCCTCAGAGTTTGATATGAGTCGTGAGTTTATATAGCGGAACTCGCCTTCCAGTTTTTGTTCGGTAACTGTCATTCGACCAGCAGGCCTTCGTAGCCAGGTAAGGAATGTGCCTCCAACCATCAAATATGAAATCATAACTCCTGGCGTGGTTCCTCCGATGTGCCGAGTCAGCTGATAAACGTAGATAATTATGTCCAACGTTGGTTTGCAGATGTTAGAGTAAAGGTCAGCAAACATGTCACAGAACTTTTCAACATCCGTTGTCAACAACTGGTCAGCATTAGCTATACGAGTGTCCAGATTGGACATCTTGTAATAAGTAAACCCTCTGAAAGAAAATAAGTTTTTACAAACATCTGATTATACCTTAATCCATAATATAACTGATATTATAAATTAATTGTTTGTTAGTTGAATTATAAGACTTTTAATAAGTTTCTCAATCATTGTTACGTCAGTCTTTCATTTTTACTTTTTAGCTTGTTCATGTGATTTTTCTTGCTTACCATAGTGTGATTCAGGTACTGAAAATCTTTGTTTAATGTTAATTAGAAATAAACAAGTACTAAACAATATTCATAAATGTATAGTATATTTTGAAAAGGGATGTAAAATGTTAAATATATTTTATTATAAATTTTAATGTGTCTATTGTGTATAAATTCCTATTAGTATTGTAAATTAGCCTTATACAATTACAGCTTATAAATGAAGCTGGAAAAGCCTTTTTTTATAAAATCAAAATGTAAAACAGATCTTGCCAGAATGCTAAATATAAGTATTTGATTCAATGTAATGTATTGTTTTTATTTTCATGGGATTTAGTTTATTGCCATACACGTACAATGGTTTTGACCCACCTGCCTTCCCAAACTAAATTGTGAACTAATTGATGATGAAGATACATTGATTATTTAGTAGATGACCGAAGAGTTAATTGTGATTCAGAAATCGATGAAATAGACCAAACAGACTTAGGCCTAGGTGATATAAACTAAACCTGACACATTTAAAAAAATTGTTACTCATTTAATACATTGTTTCGTTCATATGGAAGTACATTTAAAAAACCATTAAATTTTATTATATTACTAAAATGGTCTTTTTTAAATATTATTTTTCTTCGATTTCAAAATGTATGATTTTTTTAAAACTATGCATAGAACTCCCGGTTTCCATGAACGTTTACGTATTAAGGGGTCGGGCTTCAAAGTGTTAATAGAGTGTTACCGGTATCTAAGAATGTACTGTCAACAAAATGTAAGGAAACAAACCCAATTGGTATCTCAACAAAAGTGCCAATATGCACATTGATAGTTCTATTATATTACAAATCATAAATAGGATTGGTAAACGTCATAAAGTAATATGTAGAACTAAGGAAGAACAGGAACATCTAAGTTTGAGAAATGGAAGGGAGGATTTAGAAGTGGTGGAGGAATTTACCTATTTATGAAGCAAAATCACAATAGATGGTAGAAGCCAGAAAGAAATTGTGAGTAGAATACAGCAGGCTAAAATTGCATTCATCTAAGAAAGAATTTACTCACCAGCAAGAATATTAATCTGGAAGTGAGAAAACGAATCATGAAGGCTTAATTTGTTTGAAGTGTAACCCTGTATGGATGTGAAACATGGACTGTGGGTACACAGGAAAGACAGCATTTGGAGGCACTAGAGATGTGATGCTTAGCATTCGCTGAAGATCATCTGGTGGGATAAAGTTACCAACAAAGAGGTGTTTATTATTTTTGTTTTAATTTAAATTTTTTCTTAAGAAGCCGATCGTCAAGATATGTGCGAATATGGATTTTGAATGAGTGTAGATGAACAAATGTAGTCATTACTACTATCTGAGTTCGACTTAGCTCAGAACAGAATATTTATTAATATCCCAATAGCCAGGGTAATTATTGGACCTACAGCTTTAAGTGGAATCAAAACCACGTAGTGTTGGTCCGATTTTCAGCTAACTGACTCAGTTCTCTGAACAACTCCCTACACAACAACTGGACCTTGACCACCATCCAACATGGACACCCCAGACTTCTCTAGTAGTGTCCACGTTGATGGCAACAAATGAGCAGACACTGTGTCGGTATTAAGAGGACCGAGGATGGAACCTATCGCCTACAATCTCCCAAACATTTTTTCCCCAAGTAGCTGCGTTACAGCATTGCGCCACCAGTGCCGAAAGAAGATTAAAAGAAACTTAGATCTATATGGAGGCACATCTAGACAAGGAGAGAAAAGCTGGTAGGACACTTTTTGAGATAAAACAACATTATGGGAACAATAGCAGAGGAGCTATTGAGGGAAGGAATTGCCGGGGACATCCAAGGATGATGTACATGCAACAGATTATGAATGATGTAGGAGGAAGGCAGACAGAAGAGAGGATTGGCGAGCCGCTGCAAACCAACCTAAGGGTTGAGCAGTAAAGAAGAAAATGAAATAGGATTATTACTAATAATAAATAGGCTTACCTAAGATACTCGCCATACAGATGATGTGTTAGTCTTGTCCTGAGCCGTAGTTTTAGTTCACCAATACTCCACTGAAACACACGTCCACATTGTAAGCAAATGAACATAAATAACAAAATAATCGAGAAAAAAACACAGTAAAATATTGATAAGATTTCTGCCACATTACTACCGAAAACTGAGCGTTTACTAAAAACTTTATATGGACTACAAGGATTAGCAATAAAACTTGAGTGTTTAAAAATAATTTAATATACACACACATTTGTGCATGTTATTATTTGTTACATACTACAATGTATGCTAATTAATGAACACAATCACTGAATGCGCAATTAGCTACAGGTTATGTTAACGACACCTGATGCAGGCTTGATGGCATGACTTGATTCATTCAATTACCATGGCTTGGTGTTCTGGCTGACCTTAGGCACAGTATGCTTACGATTTCTCATCTTCATTATTTACCCATATAGCATAATTGTATCAAGTAAAGGGATATGACATCTTTGATCTACAACAAAACTGACGATGAGTGAAACAATTCAATAATTGCCACTGTGTAAAAATATGTCTTAACTCTCTCCTGTCAAATCACCTTGAAACACCTAAACAAATAGCCTGAGATGCAAATGATGCTGCCTTCAGTGTCATCTCATGTGATTTTTTTAATTGTCTGCGCTACACATAATGCCTTATTCTACTCACTAAGAGATTTAAACAAAACCGTTTTCAGTAGCTATCGACAGTACAATTAAGCACACTTCTCCTAGTGCCTTTCTAATATGTGTTGCTACACAGAGAAGAAAGAAACAGAGGTAGTTTTCTTAAAGCCACAGCGAACGCATAAGAGGCAGTTACAAATAGATTTCTAACAATCTCTACTTTTACATAACAAAGAACAACCATATCACAAAATTATAGCAAAAATTACCATTTACTATGTTTAATGAACAATGTAAATTTAAAGTACACTGCATAAACAAGCATTATTGGGTGGGAATTTGAATTAATGACTAACTTGAACCAGTTGACTAACATACAGTGTCAGCTGGCTGTATAGTAGCAATTCTCTATAAGAAGTGCAGACCTCATGTTAAAAATACAGCCTGGCGAAGAACTTTAAAAACGCTAGTACCGTAAGTGGCTGGGATATCGTGCAGAATGTCTTTTCCTGCAAATCAGTGTGTGTGAGAGAGTGTATTAACTATATCTGTCTTTGTTGCACTGTCTGCTCTCCTAACCGCCCGCCCATGCACGTACAGTGGTATTGACCCACTTGCCCGCCCATGCACGTACAGTAGTATTGAACCACCCGCCCGCCCATGCATGTACAGTAGTATTGACCCACCCGCCCAACCATGCACGTACAGTAGTATTATACCATTGTTTGTGAATGGGTGGGCGGGTGGGTCCCTACATTTATACGTGTATGGGCGGGTGGGTGGGGGTTCTGATTGCAAATGCTGTCGACTGTAAAGTACGAACTGTTATAAGTTTTTTTAACGCTAATGGCGTGAAAAAGGCTGACTGACATTCACAAAGTTTACATCAAGTTGACATCACTGACTCTCTCACACTGCCTTTACTCACTATCTCTGTCTCTCTCTTATTGCCTCTACTAAGAACCGAGCACACTCTTAGTGGCTCATCAATTATTTTAATTCCAAAAGCAAATAGGCTGACTTTTTGCTGTAAGGTCTGTTCCTTTTATATAGATTTGTATTCATTGGTAGTAGTGCTAAAATCCCTATGAATTACACAGGCATAGGGGTCTCTGTAGTGCCAACTAATGAGCCGTTTGCATATTTGCCGTCGTCTCTGGGATAGCCTCTTGTTCCCCTATCTTTGTTTTTGTTTTTTGAGTTGTTGTTTCCTTTTGTTATGTCTTTTCTGTCTTTTACTCTCTTGGTTCTGTCGTTGCTCTAATACATTTGCTGGCTATGTTTTTGGGGATAATATACTTACAACTTTTTGTTTTATTTTTAGATTTTTCTGAATTGACTAATCTTCGTATTTTAGTTCCCGAAGCCTCGTAGTTTCAGCTGCTTTTTTTTAAACATTACTTTGTCGTTCTTATTAATTTATTGTTATTCAGTTTAGTATTAAGGGTTAGTGTTGATATTTGTTTATGTGTATTTGTTATTTATTCATTATTATTTCTTTTTATAGTTTAAAAATATGTTTCATTAAGCCTAAAACTTTCATCTGTAATCTTTATCTTTTCTTATTTACTTTTATTTTAATTCCTTGTAATTTTTTTTACTTGTAATTTTTCTTGTTTAATGTCTTTTTCTTTTGAAAAAACAATATTTTGGCCATAACTTGTTGTTATTTGTTGTTGTTACCTCCTGGTTCTGGCGATTTCGCACCCACCCTCGGTTTTTACATATACAGTGGTATTAACGATTGTGTTTACTCTGTGGACATTCTTCCCCACCACTTTGATTAACCCAGGGGCACATGGAGTTGAGCTTGCCTGTGTCTCTCTCTCTCTTCTCGCCCGAATAAAGTACCAGTGGTACTGAACTTTTTAGTCATGTGTTATCTTTATATTTTCTCTTTGTTGTGTCAGTGAGCTTGTCTTATTAGGTAAGCTTGCCTATCGCTCATCAATCTTAATATTATATTAATTCCTGGCCTGTCTAAAAATTAATAAAAAATTAACTAAACCTAAAATACCTTAATTTTACAAACTAGTAAATCACTTTGCAGATTCTTGATTTCAATAACAGGATTATAATTGGGGATTCTCAAAAAAAATTTAATTTTCTATATAATTTGTTATTAAAGGACAACAAATGTTATTTTAATTCTATGTTGAGAAATTAAGAGGTATTTTGAGAAAGTCATTGGTATAATACAACAAATAATGAAAAAATGTATACTAAAAAAACTCTAATAAACTGTACGAATTTTAAAATATAAAAATATTGAAATATACTCTTTGTAAATTTGCAGTATAAATCACTAAGATAATACAGCAATAGATAATATACTAAATGTTGTACAAACTCAAATTACAATAGTGTCTATATTATAGTTCTGCAAATAGATTTAGTAATACACCTGGCTCACACTAGTGTCCATGTCATATCAATGTGAGTTTGGCCGATTGTAATGAAGACACTCCACCTCTCGCCTAGCGGTGTTGCCAATAGTAACTGCAGTTCTATAGCTGTTCCGTTCAATGCGTTTGTTTATTTTGGTTTCATTTGTTATTCTTAAACATTATAAAAGTAACGTAATCAAACTAAGTGGAGTGCTGTTTTTTAGAGAGATAGGACATCAGCAAACTTACCTTAAAAGACAAGTTCACTAACATCAGAGTAGTAGTCACAAACACAAAATAGACACAATCTCACAAACTTTCAACACCACAGGCATTTTCTTCAGGTGAGGCATTTTCTTCAACACCACTCACCTTCAAGGTAAGTTTGCTGATGTCCTAACTCTCTAATATACTAATTCCTGGCCTAGTGGCCTTTAACCTAACCTAAGTTTATATTTTTTATTATTATAAAGTTTAATATGCTTATATAAGTTTACAGCTTTTTTTGTTATTCTGTTGTGTTATACCAACGTTTTATACTTTATTATTAAATTATACTTGTATGATCTAAATTATTATGAGTGCCAACAGTTTGAGTGGTATAGAAATTGAAAGTATTGATGACAGTATGAATTAAAACTTGAGTAGAGCCAAACCGACGTAAATTTTGATTTTGATAATGAATGGGTAGTTCCCACGGCCTGAAAATGATAGGTGAAATCGGCAATGTTCTTTTAGAAGAAAACAAGAAACTAAAGGCTGAAGTTTTACTCAAATATTGATGATTTTGTAGAACTCGCCAATGTGTTTAATAGCTATTTCGCATCTATAGCCAACGAAATCCTGAAGAATATTCCAACTGAAAAACCCAGTCTTTCTATCAAAGGCACCTGAGATTGTTTTCCCATTGAAAAACTTAGCACCAACATCTGAAAATGAACTAAGGAAATTAATTGGAGTAATGAAGAACAAGAGCTTCTCCGGCCTGGATGAATTCTCTTCAAGGACAGTAAAATACTGACAGCATGAACTACTTACACATCTAGTTCACATTTGTCAATTTAAGCCTATGTTTGGGTTCCTTTCCCAGCAAGTTGAAGTCCTCCAAAGCCATTCACATAAAAAAAGAATGACATTGAGGAAGTCATTCACATCCCTCAACATGGCTGCGGAATACTGTAGTATGAATGATTTAGTATTAAATGAAAACCCAGACAGCTTAACATGTGCAGGATGAATGAAGAAATTTCAGAATTTTCCTATCTCCAGAGTGTCGACTCCATAAAATATCTCTGTCTACTTCTGGATTGCGAACTTAAGTGACAGGAGCACATTGACAGACTCTGCACATTGATGGAAGCTGAGCAGCAGCTTCTTCGCTCTGAGGCGTGTACAAGCAGTCAGCACGATTGAGGCAGTAAAAACAGGATTCCACACTCTGATTGACAGCGACATTAGGTATGGGATTGTTCTCTGGGGTGCCACGTGTCAGCGCAATGAAAATGTTCACCACAACACGCTCCGTGCCCATGTTGTGGTGACTTTCAACCTTCCTGCACATCACACCAGAAGATATGAGCGGAAACCATACACTGGGACAAAACTTTTCAACCTGCTGCCTGTGGATAAAGAGCTCCAGATCCGAGAAATTGAAGCATGCACTCGACCACTACCTGTTGATCGTCTGTTCTATTGTGTGGATGAATACCTTAACTGTTGTACCTCATAAAGCTAGAAAGAAAGACTTTGTTTATGTATGTTTTGTAAATTTGACAATGTTTCAATATTTAAGATTGTAAATAAATTTGATCTCTCTCTCTAAATGCATTACTGGAATTACCATAGAATTTAAGTAAATTAGTTGTTTTTTACTTAAAATTAATAAATTTATTTATTTTATATACACACAAAGCTAGATATGGTAACAACTTTAGGCAATAATTAGTTATGCCTAACTATACTATAAACTAGATGTTTGAAGGGCATTTAGATACTAAATAAGTCAGGTTCATTTAAACAACTTTCAAACAAAAATAACCTTAGTATTTAAAAATATTTTACTCACACAACTTGCAAAATCATATAATAATCAATTTGTGTTTCATCATAATTAATTTAGTTTACCCATTTAGCTGAAATCCATTTACAATGTAAAATACTATTTATAGAACCCACACAGTTCAAAAGAATTATAAGATGTGAGAGTAACATTTTTAATATACTTCCAAGTATATTAAAAAAGGTCGACAGGCATTATTGGTAACCGTACACTTTACATTAGCCGATAGCCTTGCTTTTCGTAAATCTACTTTGGTAATAAAAGTGAATGCTGAACTATGTAATCAGCCAATCTTTATTAAATGGGACTTCGTCGCTACTGTTTCTGAAATCAGCTGACTGATTCTGTCATGAATGGCTATATAACCAATTCTCAGATTTAAATGTCTTTGGTGAATAGCGACATAGCAAAACATATGTGAGTGTTTAATTGTACACGAGTAGAACTGGCAACACCGGCGAAATACCCAGGCACACAATGATATGAGTACTCTAGTTAGATTTGTAATGCAACTAATCTAATCAGTGAAAACAGATTAGGTTAACATATATTTTTAACAATGTTACAACAACAGTATCATCTATATCAAATTCTAAATTACCTTCAAAACATTGTTCACCAGAGATATCTGAAACAAAGAAACAATCTTACTTTATGTACATAAAACAAATTCTTAAAATATAACACTTCTATATATATAAGATTTTTACATAATATGCATTTGTTTTTTAAATATTACATCACATTTCCTAGTTCTTCTGAGTAATACCATTGATTTTATACACAAATAGATTTCCCATGCAATGTTAAATTTTGAGTCTCAATATATCAGCTGTTTTTATGGTCCATTGTGGAGCACTAGTGTAGTCCCATGTTAATGAAATGCAGTCTAAACCAGCTGTGGTTGCGGGCCTCACTAATTAACAAAATTACCACCACAAATATTCCTAAGATGGTTTGTCTATTGTAAATGAATATAATTAAGGGTAATACCCTGAATAGATATATACAGGGTGTCCCCAACTCTGTACCAACCTTTTCAGGTATTATTCCTGTACCAAAGATAACCTTTTTATTGTAAACTGAGTACTAAACAACATAACTCTATACTTACCGGAGCCAATGTCATATATTTTGCGATTATCATATTCTGTGTCAGTGTTCCACAAAGTTTCAAATAAACCTTACAAAACCTAAAAATTATTTTCATGTGATTTAATTTTCAAAATAAACATAGAATCCATCTTCATAAAACAAGTTTTTGCAAAGTCTAATTATTGTAAAAGAAAGTAAATCCTTTTTGCTGTCTTGTTTTACTAAAAACTTATTGTGAACAGATAGAATTGAAATATTAGGAAGAAAAAAATAATTTTCAGATGCTACCACTGTGTAAGGGTGGCCGAGTGGGTCAACACCACTGTGTAAGGGTGGCCAGGTGGGTCTACACCACTGTGTAAGGGTGGCCGAGTGGGTTAACACCACTGTGCGTGTAGTGGTGGGTGTGTGGGTCTACACCACTTTGTAAGGGTGGGTGGGTGGGTCTACACCACTATGTAAGGGTGGGCGGGTGGGTCAATACCACTTTTTTACATCGTTATGGTACTTGCTCTGATTTATGCCGTTTTAATACCACTGTATGTGTATAGGTGGCCGGGTGGGTCAACACCATTGTACGTGTAAGGGTGGCCGGGTAGGTCTACACTACTATATAAGGGTGGCCGGGTGGGTCTACACCACTGTGTAAGGGTGGGCGGGAGGGTCAATACCACTTTTTATACATCGTTATGGTACTTGCTCCGATTTATGCCGTTTTAATACCACTGTATGTGTATGGGTGGGTGGGTGGGTCAACACTACTGTACGTGTAAGGGTGGGTGGGTCTACACCACTGTGTAAGGGTGGGTGGGTGGGTCTACACCACTGTGTAAGGGTGGGCGGGTGGGTCAATATACCACTTTTTATACATTGTTATGGTACTTGTTCCGATTTATGCCGTTTTAATACCACTGTATGTGTATGGGTGGCCGGGTGGGTCAACACCATTGTACGTGTAAGGGTGGCCGGCCGGGTAGGTCTACACTACTATATAAGGGTGGCCGGGTGGGTCTACACCACTGTGTAAGGGTGGGCGGGAGGGTCAATACCACTTTTTATACATCGTTATGGTACTTGCTCCGATTTATGCCGTTTTAATACCACTGTATGTGTATGGGTGGGTGGGTCAACACCACTGTACGTGTAAGGGTGGGTGGGTGGGTCTATACCACTGTGTAAGGGTGGGCGGGTGGGTCAATACCACTTTTTATACATCGTTATGGTACTTGCTCCGATTTATGTCGTTTTAATACCACTGTATGTGTATGGGTGGCCGGGTGGGTCAACACCACTGTACATGTAAGGGTGGGTGGGTCTACATCACTGTGTAAGGGTGGGTGGGTGGGTCTACACCACTGTGTGAGGGTGGGTGGGTGGGTCAATACTACTTTTTGTACATCGTTATGGTACTTGCTCCGATTTATGCCATTTTAATACCACTGTATGTGTATGGGTGGGCGGGTGGGTCAATACCACTGTATGTGTACAGGTGGGCGGTTGGGTCAATAACACTGTATGTGTACAGGTGGGCAGTTGGGTCAATACCACTGTATGTGTATGGGTGGGCGGATGGGTCAATACCACTGTATGTGTATGGGTGGGCGGGTGGGTCAATATCACTGTTTGTGTATGGGTACCACTGCATGTGTATGGGTGTCTTAAACTAAGGAATAATTTTTTATGAAAAGATCCAGAGTTCAAGGACACCCTGTATATTAAGCAAAGTCACCTTTATTGCATATATATTTTGTCTGTTTGTTTTTTTTTTTAACTAAAATAATTCACTGATATACAATTATTGTCCAAACGGTTAAGTTTTAGTTTTGCATGTACAATGCCAGTTTTGTGGTTAATATAATTGATATTGTTTTATTACCAAATTGGAATTAATAAATGTATTTGTGTAGACTAAACTAATGCTACTAGAGATATATATTTATTCATACATAAGTTAATCTATATACCATATAAGTATCACTTAGTACTGAAAAAGAATTCTACATAGGTTAAAAAGAGTAGTATGACGAAGCAACAACAAACCAGGATGTGCATTTGCTTACAATTAAAATTAACACAAATCTGCATGTAACAAAGATGTAAGTTAATCCAGCCATCTTATTTTTAGACAACACATTTTCCTTCAAATCATATGGAAATAAGAAATTGATTAGAATACAGTAACTGGATAGAAGTTTTTTTCCAAAGCATGACACTGTACTGTTTGTGAATTTACATTCACTTTCTTACATAGTAAAAAAATATATCTAATTATTATTACTTTTGACGTACATCACCTTGCAATAAACATAATTTGTATCAATGCACTATTAAGTTTCGAGCTTACAAAGCCTAAAAAGCATTTTCATATGATGCCATTTTCAAAATTCAAACATCCATCTTTATAAAACAAGCTTATTGATTCAAATGATTGTAAAACGAAATAAAACCTTTTTTCTCTTGTTTTATTAAACGCTTGGTTTAAAGTACCTATTTACAATATGATAACTAAGAGGTCATAATATTTATTGCTATAATAATAATAAAATTTAGGTCATTGTAAGTTAAATTTCACATATCAATATTGCTTACTATATTGAAGACATAATTAGTCAGTAGTATAGTTGGTTCAATCCCAGCTTCATGTGCTAAGGTTCTCAGTTCGATCCCAATCAGTCATAATAAATTTTGAGAGTGATCAGCTGAAAACCACCGGCTGTTTATTTGTCATTGGGCTATTAATTAATGACACTTTCTAAGGAATAGTCGGCCTTAGTTTGTAACAATGACTACATTCGCTCATCTACACTCATCACACTCTTTCGAAATCCATATTCGCCCATATCTTGACGATCGTCGTCTTAGAATAAATAAATAAATAAGATATGTTGTGTACACACCCTTACATTAAAATAGAAGTTTGATTATAGAGAGGATAGCCAAAAATACTCTGCCGAATCATATGGTTTGTTACAAAACTAAAGAAAAAATTAATTTTGAATAAAAATCTTTTGAGATCTTTTGAAATAATTAGTAAATTTTGTATAGCAAATACAAATTATTTTACAAATCACAAAACAATGTAAATATATATGCTTTTTATAAAGTAAATTTTTAATTGATGCTAATAAACAAACATAAAATGTAAAACATCATTAAGTCTATAGGTTTAACACACAAAATTTCCAAGGTCATACCAAACTCGCCTTTTTCAAAATATTCAAAAAATGAAGTCACACAGTTAACTTTACAAAATAAGTAGTCTGACAGAAAATAAAACATTTATCAACATACACAGAATCTATATTTTCCGGTGACAACCGTGTCAAATAGTGGTATCTACATTATTTACAGGCACCTTCCCAAGGTTGTCATTAGAAAATATAAATTTTAATTATGATACCGTCTGCTTAAGTCTAAGATCTAAGACTTGACCACATAAACATAACAAATGTGCGGAAGAAAATAGTACTAAATAATTATTTTCTATGATATACATATCAGCCAAATTGTATAAACAGATCCAAACATCTGTTCACATAATCCGACAGTATTAAAACAAATTTGTTAGCTAATTATTTTCTGTTGCTGTCTGATATTATTATGCCTTCACACATATTTATTATAAATTATAAGTAACAACGAACACACAGAACAATTTTATTTTTATAAATTTATTTAGGACAATATCAGTTACCAAATCAATACAAAGCAGAAAATAAACTGGGACATAGGAATGACCCCAGGAAGCTACTGAAATTTCATGAGCTAATTTATTCAACGTTTAGCATCACAACCTTCCACTTTTCAACTTGGAGGTGCTGAATTACCAATTAAAGGCTAATCCAAGTGTAACAGGTAGATTTAAAGATTAGAATAATATTAAACCTGAGTTATTACCCCTGAATAATTTTGTTAAAAACAAGAAACGTCAGAAGGTACTCCCTCCTGCCTACCCAAAGCATGACGTTATTAATTAGTCACTATTTTTATCCTTTGTAACCTCTTAACCCTCCAGAGGGCGCATGGGTTTTAGAGACACGAATGGGCGCATCGGTGTTTTCGACCGAATTAACTTTTTTATTAAAAAAGAACAGAGATTTGATGGAAATGAAGGTAAATAAGTACATTACATAGTATCTGAAATGTTTATTGACATAAAAACATAGCTTACCCTAAAAAAATACAAAATGTAACTAAAAAGATTAAACGATTCTTGATAAAAGGATTCTACTGTCACAGATCTTAGGCTTGATCATCTTCACTTTCTTCTCCGTCATTCCCAGCACAAGCCACACAAAGACGCGTACGGGTATTGACCCATCCACCCACCCATACAAGTACGGAGGAGGTATTGACCCACCCGCTCACCCATATGTGTACGGTTGTATTGATGTACAGTGGTACTGACCCACTAACCCACCCATATACGTACAGTGGTACTGACCCACCCGCCCACCCATACAAGTACGGTGGTACACATGTACCACTATTTTATAAATGCGTTTCCATTCTATTTCTTTGAAAGGATAATCAATAAGGCATAGAAGCATATGAAAATAAAGTTTAAAATGTACATTATTATTAATTTCTAAGAAGCTGATCGTAGAGATATAGGGGTGAATATGAGGGGTGAATGAGTGTTATGAGTGTTAATGAAGAATGTAGTCATTGTTAGTATCTGAGTTCAACTTAGCTCTGAAAGGACTTATTAATAGTACAATAGCCAGGGCAACTGTGGTTGAATCCGAACCACGTAGTGTTGGTCTGACTTTCAGCTAACTGACAAATGTGACACTCAGTTCTATTCCCACACAATAGCACGTTGGTGCCAGAACGGTTCAATTGTACCATTACAGATTGATACAGGGATTGACATCTCGGTCTGATTAGACCGTGAATGCCAATGATGTCATGCTCTGACTGTTGTTAGTTTTCTTGATAGGGACCCAACCTAGCAGTAAGATTTTACAATCTGTGGAGAGAAACAGACTTTTTGCTTTACATAGTATGTTACTCACATCTGTAACATAACCACTCTAGCCTAACACCTAAGAAACTTATTTAACATGTAGAGATATCCAATATTTTGACAAATTTTCTGCACTGATTGGACCACTAACAGATTTTAAAAGAGAATTTGGAAGATATAAAATAAACAACCTAAGAATTTTACATCATATATTGTGAAAATAAATTACATGTAAATAATATTAATTGCAAATTAAAAATCGATTACGAACGTAGGTACATAATATTGAAAATAGTAATTAATTTTGACTTTAATTTATTTGTAAATGTCTTTTTAGTAATCCTCTTTGATTTTCTTTAAATATCTTATATTAGAGCTTTTTCAAACAGATTATTCTTTCTTATGGCGTCTTATATTTCCTTCAAATCTTTAACAAAAATATCTAACTCTCCGAGATAATGATGAACAGTAGGCACAGGTTCCTCAAGTGAAAGTTCCATTAATTCCAGACACTTACTTTAAGAAGTACTACACATTTGTTTAGCCCTAACATCCTGCTTACTGTTATATGTATGCCAAGCAATGACCAGCGCTGATCCGAATAACACAATCTCTACCACTCTGTAATACCATCAGAGAATTCTACCGATAGCATTTGATCAGAAATGTTGATTTCCAGTTTGAGTTCATTTTACTTGGAAACAACTAGGTTTTATTATGTTATTATTTTTTTGTTTTTTCCCACTTCTAGCATAGCCATGGTGTGTTTAGTAGAAATCATGCGAAAATGACGCTTGTCTAGCCAGTTATACAATGTATACATGTATGGATGGGTGGGTTTATACCAATGTACATGTATGGGTGGGTGGGCTTATGGCTTATCACTCACTATTATTTGACACCTAAATGTGATATGAACCCACCTAAACTAACCCATCAACCCACCAATACACGCACGATGGTATTGACACACTCAAGACCCCATACACGTGAGGTGATATTCATTACGTGATTGTACTTGAGTATTATAAGTAGCTGTAGATATATTTTTAAGAGCTAGAAATACAAACGATCACATCTGTATAGGTACTAGAAACTATCCAGTACCATAACCAAAAATGTAAAACCTCTGAAATATAAAAAGATCCAGTCCTGTTTTCAACTGCGATCATTTCACCTCTTTTTAATTATTAAATGGCATACCAGTTAGCACTCAACACATGCAATTTTAAACTACCAACAAATTAGTAAAGAATCTCCCGTCCACCCATACCAACAGAAACATGTAGAAAAGTATGAAAAGCGAGCACAGTTTTCATAGCAGCTGCTTCAGCTGAATGTGTTCAAAAAATTTTTATCTGTTACAGATGGAGAAAGGATTAAACTATTCCACTTAAGTGACCAATTAAAATAAAAAGAAAGAAAAAACTAAATAATAGTATTTAATACCATCAAGGTTTATACCTTGGTATTAACAAACCTGTAGCAGTGAAAAATATTAAATATATTGTGTTTGTTCCCTAATTTAATGTTCTTTGATATCAGATTATTTTCAATTCAATGAGGAGTTAAATAAGTTGATAATTAATAAGTATTACTTACCACAGGCATCGCAATAAAAAACTCTATGACATGCCTCTTGAAAGATTCTTTATCCATTCTGACAATAGCACTGAAAAAATCAAATTGCTTTAGAAAAAACACAATGTAGAAAGTGAAAATATCATATATAATATTATGTTACCCATTTTAATTTTATTTATTTATTTATTTATTTATTTATTTTATTTTTACAATGCTACAATACAGCACACTTGCCAATTACACTGTAGCATTAAGAATATTAATAATAAATCATATCCAACATGCAAAA
Organism: Stictocephala bisonia; assembly: GCA_035578905.1. Classification (NCBI taxonomy): domain Eukaryota; kingdom Metazoa; phylum Arthropoda; class Insecta; order Hemiptera; family Membracidae; genus Stictocephala; species Stictocephala bisonia. The sequence continues at coordinate 224,467 of JAQJVL010000137.1, read as the reverse complement.
AGAGTCCAATAGTTCATGCACTGCAGGCGGTGATTCTAAGTAATAACACTAACGTGTAACATCATGAATTTTAACCATATACAATAAATATAACCATATAAATATAACAATACATACAACTATATAAATATAACAATAAATATAACAATACATACAACTATATAAATATAACAATACATACAACTATATAAATATAAAAATAAATACAACTATATAAATATAACAATCAGTTTAAATCTATAACAACCAGTATAATATAACATTGCAACAGTCATCATGAAACGAGCAAATAAATACAGTTTTATTCAATCAGTAATAAATTAGGCAACAAAAGGATTGAAATGCACACATTAAACAGTTAAATACAACAGCATTTACTATAAAGTATAAATTGTAAGGTTAAATAAATAATATACATACATACACACATACATACATATATACATACATATACATACATACACACATATATACATAAGTAATGAAAAAGAAACAATAGCTATGGAATAACCAAACTTAGTAAATTATTTTTATAACTCTTCAAAGATTCCTTAAAAATGTCAACCTGCAGAGAATGAACATTGTGCAGTCTAGATAGAATGTTAACAGGAGAACTATATCCCAGGTTAGTCCTTGAGAAATGTGGAAAGAACAGTGAACAACAACGGGACCCAGGTCGGGGAACCGAAAAACGCAATTCTGACAGCAGGCCACTGTCGTCGCACGCCCCATTCACCAGCTTATGGAGATAAAGCAAAGCACCAATGTTGCGCCTCTTTGAAAGGCTGTCCATTTCAAAAATATTCAACAGTTCAGAGTAAGGGATTACGTCAGTGTAGTGACCAAATGTCTTGAAGTATAGATACCTCAAAAATTTCCTCTGCACAGACTCAATCATATTTGCTAGATAACCTGCTTGAGGGTACCATACAATAAAACCGAACTCAAGTTGTGACCTTACTAACGAAAAATATAATATTTTTAAAGAATTTGAAGATTTTAAGAAATTCCCTGATCTTTTGACAAAACCTAAAACCGAATATGCAGATTTGGAAATGGATACTATGTGCTCGCTGAAGTTGAAACTGGAATCAAACAAGATGCCAAGATCCTTGATTGATGATTGCTTATTTAAAAACTCACCACCTAGAGTGTAATCATAACAAATAATATTTCTATCTTTCTTCTTAGTATACGTGACAAAAGTGCATTTTTGTGTGTTAAATTTGAGATTTTCTAAACTCAAATTAAAAAGGTTATTTAAATCTTGCTGTAATGAAAAACAATCATTTACTGTATTAATACTTTTAAAGATTTTTAAATCGTCTGCGTAAAGAAGTATTTTACTGTTTTTAACACATTGAGTAATGTCATTAATAAAAATTATAAAAAGCAAAGGTCCTAGATTTGAACCTTGCGGGACTCCTGAATCTGCCCTAAATTTCTCAGATGAAAAACCTAATAAGCTTACAAATTGTTTTCTGTTATAAAGATATGAGGAGAAGAATTTTATGCAATTTTCAGATAATCCAAAGAAGTGCAGTTTAGACAGTAACGCTAAGTGATTTACTTTGTCAAAAGCTTTTTCAAAGTCTGTGTAAATGACATCAACCTGAGTTCCTTTGTCCATTTCTTTAACACAAAATTGAGAAAAATTTAATAAATTTGAGTTAATTGACCTTTTAGGGAAGAAACCATGTTGATTTTCACTGACGTAACTTCTCACATGTGAAAACAATCTGTTGTAGATAATAGACTCAAACACCTTAGCCGGTGTCGATAATATTGCAATGGGTCTATGATTTTTTATATCCCTTTTGCTTCCCTTCTTGGGTATTGGGACTACTCTAGTAGTTTTCCATAATTCAGAAAAACAATTAGTCTTTATAGAAAGGTTAAATAAATAATGTAAAGGAAGAACAAAAATGTCAGCACAAGCTTTTATAATATAGGGTGGAACGCCATCAGGGCCCAAAGACCGTTTTGACTTTAATTTTTTAATTCCATTCAGTACCTCCGTTTCAGTTATTTCGGAAAAAAACAAGGTAGTAACATTATCCATAACTGGTGAAAGGAGCGCCCGACAACACATTTCATCCATGGACAGATTACATGGTTGATAAACTTTACAGAAATACTGGGCCAGTGCCTCCACTATCGCAGGTCCCCCTTCCACCTCCTTATCATCCAAGATCATTGTTGTCAATCTGTTATCAGTGCCACTTAACCTTTTGATAATACTCCAAAATGATTTAGGATTTTTGCGTATTTCATTCTCCGCAGTATTAACATAATTACCAAATTCAATTCTTATTAAACGCTTTGCTTCACTCCTCATATTTTTGTATTGATCTAAAATATGAGGGAATTTATAAATTTTATATTTTCTTCTAAGTCTTTCTTTGCGTTTAATCAATAATTTTAAATTACTAGAGAACCAAATAGGATATTTTGATTTGTTTCCTAATTTTCGAGGAACGTGTGAATCTAGAGCCCTATAAATTTTGTCATAAAATAAAGCAACTGCTTCATTTAAATCATTACATATAACAAGGTCATCCCATGCAACATTCTTAAACTCATTATATAGAGAAAGGAAATTAGCCATAGCAAAATTGTACGTATGATTAGAACTATTTACATTTGTTTGGCAGAAACTATGTCTCTTATCTCCCCTTTTGAAGTACATTAGAAGTGCAGGGTGATATTTATCAATATTTACGAGTGAACTAGATTCCTCAACTACATTCATGTCCGATATATCGGATATTATTAAATCTAATGTTCTGCCATACTGATTACTGATATTGTTCTTTAAATTAATCCTATATAGTTTTGTAAAAAACAATAACTGCTTACACACATCGTTTCCTTTAGATAAATCAAAGTTTGTTCCAGCTATAGGAAGATTAAAATCTCCTACAATTAATAAGCGTTCTTGATTAAATTTAAATAATTCTAATTTATCAAAAAAAGTTCTATATACATGCACAGGTGTGTTGGGGACAAAATAAGCCACACAGACAACAATAGAGTGGCCGTTAGTAATATTTAACTTAATCCAAATGTTGTCCTCCTCAGTTTCAAGATTATATAATCTACAGGCTTTAATATGGTTTTTAATTGCAATTAAAACACCCCCTCCCCGACTCTTACCAGTTACAGTCTGATTCCTATCTTTTCTAAATATATTATACTCATCAGTAAACAACTCGGAGTTGTGAATAGAACAATTCAACCAAGTTTCCGTTAGTATGACGATTTCATAATTACTTTCTAGTAGATTTAAACGAAAATCATTTGTTTTAGATCGCAAACCCCTCACATTTTGGTAATATACATTAATATCTTCACCCATGCTTATATAATAAAGTTGATATGCAGATGCGCATTAATAAATATAAATAACAATTATACATGCACAAGATGAATAACTTAATTCTAGAGAACAACAATACGCAGTGAAATAAATAAGAAGTACATACAACATACCATTCGGAGCGTGCTTCAGTACAACATAGCAATTTAACTGTAAACATGTTCATTTGAGAGAATCGAGATCCGACTTCTCAGTGATGTGTATTGCTGGGGCCCCCTCACTCTTGCGTAGAAATATCTTCCCCGCACTTGTCACCCAGGCGTATGCGTAATTATGCTCTTTCTTAAATGTGCGGGTGTGACTCCACAGGATTCTCGTCGCCTTCGTCATTGACAAGTTTATAAATACAGTCTCCTCACTGTTGTACCCTAGCTCAGAAGCTAAGAATCCATTTTTTACTCGCGTTTTCTTCCGCATTTCCTCCATATCTATACGTCTGCAAAACTTTATTATTATTCCTCTGGGAGCTTGAATGTTGTTAGGGTTTTTGGCTAATCGATGGACAGCGTCTATCATATCATCTTTTAATTCAAATTGTATTGCTCGTGCAATCCTCTTGATGACTTCCATGATATTTTCTTTTTTTGTCTCCGGTACGCCATATATCTCCAAACAGTTGCTTCGGGAGTATTGCTCGGATGATTGTAATACCTTCTGTAGTTCCTCAATCTTTGCTTTAAGATTAATATTTTCTGAATTCAAATTCTGTAAAGCTGCTTCATTAGCATCTATCTTCACTCTGTTCTCATTGGCTGTTGCACTACAATCCTCCACTTTCTTAAAACACATATCAATAGACTCCGTTATATCCACTTTGAACTGTTTTAACTCATCCTTTATTTCTAATATATCCGTTTTAAACTGATTGTTATCATTTTTTATATCAGAAACATTGTTCAATAACAAATCGAGCTTTTGGTCGATAGTTAAATTATCACCGTCACTGCTGTTATTATTGCGTGTATTTCTCGTGACAGGTGGCGGTGCCATGGTTGTGCCAGCTGTACCTTGATACCACGTGACCTTGACCTTGAACCAGCTCCAACTTCTCACAGTAACTTGAAATATTCAACTTGTAACACAATTTACGGGCTAACTACTGATTAATAACACTTGTGACTTAACCGTTCGACTAATAACTATTTATAGTTTACATATGCAAAAATTCGTATAAATCACAACACTAAAACCCATATAAATTAACACTTAACATCGGAGCCAGTACGACACGTGCCTACTCAGTTTGCATGCTCTCCCCACTACTATTATATTATATTTTTGTCATCAAACGATATTTTTTTAATTGAACGTATTTTTTTATGATGCAAGATTTCTAAATACAAAAAAAAAAAAAAAAAAATAATAAATAAAATAAAAAAATAAAGTTTACATTACAGTATCTGACAATCTTACACAAGTTGAAAAAGAGCAAACCTCAAAAAATCAAAGAAGCTTAATCCTACAATTGTGGTATAACTGAATATAAAAGCAATTGAATCTAATACATATGACAAATATGTTTACATTAGAAAATTTTCCTCAAAACAGTTAATCATCCGCCATGGTGTCCCTCAGGGATCTATTCTGAGCCCATTACTATTCTTATGCTACATAAGAGGCTTACCAGGATTGATCCCAAGGAACGGTAATATTTGCGTATATGCTGATGATTCTATTGTAACCGTGTCGGGAAAATCAAAGGAAAGAGTAGAGGAATCATCTTTTATCTCCCTCTCAATAATCAAAGAATTTTTTGACAGCAAAAATCTTTTAATAAACCTAAATAAAACTAACTTCATATTATTTTGTACTAAGCAAAATCAGAGAAATTTACAGCCAACTATTTTGTTAGATGATACACCACTGAAACAAGTAGAACATACCACATTTTTAGGGCTCAAAATTGATCAAACCCTTAGCTGGGATAAACACATAAACCATGTAATAAATAAAACCTCTTCTGGTTTATATGCATTAAGACAAATGTCTAAAATATGCAACTTAAACACTTTAAAAACAATATATTATGCTACGGTTCATTCACATTTGGCTTACAGCATAAGTGTATATGGTTCTACGACAAAAAGTAACCTCGACAGGTTACTTCTCCAACAAAAAAGGGTACTAAGTATTAAATTATGTATATTTTAAAAAGAGATGAATCGGTCAAGCATCTTTTTGTAGAATTAGCTATACCAACAGTAATTGGACTGTATATATTGGAAACTGTTAGTTATACAAAACAGTTTGTAAATCCCTCTCAAATTCCTAGTAGACATGGTCATGATACTCGAATAAATAGACAAATGGAACGTCATAATTTAGAGTTTTATAAAAACAAAAACTACATTTATTGGGACAAAATTATTATATCTCATTCCCAGAAACTGTTTGCTAGAGCAAAATGTTGAGAAATTTGGAAAAAACTTGAAGGAGTTTTTGATTAAATTAGCTCCTTACTCCTTAGAAGAGTTTTGGGAAATAGATTTAGAACATAAAATCATTTTATATTTTATTAGATATAAGTTTAGTTTTAATTTATTAAGTTAAATATTAAAATTGTTTTTTTTTCTGTTAACACTCTGACTGATCACAAATTTAGTTGCTCCTTGTGTATTCTTAATCTAAATATTCTTTTTTAATTTTTAATTTTAGAATGCTTTATTTTCCATACTAAAATAATACATTGTTATACTACTGTTTGCTCGTTGTAAAAAGGATAACTATTTACATTTTACTTTTTAACTTTAAAGAAGTTTCTTGTATTTAATATATTCTTATATAGTTTTTCTATTTTAATATATAGATATTGAATTACTTTTTAACTGAAAATAAAAATACGGTTTAAATTAAATGTTTCATACATATAATTAATAGTCTCCTTACTACCAGTGATGGTTCAAATTGTTATTTATATTTTTGGGCAATTAATAATTAATTGTAGTTTAGCTGTATCATTTCTGACACTATTCAATGTATCATATGTACATTACTGAATAAAGGATGTTTTGAATTTGAACGCCCCTTAATAAATCACTAATAATCTAACTTCCTTTAAAGCGAGAGCCAAACATTTATACTGATATTCTTTACATACTAATAAGGAAAACTAGGCTATTCAGATCTTGTTTTTAACTAAAATTGTCTTTAAATAAGTCATTTACAAGTTTTGGGTTTCAAATCTTGGCCTATTTTCTATAACATCCAACTAACATCTACAGTTTAAACAACCCTTCATTGAAATTATATCAAAGCAATTCCAAGCTCCACAAAATTCAAATTAAAAAAATTTTTAAATCTGCAACATTTTTTTATGGTACTGGCAACTTTGAAAAGGCTGTAAAAGAGATATGACTTAAGTAAGTTCATAGGAATCTATTGACCAATGAAGAAGCAATGTGGGAAGTCCCATTCCCAAAATTACATATCAGAAAAGTTTCAACAAGCTCTGCAAGATAGGGAAGAAACCGTTTCCTTGCAAGATAGGGAAGCTAGGATATGATATCTAGCTTGAAGCAGATTACGTTGATCCTCTTTTCAAATATGGCTGAAAAAAATTACAGATTATGTATTTGTTGCAGCTTATTCTTTGCTAGACAAGAGTGATGACATTACTAAGCGTACATTATAAACTGATAAAATTAATTAATTACTGAACTTTCTTAATCAGCATGTAAGTGCTCATCAGCACAAAGAAATAAACATCTATTCTTTTATGAATATTTTTCCATTATTTTTATGTGTTATTGAGGATAGTAATTCAGCATTAAAGTATCAGAAGAAAATCAATGTTTATGAAAATGATTATAATACTGACAAAAATTAACAAAGTCCTCTAGTGTATAAAGGATAATTGTACAGTAAAATCTAAACTTATTCAAACCTCTTCAATCCGGATTCAGCTTTGATCATTTTTACAAATTTTAATCTGTTTGAAACAGTGAAAAATTGCAGCTTTAACAAATTCAATATCAAATAAAGTATCTATCTGATGTAGATCTCAATGACAACTGAAGAGATATCTAATGCTTGTTCTTCAGAAATGACTTAAGGCAGGAACGATAAATCTTGCACATGAGGATAACTTTCACCACAGTAAAATTACTTATTCAAAACCCAATGTACGATGACATGGTTAATATAGTGCCAACTTGACACTATGTCAGTAGATACGTGGCTAACAAACACTTGCGAAATCATCACGTCAAATTTAATATACATTTGACTCAAATGAACAGCTTTTTATAAAAATTTAAATCTGATTTGCACCCTGTTTTGTTATCCTTTACCCACCAATATTACATAACCATCAAGACATATTTCCAGACAGATATAGCTTGTGTTGTTACTTTACATAACTTGAGAGTTTGTGAAAAACAGGGCTCTTACTGCTTTACTAAAAAAGGGCAGCTTATAAGAAGCACGAAATGTGTTAATACATATTCCTCAACATGAAAAAATTGTCAACATTTTCAAAATAATTGTCTTAAACAATCCCCCCTCCCACGCACCATACATGTACAATGGTAATGCCCCACCCACAATCCCATTCACAAACAGTGGTGATGCATGGGTTGTAGCCCACTCTTATAAGTAGGATGGCATTAACCCACCTACCCACTCATACACATACAGTGGCATTATCTGCCACTGTAAGTATCTGGAAGGCTGGGTGGGTTAATACCACTTTTCTATTGATTTTTTATTACCGCAGCATACGCCCTTAACCCTTAAATACCCGTGCAGAGAACACACCTCAGTAAGGGACATTTTTTTTCATTATTCAAAATGGGAATTGGCTAACCTGCCCATCTTTTCAGTACCTTCAAACTACTGCCTGATAGTCATGCCAAACCAGTTTTCATTAGTTTGTGATGAGTTATTGATCTGTTACGTGCTGTCAAAGTTGTCTAGAGTGTCCATGTCATTGTTTGAAAAGCATTATTGTATCTATTATGTATCTACCAAATAAAAATATATTTAAAAATTGTATTGCAGAACAAATTTTAACTTATATTATATTGATTCTATTTTGTAAAATTTTTTGCCTACTTTTGCAATTTATTTTTTTATTAGTGTAAATATTTTTATATTAACAAAATGTAACTGTTTAAATGGTACACAACTAGTCAGATGTTAACTATAAGAACTCAATTTCTAAAAAATTAAAATATATATAATTATAGGCTACATTTAGTATGGGGTGTTTCAAACACCCTGTGCGGGACTTGACGTTACAAATAGCCACGTGGATACTTTAGGGTTAACTTAAGAAGAAAATGCTTAATGCACTATTTGCACCTAAGGTCAGAAAGTTGATTGTGAAAGTTGACCTTGCATGAGAGTGATATTAGCATGATAAGAATAGTTATACTTCACAGTAGTGCAATATATAAGTGTAAACAATGTGTGCTGTTTTATGACTTGTGTTACTTGCTGCTCTGAACTAATTGGCAGCCTAAAATGATGAATGGCAAATTCCAGCTATGTTTTATTTCTTTGATTGAATTTGCATTATTTATTTCGTTGAGTAGTTTTGTTAATTATGGGACATTAGATTTATCTAATTTATATAAATTAACACTTCTTTACTTTAAACATTTATTGCTCTCATCCTATCACTGATAAATAAAGTCCTACAAGCTTTGATGATTGATAAAAATTACTGGATTAAAGCTTATTCCAGACAGATGGTTTCTGAGATATCTATGTACTCTCTCAGGGATGTCAAAGGATTTTAAATGTTTGCTTACTTTCCTATTCTAAAACTTAAATAATTCAAACACTATCAAGTTAAAATAAACAAAATTAAGCATAATTAATTAGTTTATTCATTTTAACAACTTAATTGCTTCATAATGAACTAAAATGGGATGTGAAAGAGAAAGGTAATCACGTTCAGTAGCAATAGTTTCTGTTTGTAATATACCTTGAAGCAAGTCATTATGGCAAAACATATTATTGACAAACAAGACCAGAACAGAAACTCATAAATATAAGAGGTGATAGTCTATTAAATGTAGGTATTTGAATAGATAGGAAACAAACATATTTCTTCTGGACATATTTATTACTTTCTTCAAATGAGCACCTACCTGTGTTTTTATTATGATAATAAAAGATGTAAATTAAAAATAATTTCAAACTAATAAAAACAACAATTTTAGGTCAATTTGAAATACAACAATTATTTAATTCGTAATCAGTTAAAAGTAAATCACATAGTTAAAATTATGCAAGTTTAGTTAATAAATAATAAGGATTTTGAATAAGAACTAGAAGAATGTATTAAATGTAATAAAACTAGAAGATTAAAAAGTTATTTTTGTACATTTTAATCTTGTACTGCACATAATATACAGGACTTTTCTGAAATACACTGATGAACTACCTTGGACTTTTAACTAAAAGCTATGTATCTTAATAAGGTCAGACCGTAAAACTTCAAATTTTGCAAAATATTTGTTAATATTTAAGTTCTAGTAAATAAAAACAATCAATTTGATAAAGTTTAATTTACAAAATGGCAGAAGTTTTAAATAGTCAAACTTCAAGATGGGCAGTTCTTAAAAATATTTAATACAGCAATGTTTTATTTGAAATTTTCAATAAAACAAAACAGCCTGTACATTAAGGATATATACCTCAATCACCAAATAAAATTTGGAAAATGTTATACTCTATACGTATTCAAATCGTTGGATTATATTTTAGTATGTTTGTACTACTAGGATTGTTGTTGTAACACTGTTTAGGTAAAGAGGGTTACTATCACCTATGTACGTTATATTTATGTAGATATAAATTGGACTGCTACAAAAGATCTCATTCTCAACTTCTTAACATTTAATCTACCAAGGTAGGTTTTTTTGGATGTTAACTCTCTAAGTGATAACGACACGGTCCGTGTCATCATTACGCCCGTGTGTAGTGATAACGACACGGAGCGTGTCGTTTCATATACGCGCCCTACCGTCACTATTTATAGTCCGATCCAGTTATTTTTTACACTAAACTAAAGCAGAATAGTTATATTTATCATTCCTCTGTGCCGTTTCATTTTCGTAATGTACCAGAAAATATGGAAAGGAAAATTTATTTACATGAAGTCACATTTTTCTACATTTTCTGACTTTACCATTTTTTGTTTTGTCGTGCTATAATAATCACTTTTTTGTACATAAGAGCTATTGTTATATATCATTCTTTTCAGTATGACATTTGAAATCTTTTGTATATCTTGGAATTTCTATAATAACTTATTATAAAAAACTGTGGGAGCTCAAAAATGAAAAAAAATTTGGAAAAAATGTTTTATAATACTTACACGGTGATATCTTCAAAGAAAGTTAAGGTAAGTTTTTATTTTATTTTTGCATCTTATATAGAATTTAATTTTGAACATTTTGATATATAACATGTTATATATATAAGGCATTGTTTCAATTTATTATGTAATTGTCAAAATAAGTCTACGCGACAGCGAAAAATGGGCTATCACTGAGGAGAAAAATGATCATCACTTGTAGGGTTAAAAGCACAGTTTAGTTATTTTGTTGCATGAACATTCTAAACAAACAGTTGTTATATAATTTTGATCAACTATTAACTCTCAACATTTAAATGAAATAATCTGCATCTAAAAATAAGATTTTAGTTAGGCATGTAAAAACAAATTGCTTTATCTAACTAAAAAATGACACATAAAAAAAGCAATTTTATTTCAACTAGAAAGTAAAATTTCATGACAACAGACTAAACATGTGAAGTATCAAACTGGACATCAAAGCTTAACAATATAGAAAGTAGGAAGCCTACTGTGAAATGAAAATCTATCTTGGAAAGAAACGATGATTTTTTTTTATCAATTGTTGGCCTAAATTCCATAAAAACATATAATTCGTTGAACCAAAGAAAAAAGAATACATACAACTAGAAATAGAAATAGTCACTATACAAATTGCTACTGGATAGGAAATATCAGAAAATGATAGAAATTGTGAAATAAAACAAATAATTTTAAAATATCAACTGAAGTAGAGTTATGATATTGGATGGTTAATGTAAAAAATGGATAAAACAGGACTAAAAAATACAGATGAAAAAATATATAGCTGGTAAAAAGAGCTAGAATATTCAGATTAAAAAATAATTTAATCCAGTAAGGAACCTCAAAGTATTCTGGAAAGAAAGCCAATTAATTGATTTATCTTGCTTATAAGTATATATTGATGAATTATTAAAAGAATTAAATGATGATTTTGTAAATTATTATAAAAAGAATGACTCAAAACGTTCGAGGACGAACCTGAAAAAACTAATGAGGGCATTTGTTTTGCTAGTCTGAAAAGTTTGGTATTATAAGGAAGAATCTATCTTTGAAACGATTTGGTGGCAAAAATTGTGTTAACCCTTTGAACCCCAGACCCAAAAATTAGATTGGTTAAAATTTTTACTAAGTCCACTTATACATGAAACATGCCAAAAACCCCAGGGGAATTTCACTCTTTTTGCAACGTTTATGAAAAAAATTCATATAATCATAAGTGTTTGAGCTATTCATATGTTTTATGTACCAAATTGTTCAGAAATTGATAGATTACAAATAAAAATATAATTTTCATCATTATTACTGAAAATGTATATATATATTTATAAATGTACATGTAGAAATATATACAATTAAATAAAAAATTTATGTTTGAAATTTTTCAAAAAAAAAAGAAGAATATTTTATACGTGGAAAATATGTCTATTTTGTTTAGAATATTATTGGCAACCTGCGTACAAAATTTCAGCTTCCTACAGTAAAAAATAATTATGCTATATAATTTTTTTTCATTTTGATATTGAACCTGAAAAATGACATTTTTTACATAACTACACCATATAAAATAATAAGTAGATATTTGACTTACCAAATCATTATATTGTTGTTGTAACAAGATGAACTATATAAAAAGATAAAAAAGCATTATTTACAGCCTATTTACATTTTTTCATTTACTTGTAAGGTGGTCTAATTATTGGAGCAAATATGCTTAACCAAGCACTGGGCGTGACACCCTTCCTTGCAGCCAATACAAACGGTTCTGGACCGTTTCCTTCCTTTCTTATAAGTAACGAAAATAATATTTACAATAACTAACACGTAAACAATAACATAACCTCACACAGCACAGACAGCTGACGTGACGTGACACTGCCCAGCGCGGCAAACTGTGGCTGGTGGTTTGGCGCGTTACACTGTCAGCTGTTTGTATCCTATCGAGTATACAGACATGAGTCAAATTAATTCTTCGCTATTAAAATATATGGATTCACAATGAAGTACAGAACATAATACACGTTAATTGTTTTAAAGAAAAACCACAAAAAAGCTAATTATAATCGCTAGTATCTCACCGACGATATACCGTCGGCTGGTATTTTTCAGAATATTTTTACCGACGATGTAGGTGGGTCACGGGATTTTGTTATTCATTGGTTTGCTAATTCCATCCTTCTGAGTTGGGAACTATTGGCATGGAAAGGAAGGGATCTGATTACTTTAGTGGTGTAACACTGATCAAAATGTTGGTTATGGGAAGAGTATGGGTAGAGACATGTTTTTCAGGATTTTGGACTTTGCAATCATGTCTATGGCTACTCAATCAGTTCTTAATAAAATGGTTGAGTTTTTAGTTTTTTACAATTATCTCTTTTTCCAATACGACCAGGCCTGGGGTTTTTAGGTAGTAAAATCTACCGACGGTATATCGGCGGCTGGGGTCCAAAGGGTTAAGCAACATGTAGTCTATTTTGGGGATGTTTTAATAGCAAGTGTACAACAAGTAAACTATTTGAATGCTATGTCAACTTGGCTGGCCATGCTTAGCACTAGTTTAAAGTTTTTGGTTTGATTAAAAAGTAAATAATTATAATGTGTTTTTACAAACTTAGAATCTAAACTTAAGCTAGTACCTTACTTTTCTGAGTTGGTGTGGTTCTGTATCATCCAAATGTCGCAAAGAGATCGGGCTACTAATGATAAGGCAACCAGAAACAAAAACCCTGTTTCTGCAGTAAAAACTCCTTGAAAACATATTGATAGTATTTTCTTTAGCTGTGCGAAGAATACTGCATCCACTTGTGCTTTCTTTGTTGATGAAGTTGATTTCTGTAAAGAAATAGAATAAATACAAATATTAAAATACAATTATTGTTTTAAGTTAAGTTAAATGGCACTAGGCCAGGAATTAGTATATTGGAGAGACAGGACATCAGCAAACTTACCTTAGAAGACAAGTTCACCAACACCAGAGTAGTAGTAACATACATAAAATAAACACAAAATCACACAAATTTTCAAGGCCACTGGCACTTTCTTCAGTTGAGTAGAGAGAGAGAGACATGGCTTCCACTATTGCTGGGTAGGTGGATGTGGTGGGGGTTGTACATCCATAGATGTAGTTGTTCAGTTAGTTTTCTGATGTGCAGTTTGCTGATGTGGAAGGAGGTGAGGGGAAGTGGTCTATCTTATGTTTAGATTAGGTGGGTCACGGGATTTTGTTATTCATTGGTTTGCTAATTCCATCCTTCTGAGTTGGGAACTATTGGCATGGAAAGGAAGGGATCTGATTACTTTAGTGGTGTAACACTGATCAAAATGTTGGTTATGGGAAGAGTATGGGTAGAGACATGTTTTTCAGGATTTTGGACTTTGCAATCATGGCTACTCAAGCGTTTTCGAAGGGTTTTACTAGTAAGGCCGATATATTGAGCAGGACAGTGCTGGCACTGGGGTTGATAAATTAGATTCGTGGAACCACAGGAGTGGTTTCCAGGTATCTTATAGGTTAAGGAGGTACCTGAACAGAATGTGTTGGAACAGAATTAACTATGAAAGGTTTTAGGATTTAAAATAAACCCTAGACCTTTATTAGAACTATTCAACTCAAGTTTTTCCCTGCCACTATCTCTCTCCCACCCAGAACATTTGGGGGTTTCCACTATATTCATTAACTTTAGACCAGTAATATTATCTGTTTGCTATTTTGAGAGAATTACTTAAGTTTTGCATGTGTGTTCTAAAAAGGTTTTTCAGTTCTTAATAAAATGGTTGAGTTTTTAGTTTTTTACAATTATCTCTTTTTCCAATACGACCAATTAAGTCAGAAGTAATCCAAGGTTTTAACTTCTTTAGTCTAGTACTCTTTGGTACATTTTTTTTTTTAAATTCAGCTTGACATTATTTGTAGAATTACAAAAAGAAACAGACAAAAATTAACATCAAAACAATTTAAATAGATGCCTAGTCTAACTGTGCAAGTGGTTCTGTAATAAGTATGCGGTCAATATAAGCGACAAGATTGTTTCTGAAGGTTGTTGTGACTAGACCAGTGCTGTAATAGTCAGTTACATTAGAGTGTAACATAGCAGCTTTCAGATTATCCATATCAGAAAACTTTACAAATATATGGTCTGTACAAGTTCTACTGGTGATAGCACTCTAGTTGGTTTGTTGATGCATTGCACCATTCCTGAGTCCATTAAACAGTTCAAATATGTGTCAGTTTATATATATATATATAAAATATAGATCTTTTTAAAAATATCTATATTTATATTATCTACTAAAATGCACATTTTATCTTTATAAATTCAATCATAATTCGTTATTTTATATAGTCAAAACAGCCAGTGTCTCAAACGTCCTATATACAAGTAGAATAAATTTAATATTTCCAAAAGAAAAATCTAAAGAAATACCATAAAGGTCCCCTAGCATAATCTGTGTCACTGCACCTGATAGTTATTTGTTTACATTTGCTGCTTATCAGTTGTGCACAAAACATAGTGACTTGATTGCCGTTCAGAGATTTCTTATCTGATAGTGGTGAAAAAGAGGGAGTGTTAAAGCACTTTAACTGGACTAGTTGTGGCACTTGGATTTTCTATTTAACAAATTCAAACAACAATAGTATAAAATGCTTTGAATGTTATTACAGCATTGAAGAGACTTGACTGTCCTCAATAGCACAATGTTTTTTTAGATAATATCAGCTGTTTACAATAAGAAAAGTACCCAAACAATGGTGAAAGCTATGTAGAAAAATAGTTTAATCTTATGAGCAGAATGATGTGCTTGCATTAGTGAAACTGTCCTACTTTACCGACACACCTGGTACATTGAAAACCATTAGCTTGTAAAATAATTCATAAACCAAGCTAAACAAAATAACAAGTGTTTGTCTACGAACATTACCTAAATAATTTGAATGGTTACAAAATGACATTAATAACAAATATCAATTGAGTTAACAACTGAACATTTCAAATTTTTCCAACATGAAACCAAATTCAATGTTCCAGATTAAGCTGCAGGTCCCTTAGTTGCCCTGGCTATCAGGCTATTAACATTCATATTCACTATAAAATATGAACAAGTGTCTCATTTCTGGATAACCTCAATAAAAAAATATGTAGTGGTTCTAAGTATTAAAAAAAAAAAAAAAAAAAGGAATAACATAAACATGACATTAGGTTCAGTCCTTGATTAAATAAATCTCAAATAGATATCCCATCTAATTAGAATATTCGTGCCTGTAATTTTGCTAGAGGCCCACAACAACAGCTGGTTTAAACTGCATTACATTTCATGGGACTACACTAGCGCTCCACAATAGACCACAAAAACAGCTGACATTTTAAGACTCAAAATTTAACATTGGATGGGAAATCTATTTGTATATAAAATCAATGGTACAGTATACACAAGAATGTGGTGGGAACAAGTAAAACAGAAAAACTGTTACAGTTACAGAATAATGGGGAGAGTTATAACGCAGGCAGTTTTACAAGTATAGGGTTGTGTATATCAGGTTTCATGTATTAACCTTTTAGAATTAAACTCGGGCTGAAATTTAGTACACATGTTGTATTATAAAAGTATACAGCTCAGTGAAAAAAATACAAAAAAGTATGTGTGTGGATGGTGTTGTAAGGAATGCTGTGTTGAACATAATCTCCACTCACCCAACAACCATCAACTAATCTTTTATCAGATTTAGTATAAGAATGGGCAATGTGGCATTACCTTTGTCGCTTCGTCTGAATGAATAAGTAAATTTTATTTTATAATACAGTCAGAATTTGATAACTTGAAGTTGTTGTTTATCTCAAATTTCTCGATAAATCGAATTTTTATCGATCCTCTTGTGAAAAATTGCATAAATCAAATAAAACTACTGTTTGTAACTTGAAAAAAATCTGATAAAATTTGACCACTACAAGTCGAACTCAGGGATAATTTACCTCTCTAACTTGAAGTCCAATATTTAAGTCAAACTCTCTTTAAAATGGACCTCATTCAGGATAGTAGCTAAAAGGTCAAGTCAAATGTTTTTTTTTTTGACAGTCTGATTTGGGTTCTATAGTTCTTGCCCCTACACTGCCACCCTATGCCACTACATTGATTAAAAAACCACATGCCTTTGGTCCAATAAGCAAGCATAACAAAAAAACATCATTGCAGGCAGGAGGAACTATCTCTACTGGTCAACTCACTCCACATTAACCATATGATTTGTATTGACAAAATTGACACACTTGAATAAAAATGAATTTAATAACTGAAGTTTATATTTTATTATGTTTTATTTTATAGAACAATGGATAGAATACTCACCTCACCTATTAAATACTGTATATCAGGCACTTGTATCTTCCTGTAAACAAGAAGAAAATTACTGAACGGAAACAAGTATCTACAAGTAATTTTAGTATAAGTGCAACTTATCGCAATAACGTTGTTAAACTTTATACTTTGTAAAACTATAATTCAATGCCACTTCCAAAACCAAACCTGACAAAGTGTAAACTTTTTTACTCTCAATGCATTAAAATATGCATTATTTTATTTATTATTATCATTATTATTTTATTTTACTCAAAAGATTAAAATAAAATAATAACAATTGCTACAGATAAAAAAAATCAAATTAGCATAGCTTTATTAGCATCATATTAGGAATATCTATAATTTTTCAAATAAACTGTATGAAATATATACATATTACATTATATGGATTTATAAGTCATAAAAGTAACTTATATTACTTGTAGGCCAATATTACTTTTAAATAATCTAGATCAAAAGATTTTCCAAGTTTTAGCTTACTCCAAAGATGTGGAAGATTTGAATGGTAAAATGTCATAATGCAGACAGTATAAATGGCAAAGATAAGTAATGGTGAACATAATAGATATTCACTAGAAGTAATCAACATTTTTATACCAAGAGTAACCTAACATCAAGATTGACAGTGCAAAAACTTGACAAAATGTCATACAACCGAGGTAGATGGGCACAGGTTAAGTGAATTGTTGGTGAAATCATATGGGGGCTAAAAATCATTGGTTTGTGGAAACACGAGATACCATATCACGTCTTTGAATCTGCCAGTCACATCAATGTTCAATCGTACCTAAATCAAGATAAATTTTTTTTTTTTTGGCAGGAGGAAATCATAGTAAGTCAGTCTTCAACGAGCTTGAAGGGGGCTGGACACTTAATGATGTAAAGACATGAGTTTTGGTTATAGTAGCAAAATACTCTTCGGCAAAATACTTTTAACCATTAAAATTGTTCCTCTATCAAAGTATTCAAACACAAATATTACAACATTTTTCTCAGTCTTCTTTTAAATGGTCATAACTTAAAGATAGAAAAAACCTACAAATGTTGTTAGGAAATTGATCTTTCCTTGCAAAATATGTTTAGATAACTAAATTATATAATAGTAAGGTTATTTAACTGGTTTTTAAATATGAAAAACTAATTTAACACTGGACATTTCTTGATTAAGTAATGTTAAACATGTCAATAGTACAGTAAAACTCATGTTTAATAGATTTCATCATAAGACCTATGCTATACACCTAATCAAAACTAATATTCTATGATATAATGTAATAACAAAAACAATAGAAATATTTCAACTAAACATTGATAGATTTCTTGGCCAGTGTTAGTCATAAAAACCAAGGCAATAATTTAGAACTAAATCTGTTGAATGGATTCCTCTATTTTAAACTATAATTTATACAAGAAAAGTCTGTACAGTGAAAAAATGTAGGTACATACCTGTTTTTTAATTGTGTTGATTTATTTTTCTTGCTAATAAGCCACAATATAAATGGTATACTTGCAGCACCAGCCACATATGTTGGTGTAATGTATTTACTTAAATTGTGTGCCATTGCTTACATTACCAACTAATATGTAATAAAAAAAAACTAAGTTAAAAATGATGAGTCCTTAAAATATTGCACCGAATTCAAACATCATGACAAGCAAATATTTTTAATTCAATGACTTTTACTTTAAGACTGCAACTACAGTCAGCAATTCTCAGACAGCATGAGCGAGCAGTTCAAGGTCTCCTACTCTCCTGCAGTGTGTTTCGTTCCGTTCATTCGTTGTTTGTCAAATCAGCCGTTCGTTCACTTCAATTTCCCCACCATTAGAAAGCAAGGCATAAAAACATTCAGGCAGTCTTATGTAATGGCCATTAAAAAATCAACACTTGGTGAAAGTTTGGGTAACACAAATTTATTCTCTATATTAGCCCATACAAGATTCCATAAAATGTTTCAATGCAAAACCATATCGAGTAGTTCACTATCTTAAGGCCCTAATTTTTTCTAACAAACACTTAACTAAAAAGATCAACTGTCAAAAATGATAGAGATAGTTGCAGTTTCTAAGAAGTGTTGTAATACGATAGTTAAAATAATACATTGCCTCTACCTCTTATTCTTCACCGCAATGTACAGTATTGGGAATTCACCCTTTTTTCTTTTTTCATAGGAAGGGTCGAGTATGGGTGTTTAATATTATGTGCACCGGTATGTCATGTATAAAATTATAATATATGTTAATATTTTATAATATTACATTATTCTTTATATTCCTGTAGCGTATAACAATATGCTAATAGATATTGTTTGAGTCAATTTATAAATACTGTATTTTTATATATACAGTTTTTTTAGTCAATACAAGAGAGAGTTAAAGAGCTTGGATCCAGCCAGGTATGTCAGAGTTATTTGTCTTATTTAGCAAATATTCCGAGAAGTCTATAAGATGTTTAGGTTTTATGTTACGATTATGGAAATTATTTATGGGTCGGGGTTGTTAGTTGTTTTAGTTTGATTGGTACTATCATAGACCTTCTATTATACCTGTTATAATAGAAGGTCTATGGTACTATTACTCCATAAATACTTTATAAAAGGTAATTTCTGTTAGTATCTTGTTTTTTTAAAAGTATATTTTTGAAATGTCTTGCTTATAATATATGTGATGTTTTAATTATTGGTGACAATAGTAAACATGTAATATATAATAAAAGATAATGTGATATATTTAAACTAGAAGATGTTTAATAGTAACTCAAATACACTAGTGGCGCAGTGCTGTAACCCAGCTACATTGGGACAAAGTGTTTGGGAGATTGTAGGCGATAGGTTGGATGCTCGGTCCTCTTAATACCGACATGGCGTCCGCTTGATGGTTGCTATCGTCGTGGACACTACTAGAGAAGTTTGGGTTGTCCATGTTGGGTGGTAATCATTGTGCAGATATTGTTTGGGGGAGATAACTGATTATCAGACTTGTCAATTAGCTGAAAATCATACCAGTGCTACGTGGTTCGGATTCCACGTAAAGCTGTAGGTCCCTTAGTTGCCGTGGCTGTTGTGCTATTAATAAATTGCCCTTTCTGAGGAACAGTTGAACTCAGTTAGTAACCAGACTACACTCATCCACACTCATCCTACACTCATATAATCATTCATATTCGCTTTAAAATACCAATAACTGTGTCAGCGTCTCATATGTAAGAATTGTAAGAATTACACCACCAAAGCAAGTACATTATAAAATTAATATTAAAATATAACATATGAATTTTCTAATTATTTACATACAGTTAAATTATTAATTACATTACTCCCCTTTTTATTTATGTAGGACGTTATTGTCTTTCAACACCGGTGGCATTTTGCCTGAATATTCTAACGTATAGTCCAGCCGTTTTAACTTAAACTCTGAGGGCGCACAACATGGCAACATTGTATATCTTGAGCGCTTGGCTACTTCCTGTCCCACGGCTAATTTGTTTCAAATGATTTTATTTGGCCATTAAACAACAACATTGCAATAGGCTACGTCTAACATGTTTCCGGTATAGACGAATCACAACTAGTGCCTGATAGTTTTAGTAAGTTAAAATTGTCCAATTAGCTTACTTTTTTGACATTTATAATCAGTAAAAAAAGTACTTCCCAATTAAACACTAAAAGGATTTCCATTGCCACTAAAAAAGTAATTTGTACCTTCCTACATTATTCCCAATTTTGTGAGTCACCAGATATAAAATTTAAAGGAGGGCTGTGGCGGTTTAGATGTGACGTTGCCTATGTCGATTAACCAGTTTAGCTTGCAAACCTCAGAGGTAAAGTTAGAATGGCTGAACTATAGTTATAGGACAACGGTCAAAGCTCAGCAAGCTAAATTATAGTTCGACCTCTCGGGATTTGAACCCTGCATTGAAGTCAGGACTCAGGAGTGATAACCGTTAGTATAACAAGAGGCTCTAATTGTTTTATCATTCATATCAGGCATTACCCGCCTCTGTAATTGCAACACATATGAAACAGTTGCTTCATAATATGTTTTTTCAGATTGTCCGGCGGTGCATTGAAGAGTTTGATTAGATTATAAAAAACATGTTCCTTGTAAAAGCTTAATATATGAAGAATCTTAAAGTATGAGATTATTATTTGAACTAAGAATATATCAATATGAATTGAATTTAATTTGAAAAAAGGAACATATTTTTATGGACTAATAGAACTGTGGAAAGAATATAAAGTGAAAGAAATAAGATAATAATATGACCTTTAAAGAGGGTTCTACAATAATGCCCTCGGGTTTAAACTAATATTATTCTAATGGCACATTTTGTAAGTTTAAAAATCGAAAAAATCTTTGTACTCTCTTTGCCTTTGTTTTCAAGTTTTCAGGAGCGTTGTCCGTTATTATTGGATAACTCTCATGTTGAAATTAAACTACCTTTTTTTTTTTTTTTTTTTTTTTTTAAGTGATACGCATGTTGTTTATATTCTTCAATAAGACTCGATAAGATATAATCCTTATCGTGTGTTGGTTAGATGTAATCTTATATTCCTTCTCCTGTTTTCTCTTTTGTTTAGTTTAACCCAAACGTTATCTAATACACTAAACATTTTCTCTTTTGAATGGTGACCATGATAAAATCTTTGGTTGTTTAGCTACATTTGAGTTCTTACATCAGCTTTTAAAGTTACGATAAATGTCCTCAATATCTATTGAAGAATGGGTTACAAGGAATTCGGGTATTTGAACTGTGTTGTATTGTTTTATATATTTATATGTTAATAAAACCATCTGAATTAGTTTTATATATATTTTATAAAGTTTCTCACTCGTTTCACACACCCATTTGATGGCTATGTTGATGCGTTGGTTCTAAATGTATTACGTTGTTTTTAAAATAAAACTCTGAATTCTTCTTATGTAAACTCATTTCCATTAGTACTAACTATTTCCATCCCTAATTTGTATCGACAAAACAAATGTCGTAAACGCTTAATTAGTGCCTGACTGGTTTCTTGTTTCAGCAAGAATGTCACCTACTATTTAGAGTAAATTTCAACAATAACTAACCAATAATACCCTTCAATTTACCCTTAAAATCCACGTGACAGACAGTCTTATTGCTTGTAAGAGAAAATCACTTACTTATTCCGTCGTACAGCTCCTGTGTGAATAGTATATAACTGAATATACTATTCACACAGGAGCTGTACGACGGAATAAGTAAGTGATTTTCTCTTACAATTTGATTGAACAGCTCAGGGGCTAAATAATGTATATGAAGTCTTATTGCATTTACTGTGTCTGATTTCTAAAGGGCTTGACATCGGTAACAGTTTTTAATGAAATGTTCAACATTCAGTTTAAGTCAGCATTATGGTCACTTTGACAGCCACACTGAACTGACGATATTGTCAGGTATACCCGCATTGGAGTGATATTGACTCACCCACCCGCTTATACACGCATCTTTGCTAATGATTTCATAGCAACAATTCCTGAATGGAATAGAAATGCAAATATTTTAGAATATATTTTCTTAAAGTTTGTGGCATTAAGATGCGTTCTTGCCATAAAAGCATTGGCAATGATAAATATCATACCACTTATCGTAAGAGATGCTTTTTTTATCAGGCTATCCACGTGAACAAAACTAAATCAAACGCTTGAGCTCCTCATTTCTTTTGAGAAACTCAAAACTCTCTACAACTTTGTAGAATTTGAGACGCTAAAGACTGGGAAGAACTAAATAATAACGTTCTTTGTTTATTTTCACATCCTTTGATTGTTCATTTTATAATTTTTTAATTTTCTTCTCCTATTTTAATGTTGTCTCAGTTTGAATCATTTGTGATTATGACTGTTATATACTTGACGTATATGAATAAAGTTTGCTGTATCTGTATTATGAGAACAATCTGTGAGTTACCAGATTTTTAATTAATTAATAAATATAATTTTTAAATATTAGTTTCATAAGAGCCTTTGTAGAAATAACGTGACTTTAGTTTTCAATTGTCTTGCAAAAAAAATTGGCTTGTCAAAATTATATAGAAAATTCTGCAAACAAGTGTAAGGCCACGTGGGAAGTCATCTCGGGGGAAAGCTCACCTACACACACACAGCAGGTAAGTCTCGAACCAGATATGTTCAATAATTACTTTCTAAATTCTGTACATGATTTGGGGCAGCAGTTTGATAAGTCAGTTGTTTCAGCTATTAACCTTTTAAATAATACAAACTTAATTAGGCCTAATAGTTTCCGTTGGAGAATGACCACACCTGAGGAGGTGAGTAAAACAGCTGCTCAATTGTCGATTTCTAAGGCAATGGACTGTTATTGGCTTTCAAATAATATTATTAAGAAAACTATTCATTTAATTAGTGTACCTTTGGCCTTTATTTTTAATACATGTTTTCACTTAAGTTACTTTCCTGAATTACTAAAATTATCCAAAGTAGTACCAATATTTAAGAAGGGAGATAAAAGCTCACCACAGAATTACCATCCAGTCTCAATAGTTCCCATTTTTTCAAAATTATTTGAATCAATTATACCTATATAGTCAATTAAGTGAATATTTTGAAAGAAACAATTTAATTTCAGTTTCTCAATTTGGATTCAGGAAAGGTATGTCTACCGTAACTGCTGTACAGCAAATTGTTGGGAATAGTCTAGAAGCGTTTGAAAATAAGGAAACTGTTGCTCTCACCATTTTTGATCTCACTAAAGCTTTTGATTGTGTACCGTTTGATATTTTACTTTATAAACTTAAATATTATGGAATTGACACCCATTCACTTAACTTGATAAAATTATATCTCAGCAATAGAACTCAATATATTGCACTAAACAGCAGGAATTCTGCGGTTGCAAGTGTCTCAGCTGGGGTGCCCCAGGGCTCTGTCCTAGGGCCTTTTCTGTTCATAGTAGCCATAAATTATTTGCCATATAACAATACTAGTGTAAATGTAATAGTATATGCGGACGGCACCACCATTATGAAAAGTCATAAAGACCTAAATTATTTAAATGACGTAATTGAGGGCTCAACAAGGGATGTACTGAATTGGTTTCAAAGTAATAAACTACATTGTAATAAAGATAAAACTCAGAATTTGATACTTAGTCTCAAAAATGAAATTCCATACAATTCAGTAAAACTGTTGGGCATAAATATTGATAGTAAATTGTGCTGGAAAGACCAAATCAATAATATCTGTAAAAAATATCTGCAAAAAAATAGTATTTTTATTTTGGAAGCTAAAGCCACTTGTAAATTTAGAATACTTAAGAATTGCATACTTTGGCTTGTTTCAATCGCATATCACCTATGGGTTGATACTGTGGGGACATTCTCATTATGTGCATGAGATATTACTAATACAAAAGAAAATTGTTCGCAATATGGCAGGGGCAGGGGCCCTGGAGCACTGCAAACCGCTTTTTGTTTACCTTAAAATCTGTACAATTATTAACTTATACATTTTTCAGGTCTTAATGTATGCCAAAGATAATTTAAATTTATTTAAAAAAAGACAAAACATACACAATCATAAGACTAGAAATAGAATCAATCTGGATATTCCTCATCATAGGCTTACTCTTACAGGCAATTCCTATAAAATTAATTGTGTTACATATTATAATAAGCTCCCCGAGATTGCTTGGACCATACCACGTAATAAATTTAAAACTGTCATTTATAACTGGCTTCTCAATAATCCATTTTATTCTATTTCCGAGTTTCTAGAGTCTGACTTGAACACAACTTTTTGAAATATGTAACTGTAATGGTCTTTTATGTTTTCTGTTTTAAGTATAGATTAATTTAAATATGTGTATGTTGAAGAGTAATTTATTGTAAAATTTTAATATATAGTAATTTATTGTTGAACTTTAATATATGGTAATTTTATTGTTGAATTTTATTATGTAATTATTTATTGTTAAATTTTAATATATTGTGATTTATTGTAGAGTTTTAATATGTAATGATTTATTGATAAGCAAATTTTGACAGAGTGCAACTGCCTAACTGCCTTGTTTTAGATTAGAGTTGTACTTGTAGATTTGACATGTCCTATTCAAACTTATGTTTGTCAACGGAATAAATGATTCTTGATTCAATAGTCATAAGTAAAAAATCCTAATCAGATTTTTTTTAACTTTAAGTGGAAATTATACTTCCTATATGCTTTATTAAAATAAATATTCCCCAGATAACATTAGACCAGAGACTAAAATTAGATTAAGAAATAAATGAAAAAAAGGAAAAAAATTGGAACCAATGAGAGGCTTATTGAAGAGTCAAGAAGTAAAATATTTCTTTTTACGTGCAGACGACGCATTTAACTTTTCCTTTAGTGGTGACAGTGACAACATAACATGGGTGTAAAATTTATATCATCTTCGATATTGCTGCTAATTTATCTACATCGTGCCAATTCTAATATTTTTATAAGTAGTGTGAGTTCTTCTACACCCAGCCTGTCGAAATGTACAGCAGCCTGTGAGAAAACATTCCCATTGACATCAAATATAGTGAGTTCTAGACCTAAGTTTGGTTTCACCCGTTTGAAATGCATTTGTTAGGACTAATTTAACTTACTTTTATGTTTTAATGAATAAGAGTTAGTTTAACTATACATTTATTAAAGTAAGTAGTTATATATTTGTTACAGCTTAAATCTTTCTCTATTGCCATTAAAAATTAATGTTTTATTAATGTATTAGGCTTAATCTTGATGGTTGGTTACAACCAGTAGGCTTTCCGGTATTTATGCAATTTCCAGATTACCATAACGTAAAATAAAATCATATTGTATAAAATAAAAATTAGTCTAATTACAACTGCTAGCCTATATTATTGATGGTCTCTTGATATTTGGTATCTGAGAATGGGCAAGAACAATGACTGGAGATGGTTTTATTCAGAATGTACACATTTGGATAAAGTTGACAAAGGACTTTTTCAGTGTCTTGAGCACCTACACTGTCAACAGCCAAGTTTATTTGTGTCAGTTGACTAACAGTGCCTCAGAGGGATAAATAATTACTTAACTTACCTTAATTTGTTGTGTCACATAGTCGGTGATTTTTAGTTGTTTAACTACAACGTAATGAATTAGTATAACTCTTGAGCAAAAATGTCTTTTTGTTGTTCATGTTATAACATTTCTGATAGCTGAGCAAACTTAACCTCAAAAGAAGAGAGGGTATCCTAGATTACATGAAAAGCATAGTTCGGCCTACAGTAAGTTGGACAAGGAACTATTGTATATTAATTTTCCGGAAAGAAAATTTCAATGGTAGGTCAAAAAAAAAAAAAAAAAAAAAAAAAAAATAGTCAAAGATGCTGGAATTTGAAGCTTCTGTCATGAATAATTAAAAAAAAGTAGTTTTTGGTCTAGGTCAACGGTTCTCAACCTTTTGGGCTGTATGCCTCCTCATTGAACATTGATGTGAGGTCACGCCCCCCTCCAATATTACTGTACAATTTAAATATTAAAGGTTATGTTAGGTTTAGATGAAGCTGGTTATTGAGTTAAACTTGAGTAGGTAAACTGTAGGTCCTATAGTTGCCCTCGCTATTAGGCTATTAATAAATAGTCCTTTCTGAGCTAAGTCAAACTCAGATAGTAACAATGACTACACTTGTTCATCTACATTCATCACACTCATTCACCTGTCATATTCTCCCTTATCTCTACCATCAGCATCTTAGAGATGAATAATGAATAAAATCATTAATAACATTGCCCATGTTTATATTTAAAATTTTTGAGATTCATATATATGGGACCCTCTGTTTTGAACACGCCATAATTTAAAGGGGTTAACAATAATTTAAACAAATTCTTTGGTTTTCATTAGTGGGGATACCTTCAAAGCAAGCCTCTGCAGTAGGTTGTTTGGTCACTAAATATTTGAGATGGGTGGTGTAAAACACCTTGTTTTTAGACATTGTTACTTTTACTGTATGCAATATGATTCATGAATATAATATTAGAAATAGCAATAAGCTGTAGAGTTACCAAAATGCTGACTTACAAAACCAATGTATTATAATTATTATTTAAGTTTCAAATAGTGGAATACCTAGTTCACAATGGCATGGCAAAGGTATTCAGAAGAAAGTATACTAATGTTTAATATAATTGGTTTTAAAAACATCCTCCTTGTATAATAGGCCTCTATGAATATTTTAAAATGATAAAACTGACCCTTTGCATTAGTGAAATTTAGCCCATGCATTAGCATATTTAATTTTATGTAAGGTACCGGTACTGATAACCCTTGAAAAAACTAGCTTCAATGTAATAATTTGATGATTTCCCTTATAATTGTAAATGTTGTTGAAGGGAAAAAAATAATTTATTTTTTCATTGTAGATTGCCAGATCAGAATGCTGTACTCGTGGTTGTAGATTTTATGGCATTGCAGAGTTAGTTGGATCAGCAAAACAAATAGAACTCAATGTCAGCAGAGGCGCCTGTCATAACTGTGAGTTTGACTCATTTATTAAAGTGAAAGAAGTTACTTTTACTACATTGTGATATAAATATTATTAAAAAAAATTATTTTAGCATAACCTTTGTGATAATGTGTATGTGAAAATGAATGTAAATATTTTCAAATTGTTTCGCCCTACACTAACAAGTGAAGTAAAGAGGTAGGCCTACTATTCAATTTTAACCCTTATACCACAAAATTTAACCCTCTCTGATTGAAAGTCGTTCCTGGTACAACTTTTGGACTGTGTTGAAATAATGTTGATATGTCAATTTGAAAAACCTCTCAATGTGCTGGGATCTGTTGTCAACAATTAGGGCTATGTTGTTAATCAGTCTTATCAAATATATTATAAACTATTTCAAATAACATTATGTTAAGTGTGCCTTGTCCTTACGTTCAATCTGTCAGGTGTTATAAGTTACTTGCGTTGTTTATCATGATAGTTAAAAGTACTTTGCCTATTATTATAATGTAGTTATTTTAGGTTACTTATGAGTTTTGTTTAGTATTTAATGGTTTGTGTGTACACTGTTTCAATTATTGAAAAAATTGTTCTATTCCAATATAGGCTTTGAATTCATTTAGAGAAGAAAACAATTATTTGTAACTTATATTTTTAGTAATTTTATTTTTTAATGGTAAAGACTGGCTACAGCAAAATAATAAATTATAATAACAAGATCATTATGACGTTGTGGAAACTCAGGTCTTCTACCGGGTTGAGAATAGAAAATTAAATAAAATTCTGTGTTATTTTTTGCTAACTAACTTTTAATGATGGAAAATCATAAAAATTAGTTTCTGTATAAGGTTTTAGTAATCTTAGACTTTTAATTTTTCTCTCAGTGGCTGGAGGATGTAAAAATTTAACAATATTCCAATTTCCTATTTTTATAGTTTTTTGCACAAGTTAAATGAAAAGAGCTATTCTGAAATATGTTCAATTGTGGATCATAATATAATATTAAGTGCATTTACTAAAAGATGAAACATTGTACGAGGGTCATTTTTTAAGTAAGAACCGATTGCGCATTGTGCTTGCGCATCCGGTCACGTGACGTCCATTCAAGGCCAGCACTTACTGGCCTGTCTCCGTCAACGCCGCCATTACGTTTCACGTCTCTGCCGATGCTGGTTGTGTGGTTATACTGCTTTGTTTGTCACAATATCAATCAATAATAACGCCGACTGTGAAGTACGCTCCGTTATTCAGTTTTTAAATGCAAAAAATGTTCGTCCTGCTGAAATTCACCTATAGCTTCTTGAAGTTTACGGTGAGGGTGTTATGAATGATGGAAATGTGCGAAAATGGTGTAGGCTTTTTAATAAAGGAAGGACAAGTGTTCATGACAAAGAATGACTTGGACGGCCTACTGTCATCAATGAAGAGTTGGTACAAAAAGTTGATGAGGAAGTTCGCCAAAATCGGCGCTTCACTATTGACAAACTTAGTCAGAAATTTCCCCAAGTTTCAAGATCAGTAGTTTACATTATAGTTACTGACAAACTGCATTACAAAAAAATGTGTGCAAGATGGGTGCCAAAAATGTTGACACAAGAACACAAAGCAAAGCTTATGGCATATTCTTTGTCCTTTTTGGAGCACCATCACAGAGATGGCGATGAGTTCTTAAGTCACATTGTGACCGGTGATGAAACGTGGGTTGCATACTATACTCCTGAGACGAAACGTCATTCCAGTGAATGGCATCATTCAAACCCCCTGACGAAACCAAGAAAATTCAAGCAAGAACCCTCAATAACAAAAATCATGGCCACGGTTTTTGGGACCGAAAGGGTATTCTTCTGATAGACTTTCTGCCACGAGGAAGGACAATAAATGCTGAAAGATATTGCAAAATATTATTGAAGCTTAGACACGCTATTCAAAACTGCCAGCGGGGCCTGCTCTCTAGCGGCGTCATTCTGCTTCACGACAACGCTTGGCCTCACATTGTGGCAAGGACACAGATGCAACTGGACAATTTTCGTAGGGAAATACTGGATCATCCACCTGTCCTGACTTAGCATCATTGGATTTTCATCTTTTTCCAAAACTTAAGGAATTTCTTGGTCGAAAGTGCTTGGAAAATGACATGTTAAAAGAAACAGTTACAAACTGGTGTAACAGTCAGGCAGGAGAGTTCTTTGATGATGGGATCCAAAAGCTCGCACCACGACTTCAAAAATGTGTCGATGTTAATGGTGACTACATAGAAAAGTGAAAAAATGTTTATATTTTAGTTTGTGATATCATTTATATCCATAAATAAAGTTTCTCTTATGCTATTTGAAAACGGTTTTTACTTTAAAAATGACCCTCGTATATGTTAATAGCTGTAACTTAACTAAAGTTAGGTTATAGTGTTAGTTGTGATGCATGTCATGACTTTAAATAAATCAAAGTGCAACGGAGAGTAGGTGCCTGGATGGTAGGAAGGGAAAGGGTTAAGTACTAAACAACATTTCTAACTACTGTATCACATATTACTTTAAATCTCTGAGCTCTTGGCTAGTTAATTTTTTTATAGACTTAATCTGTTTTATTACAGTACTGTATTAAAATGCAAGATTTACTTTTTAATAATTGATACAAGCAATAACAAAATAATAAATTGCACTAACATTGTTAGAATAATTTTTTTAGTTTTGGAGCAGTCGCAGCTAAGGGACTAAGGCGGTAGCTTGCCACGCAGCTGGTCCAGGTTCAATTCCTGATCGGACCACTAACAGTTTTTGCACTACTGCTACCGTGGTATGGAAGTAATGTTAAGCCATGGGTCCCTAGGTTAAGTGTTATAGAGGGTTCTAGACTTAACTTCGCATAGTAAAATTAGACTATTTTTAACTTTCAATGTATGTTGTAGGTTGTTTTGAAAGTTATAAGGAAGACAATGATAAAGCAGCATGTAACATGGGCTGTGATACAATGGCGAAGCATCAGCGTGAGGTCAGTGATATATTAGTTGTAATATTTTGGTGCTATGTTTTATCATGTTTTTAACTTGTTCTTGAAGAAATAAGTTACCAAACCTATTACTTCAAGGACAAGTTCATTCTTATGACACTAGAGGCAAAAGAAATAAAAGTGTTAACTATAGTAGATTAAGTAGAAATATAATTAGTCATGTTGTATTATCAAGGAAGGTATACAATAAATTAAGAATAGTACTTGAGGAATATGGTTTGCAAATGTTTATGTCTGAATTGAATGATTGGCTTTTAAAGAATCCTTTTTATTCTGTAGAGGAGTTCCTTGATAAAAATAATGTAATATTTGAATCATGTAAAACGGCAACTAATACTTAGTGAAGATTTACTGCTCTAGTTGTTAATAGTTGTGAATTGGTTGTTTTTTATTTAGTCTGCTACATTTAAATTTTATTTTAACACTAATTGTTTCTGTTGACATCCGTTATATCTGTCGGCACTGGTGGCGCAGTGCTGTAACCCAGCTACATGGGGACAAAGTGTTTGGGAGATTGTAGGCGATAGGTTGGATGCTCGGTCCTCTTAATACCGACATGGCGTCCGCTTGGTGGTTGCTATCGGCCTTGACACTACTAGAGAGGTCTGGGGTGTCCACGTTGGGTGGTAATCATTGTGCGGATGTTGTTTGGGGGAGATAACTGAGTATCAGGCTTGTCAATTAGCTGAAAATCAGACCAGCACTACGTGGTTCGGATTCCATGTGAAGCTGTAGGTCCCTTAGTTGCCCTGGCTGTTGGGCTATTAATAAATTGCCCTTTCTGAGGAACAGTTGAACTCAGTTATTAACCAGACTACACTCATATAACCATTCATATTCGCCTTAAAATACCAACAACGTTGTGTCGGCGTCTCATATGTAAGAATGTAAGAATATAATGTTATTTATTTATTGTTGTTTATTTTATTGTTAAATCTATGTTTTGTTATTATTTATTCATTTTTTGTGTGTATTTTTAAATTTTGTTGTAACCTCCCCCAGTGACACTGTTTTGACTTATTTTTTAATTTCTATAATCCTAATGTTATTGTTTGTATTTTGTTACTCTGACAAGGCCTTTGGATATTTTGTGACTATGTCAATGCATGTATTGCTTCATGACAACAAACATCTTGAATCTCTGAAAAGCATAAATTTTAAATTCAGTCCACTTAGTTCTAAGGAGTGGCAATATTGTTGCCTCTGTATCACGCTTATGCTATGAAGAAAAATTAATATGAATCTTGTTTCATTTGTACCTTCAGAAATTCTGAATTAAATTAATAGATAAAATTAATGTTTTAAATATGATAAGGGGCCATCACTAAATTACATAGTGCCTTTAGGTGGGAGCAAGGGTAGTCATCAGTGTTATACACCATTATGGGAGAGGGTGGGGTGTTTCTACGCAGCAGTACGTAACTAATAAACCTCAAGAACATGTTAGAATTCGTTCACAAAAATTGACCGGTTTTCCAAAAAATAAAAGATTTTAAAAAAGATTTTGAAGTTAGTAATATTGATTTTAAGATACTCCATCCATATAGGAGAGTTGTGGTGAGGCCCCAAAACTGTTTTGAGGCCCCACGCTGCGCTGCGCAAAGCCCTATTTCCACTCTTGCTCGCAAGCTCTTCTGTCTCTCTCTCACAAACCCTCCCTCAACCCACTCCCCCATTCTCCAGTCACCCGCCCCACCCTCTCCTTCCTCAGGTCCCACACACAAACAACGTCCTGCTTGGATAATTGTTTCCTTTATTCCATATTGCCGACGTTTATCCGGGTTCTCTTTTTTATATTTGCTTGCATCTTTTGAATAATAAAGAATACTGTGTTGATACTATTACAGTAATATACAGTGTGACTTTCATATTGAATAAATAAATATTTATACCTGAATAAATTAAAACACCATGTTAATTTATATGATTAACACACCGTGTATTTGTAAATAGACACACTTGAATAGACCACTAACCTATTTGCAATAGGTTGATGGTGATAATTACTGCTGATTTAAGTAAACATTTTCATATTATATAGCCCATCTGAAAAATCTTTATTTATTACATTTTAACCATCGATTAGGTGATTAAATCGACTGTTGTACTCAATCATTGATTTTTTTCATATTCGGTAATTGATTAAAAAATAAATTGTTTTCAAATCCAATCAATGACTCCCAATTTCAATTATGAAACTAATCTGCAAATATTGCAGGAATACATAATATAGTGAAATATAAAAAAATGTGACATTATTTATTTCTTTGACAAAATAAATATTGAAATAGGCCTATGATATTTATATAGAATAATACTGGGCAAAATATAAAACCCAGGTTAGATTCAAATTTCATGATAGGTTTAGAGAAAATCATAACAAAACCACTAATCCACTTGTATACTAGATAAAAATAGCTTTCATCTTATGGACTGATTCAGACAATCTGTGTATAGGCATTTAGTTTAAAATAGCATTATTTTTCATTTTATTATAAACGTCTGTTTTATTATTACTGTCTTTAACATTAACATATATTTTGTTCCAAGTAATTGCATGATTGTTTGTAAAATATTTCATTGTTTGGTGAATGGTCAGTTTTTTTTTCTGAATTATGAAGAGTTGTGACTCTGTTATTACTTCTCGAGAAAAACCGTCTCAATGTCAATTGAAATTGGTTAGGAAATATTATAGTGATTTTAGACTTTTATTAATCAGTCGTCTATTATAGTGATACAGAAGCTAAGACTGTAAATTCCTCTCCAACACTTAACCCCAGAAATAACATTTAAATAGATATAGTATTTAACACTTAAATAACTCATACAATCATGGTGGTACTGGACGGACTACCTGAGATCAGTATTGCGTGCAACTCGAGTACTGGTTTGGGGTCTCCTTGGGACATCGCAATTAACGTAGGTAGGATTTTGCACAACTCGTTAACGGCCAGAGAGTGAGGTATTACACGATTTTCGACAACGCGACTGAAGAACTGAATTGTGTGCGTGTATGTTTTTTTCTTTTTCATTTTTATAACTCCGCCACTATTTATGAAATCATCAATACAGCAGATATTTTCTCTTTTATCTCCATTTTTATATCAAATAAAAAGAAAAAATTGCCTATTGTGGTATGTATGACAATTTACTTTTAAAACAAAAAAGAAAATATTCATTTATAATTAAAAATACAACAATAATTATACAATGCAATATTGAAAGCTTTAATTACTTGATATAAAATGAATAATGATTTCCATAATATAAAGGGTTAATTCTAATATTAAATGTAACTATATGACAGACGATAAGTTATTGAATAATTAAACTGTTAAAAATTATGTCTGATACTTCTAATAACACATCCTCAGTTGACTTTCCTTTGATAAAACCGAATTTACGTGGATTAAGAAAATTTAACTTATAAAAATCATTACCACTATGCGTGTATGGGGGGCGGGTGGGTCATTACCACTATGCGTGTATGGGTGGGCGAGTGGGTCATTACCACTATGCGTGTATGGGTGGGCGGGTGGGTCAATGCCACTATGCGTGTATGGGTGGGCAGGTGGGTCATTACCACTATGCGGATATGGGTGGGTATTTTTGTATGGACAGGAATTCTGCTTTATGACTGTGAAGATGTTTTTTTCATGTCCTTGTTTCAAGTTCTTCTTGTTACGCACGATCCATGGCATGATCTTGCGCTAAGGTATAAGAGTTGTGATTGACGGGTAAATTATGAAAACCCTCATATTTTACAAAATATAAGTTTCCCCAGTCACCTGTATTGTGGGCTTTAGCATAACAACCTTTAAAAGTGATTGTTCAGGTAGACACTTATTTTTATTCTTAAATATGAGACGCCGACACAACTGTGTGCATATTTTAAGGCGAATATGAATGATTACATGAGTGTGGATGAATTGGGGATGAATGAGTGTAGTGTAGACTATCACTGTGCGTGTATCGGTGGGTGGGTTACATAAGTTTTTATCAGTTACATCATACAGAAACATACATAAACAGTTACATCAGTTTCTGACACTGCTAAGGTTGCCTACATTAGTTCATGTCACTGATAGGTTTTTATACATCAGTTTCTAATAATTCTGTAAAACTATGGGGTCTTTTAATCATTGTTTTTTTCAAATACCTTAGAGAATACAGATAACAAGCTGATAGGTCTTATGTTATCTAGTTTTATAGAGTTATTGTCCTTCAAAATAGGTACCACTGAACTTAACTTCAGGCTCTCATGAAAAATGCCTTTGATAAAACTACTGTTTACTAAGTGAACTAAAACTGGTGCAATTTCATCAATTATATTTTTCAGTAAATGTACATTAATTTAGTCAAAGCCAGTTAATTTTTTATTTTTTAAAAGTTTAACAATACTCTTAATTTCATCTACATCTGTTGGAGTTACAAAGAAAGAATGTTGATAGTAAGTACGTAAAGGTGGAAGAGTATTGGAATGCACAACGTCTGGACGGCTAGACTGGATTGCGATAAGGTGATTGTTTATCTTATCAGCAATGAAGCATAACTTTGCCGTTTGGCAATACAATTAGTTCAACTATTTTCTTTGAGGAACCACTTGTTAAGTTATTTATTACCTTCCACTGCTCAGATACATCACCTTTACAGTTTTCTAATAATGTTGAATAGTAATTGGTTTTTGTAAAATTTATCACATTATTTAATTCATTAGTATATTTTGCAAAATAATTTTGAAAAGCTCTGTCATATGGTCTTCTCTTAGAAATTTTATATAATTTTTTACGTCTCTCAAATTTATGTAAAATGATTGGTGTTATCCAGGGACTTAACAATTTAGCCTTTAACAATTTAGAACTACCATCATTTTTCTTGCTATTTCTAAATATACAATTACTTAAAATATCAATAAACTTACAATATGCAGTATTTACATCATTTTAGATAATGCGTAACTTTTTAACTAAACATCTGTAACACACTGTTATTTACATTGACAAAATAACAAAAATATGTCCCCTAACATTTTTCATATACACAAACCCCTAAGGCCTAAATAAAAGATCGCGATTCCTTTCCCTGCAAGACAAACCACAGCACGGAACAATATCCCACTTTGACCCACTATCAAGGCCAATCGGCGACAGTAGACAGGTGAAGGGGCCGGAAGTACTTCAGGACGAGCATCTCAAGAGAAAGAGAGAAATGGAGGAATGAGAGGGAATGATTAGTTTCCTTTACTGCTCACAGGTTGTGCAACTGAACAGTCAAAACTGGAGGCAATTTCGACCTCTTTAACTTGATTGATGACAGGTTGCAGCACGGTCGCTCCCATATTCCGTGCCTCAAAATTTAGCATTGGATGGAACCATCTTCTATTTATAGTAAAATCAATGGTAATATATTCACGCCCATTAGAAAACAAACGAAACAAAATTCAAACAATGAATATCATAAATAATAATCTGCATGAAAATATGTGACAAAAATTGGAGGGGGGTTGGTAACAGTGTTGCGTAATTATTGAGGGGGGTTAGGTATTAACGTTACAAGTCCGTTACACTGGGGGTCTGAAAATCACGATTTTAGCGTTACATAATTTAGGGACGGCCCCTAAATAACGTGAAAATGTTCAGTTTCACTCATGTATTTTTCTTAGGGAAGGTTTATAGCATATATAAGTACAAACAGACAGTTCAAAGCAATGCGTTTGCTAAAGATACAAGTCTGTGCTGCCATCTAATGGTGATTGGCCTTAAGAAACTGCATGGACAACTGTTTGGTGTACTATTAATGCAGCTATAAGTCACTTCAGTGTGTGCTGGAGAGAGACAGAAAAGGATGAGGAGAGTAGAGAGAAGGATACCACTGGCGATACCTGTTAAAATCTAACATAACCTTATTTCACCGACAGAAAATTCCAGCTTCACATACGTCCCATATCAGCAGACAGTGCTCTTGTTTCTAAAGTCAATGATTATATACATGGTTCCATTTGCATCCTACTGTACGGCTCTACCCTACTGACCTTCAAAGTTTTAGTGTTAATCTTATAGAGTTACTAGCTGTCATAATCACAGAACAAATATTGAATTTGATTATATAATTGAAATGTGCAGCAAGCTATCAGTTTACACTGTATCAAATGTATATCCAATGTAGAACAGCTGATGTTATGTATAACGTACTACTGCACTCAATTATTTATAATAAGTTTAGCCTACCAACATTTTACTCCATTTGTTATATTTAATAGCTGTTAATCAAATAAATCAATGAATTAATATAGCTCCATAAGAATATTGTTGGAATTTTGGAGGCCAGTGAGGTGGAATCTTGAGGACGGAGAGGAAAATCCTTTCTTAGTGAGTCTATCAATCAATCAATCAATCAATCAATCTTTATTTACATATACATAGAGTATAGTGTTGCGTCAAAACATTACATTATAAAAGAAAACTCAGGTTTACATTTATATACATACAAATATTTTACTGTACATAGGTATAAGAGTGTTAAATTTCAAAATTAAGTTATAACATCATAAAAGTTGTTATAGTTTCTCGTTTTGTCAATGGGTTCTCCAGTTCAGGAACTCTCTTACTGTGTAGATGGATCGGTCCAATAACCAGTCTGTCAATGAGGTTTTCAGTTTTTTCTCAGGCAGCCTCTTGAAATTCTCAGGCAGGCGATTGTAGAAGGTGGCTCCTTTGTAGGAAGGCTTCCTCTCGTATAGACTAAGGTGGTGAGCGTCAAGCAGAAAGTTGTGTCTGTACCTTGTGTTGTAAGTATGCTGTTCTTCCATTCTAGTTTGGCCCGATTTTACTGTAAAGAGCACGGTTTCAAGGATGTAGAGTGAGGCCACTGTCAGTACTTTGAGCTCCTTAAAAGCCTCTCTGCAAGAGTCTCTGGGGCCCAGTCCATTCAGAGTTCTTATTGCTCTTTTCTGAATGGTCAGTACTCTTTGCAGATTTGTGTCACTTGCACCTCCCCAGGCTACCAGTCCGTATCGAAGCTGGGACTCAAAGAGCGAATAATAGGCAGTTAGTGCTGTTTTATGATCGCTGATCTGCTTCATTCTTCTAATAACAAAGAGACTGGAGTTCAATTTATTACATAACTGGTTTATGTGAGGTGTCCATGTTAGGGCATTGTCTAAGATTATGCCTAAATATTTATTTGAACTGACAGTTGTGATGTCTGGGAGCCCCTGATGGCTGTTTGGGGTTGTTGTGAAGATGAGTTGGCAGGTTTTGCTTTCATTTAAGACAAGGTCATTTTGGTAGCAGTATAGTTTTGCCATGTTATAAGCCACATAGGAATTTATTTCCAATTGTTCCTTATTTTTGTCAGCAACAATCAATGCTGTGTCATCCGCAAACATGACCGCCTCGCAAAAGTTTTCCAAGTATTTTGGAAAATCGTTAGCCAGAAGAATGTAGAGGACAGGGCCAAGGACTGATCCCTGTGGTACTCCTCTAGTTATTGGTAGTACTTGTGATTTCATCTTTTGTAGAACATAATTCTCTTCATATGTGATCTCTACCAACTGTTTCCTGTCACTTAGATAGCTTTGAAACCATTGTGCTTCTTTTCCAGAAATACCAAGAACCCTTAGTTTCTTTATTATCAGTTTGTGGTCCAGGCAATCAAATGCTTTGCTGAAGTCCAGCAAGATTGTTGAGGCCTTGTTCTAGCTTCTCTATGAGGCCCTCCACGAGTTGCGTAATGGCTGTTGTTGTTGACCTGTTCTTGATGAAGCCGTGCTGTTTAGAGGTAAAAAGGTTATGCTGATGAAGGTGCTCCGTGAGTCTGTTGAGAACCACTCTTTCAAGAATTTTTGAGAAATTTGGTATTAGGGAGATTGGGCGGTAGCTGGTTGCTTCAGTGGTTTTTCCACTTTTGTATTTTGGATATATTTTAGACGTTTTTAGAGTGCTAGGAAAAACTCCTTCATCAAGAGATTTGTTTATTAGGTTTGTTAGAGGGGCTGCTAGTTCATTCTTGCAGTATTTGATTAATTTAAGTGAGATCTCGTCTTCTCCGGCTGAAGTTTTGGGTTTCATCGAATTTATAATTTTTCTTATCTCTTCTTCAGCTGCCTTGTAAAGCTGGAGGTTTTGAGCTAATATAATTTCAACAGGGTCTTCTATTGTGCCGTGTTCTTCTCTTTTGTTCTGTTCCAGTGTTCTGTCTGCAATTGTCACAAAAAAACTGTTTAAGTAGTTTGCTATTCTCTCGGGTGAGCTCTGCACGCCTCCTTCTATATTTAGGTTTCCTAAAGGTGGAGTGTCACTCTTTTTCTTCCTTTCTGAATTTATTACTTTCCATAAGGCTTTTGATTTGTTTCCTGCTTGCTCTATAAGGTCTACATTGTGCTTTTTCCTCAGATCTTTCAGTTTGAGATCATAGTTTTTCTTTCTGAGAGCTGTGTTATTTTTGTCTTCTATATTACCAGTGAGGATTTCTCGGTTTAATGCCTCTAAATATGATCTTTTGAGTTCCTCGCATTCGGTATCCCATACTCTTTTTTCTCGCGTGTTCTTTATTTTTACTGTTTTATGTGGGCAAGATCTATAGGAGCCAAGATAAACATATGTACAAAATCAGTCAGTTGGACATATAGTTTTGGAGAAATAGTGATGAGTGGTAAATGGGTTTTATATAATAATTATTATTACAGTAAAACAATGTAAGCCTACTTTGAGAGGGAGCAAAGTAGGGGAATTATGGCTGTATGCAAATTAATATTGTAATCTTGCATTTCAATCAGACTTTTCTTGTAGTTTACAAACTTTGGTTGTCTAAAACAATTTGAAGGTCTACTTTTAGAGGCCGTAAAGTACGGCAATTGACTCTAAATCAATGAAATGTTGGGGTTCTTGCCATAGCCAGGTTTTATGAACTGGCTATACATATGTTAAAATTAAATTTAAAATTTTCTGATTGAAATCAGTTTGTTCTCTAAGATAAAAAAATTTAAAAGTCTAGAAAAATCTGTAAGTCCACTTTTAGAGGATATAAATTACTGTAGTTGACTTTGAATCAGTGAAATATCGGGTTTCTTGCCATATTTAGCCATGTCCTGTGAACTGATTATGCATTTGGTCAAATTAAATTATAAATTTTAATTAAAATCAGTTTGTTCTCTTAGATAAAAAATTGTCAAAGTCTAGAGAAATTTGTGTCTACTTTTAGAAGGTACAAAGTACTATATTTGACTCTGAATCAAACAAATATTGTGTTTCTCGCCATGTTTAGCCATGTCCTATGATCTGGCTATGCATGCTTTAAAACTAAATTGTTAATTTACTGATTGAAAACATTTTTTTCTTCTAGACAACAAAGTTTCATAGTCTAGAAAAATCTGCAAGTCTATTCTTAGAGGCCGTAAATTAACCAATTTAATTTGCACACATAAATTGAAAATCTAGCTCTACCTAAGGATGAAGGAAATGACCTAGACCAAAAAGTCAAAGGACCAAAGTTGTAGATCGTCTCAAAACAGGAGCAGAAAATGGTGTTAGTTTTGCTGCAGAAGCGTTCATTTAGCCGCTACAGTCCAATTAAAGAAAAGCTGTTTTGGCATTTAAAATTTTTGGCACTAAAAAGGCTGCCATCTTCGATTTACACAGAATTAAAAAATCCCTTTAAAAATGTTCTTATTGCACATCTACAACAAAAGACCTTTGACTCTACAAATTTTCAGCTTCGTAGGCTTAGTACTTTTAGCGATGAGTGAATCAGTCAGTTGTATTTGCCTTTTATAGGTATAGATTATTTCATTTATTTACTTAACTATCAGAGCTTTAATTAAAAACAAATTACTTAGTTTTGAATTAGGATAGTGGTTGTTTGTATAAATGTGTATATATGTGAATAAAGGTCAAGTAGTACTTTTAGAAACCTGACTGGTGTGAAGTTAATTTTCCTTTTTACATTTTAATCCATCTTTAAAATTTAAATAAATTGATATTATAAATTTTAACAAATACGCTGCTTTTAAATTTTGTTATTTTAAAAATAATAAGATACTTTAGTAATTGGCAACACTTTATTTATTTCAACATAATATTCATAATTCAATCCACTATAAAGATTAGTAGCACTATATCAATACAGTCTACAATACAATCACCTGTTAAGATTTGCCTTAAGAGTCTGCAGAGGCTGTCGGCAATGTTCTTTTTAATCTCATAAGAACAATGTTATTTTTGAATCCACTTTTTTTGTTAATTATTGACCAAAAGTTGTGTATAAGGTGTCATTTTGAATGTTATCATCATATTGCGCTTTGGATTTGCTTTTAGTATTTTAAATACATATGCGTAGTTTTGAAAAATAGGTGAAAATAAAAACTTCAAACTATGTAATTATTTGTTATATTTTTTTTCTATAAAACTAATTAAAAATTTGCAAAGCAATTCCAATGCACAATTTCATTCTTGATCAAATGCAATTTGTGTAGAAAAAATCTGTTTGTTTTGGAAATGCGTGATCGTATGTCAGTTGTCTGTTTGTATGAAATTGGATCGGTCTTTTAATCGAAAATAACATTGTTCTTATGGGATTAAAAGACCGATCCAATGGATGGTGAATTTTTGTTTTCTAAAGTTGTTACACCACCGTATAAACAATAAATGCCGTACTCTCATGGCAGTGCCGGCGATAAACTCATTACAGCCACGTTGCCTGCTTAGTATCATAGAAATGCACGCATGCAAGCACGGTTCTCAGTACAAAGCAAACTTTACGTACTGTATAGTATTTGAATTTGTTCTAGGCTGATCTACGCGGAGCGCTAGCGTTGTTAGCTGTCATGTCACACGCCTTTTATTGTTTCTATTAGTTGACGCTGAGTTGCATACGTAAACATTTAAGGATATCGTATAGTTATGAATATGCAGAATACTGAGTAGTGCTCAATAAATACTTTCTAGTGTGACAGTGAACGTTATTAAATGCTTTTTTATATAGTATAAGCTGGTTTATTCATATGACCTGTCTATTCAGACGTTCATAACTGTCCAGATCATCTTAGTCACAAAATATAGGCTATTGTATGGATTGCATCCTATAGATTCAGCTTTTTGTTGTTCATTTACATCTTATTTTGGTCAAGTTTGACATATTTTTATCACACGATCTTTTAGTTCGCAGAATATTCTCATTCATATGAAGCAAGGCTGGACCGTCCGCATGCTTCTGTGAAACGAACATTATCTATTGTACCAAGTAGGCGTCTTTTACTGATATTTACCCAATTTTTATCTTTTATTTTTTTATCCGGATTTCTATGTATCCGGATTGGGATACCGCCACATTATTCCGGATAAAACGAGGTTTACTATACTGCTAATCAAGACTGTTGAAATGTCTAGAGTTTTCCAACATTTCGTCTTGTGCTAATATCAAGTCAAAGCAGCAAAACATAATCAACAAAACAACCAATTTTGAACATAGGCCTAAATAATAATTATAATTGAAGTTTATACTCAAGTTCAACTCATTAAACTGTAATACGATTCTTTACATTGAAGATTCAATGTCCGTATATACTGGCTATTAGTTGTTCATACTAGTCGTGAGTTGTACATACTGGTTTTGTAAAGAGCTGCAACAATTAGTTAAAACCACATTAGCTGATAATTTAGAGTTGTTTTGAGTTACATTTTTGTCTTTTGAACCAGATTAAAACATAGAAGATTATTTGTACACTCATTTCTGAAAACAAGCTTTGCAATATGGGTGATTTTTAAGTTTATTTGTTTCATGTTATTCAATTCTTTAAAGCTCAATTCAATCCAAATTTGCTTATGCTTAGTAGTGATACAGTCAAACCTTGACATAACGAACCTGAATATAACAAATTCCTTGAAATAACGAATTTTTACAAATCTACTACAACCCTCCATAAGGGACAATGTAAATTTCACTTCTATATAACGAACAAAACGTATTCTCAACCTCAACATAACGAATTTTTTTAATACCAAGAAAAATAATCCAGCCTTGGTATAACGAATTTGTTCTAGTTGAAACCTCTACATAACGAATTTTACCTCTATAAAACGAAGTTCTTACGATTGTACCTCATTAACGAATGTTGACAAAGAAGGAGTAAATTCTTTGAAACAGAATCGTGTCTGAACAGGAAAGCTTTCTGTCCCAGCTATCGTCTATGTATGTTTGTTGTGGTTATTCAGTATTGATTATCTGTTTGGACTGTGTGTGGAGTGTGGGAACAATATAGGCCTAATGTAGTTGTTCCATTTTCTTATCACCGTACAATCGTGGGAGTGTGGGAGTTTATTTAGTTACGATGGACGGCAATCAAAACAAAAAGAAACGGTGCGCTATTAGCGTTGAGTGTAAACGTAAAATTATAAAGTGCGTTGAGGACAAACTAACAAGAACAAAAAATTGAGCTGAAAGATGTAGATGAGTGTGTGATTAAGTGGCTAAAGCAGTGCTGAGACAAAAACATTGCAATATGCAGGCCCATTCTTCAAGAAAAAGCCAAACAGTTTGCTTCTGAACTTAGATACGAGGACTTTCGAGCTAGCAATGGATGGTTAGCAAACTTCAAAAAACGACATGAGCTTATTTTTCGAAAAGTGTGCGGTGAAAGTGCAAAAGTTGATGATTATTTTTGGATTGAATGGAAAGAAAAACTTGGGATTTGAACCAGAAAATATCTATAATGCCTAATTAACCTATTAGTGAGGATCATTTTGCTAAATTATGCTATCCTCAAAATATAAATTTTATGTATGTGCACAATACTGTACTACTACACAGTACTGTATGTACAGTAGTACAGTATATGTACATACTGTACATACATATACTGTATAAGATTTCAAAATGTTTAGTGATACAGTATGTACTCCATACACAATACTGAGATATGAACCTCTATATAGCGAATGTCAGTTAACCTACCTCAATATAACAAACCTCTCTGTAACAAAAACTCGATATAACAAATTTTTGGTTTGGTCCCTTGAAATTTGTTATATCGAGGTTTGACTGTATTTGTAACCTTGATAACCACTATAAAAAACAAACTGTAATAGCTTATTATAGACCATTCTTTTTCTAGAGTTTATTGACATGATTTTATATACACACAGATTTCTCATCCAATGCTAAATGTTGTGTCCCTAATTACCAGCTGTTTTGCGGTCCAGTAGTGGAACACATGTAAATGTAATGCAGTTTATTACAGGAGTTGTGGCAGACCTTACTAATAAAATTACTGCACAAATAGTCATATAAGAGATATGGGCGAATATGAGGGGTGAATGAGGTAGATGAACGAGTGTAGTCATTGTTACAAACTAAGTTAGGGCAACTAGGACCTACAGCTTAACATGGAATCCGAACCATGTAGTGTTAGTCTGATTTACAGCTAATTGACAAGCTTGACACTCAGTTCTCTTCCCTACACAACATCCGTACCTTGACTACCATCCAACTTGAGACCCCAGACTTCACAAGTAGTGTCCATGTCGATAGTAACCATTGAGCGGACGCTGTGTCAGTATTAAAGAGGACTGAGCATAGAACATATCACCTACAATCTCCTCTACACTTTGTCCCAAGTAGCTAGTTTACAGCATATAATAGTTCACAAATTTTTTTATTATTAAACTATTATAAAGCTTGGCCTAACTATTCTGCAGCATCTGTTGTAACTTTGTCGATAGTTGGTAAGAATTTAAATTTCACTAACCAATTATTATAAAATTAGGTTTTTTATATGTAACATGGTGTTTATTTGTTTCCATAATATTTTGAAAGAGGTTTCAACTTAGATTTGCAAAAGTCATATATTTTCTTATTTTAATAATATTAAATAAATTTTTACAGATGTTTGGAGTTGCTTCTGCAGAAGTTTCCTGGTCTTTTTTCATTGAGGACGGAGAAGGACCACAAATCATTCAAGCTGGTAAGTTGTGTCATATAAAAAATACCATTTGTCTTTAAAAAAGCTACTGGCGTACATAGACCAAAAAAATGATTTTGTCTAAGTCACTCAAATTCATCAATATTGAATATGGAAATGAATATGGTGTTAGTTACTGATTGGC
This sequence comes from Stictocephala bisonia, assembly GCA_035578905.1. Lineage (NCBI taxonomy): Eukaryota > Metazoa > Arthropoda > Insecta > Hemiptera > Membracidae > Stictocephala > Stictocephala bisonia. The sequence goes on along the minus strand of JAQJVL010000137.1, from coordinate 179,818 downwards.
ATAATAATTTATTTCATATTTTTACTATATATAGTCAAGTGGCTGTGGATGGTAGTATAGTTGGCTAATTGTGTCAAAATGCCATTTATTTTGATATTGACAAGATGCTGAGATATACAGTAGTTGTGTTATTGATTTTATTCCTTGTTACTATTCATATATGAGACATTGACATAGCCTTCTGCATAATTTAAGGCGAATATGAATGATTACATGAATGTTGTAGTTTGGGTGTGGATGACCGACCTTTGTAGCCTTGTTATTAACTAAGGTTGTCTGTTCCTTAGAAAGAGCTATTTATTTTATTTATTTGATTTTCATGGTTTACACAGACTTACATCTATTTACAGCAAACCAGTTCTTCCACGTATCAGTTCTTGTAGTGCTTGGATGTTGAAAGTCCTTTTGCGGTACAAAAATTTAACTATCATAAAAATAAATGAACAACAGTTTTAAATTATTTCAACAATTAGAAAACAAAAAAATTAGTAACATACTATAAACTAACAAATAAAAAACATATAATCACCAATAATAAATATAACAATTCCAACCCGCAACAACAAAACAAATAGATCAACATGGAAATATGAAAATATAATGACATACACATAATTTAAAAGACAAAAAGTACTTTGATACTTTGTATGTATTAATAGCCCAATAGGCAGGGCAACCTATGCTTTACATGGAATCCAAACCGCGTAGTATTAGTCTGATTTTCTGCTAATGACAAGTCTTATTCTTAGTTCTCTTCCCTAAACAACATCTGAACTCTGACTTCCACCCAACACGGATATCCCAGACTTCTCTAGTAGTTTCCACATCGATGGCAACCATTTAGCGGATGCTGTGTCAGAATTAAGAGGACTGATCATAGAACCTTAACATATACACATATTTAGATTTCTCATCCAATGTTAAATGTTGTGTCTTTAATTATCAGTTGTTTTAAACAACAATACAATCTATGTAAATTGAAATATAGTTTAGCCTATATGAATCTGCTCTTCCTCATTTTCAGGCCTAAGCTGTTCGAAATACATAGCATTTTGAAACTGAAACGAGATGAAATAACTCACAGTTTCAAATTACATGTCTATTGCTTAAACTAAAAAACACACTCATTCATTTTTAATATATATCAAATTGAACATTGTATACATTTAATTACAAATTACCGTACATTATCCCATTACGGGGAGGCAGTTACCGTACATGGGCCTAAATTACCGTACGCCCCTAAAATTACCGTACTATTTGTCATCACTGATAACAACTGAAGTCAATATTTATTATTTCTTTGTAATAGACTTGCAATATCTATGGAATATTTCATAAACTACTAGGTTTGTTTATTCTATGAAGAGAATGATTTTCATTTCTTTTTACAGCTGTTGTCTGCTTGTTGTGTTTGTTTGGTAGGGTCATGAAAACAACCTCTGGCAGTAGATTTAGGGCACTTTTTAAGGAACATTTTTGGGTCATGAAATCGTTTTTGGCAAAAACAATGATTTAAGGGATTCATTTTCTGGTAACAGGGAGGAAAATAAACTTGTGTATAATCAGAATGAACAAAGTGATTGTGAAATCACCAGTGAGAGTAATGAACCACAACCTCCTTTGGCCAAACAGAGGTGTAAACAAGCAGAAGGTCGGCCTAGGTTACAAACAAAATAGGTTGATAAGTAATTTATATCTGGACATTTTGATTCAGTTGTTTATAATTTTGACTGATAAAACAGGAGAATACAATTCAGAGAATACAACAAAATCAGCACACAGAGATATAGACATGCACTATTAACCCAGCAGTTGAAATGAAATGAAAAATGGCTTTATTGACAACAAAGTATACAAATGGTGAGGTTAGGACTAGTAAGTCTTCTCTTACACCTAACCAACAATAACAAAAAAATCCTGTCAAAACATAATAAACGAATAAATTAACTTTACTTCGCACATTTACTAGTAAAATTAAATTAATACATTTTTAAATTTATTATTTTTAAAATAACAGAAACCTTTTAATAAGTATATAATAATAAACAAAACTGAAAACTTAGGAAAAATTTGAATTAATAACAGTCCTTCATCAACATTCATACATTGCCATAAACATACTCCCTGGTTCGTGAAACACTCAATCCCGCGAGGCTGCAGCAGGCCCCTAACACACGCCCAGAACCGAGCACGCTCAACGCCTCTGATGTGATCGGGCAGATTATTCAAAAGTCGGCAAGCGGCCACTATGAATGATTTGTTGTATGTAGAAGTTCTATGAATGGGAATTGAACAGTGTTGCTCCACGCCGAGTCTTTCTGAAACTGATCTCAGTGATGAAAGAAAAGCATTCAGACAGATAAGCAGGTGAATCGAGATGTAAAATAGAATGCAGCATAGTGAGTATATAGAGCTGTCAGATTTTGTCCAATTTCATGAAAGAAAGATCGTTAAAAAAGGGATTAACGTGATCTCTATATCTAAGATTGAAAATAAAGCGAATACAATAATTTTGGCCATGCTACAATCTGTCTGCAAGCTCAAATGTCACGTCATTGATAACAACGTCGCAATAGTAAAAGTTGGGAAATATTAGAGTCTTTACAAGCATCACTTTCATGTTCAAGGGTAAATAAACAGCAAATCTCTTAAGAACATGAATGCCAAAAAACACTCTACAAGTTTCATTAGTGTTATCTGACCAGGTTAAGTGCTTTGTCATCGTCAGGCCAAGGTTCTTGACCTGTCACTATATGGACGTTGGTGGTTGCTGAGCGTGTCTAGGGCAGTTCAAAATTAATATTTTTTAGTAATCTAAGAGAACCTATCATAATGGCGTGGGTTTTGTTTTCATTTAGTATCAATCCCTGTTTAGAGGCCCAAGTTTCAATAGCGTCAATATCATCGTTCATGTTAGTAACGGTCATGTTGGACGTTTGATCCTCAGCCTGCTGCCCGGCTGATCTTCTGCCATCTCTACTGTGCTAGCCTGGCCTGGGGACTATGTTCTAGAGCCAATTTGCACCTCCACTACCCTCCCTTCAGCTTATGGGAGCCTTCTGTCCTCAGGTCAGTGCGTTCCATTTTATTCCTGGCGGCTGAGCTGGGAGATGAACATTTTTTGAATGTAGGCCTAGGCCAAGGGAAGAAAAGTGCCAAGCAAGAATGTATATAAACTTTATATTTCACACAGTCATTAAATAGTTTTAAAAAATTCTTTTGCCATATATTTTTCTAAAAAACAAAAAAAGTAATATTTTTTGTGAAAAAATATATTACTTTTAACACTGCTTCTTGTAAAATTAGTTTAGATTTTATGGTGGTTAATGTTTTTAGAGATTTATTTACTTGTTAGAAGTGATTTAAATATAGGGTACGATTTAAGTAGTTATTTTTATGTTTAGGCCTAGTTATTAAGTTTGTTTTTGTATTTATTTTTCGGTGTAGCATTTCTTTTTTAATATTTCATGATAAATCACACTGTGCTATCTTTTATTTTTATTTTCTTAATTTAAACATTTCACTAAAAGGGGATTATTTAATAACGTTTTTACTTTTCTTCAATTCGGAGCTTCCCAGGAATTCCGGCTGACTCCCTGGCCTCGGTGGAATCATGTGATGTGGGCTAAATTGCTGGTTGATTGGTTTTGGTCATAATTTCTAAATTTTCAATGTAAATTCTCTTAAATTTTGTCTTTCTAGTAATTCTGCTGGTAGGAATGTCTGTAATGTCATATATAGTATTTTTTGTTTACCAAATTTGTGTTCGGTATGTTATTTTGTGTATATTTTGCACTTCATTTTTTATTTATGTGTTTCATCTTGTTTATATATTTTTAGTGTAATTTTTTGATATTGTGGCCTTCTGCCAAAAATATTAAATTCTTAGTAATAAATAATTTTTTTTCTCAGCTGCCGAGTTGTGATTTAACCCTCCGACTACCGCCCGTGATCCTTTCATATTGCACGGCTTCCATTTTGGTGAGGGATAGATCTGAAAATCCAGACTGGAAGTTTGATAACAGTCTATTAGACTCAAGAAAATATGATATTTGCTGATGTACTACTCTTTTAAGATATTTAGATAAAGCAGATAAACTACTGATGGGTCTAAAATCAGAAGGACCTTTTGGAGACGACAACTTAGGGAGCGGCCGGACAATTGCAAGCTTCCAGACTGACGGAAATTTGGAGGAAGAAAGTGATTTACTAAAAATTACTGTAATCACAGGAATTACAGCAGGAAGGATGTATTTTAAAATTTTTAAAGGGAATTTGTCAGTTCCAATCGCATTGCTAGATATCCTCATGATCGCAGCCAGCACCTCGGCCTCAGTTACAGGTTTGAAAAAGAATCAACCCAGCGGAGGATCTATCGGGGCAGCATTAATTTGTTGTACAAAGTCATGAGCACCAGAATGATCAATAGGAATATCGACAAAGTAATCATTGATGATGTTCAGATCAATATTGACCGGTCGATCACGGCTACTATTACCAATACAAAACTCTTTAACTCTTGACCATAAAGACTAAGCAGATTGCGGTACTGAGAAATGTCTGTAATAAAAGCGAATTTTGGCATTAGGAAATTCTTGTTTGGTTCTATTTCTCAGTCTTTTTTAATTAGCCCAATCAATAGGAGATTTCAATCAATCAATCAATCAATCAATCAACTTTATTTGTAATTTCGTAGAGAAATACAATGGCGTCAAATGTTTACAAATGTTATAAAGTGTAGATTTGTTTTGTCAGCTGCTATTGAAGAATTCTGCTAGGCTGTAGAAGGGCCGGTCAGTTAGCCATCTTCTTAGTTCCCTCTTTAAATCTTGTCCTCTTTGCCTTCGTAGATAGTCAGGAAGGTGATTATGCAACTTGCAGCCGATGTAGAGTGGTTGTTTTTCAAAAAGAGTGAGCCGGTGTTGAGGTATCACAAAATATGAGGAATGTCTTGTATTGTAGTTATGGATGTTATGATTGCGTAGTGGGTTTTGATTCTCTGCATATAAGATAACATCTTGTATATATAAATTGAATATTGTCATAATCCTCATCTCTTTAAAATAAGTGCGGCAACTTTCCATTGGTTCCAGTTCTGCAAGGATCCTTATGGCTCGTTTTTGCAGAACCAGTATTCGTTGCATGTTGTTTAATGATGTTCCTCCCCAAGCAATCAGGCCGTATCTTATGTGTGACTCACATAGACCAAAATATGCTGATCTGGCAGTACTGATGTCCGCAACTTGCTTTAGCCTCCTTATTGCATATAAGCTAGAGCAAATTGTTTTGCACAAGTTGTCAATGTGCGGTGTCCATGTGAGTTTTGAATCGATAGTGACTCCAAGCAGTTTAACGTTGTCCTCAGGTGCCATATCTTCTACTCCTGTTACGTCATTCCTCTTCCGGAATAAACTCTGCTTTGTTTTTGTTGGATTTGCAACTAGGTCATTTTCTTTGCAATACTGATAGGCCTTATTTAAACTTTGGGAGGATTGTTCTTTTATGCTATCAGCTGTGTCTTCACTGACTACTAGAGTAGTATCGTCTGCATACATTAAACAATTGCATATATCACCAAGGTGTTTTGGCAAATCATTGGTGAATAATATGAAGAGGACCGGGCCTAATACTGAACCCTGTGGCACTCCCCTGGTGACCTCCTTAGGAGCAGATCTCACATACTGTATCAGGTTATTGTATGTACATTTTATTTCAACCACTTGGCTGCGTCCACTCAGGTAGGACTGGAACCATGCTTTTGCAGTTCCATTTATACCCACACTTGTACCCTTTATACACTTTATACCCACACTGCAGTTCCATTTATATTATTTGGTATGTTTAGCTTTACGAAATACAACGTCCCTTTGTTTCTGGAGATTACGGTTGAAATTAGTAATCCAAGGTGCCAGTTGAAAGGTTAAACAAGATAAGAAATGGAAATGTAATGTAGACTTTGAATGTGATCAACAAAAACTCCTTATGTTTATCATTCATTTCCTTTCAATACGAGAAACGAAACCAAGACACAGTAATGACAAAAAACGAAGCAAATTGATGTCATGACATTAATTAATTATTGTATCGAGACACAGTGTGCCTGGTACACGATGATGCAAAATGCATGACTTGTGTGTAGTGCAGGCTGATAGAGTGAATATGAAGGTGCTGAAACGTAAAGTATAATTTTTTATTTACAATTTTTTTTTCATTAAAAATGATCAATTCAAACTATTTGGAGTTCAGACTAGGAAGGTCCAGACTGCTGAGAGTGTACTTTATAAACATTTATTGTCACTTAATTCCTAATTAGATTTAATGTAGATTTAATGTTTTAGGAGAGTTGTTGGAGCCAGATGATGTTTTGACGGACTTGGCATTGAGGAGGCAGCTGATGGACAATAACAAGCTGCCAGAAATGCGAGTGAAAACTCTTCCAGTTAACTCTGACGAAACTGTAAGCTAGTGTTCAAAATAAGAAGTTAATTTCATATAGTTTTTTTAAAATTAGATTTTAAAGAAAAATTGACAAATGCAATCATTATAATGGTTTAACTTTAGGAAAATGAGTTTGTATTTGCTTTTCAATGTTCTCTAGATTCAAAAACATGTTCAGCTTTATAGATGTAAACTTATATACATATAATATATACGTTTACTTATATATTATATGTATATACATTTTTAAAATAGAATAATTATTGTGTTTTGTACATTGTCACTTGATTTCTCATGGTTCATAGTACATAAATAATCGTTTTGTATGTGTATTTGTTATACAAGGCGTGTTTTTAAAGTAATTACCTTTTTTAAATTACGCCGCCGCAGCACTGCGGTCGCCGTTTAGCACTTGCGCGCCATGTAGCCACATCTGTTGGGAAGCCACAGACGCCATTACGGAACCATCCAATCGAGTCTACATCTGTTTGTGTGATTTTAAAATTACTCCACCTATTGAGAATCCCGCCGACTGCGAAGTGCGTGCTGTAATACGGTTTCTCTGTGCTCAAGGCTTCAAAGCAGTTGACATTCATCGCCAAATCAGTGAAGTGTATGGTGAAAACATTATGAGTGATGGAATGGTTCGGAAATGGGTTAGGGCCTTTAAAGATGGCTGGACAAACATTCATGATGAGGAACGAAGTGGGCGACCTTCAGTCATTACCGATGATCTGATTCAAAAAGGACTGTAAAGTGAAAGAGAACAGACGATTAACGATTTCGTCCTTAGCTGAAACGTTTCCTGCTGTCTCAAGAAGTGTTCTTTACTAAATTGTGTCCGAACGTTTAACTTATCGGAAACTGTGTTCACGCTGGGTGCCAAAAATGTTGACTGATGAGCACAAAACCAAAAGATTGGGCAGTGCATTGAGTTATCTCGAGCGATACAGTAACGAGGGGGATGTTTTTTTAAGCCATATTGTCACAGGTGATGAAACGTGGGTAGCCTACGTTACACCGGAATCAAAGCAGCAATCAATGGAATGGCGGCATTCATCATCTCCTAGAAAAGTGAAATTCAAACAAACAATTTCTGCTCAGAAAATCATGTGCACTGTGTTTTGGGGCAGAAAGGGTGTGTTTCTGGTCGATTTTTTGCCTCGCGGTGAAACGATCAATGCAGCTGCGTACTGTGAGACTTTACAAAAACTGCGCCGTGCAATTCACAACAAAAGTCGTGGCATGCTGAGTGCAGGTGTGGTTTTGCTCCACGATAATGCCCGTCCACACACAGCAAATCGAACACAATACCTTATCACTTCTTTTGGCTGGGAACAATTGGACCACCCTCCATACAGTCCCGATCTAGCGCGAGCGACTACCATTTGTTTTTGCACTTGAAGACGCATCTGGCGGAGCAGCGCCATTCCGATGTTGAAGTAAAAACGACTGTGAAGCAGTGGTTGTCTAATCAGGTGGCAACCTTCTTGATGATGGCATACAAAAGCTGGTCTCAAGATACGATAAGTGCCTTAATATTAATGGGAATTATGTAGAGAAGTAGAGTAAAGTATGGCTTTTTAAGTGAATAAATTATTTTTGGAAAAGATTTACTTTTAGTTTTTTTATATCAAAACAGTACTTACTTTAAAAACACGCCTCGTATATATAATTGTTTTTACAAATTAAAAAGATTTTTGTTAACTTTGAATAACTTTAAATTTGAGATCAAATGATGCTTATTACCACTGTAGTAATGTCTAATAATGAAGAATATGTATGTTTTACTAATTTGTACACTATATCACAGTTAAATAGTACCAAAACTTAGAATTTTTTTTATCAGAGCCTGGGTTCAACAGTACTTAGTAATGCAAGCTTTTGAACAAAATAAAATATGATTACATGCATAATATTATGTTCATAATGTATTAATATCTTACAATGCGATACATTTCTGCTAAATGTATTCTTTTTTTACAATGCGATACATTTCTGCTAAATGTTTTCTTTTTTTACAATTGCTTATACTCAAGCCAGTATTACAACAACATACTGATACCAGTTGGAAAACTAACGTTTATCCTAGACATGTAGAGTTATTTGTAGAAAGGAGTTATAAGTAGAAAGGATCAAATAAATATTTTGCTTTGTTGTAAATCATGAAATAAGCAAATGTGTCTATATTAAGGTTTAGTGTACTTGGTAGCTTTAGAGCTGTTCCGTTAATTGTTTTTGAAATAAAATATTTCATAAAATAAGTCTGTAAAGAAAGGTGCAATGAGCATATTGTAACCCATTTGGAGAGATGTTGTCACAGCAATGTAGCGTAGGAAAGTAATACAGCAATAATTTGGGAACTAGGGAGCCTTTTACAGGTCAAAAATAGGCTTATGGGGTGGATAATAACCACCCCATAATAAAAGAAAAAGAACGTGTATGGGTGGGTGCATGAGTGGGTCATCACCATCATACATGTATGGGTGGGTGGTAGGTCATCATCTCAGTATATATTTCATCACCACCTTACATGAATGGGTGGGTAATGCCCATACAGAGTAAATGGGGAAAAATGTAACTAGTGTGGAAAGAAGGAGGTGGAGATTTAAAATTATGATAGAGAAGGGCTTTCATCAAAAACAAAAACATAGGAATGAAGTGCTAGTATATTTCCTATCATGAAAGATATGGATTGTTTTTCTTTTCCAATCAAGTTATTGTGCTAAAATAGTATCATGATCATTAATATATATGGTTTACAGATTCCAGGCCGCAGTGAGTGGTGGTCTGACTGCTCAGTGAGACAAGAAGGCATACCACGTTGTCTTGCTGCCAGTCTTATTATGCTGCTAATCGTGCTTGCTCTGTGGTTTTTAATCAACTGTGATGAGAAGTCTATGCAGCCATCTCCACCCGTTGTCTTCGATCCTGAACAGGCCCCTCCTCTCCCACCAAAATACTCTCTTCTAGAAGATATTAAAGTGTGATCAACTTATTTATGAATGTTAAATATTTAGTGGTTTACTATCTAATTCTAGTCATTGTAAATTTTAAGGATTTAAGGACTTTGAAATGTTTACTGTCTGTGAATGTTTGTTATTTGTTTATATTAGTCTGTCTGATAATTTATTGTTTTGTAGTTGACAATACATGTTGTAATGTTCCTAGAAAATAACAATTCCATGGCAAATAAAAAACTGTTATTTGATTGAACTGTTAAGAGTCTATATGGGGTACCTCCAGGAAGTGTGTTCCTTGCCAAGTTGATGCCATGGGAATGCTAGTGTCACAATTCATCGTAAGCATTCCAGATACATAGTTATTGATACCATATCATGTCTGCTGAGTATTGTGTTCAACTAGTTTTCAAAGTCAATAGTCAAAAGAAAGAAAATTGCATTTTGAGGATAAGTTTGTTGTTCATGTGTTTAAAGAAAAGAAAAAAAACCTAATGAAGTTTACCATTATATGTGAGCTTTATAGATAAAGAGATGTGATTGCTTCATCAATGGAAAGATCTGAAAATGAGTTTGGTAACAAACAGAGGGCAACTATATGAAGGAGAAAGCCCATACCCTCTGCTCTGATCAGGACCACCACTCATCTCGGCACCTCCTGGCACCATCCCCATTGTTTTGCACTGCTTTAAATGAAACATTATCCACACTGAATTCTCTTGTTTGGCTCGGCTTATCTTCAGTGTGTTTGGTAATCTATTGATGATCATCTTACTTTAAAGTTAAATGAGTTGTTTATTAGGATGACCACTTCTTATAATCTTCTGTAATTGTCAGGAATCTTGGTAATCTAGTCAAAATTTAACTTGAGACTTTCAAAAATTCAAAATGTCAACAATTTAGTAGATTTTGGAATTATTGATAGGATTTCTCTTCATGAAATGCTATGACTTCTACTATTATATCCTACTAGTTTATGATTTACAATATTTATACCCTAGAAAATGGGGTTTTTAAAAAATAAATGCTAATGTATAAATGAATATTATTTCTTCTCTTACAAAATAATATAGTTGAATCATTATCTTAGGCTTAAGTGACCATAGTCATATTTGGAATATATATTTTCTGGCGACAACTGTGTCGAGATGCTATCTACACTATTTACAAGATAACCAAACCAGAAGTTTTGCCCATGATGTGATGCCACGTCATAGCATGGGCAAAACGTCTGTTATCTTATAAATAGTGTAGATAGTACCTTGACGAGGTTGTCAATGGAAAATGTAGATTCTAGTTGAGTCATTGCTTTTAGATAGTGGTTTAAAATAAAAAAACTTAACACTTTTAGGACTCAACCCATCTTTGCCTGCACATAAGTTGCGAAAATGACGATGCGAGCGATATGCCATTCGTACTTGGCCATACGATATTGGCGGAGCGGGTGATTGTGTTGAGAATATTTGATAAAATAAAATTTATTCATCAGCTGTTTTCAAGTCAGCTGTTCCCCTACCGATCTCAGTTCAGGCGTCAGTCTAGTGAAGGAGTTGTTTGTGTATATATTATGTTTTTTTTGGTTATTGTGCTTATGTTATTAGTTGAACAGTTTGTTGTTTGTAAATATTTCTATTCTTTTATACCTTATTTTGTATAGTATATTAATTTAACTATTTTCATTATGTGAGAGCAAGTATGGATTGAAATAGAATACACCACTGAAACGCCACTAAAAATTTTAAATAGTTTAAATAATTTACTGACATATATTCAAGATGTAAAATACAAAATTTCACCTTTTGGAGGAATTTAGTAGGGCTAATAATTTTACGCATGTTAGATTTATTTTTTATTTATAATAAAAGTAATAGTACATATATCAAGCATTACTATAAAGCGAAAATTTACATTTTTACAATTTTTTTCTTTATTTCTCAGCTAAATGTGGTGAAATTTGGTACTAAGCTAAAGGACTGCATTTGAAACAGAAATAAGAGGTTTACCACTTTTAAAATATTTTTAGTTATTTTGCTTAGTTATGTGTCAACAATAAAAATGTTGCTGGTTAATTTTTTATTTATCTCAAAAGTAATTTTATGTATTAAAAAAGGATAATGTTTCATTATTTTCTGATTGTCTATTTATAAACCTCAACAACAATACTAAAAACTTAGTAATATTCCTATTTTTAGTAATAATATAATATTTTGTTGTAAATGATTACAAAATCCCCCAATTTGCTGCAGTTTTTTTCAGTAGGCTAGGGTCTCACATCACATATCTAAAAAAAAATAGTCACCCTAAAAAATCAATTATTTTGTCCAGTCCTAAAAGGGTTAATATAACTGAACAGTAAAGCTAAACAACGTCAAAGTTACAAAAACATTAATAATTAACTAAGATGTATCAAGAATGTACAAACGATCTATTGTACTATTCTTTTAAAATATTGTATTTCCGAAACCAAATGCTGGAAAGGCTTTGTTGTATTTTCCATGAATTCACCCAGGGAGTCATCTCTTTACGGTGGATGGGTAAGTACATGTGTGAATGGTAGCCAAACTTATTTGTGAATTTAGTAATTAAAAATTGGCATCTTTTCATTATTCACTGTGCAAATTTTTACTCAATCCTGCATATCAAACTGCCTTGGTGACTTGTTTTTAATTTAATATGATATACTTGAGGAATTGGCTGTTTTTTTGTATGCAAATCGTAGGCATTGAAGAGACAAACAGAATGTTGAGAAGAATGATATGACATTACTTACTATTCAATCACCATAAATAACTATAGCATGCTTTTGTAGATTGCAATGATAGCAGATAAGAGCATACTTTCTGAACGTACCCCATAAATTCAAATTAATTATTTTAGTTTCTTCGTTGCTATGTTATATTTAATTTTACTGCTATTTATTTTAACTGTATATTACATATGTGTTATATTTACTTTTATGTCAGTCAGTTATGTTTAAAAATAAAATCAGTATTAATAGATTATTTCTAAGCAAATAGTATTAGAGCACATAAAACATGTATACAATGATATGCTGAACTGGAATGGCAATTGTATGGGTGTAAGTACAAAATGATATAATGTAACAAGACTTGCTTGACTGAGGCAATAGATTAACAACAAAGTTAGATTTAAATACACAGTATTATTTAAAAAAAAACAATTATTTCCTAAAATTAGATTAACCCCTTCCCGGGCATTTGAGGAAATAATCTGCCAAGATTATTATGCTCTGGAGGCGGAATGACTAGATTATCCGCATACTGTTTTTAATGGTCCGGGCGAATGACAGGCCTGTCCACCAATACCTCTCGCGTCATCGCCTGACGCTGACTGACGCGAGTGAAGTTGTTTACTTGTTTGGCTTATCTCTTCCATTCCTTCTCCCCACTGTAATATTCTCCATGCCCTGACTCCATCCCCCACTCTCATTCCTGCTTGCTGCCACGCTTCCTGCCTTTGTCATCATTCAAGCGGTTTTCCATTGTCTGGTGCATCTCCTAATGAAAGATGGATGCACGTGATAATCCTGACTTTTCATGTAATGGAATAGCTAAATACGTCTTTTTCAGATACAAATAATGTAGCAATAACAACTTTAGTTAGCAAAATTATGTATATAAGATGTTCACTTTCATGAACCGCCAGGATGTTTGAAGTAATTATCCGCCAACAATATTTTCTTAAATACAATACTGAAAAGAAATTATTAGAATATAAACTATATCGTTTTAAGGTTATTAGATGGGTTTCCAAAAAATTAGAATGAAAAATTAAAAAAAATATTTTAACCCCAACCATTTTTTAAATCCGCCCAGACTGTAAACTGGGTCTCAGCCCGGGAAGGGTTAACATATTTTTCCGATTGCACTGTTTTTAGAGAGTGAGGAAATTAAAAATTACTGTCTAGTATAACATACTAACACTCTCAAATTAATCAATCAATATTGTTTAGTTAATAATATTTTAGAAACAACATCTGGTGGCTTTGGCCGTAGACTGGCAAAGTATTTGTACCGTTCCAAGACTTTAGTTTGCCAATAATCCAACAATAAGCATTTCACTCACTGAATACTACAGATCCCATAAATCAGTAAACTGGTTAACCCTTTGCACTCGAAAGGCCACTTGCAGTGGCTAGTTCCCAGTCCTAGACAATTCGTATTAGTTGCCGTTCAAACTGTCCTCCCATGTCGCACAGCCACCATCTTACGCTATACATCAGTCATGTCATCTGCCAGTTGTTACTGGGTCGGAATTGTTTTGTTGGCACTGCTGATATGGCAAAATGGACATTTAAAACCCCATGTAATTTACATAACTTTGTTTTAATGATAACTTTAAAACTATGTTGAACCACAATAACAGTTTAAGAGAAATGAAATAATATTTGTTAGTTTGTTTCGAGTAAGTCTCGGATATTATCTAATCATAAGTCATAATTTCCCTCCATATTCAATCATTACTAAAATGCTAATGTAACTTGAACTAAAACACTAATATATAAATAATAATAAATTCTGAACAATGTTTGGCTATTTTATTACTTTGACGACTGATCACTTAGCAACACAAACACTAAGTAGCGGCTTACGAGCATTGAGGCAGAGAGGTTAGCATTATGGAACATAACAGCTGGCTAAAATAGTGGGAAACTGACAGACGCTTAGTTTCATTTTCTCAACAGGTTACACCACCTTACAGAAAAATAATATTGAAAAAAATATACTAAACGCAGAACTTAATCGTGGCTGTGCGAGTGTTCGCTGATTTTCACGCTGGCCAGTCACAGTGACCTTGCGATCTGGGAGGACATTTACAACAAAAATTACAAGCCGTCAAAGAAATGACTGTGGCCACTCACAGTGGTCTTACGAACACAGAGGACATTTCTTAAAGAGCCCTCTCAAGTGCAAAGAGTTAATAAATTAAAAAAAAAACACAATAAAAGCAATATTTGAATTTATATGTAAAGTTTGCAATTTTAGAAATTGTTTTATTGTAGTGTTCATCTGTCTGAAACCAAACAGAGCTTTTCAATACATAAATATACTAATAACATCAAGCAAATGAAGCAATAATTGTACTCTTAAGTCACTAGTTGTTCACTGCATCAGACAGATTCAATAGTGTTCATAATGAGGGTTCTTCCCTCAACTACAGTACTCAAGATGGAGGGTTTTTGATTTGTTGTAGTATTTATCCCTTTTTACCCTTTTGTAGCCATTGTTTTATATAATATCTGAAGTTAATCTATTTAAGATCCTTAAGTTATTTTTAAATAAATCCTAATATCTGGGTATACAACTTGTTAAAATAGCATTTTATTGAACCATCCTCTAAATTCTTACCATTAAAAAATTCACACTGTAAAAGCAGCACATAAACCTTTTTAAAATAATGAAAAGAATATGTTTATTACAGCACAAAAAATATTTTACAAACACATGTATTTCATTTTAGATAAACTAAGAAAATGTTTATTAATAAAACAACAGTTATCATATTACAGTACAATACAGTGTAAAAGTACTGTAATACAGTATTGTACGACGAATGAAGAAACATAACTTAAACTACTTTAATGTACTGTAGTCACAAAGAACAACTTTTTTAAACCTAACTCAGCAAATACAGTATGATAAATAAGCCTTGCGCAGTAAAGTAACATATAAAGAACTTTAATACAACAAACTAATAATAGGAAACTACTTATTAAGAGTGCATAAAATACATGATCACTATTCTCCGTTCATACAAGTTATGTCTGTCCTAAAATACCATACACTACATTGACAAAAGTTATGTAGCCTGTACACGTCAATATAACGTCAAGTAGAGAAAGAAACAAAACAGTACTCTGGTTAGGAAAAAACCTCACCAGGACTGAACATTTTCGTCATTACGGAACAATAAAACATTACAGTAGATTATTTTCAGACAGTTTTGATAACATTGTTTTTGGGACGAGTACATCGGTTAAAACGTAATGTCTCATAACAAGGCTTTACTGTTTATTTTAAACTCACATTGCATCTTATGACCGAGCAATGGTTCTAGGCATGTAGGAAAAGTAGTGCAACGAGATAGTGAATATCCTCCACCAAACTTCTTCGTCTATTGTGTACAATCTGTTCAAAATCTTATTTAGGTTGGCTGCTATATGCATATAGTTTGCTCGATGGTGCTTGTGTTATTGAAATTAAAGATAAAAAACTGGAATAAAGATTGAGATAGTAATAACAATAATAATTAAAATAATAGTGCTTCTATAATATTGTGATTTTACAATAACTTATTTAGTAGTTACATGTCACGAGAAAAATGTAAACACTCATTAAATAATGAAAACAAAAAACAGCTGATTTTGTTATATCTGAGAATACGGTAATAAGAAAATACAGGAGGTATCACGATGAGGTTGTGCAGTAATCTGTGACGTCACATGGGCAAAATTAGCTGGATTGATTATTTTATTAAATACTGGTAACTAAATCAACCATTCACGTGGAAGTATTTTCTAGGTATTTGTAACATACCTTGTAAGTCCAAGATGTTTATTTGTAACATGAATTTACAACTATTGTTAGAGAGGGAAATCCGTCAATGGGCATGCTCGAACCTCACGCCCAGAAATATGGACTGGTCAATACAATATTAAGCACATTAAATATATTAGCAGGGCACCCTATATCTCCTACTATACCAACATGTAATAAAAGAATCCATTGAATCATTAAAATTAATATATATTTAAATTTGTTCATTAATCTCCAACAAGTCAGTGGTCTCAATGTGATCAAATTACATTTTTATATAGCATACAATATACTTTATGGGATGGATGTCAAATTCGTTTTAAGTGAAAACAAATTCACCTATAATTTTAAAACTCTTGTTTTGAAATTACATTTTTATTATAAAAATCATTCACAATGATCTATATTTTTTTCTTTATCAACAAACTGTTATCCTCTGCATTTAACCTTCAACTAGTGACTGCTATTAGAGTTTCTTTCCTAAAATCTCTTTACATTCTTGTTCATATAAATGGATACTCGATAAAAACAACTATTAATTGATATATATAGTCAGGAAATTGAAGAGATAAATGAAAATTTAACTCACCTTTAGTTTAAGGTTATTTCTGTATTTCTTAACTAATGTTGTTGTGGTTACACTAACTGTAATCTGCTTTTTTTTGTTTTTGAGTATTTGATGTTTTTTGTTTATTAAAACTAAAACGTTTGCCAGAATGAGGTTTGATGTCATTTTAGTCACCTTATGCGACCTAATATTACCCCTCCTGGTTCTGCCTGATCAGTGTATGGCACCTGGTCACTCAAGCGGAAAGGCACTTTGCTCATAGTTATTGTAATAGAATTAAAGTTTAAACTAGACATAATACATAAATAGATGTATAATATATATAAAATATTTATGATCCCACCTGCCTCTGTAAGTTTATTATTTAGTATTGTTGGTGATGTTGATGAAAACATTACACTAGGCAAAGGCCAGGTTTGTCAGAGCACCCTGAACACACAGATATATTTATTTATGCCTGCCTTAATACACTACGTTTTCTCTTTCTATTCACCTTTCTTGATTGATCCTCGAAATTCTTCACCAAATTGTGTTCAGCTGGTAACAAGGTGATGCATTTTCAGTTTGGAAAGGTAGAAGAAGAGATTCCAGATTATGTAAGAGTTGAATATTGAACTTTTGATAATGCTCATTAATACATTGTTCTTTGATGTCACAGAGTTTTGTAAGAAAAAAATATATTTATCTGCACATTACATATTTTTAACTAGTAATCTAATTTTTAAGATTAGTATTTCACAATAGGGAAAATGGCAGAACATTTACGTTTTGTTTCGGACAGGAAAGCACGCTTACCTTAAAAAAAAAAATCCTTTGTTAAGTCCTTTGAAAGTTGATATACAAAACAGGTTAAACAATTGTGAAGATATTTCAAGGCCACTGGCCTTATCTTCAGTCCATCACAGTAGAGGAAGAGATGTGCTCCTCTGTGACAGACTGAAGATAAGGCCTTGAAATATCTTCACGATTGATGTACTTTTTTTGTGTGTGTAAACTTTTGAAGTACTTAACAAAGGAAATTTTTTTAAAAGTTAAGTTTCTTTTAAAATATGCTTTTTGATTGTTGTAACGCATTAAGGGGAAGTTAATTAAATTAAATATTTTCATTGCTATATAAAAAGGGAGTTTCAAAAAGTTGTTACCTATTTGTAATAAAAATTATTAAATATTTTATTTAAATATGTGAATTTAAAACAAATTTTTTATACAAAAAAGAGATGGCTTATTGGTGTAAAAGCCTGGAAAAGAAATCAATTTCCTAAAAAAAGCTTACAACTTAATCAGATTTTCAGCCTTGAACACATCCATGTTTTTTAGTACACAAACACTGACTTTGGGGTGATGGACACATGTCTTGCTACAAATTTGATTTGTTTCCTATAAATCCTTATAATATAAATTTTTAAAATGGTCAACATTTCCAGAAATTATAACACATTTTTAAAATAAATTACTGAATTTGTATGGTTCAATCTTGACTTCAACATTCCAGTTATATGCCTCAGAATTATTTATGTTATTTTCTTGCTATGATGTTTGCAATAATTCAGGTAGCAAAAAGTTTGTTAACATGTTACTCACATTTATAGTTAGCTACCCTATCTTATAAAATGTATTAATGTCATTTGTATTTCGTATTATAAGCAATATTGTTTGCTTGTAATTTAAGAATTGTAATAAATAAGTATATTAATAAAAATGTACAATATAATGTATTATTTTTATGCTCATGCTTTTTACTAAGCTTTCTTGATGTTTGAAATACACGTTTCAAAATGCATTTTGATTTTATTTTTACCTCTGGAAACATAATTAATCAGACTTATATTCTTTGGAACTTTATAGCTGTGAGGTTTATTATAAACATTTTGATAACCAAAAGTAAAAATGTTATACATTTAAGATGAGATCAAAACTAGGACCATTAATACCAATATTGCTTAAAACAAGAATTTATAATATCTCGTAGTTAGTATCTCCTTAAATATATAAAGTGATTTTTTTTATGCAAGTTTTTTAGCTTCAGGTGGTGTAGGGACAAGGGGCTCTCTGTTAATCCTAACAAGACAGAACTTGTACTTTTCACTAGGAAGAAGAGGCTGGGTGGCCTATACATGCCCACTATGGGAAATATGATGCTAAGAGCTACAGGGTCGGTTAAGTATCTAGGGGTTATCCTGGATGCTAAACTGAACTGGCTCAAGCACCTTCAGGAGAAAGCCAGGAAGTTCAGAATGGCTTTTTGGGCTTGTGGGAGGGCCGTTGGGACAACGTGGGACCTTAAACCAAAGATGGTTTACTGGCTATACACGAGTGTACTTCGGCCCTCCTTATGTTATGCGGCAGTTGTCGGGTGGCCGGCCAGGGCACAGAACAGTGCAAGGCTAACATTAAACAGATGTCAGAGAATGGCGTGCCTGGGAATTACAGGCACAATCAGAACAACCCTATTGGCGGCGATGGAGGTCCTCACTGGGCTCTGCCCAATGGACCTGTTTGTAAAAGCTCCATGGGGAAATATTATCTAGGGACATTGGTCTGGACCAGTTGCTTTCGATGGGAACAGATTCAATGATACCTAGATACAGAATTGACAGGTGGGGCAGGGCCTTCCTTCCAAGTAGAGATAAGTGGATAGGGAGTACCGAGCCTGCACAAGTCAAAGGAAGCGTCTGGTATACGGACGGCTCACTTACAGAAAAAGGTGCGGGTACTGGGGTGGCGGAAGGGGGCACGGAAAGTTCTGTCTGTACCTCTGGGGGCCCATGCTACCGTCTTCCAGGCGGTGGTGATGGCTATCATGACAGCCACACAAGAAGAAATGCGTCTAGGTGGCTTCGGAGAAGTAGTTTCCATCTGCTCGGACAGCCAGGCAGCGATAAAGGCGATCATGGCACCACGTACCAGCTCCAAGTTGGTATGGGAGTGCCAGGGGATCCTGGAGACTCTTTGCCAGCGTAAACAGGTGAGACTAATATGGGTCCCTGGGCATGCTGGTATTGATGGAAATGAGAGAGCCGATGCACTGGCTAGGAGAGGGGCAAAGTGCCCTCTGCTGGGGCCCGAGCCGGCACTTGTATTCCTTTTCAAAAGGTAAAAAGAAGAATTGACAGGTGGATATCCGAGGAACACGATGGCAGATGGGGGACCGAGTCCGGGCTCAAGCAGTCTCGTGCACTTATCCAAGGACCGGGTCACAGGAACAGCAGAGATCTGCTGAGCTGTAACCGGGCCAAGGTGAGGGCGGTTACGGGAATGCTGACCGGACATAATCTTCTTCACAGACATATGAAGATAATGGGCCTAACAGAGGATTCCACATGTAGGCTCTGTGAGGAGGATGAGGAGAGCTCCATACACATCTTTTGTTATTGTGGAGCTCCCTCATCTCTTTGTCATAGGACTCTGGGTGCCGCTTTTCTGAAACCAGAGGACATTAGAAGGGCTACACTCGGGGAGATCATGTCCTTCATAAGGGGGACTGGTCTCTTGTGACACTGTCGTCAGGCTTGGGGCGCAAAGGGCCATGGAGTCTAGGCGTGGTGGGCTTGGTGACAGGACCACAACCCGGTGTATCTAATCTAATCTAGCTTCATTAATGTAAAAATTAGAAGCTAGAAAAACATACCACTGCAAGATGCACTTCAGTGCTATCAAAGTTATTTAACAAACTTTTTCAAATATTTTGTCACCCATACTTTATTGGTTCTAACACTACAATCCACTCTCAGTGAGGAACCACAAATATCTTTGGTCTATTGGTTTACTATACACAGTCTAGCCGGGACGATGTCTCAAGATTCAACACAGCTGACACTGACCTTTGTGCTGGTCGCTTGTGTTGTGCTGTTACAAGGATGTTGCCACTGCAATACTGTTATTACATAAAATGTAATACTGTTAGAAGTAAAAACGAACATCTGAGCAAAAACAAGCAAGGAACAAGAGCAGCAAGGAAATTAATGTGTTATATTATGCCTCCTCTAAAAAAATTATAAGAAAACTACCCAGGCAATTGTGTTAGAATATTGAGGAATTTTATATTTCCTTAAATAAGCTATGTATTGATTGACAAAATATAAATATGAGAATAGCAAATACAGTAACTCTGAAGAAAGCCTTGCTTTAAAGCAACTTAGTAGTTTTTTGCCATTGGTAGAAGTTTTGAGTATTTCAAATTCTCCACTGAGAATAAAGCTTTGGGGAAAATCAGAGGTGCCCACCCCCCTTTGATGAATGACTCAACCCCTCCCCCCATCTAATGATTACCTGGGGTGGGGCTAATTAATGGAGCTCCTTGGAAGGTCAGTGCCTATGTTGTGTATAGTTTTGTTTTCATCGTACAGTAACATTGCCAAATTGTTGGATATTTGAATAAATTAATTGTTCTGATTATCTATAATATAGATTGCAGATTTGCATAGTGTTACCTTATGATGCAATTTGGATTTAATGTAAGCATAAGTTTTTAAAATATACTTATAAAACCATCCCCTTGGTCACAAAATTTAAACTTTTTCTCCCCCCCCAAAAAATGCTGATACGCAAACTGCGTCATAACCCCTCCCTTGTGGGCACCCTTGGGAAATATAATTCTACAGACTTGTCGATTAATTTATAAATTCCAAGAATCCATGATGTTTATTTCTATCATAAATTATTCTTAAAATGTTGATAACAGTCAGGAATCACTGAAATAAAATAATAGCAGAACAAACGGTGTTAAATATTTATTTACATTATTAGAACAATTTATACAGATCGTAAAAATATAATATATAAATGATGTAAATAATATTTATATAATACTTGAGAATAATGATCTTATAAACAGAATTGAACAAACATCACGTTATTATATACAGTCCTTAATTGGACCCAGTACACAGAGCTGGTTTCAATTAAACTGCAGGCATTTTGTCGACTTTTGATTAGAACAGAGTTGATTTTAATTTCATCTTAGGTGAATTTTTCCATCAATCGCTTAGTTGGTCTAAACTAAAAAATACTTTGCAATTACTACAGCTTCAATAGATTTGCAATGAAATTGGTAACCCACAGATATGTAATTAGTATTGTATCACCTTAAAACTGTTTTTAAAGTTAACATTAAAGAAATTTTGTTCATTTAGAAAACAAAAATAGTACACAAGTAAACGTCACACAACACAAATTTATTACAATATAAGCACAAAATGCACAAATATATTACATTACAAGTACTTAAAATGGAAAGATCTGGAATTAAATCTTAACAAAGGAGGTACTATATTAGGTAGCATTGAAAAACAATTGCAGAATGAAATCACTACCTGGAAACAGATCTTACACAGACTCCTTCACGTAACTTTATTTTTAAGTGAGCGAGATCTCTCTTTTAGAGGGGAAACTCAAAAGGTGGGTCATGCAAACAACGGCAATTTTTTGGGTGTGCTAGAACTTTTAGGTCATTATGACCCTATTTTAGCGAAGCATCTAGATCAGGTTAAGCAATCTCAAGAATTGAATAAGAGAATGCGAGTGCATTATTTGTCTTGGAGAACTCAAAACGAATTCATAGCAAGTTGTGCTGATTATGTAAGGAAAGTTATTGTGGGCGAACTCAAGCGATCTAAATACTATTCTATTATGGTTGACGCTACACCAGACTCAAGTCATGTAGAACAGACCTCTTATGTATTTAGATATATTATTTTCAAAGAAGACGTAAAAGAATATGATATCCATGAAAGATTTTTGGAGTTTTCCGACTGCAATGAAAAAACTGGAGAAGACATCGCAAATCTAATCAAAGAAGTTCTTAAAAAATATGACATATCCTTAGATGACTGTAGAGGACAAGGATTCGATAATGGCAGTAATATGAGTGGCAAGTATAAGGGTGTTCAGGCTGATATTTTAAAATTAAACTCCCTGGCTGTGTACTCACCCTGTGGATGCCACAGTTTGAACTTATGTGGAGTATGCGCTGCTGAGAGTTGTACTGAAGCACAGACTTTCTTTGGTATTGTTCAGAATCTGTACAATTTATTTAGTTGCAGCCCGAAAAGATGGGAGCTTCTGAAAGAGATAGTAGGATCTTCACTGCACTCATTGTCTGATACGAGGTGGAGTGCTAGAGTAGAATGTGTGAAACCAATAGCGGCACACATAGGCAAAATCATTGAGGCAGTTTCATCATTGTTGAATCTTAACGTAACTGTTGAAACCAGAGCCACAATCAATGGGGTTTTAGAATATCTTAACACCTTCAAGTGCATCCTCATGGCGTCAATTTGGGTGAAAGTGTTGATACCCATCAATTACAGAAGTCAACTACTTCAAACTATGGACGCTACTTTGGATGTTGATAGTAGTAATATAGAGAGCCTAATTGATGATTTAAGTGCCTTAAGAAATAACTGGGACAAGATATTGTCTGAATGCAAACATGTTGCAAATACTTATGGTATCGAACCGGAACTCCCCACTTCCCGTGCAAGAAAGAGGAAGACTTTTCACGATGAAACAGCTACAGAAGATGTAATGTTGATTTTATCCCCAGAAGAACGCTTCAAAACAGAAGTTTTTTACACAATAATTGATGTTTTGGTGGCCAACCTGAAAACGAGGTTCACAGTACTGAGAGAAATCGAAATGAAATTTTCATTTTTATGGAAGTATAATGAAATGGACGAGAAGACGATCACAGAAAGTTGTGTAAGATTCGCTGACGAGTATAATTCAGATGTAAGCAGGGATCTAGTTGATGAAATGATTTACTTGAAAACTGTTAGTAAATCAAACATCTCAGATACTTCGCTGAAACCAGCAAAACTTTTGAACAAGCTCGTGTCCCTTAATGTGACGAATCTTTTCCCCAATGTGTGCATTGCTCTTCGCATATTCTGTTGCCTACCAGTATCCGTTGCTCAGGCCGAGAGATCATTTAGTGTTTTGAGCCGAATTAAAAATTGTTTAAGATCTACTATGGGTCAACAACGATTATCTGATTTGGGACTGTTAAGCTTAGAGTCAAAACTTGCAAAAACTCTTGATTTCGACCACGCAAAATCCAAAACTTTGCGGATATGAAAGCAAGAAAAGTTATGTTGTAACTAACAGTTCTATTGTAAATAATTAAAAGCTAAGTTTAATTATTAAAACTGTTTTAATGTTCTTCCTTCCTGTGTCAATAACATGAGTGTTCACTATTGCACATCCCAGTTTATGAGTTATCAAAATGAACAAATACCATGGTGATCGATTTCGGTGAACCACGCTCACCTTCCTCAGACCAGAGGGATTCACAAAAGAATGTATTGTAATAAATTTGTGTTGTGTGACGTTTACTTGTACTGTATATGTACCAACACGTATTATGCTAATTAAAAAACTAAAATAAAAATATAAATGTGTTTATATCATACTTGGGATTAACAATTAAAAATAATTAACAATTAAATTTAATTGTTACTTTTCCTATTAACTTTATAACTTATTCGTTAGTTTTGGTAATGTTTAACTTTTAACTTTAACTAGTTGAACATTTGGCTAACGGTTAAAGTAACTCAGTTAGTTTTTCAAATGTGATAAAAGGTGCCTTTTGGTCTGTGGAATGTGGACTGGGGAGAAAGTATCTAAAACTCAGGTCATAGACCGATTGTTTTCCTCATCTCCGAATTGTCACCGGCAAGCAAAGTCACTGTTTTGAAGATGCACCCCCTCCCCTTTAGTCACATTTTACTGCCGTATAAATTAAAAAGGCGGATCAAACAGGTATACCATTGTTGTGGAATTGACCTGTCCTTGTGGTGATTATTTCACTGATTCGTGTATGTTTAAGGATAAAGTTGAAATAGTCATTTAGTTATCTTGTTTTAAATCAATGTAGTGGGCCTAAGCTTGTTTATCTTTCATAAACTCTAATACTGTAATTTTACCTGTTTACCCATCTATCTGTATAATTAATTAGGAAAATCATTTGCTTTTTGACGTTATGCTTTCAATACTTGATTAATTTATCATACAGAATTACAGATCTAAATTGTCCTGTTCAAAAGTAATCGGGGAAAAACTAATTAAATGGTTAATCAAACCAACATTTCCTCAAACGTTTACTTTATTTAAAATTAGGCTTACTTGGTAAAATCAATCCATTATATGATACCATGTAACAGAATAAACTATCTACAATATTGCAGGACACATTTCAAGTAACAAAATTGCTATATTTAGTTCTGTTTTCATTATTTTGCTACTGGTACCTTTGAAAAGAAAAGATAATACTATCTTTAATATTAATATCAATAATATTATCAATGATAATTAGTTTTGTATATTATTAATGATTTAGATAGTTTTCATAATTTTTAATTAACTTACTATTCTTAAACATCTAATAAATGTAATTACTTATAGAAAATAGTATGAACAGATCTGCTTTCACTCACTTATAGAGTGAGTATATTTTGTTCAGTTTTTGTTTACCGCTAATCAGTCCATACTTTCTTATCAGTGACCCTTCCTTATCATCTCCAGTCAGATAAAAACCAACTTGGAGTTAACATATCATGATATTATTTTGCCTTTCTTTTTATATGTGCCAATTAAAAAAAAATTGTTTTGTTATCGTGAATTTCCTATAAGATAGTTATTGATTTTTCAAAGTATGACTTAAAAATGTAAAACTTTAATTTCAAAGACTTAAGTCAGTTTTTGTTTATAATTTAGAAATAAAATTAAATATTTAATTTTTAAGATTTCGGACAGTTATATAGCAAAAATTACTGTAGAAATTGCTATAGTCTAATTAATAGTATTGTGTAATAATGTATTATAAATAGGCCTATTTATCTAAGATATTATAAATAATAAAAGATCATACAGGTTAAGTATTTGTTTATGTATATTTTCTGTACCAAAACTAACTTTTAATTTTAAATTTCAGTTACTTTAATCGGTTAGTTTCAATCCATCCTGCCTTTTAACTTCAATTAGTTACTTTTTAGAGTAATAACTTTAACTTTATTCAGTTTAAAATATCATTAACTTTCCCAAGTATGGTTTATATACAAGTAATGAGAATAAAACTAATTACGTATCTTACAGGTTTCAAACAAAAATATTTATCAATGAAATGTTAGTTAAATATATTATTTTCACATGAAACACTATTTACAGCATAAATAATATTCAAGCATATAAAACAACTTAATGATCCAAAGTAACTAACTAAACGTGAACTGAAATGATAAATGTCCAAACAGTTTAAAACTTCCAGAGAAACGGTATACTGTGATTTAAAAACCACTTTAATTGGGTCATATGAAAAATTTAAAAACATGAATTCAATTTATTCACAATATTTGGGCTCATATAAATTCTTCTAATTTTTAACTGATACATACCATAGATATGCTTTGCTTTCTGCAATGAGTTCACAAACGAATAACATTGACATTAATGAACATAAATTATGATTTATTATATATATTGAATATGAATTTCAAAAACTAAAAATTATTTACATGCAGTAGTCACATATTTAATGATTTAATTTTCGAGATCTATATTAGTTAAAATAAGACAAACTCAAGTAAAAATACATTGTAACAAGAAATCTGTCCAAAATGAATAACAAATAAAACCTTTTTGTATTTGTATCATCAGCTGTTAGATGAAAACAAATCAAATAAGACAAACAAACACTTTTGAAATAGGCTAAGTGATGCTTATTGAAATTTAACATTTACAAGAAACTAAAACATTACTTCATTTTGATGTTGTTTTTCTGAATCACTATGACAAATGTATTAACACATTCAGTGCTACGTGGCTGTAAAGTCAGTCATGCCGTTCGAACGCTAATGGTTGCGTGGCCTTATAGTCGGCCAAACGGTTGTCACCGGTGGTGGCTGATGGCCGTCTAGTCAGCCATACTGCCTCACTCACATTATTAAATCAGTCTTTGCCCAGCCTTTGCCGGGTTTGCTTGCTAGTAGGTCCTGCACTTCTTCGATATCCTACGAGTATTTATGTTCTACGAAAGCCCTGACCAATCTGAATTGTGTTCTGTAGCATTAGACTAATTGTGAAAAAATTTTTGAAATGGACCTGAAATAGTTGTTTTTAATCTTTTTCATTTGTTTTACTTCATTCCTTATATTACTAACTAGTTTATAACAAAATAAAGTTGTGTAAAAAATCTTGGACATTCATTTTTTTTCAAAGTTGTTCGCCAGGGAATGATGGTTGACTAGACGGCCATACATAAAAATTAATTATTTTAAGCTTTCCACGTATACAGACTACCTCTGACAATAATAAATTAACACTACACAATCACAAAAATAGGTTTTTGAAAAAAAAAAGTTCAGCCATTAGGGTAAGTTTTTGACCCTTCGTAAGCGTATGTTGATCATATACGCAAACATTTTTCTCCGAGCGAGCGGTGTGCGTATATATACACACACTGCTTTTAGCTCAACGAGCGTTTGCCGGAAATACCCGTCACGAAATTTGAGTTTGTTTGATCTCCACCCTGCCTCCCAAGGTCACATGCAATTTATCATACTACTCCTTCCACCCAATATTATTGCTGACTTCCCCCTTCCCTATCCTCTCTGACCCTCCTCTCTCTATAAAACTTGTGTCATTAGTCCGATGCTTAGTATGCTGCATTCCGCGCCATACACATTGTTTACTTAGACACAAGTTATGAATTCAATTTGTTCTGTTTATTTTATTTATGTAGTTTAGTTCTGTTTACTTTTGCAAAAACCTGCCAGGAAAAGCCTCACTTGCATCCAGAAATCTGCTTTGAGGCATATCATACAAACGAGAAACATGATATACACTTGTAATATCATGTTCAGTTAGTCATTAGATTACACAATTAAATGAAATTAACGACTAATTAGTATTTTATTTCAAACTTACCTAACAACTGATTTTGGTAAAACAAGTTAATGACGGGTAAAAATGCACAAAACAATTTCCCTTAGAGCTAATGACGTGTATATAAAAAATGTAGTAGGGACCCAACCAAGTTTCATATATGCTTACGTTAAGAATATAAATTAGCTCGTGAAGGGTTAACTTATACATGTAGCCACACATGGTGAAAACGAAAATACGGCCTTAGCGCTGAATGTGTTAAAGGTAGATTGCAAGTAATTAACGTTTACTTTAATACATAAAACATTACTGTTTATATGTTAGTCCCAAAGCAAGGCATGGGTAAACAGCTAGTATATTATATGTTAATATAAACTTGAATAGTTTTTACTTAAACATACTGTTGAGAGTTGCCTGTAAATACAACTTAAAGTGAATAAAAACTACAACAACACACTATTTTTGATGTTATTATCAGCATAAACACTCAGTGGAAAATCACATACCAGCGGACAATGTCTGCCCCAAAATGACGTCACGGTTAGGCATTAAAATAGCATCCCATATCTCTCCAGAAAACATTTTGACTATTCTAACATCATTTTGGTTAGTTTTCATTTATACAGAGAAAAAAGAAACAGAGGTCACTTTCCTATGGCCGCAGCAAACCTCTCACTGGCAGTAACCACAAATGTAAATTTTAATAAATTTTTACTAATAGCTTAGTTATTAAGTTTATCCTTCAGGATTTTAAAAGGAATGGAGGAAAGGAAGAGGGAGGGCCTGCTATCCGCACAAAGAGCTGGAGAGCTAACACAAAGAGCTTTCTTCTCTGAGGTTGAAAGAATTGTTGTTTTAACAATTTGGTACATTAATTGTAATATTTTTTAGTAGTAAATATTAATAAATGAAAAAATTGTTTCACTATAAGACATAGGTGTATATTTTAAGTTGCAAATTATAATTTAAAATTATTTCAGACAATCATTTATTTTGCTATAAAAACTTAAAATTTTAGTAAAATCTGTGATTTAAATTAGTTGGGTTTATAAACTATTAATGAAACAAATCTACATGGTAAAC
Source organism: Stictocephala bisonia (assembly GCA_035578905.1). Lineage (NCBI taxonomy): Eukaryota > Metazoa > Arthropoda > Insecta > Hemiptera > Membracidae > Stictocephala > Stictocephala bisonia. The sequence continues at coordinate 151,331 of JAQJVL010000137.1, read as the reverse complement.
ATCACAACAGGATCTCATACATAATAAATGATATCAAACATTGAACAGTAATATATTTTGAAGATTATTTTTAAATTTCGAAGAGCATAGAAGTGTAGGCAGAGAGGTGAGAGTTTATCTTGGGTCATGTTTATGAACTTTGATTAGAATATATTTGGATGTCACTATTGTAAAAAAAATACATGTGATTGTATATATTTACGCAATATAGGCCATGTATGAAGTGACTGGTGGGTAGGAAAATTGGAAATTAATAATTAATAACTTAAGATAACAAAATAACTAAAAGTAAGATATTTATAAAAATGTAACTCCACCACATAAAAAATATTTGTGCTCAGAAGCACAGACTTTTGCACTCTATGACTATGTATTATTTTGGTAAAGTGAGACTCAGCCGGCTGAAGTAGCTTGTAGAAGGCTCACTTTTGACGCTCAATCAGTCCTCCCACTCATCATCATCATCTTCTTCGTCTTCACTTGAGGTGCTTGATTCACTATGGATGAAGCGAGAACGTTCGGCTAAAGCTCGGGCCAACGCGTCTGCCAGACTGTTCTCAGGAGGACCAGTTGGTGCTGGTTTTGCCATAGGCTGCACCTACACAGTAAATTGATTTAAAAATTAAATTTTCTTTGTTACTAATAACAATTGAAATATATATTTTTTGTTTTACTATATTTTTTAAATATAAGTAAATATGTAAAATGTTTATATGATTTTGAAAAGTATGAAAACTTAAATTTCCCAGATTTACCATCTCTAAGGGCATTATTTCAGCTTCTGCAGGAATGGTGATACAGTTGATTTATAAAAATTCACAATTTTTTAGACAGTTATCTAAATAACCTTTAGATATTTTGAAAAGTATACTACTGTATTCAAAAGAAAATCTGTATTTATTTTTATTTATATTTATAAATTTATATTATAAATTCAATTAATTTTTACAATTACAACAGTTTTTTTTTTTTAGTTTGCCCTCTCAGAATCTGACATTACAAAGGAATTTCGAGAGGCTAAACTTTCACCTGTTGTATAGTTAAGTGAAAGCGAGAACTTTATGGTCCTAACTTCTCCCATTTTCCAGACAATTTTCATTTCATCTAAAATAAAAATCCTTTCAGTATAGCTGCTTTAATACAAATTTTAAAGCCTTATACTAATTATTATCAGTAATGCTTCCTTCATTTGCTTTCCACAGAAGCACCAAGCGTACTGTTTTTAAGTAACATAAATTTTTATCATAATTGTAGCATGAACAAAAATGTTAGACTGTTTAGATCTTTTGAATTTTCCTTAGGACTCTGTTTCTAGAGTTTCTTAAGTTAAAATTTTATTTTTATGAACAAAACAACAGTTGCGACCGGTTGGCTCTGATGTCATTTGTATTTTGTCTTGACGCTGAATATCAGCAGTTGCTTAAATTTTACAACTCAATATTTTCCTGGTGATTTACTATGCTGTGTTTATTTTGATTTGACATTATTTAATTATTGTAACATTATTCTAAAAAAAAGTAAGATGGGCATTTGGATTTTTTCTATGTCAACCTAATAAAAATAGTTTTTTAATTAGCATAATATGTGTTAGTATATATACAATACAAGTAAACGTCCCACAACACAAATTTATTACAATATAAAGTTGGTATATAAAATGCACAAATATATTACAATAAAAGTACAAAATGCACAAATATTATGGCGATCAATTTCGGTGAACCACGCTCACCTTCCTCAGACCAGAGGGATTCACAAAAGAATCTTTTTTGCAGATTCTTTGAGTACGTTTGAGTTGGTTCTTTTGTGAATCCCTCTGGTCTGAGGAAGGTGAGCGTGGTTCACCGAAATCAATCACCATAATATTTATGCATTTTGTACTTTTATTGTAATATATTTGTGCATTTTGTGCTTATATTGTAATAAATTCGTGTTGTGTGATGTTTGCTTGTATTGAACCTAATAAGATCTCCATAGTTATGATAGGTAAAAAGAATCAAATAATTTTATACTTACTGGACGAAGAGAAATTCCTTGTCTTATTTGAGTAAGAAGTTCACCTCTAGAATCTGAATTTTTACTTTCAGATTCTACATCGACTTTCTAAAAAATAAAAATATTAAATAAAGTATTCCATTATGATTTTTTTTAACTTTTAAGCTAAGTTGAAAATAGATGCACTCGTTACAATGTAATTTTTACCATAATTAAGTTATTTATTTGGCAAGACAACTGAGATCAATAACAACTAATAAATCATTAAAATTTCAATCACATTGATTTAACCCTTTGGATACAAATATCTGATATACCAGAGGTTATGCAATAATTGTTTAACTTGTTATGCAATGTATTTGTAACTAGTGCCCCAAATTTAGCCTGCTTTAATTTTTTTATAATTTTCTTTAAACATGTTTTTACAAAATAATGTTGATAAATAACCAAGGTATTTAAATATATAGTTGATTTCATGATAATAAGTGAGTTGAAATTTGTTTTCCATGCCTGCTTTAGCGGGCGTAGTTGTGTCACTACTACCACTATGTATAAACCACAGCTGTTTATGTCAGATGCTGTTGTGTTTACATTGTGTTGTATTTGTAATTAGTTTGCATATTTGATTGCATTTGTTGTCTTTTATGTACTCTGTTTATACTTGGAACCAGATTCTGTCTATGCTTGTTTAATTTGACGATAACTTCTGTTTTAAAATTGTGGTTTTAGGGTTTTCCTTAAATTGCAAATAAATGTCACTATGCATTTTTTTAAAGCAACACTTTTTGTAGTTGAGAAAAGACTATAAAAAAAATAGAGGTACTCAATGTGTTTTACTATGTATAGTGGTGGTTTGAGAAATATTTTAAAGTTATAAGTAGAGTGTAATATTTAATATAGATATTTTCAGCTAACGGTCATATGTTGTCAAAGTCTACTAAATAAAAAATGATTCTAGACTATACGATTTATCCTTATTAAGGTTATCAATTTTCCTTTTACACTGTAAAAACCTTTAAAACATATTAGTATTGTTTGTATTATAGGCTGGTATAAAAAAGGGGTCATTTCAAACTGTTCTACATCATAAGATTTATGTAGTAATAAATTAACATTTTTTCATTCTTTATTTCAATTTTCGTATTTATTGGGTTTGCTGCATAAAGTGTACTAATATGATTTTTAGTCTACGCATTTTACTATTATTGTTCTTTTTTTCAGTTCTTGAAACAAAACTATTCTTCCAATATGTGCCATAGTATTTTTTCCGAGCTTCACTAATGTTGAAAACTTTTGATTGTGAGCCCAAATAAAAAATGTTTTATCTAATTGCTCCAGTTCAGTGGTCTTCTTCTCATTTTCTATTTAACTTATTTTAGTGTTACTTATTTTTCATTGAATAAAGGTACCTAAAGTCTGTAGAAGATCCAAGGGCTAACACTGCCAGTGATGAAGCGAGTGAAGCACAGTTTTATTTACTAAAGAGAAAGTAATGAATTGGTAATAGTGGAGGCCTGGATACCAAATTTAGTTTATTTCTTACCACTGCTAAAATTATTAACTTTTCCTAATTTGTCATATCATTGCACAGTGTTTAAGTATTGTTAATGTAACCGATTAACAAGTAGTAATTATTTACAAATATTTGATTAATTCTTCAGAAGCTGATCATCAAGATAAAAGACGAATATGGATTGAATGAGTGTACTCACTTACTTATACAAAATAAGGCTTCGAACTATTCATTAGTAAGAGAAATTAATTAATAGCCTAATGACGAATGACCCAATGAACAGCCAGTGTTTATCAGCTGATCCTTTTTAAATTTTGGTATGACTCTGATTGGGATCGACCTGGGGACCTTCAGCTTATCAAGCCAGGCTTAACCAACTGTACTATTTACCAATTAATTATAACACTCAATATTCATACCCATTAACAAAAATTACAAACCCGCAAAGTAGTTCCTAGTCGAATGGATTCCATGAGTGCAGAATGAGTATCTGACTGAGGAAGTTCTGGCGCTGCTGATGTTGGCAAGGGAGGGGGAGACAGGGCCAAAGTTGCTGCTGGCATAGGGGGTGGGGGCGGTGGCAGTGGACCTCCTCCTACATAAACAAAAATGTGTATCCTTGTAAATATATTCTATTCCTTCAATCATTAATATTGTCATTCTATACATAAAATTTGGTAAAACAATTTTTTTCCCATTATGAGAATCAACTTTTTTTATTGTTGTGTAAAGCACATAATCATATCTATGAAATCTATGTATGAATATCATTCTGAAACTTGCAAATCATGTATATAAACCCACAGTAAATGGCGTGTGGATGTGTCTCCCATCACGCATACCTGTTAATGTACAGTCTCTGCCAGTATTCTCAATTCTCTTTGTATCCATCACATAAGTTAGATATGCTATTGTACTGTTAAATCAATTTAATTTATTGACTTTAATTTATCGTTCTACTGTAATTCGAATATGAAATACTTTACAAAAAGTAATCCACATATTTAATTAACTACAATGTAAACATTATAATATACAAAATTTATGTTTATAAATGTTATAATAAATAAAAACAGGTGATATATTTAAAATTATACTGCAACCATTTCAATATTATTTCTTTGCAATATCGTTTATGATACAAATACAAAAAGCGTAAGATATATTTTTAGATAAACTACCCATAAATTTGTACAACAATGATAACTTTTGATGAGAGCGAGTTATGAACTTGAACTAAATAACACAGCAGTCCATATCAATTAATAGGCTAACTTCCGTAAGTTGACTGTACATTGTAGCATGCTTCCGCTGGAGGAGAACTGTTTAGGAGAAGTTCTCCTTCTCTCTCACACTATCAGCACAAAGTGCCATTCAGCTTGGGTTTAGTTTACATACTTTAAACTTGAAGAGATAGGACTAATAATTTTTTTTACTCTACCAAAAATGCCAATACTAACATCACTGGGAATATAAACTGAGTATACTGTACTCTCAATCTCCCAAGAATGGTCCTTACTGGCATCAATAGGAAAACATCTAATTTTATTAGATGTTAAGACATGAAAATAAATTATATTCACATAATTGGAAAATATGTCTCAATAACTTAATAATTTGATCAACTCCCCAAGAGTTCCAAAAATAATTGTATTTGAAAATTTAAATTATTTTTGATTTTTTTATTAGTTCCTTTAGATACTGCTGTAACATTAAATTGTCCAATATGTATACTTTATTTTATTTTATTTCCCACGGTTTAACCATTTTTACAAAAGTACAATAACATACAAGATGGCAGTCTATGATTCACGTTACTTACTATGATTATGAACTATAACTGACAATCAAACACTTCAGTAACAACAATTTAAAATAGTCTGAACAGTCCAATAGCATAATAAGTTGAGTGTGTAACCATCGTGTGACAGTACAATAAATTCTACAAATAGTAACAGCAACAAAAATCTAATAAATAAATAATCCAAGTAGAATATACAGATATAACAGATACAATAATATAAATAACAATAAATAATAAATGTAGTAATAAATAACAATAGATAACATAAATAAAATGTAAAAAAAGGTAACAATAATAATTATATATAAATACGTGAAGTTGGGGAGAAATGATTGTGAAATTTCAGAGTGCTTATAGGTGTAGGAAAGTGCGAAAAGTGGGGAGACCATGCCCCCACATACACAGATATAGCCCTTTAACGCAGCTACCTAAAGATGTAACAATCACTACACTGGTATTAAAAGTGAAATATGCAATGTGGGGAGACCATGCCCCCAACAACTCAAGTGTGGCCCTTTAACGCAGCCACCAAGCACCCACTTCACAGAAACTAACTCCACCAGAAACCAATTCCAATCCACTTGCACAAAGAAGACTCTACTCTCTATTGTTGTTAGCCAGGGATAGGACCAGATGTCGAAAAGTTCCCAAGGAGTCAGAGAAGAAATCCACCACATTGCAGGCCTCGTTTCCAGCTCTCAGCATTCTGGGAATAGGACTATGAAGAAGGCAGTTTGTATTTCTGTATCTGATCTCAAAAAGCTAATGCCATCTAGTAGCTGAGGGGACTCTAAAGTTAACCAGTTGTAGCAAATGAGGACAATCAATATCACCATTGATCAGCTTGTAGAGAAATAACATATCAGCAACTTGTCGTCTAGAAATCAGAGGCATAAGACCTAGGTTGGTTTCAATGTCGGCAATAGGGACCTCTCTATAGGCATAGCCATTCTTCACACCCAGCATTCTTATAAATCGTCTCTGGATAGACTGAAGCTTATCTATTTGTCCCGACTGATATGGAGACCATACACAGGAAGCATATTCCAGAATCGGTCTCACCAATGACTTGTATAAGAAAGCCATTGTCCGAGAGCTGACACCAAATTTACCCAGTCTAAAGACAAAGCCCATCATTCTTGATGCTCTCAAACAAATGCTATCAATGTGCGCCGTGAATTCAAGTGACAAATCCATAAGTACTCCGAGGTCTCTTACAAGATCGCACCTCTCAATGGGATCTCCAGCCAAGTACAGGTCAACAATAATTTGAGATTTCATTCTACGAAAAGTAATGTTTGAACTTTGTAGGATTGATTTTCATTTGGTTTAACATGCACATCACACTTAAATATATTTTTGTGAAACTAATGCCATTTGTGATCTGTTGTCTTTATTCCAGTGTTTTTTTTCACATTACTACTTTCACACAACTTTGAACACCTTATCTATATGTTTACTAGACCTAGCATGATTAATTAATTCTTTACTATTTTCGTTTCCATCTAATAAATTGTCCTATTTATTTTTGTTCATGGTTATTACTATTGTTACTATAATAACTTATTTTAGTTAAATTACACTGTAGAAATATGCATGTAAGATGTTATATTGTTTTTCATGTTATTATCATATTTGTACTTTTAGTTGCTCTCTAGAAAATGCTATTCTATTTCAAAGCAAAATTAAATAAATTTGAAATGTTATTGTAGTAACTTCCTAAAAATCTATTTTAAATTACACAAAAGGGTCATTCCATGTCAGATCAACACACTTAAAATTAAAATTTTACCTCACCATTTTAGATTTGGCTCAAATTTGGTACACTTATAGTAGGTGTTAAAACTAAACAAAGTTCCAAATTTCAAATTTTTATCTCAAGCCGTTTCCGAAATATGGCTATGTAAAGTTTTCAAAAATTTGCCGAAAAAGGGTAAACGTACTTTTCTTAAATTGCTCTAGGACCTGCACTAATTGAGCTAGAGAGCTGGGAGTGGTGTAATTTTTCAGCATTTCACTTGCTCTTTCCATTGATGTATAACTTGACATAGGTTGTCAGAAAAAGTTTTTTGTCAAAATACAAGTTTGAATTTTGAGTTAACATTTTGTCAAAAAGTACATAATTTAAAATTTTCAAAAAAATTCCATAAATTCTAAGTACTTTTGTCTATCACATAGTAAAATATTATTATGGGATGATAATGGGTTCATTGTTAAAAAATAATATTACTGAAGCTGGTTTTTCCCTGAAACCCGTTTTGGTTGCAAGGCTGCTGTATACCTTTGAAACAGATAACCAGATATTTTTGCTTCAACCAAAATTATTAAAATATAGTTCTTAACTAATATGGCATAATTTAAAATATAAATAATTGGAAACATTAACATGAATACATAGGCTATATATTATTAAAAAATAATAATGAGGTTTAAAATTTATTTATTTTTAAATATTAATTTAGAAGTAAATATAAGCCTCTGGTCTATATTAATATAGAATGTATGATCCCAACAGATAGTACAAATAAATGTACATTCCATTTTGCTAAGACTTGAGCCAATCTCTGCAGGTTGGAACAAGTGGGCTGTTATCTGTGCAAGTTGCAACAGGCATGATTCTACACTGCCTGTCTGTACACTCAGTCAGTTACTAAACTCTTTGCTGAGAGGATGTGTTCTGTGAGTGAATACCTCATTGAGAAAATACCTCATTTGTGTTTATAAAAGTGCTTAGTGTTTGCTTTTAACTTTTAATGTAAATATATTGTATAAATGTTATTATTTTTAGTAGTTTATTTATTTTATAGCAAGATTATAAATTGAAAAGTTGTTTTTAAGTGTTTACTTCAAAATGGAACATAATAAAAAGTGTATCAGTGCGGTGAGAGTGCAATGTTGTAATCCTTTGATTAAACCAAATCATTTTATTAGGGACAGAAAAAACTGAGAATTGTCACATCTTGGATGATTGAACTATTTCCGCATATGCCAAATAGAGCCATGATTTGTGACAAATGTAGAAAAGATGTATCTAAGATGAAAAGTACAGAGCCAAGTAATGTTGAAAATCCCATAGGCCTGGATGATGATTCTTCTGGATCGGAAATAGCTGTTCAGGGCCGAGACCCAGATTTCACCACAACTTCAGTGGTTGTAGAAGCACTCAATACATCGCTTCAAGAAATAGGTGAGTCTCCGATTCAAAAGAAAAAAATTACGTCCAAGCACTATGCCACATCAAAAGTTAAAAAAATCTCGTCATCAATTAAACGTAGCCTGTTTGTTGCTGCTGAATCTTCCTCGTCAGAAAATGAAACGGACATTGAAGAATCTCTGCTTCAAAATCTCAAAACTAACTTTATGAATTCAACAAGTAGGGCCCAAAAACTTATGATTCTTACAAGTTTACCTGAACAGTGGAGTATCAGGAAGATAATGCGTGTATTCAATGCGCCTAATTACCTAGTCCGCCAATCAAAAAAGATTTTGAAAGAAAAAGGTTTTATGGAGGGTCCGAACCCTAGACCAGGAAAATGTTTACCAGTAGATACAGTTGAAATTGTTCATTCATTTTATGAAAGTGACGAAGTGAGCCGGGCAATGCCAGGTATTAAAGATTGCGTGACAGTAACCGAACCAGATGGAGTTAGGAAAAAATTATCTAAAAGACTGATTCTGAGTAATCTTAAAGAGGCTCACAAACATTTTAAAGACAAGTATCCTAATATAAAAATTGGATTTTCTAAATTTGCTGAGTTAAGACCAAAACATTGTGTTTTGGCTGGACAGAGTGGCACACACTCTGTTTGTGTCTGCACAACTCACCAAAACGTTAAATTAATGATAGAAAATGCCAAATTAAATACTGTTACAAGTGGTAACTTGCAAAATTATAAGCAGTGCATTGCAAAAATGCTTTGCAACCCATCTTCGATAGATTGCAACATGGGGCAGTGCGAATATTGCCCAGGAGAGACTGAACTTCACAACATTTTGGAAAACTCTTTTGAAGAAAATTTAATTGAACAAGTTAAATTCCGCCAATGGGTCTCAGTCGATCGCTGCAATCTGGAGACATTAGAGAAGACTTCCGAAGAATTTATAGATTTATTCTGTAGCAAGTCTTTATTGCCAATTATTTATGACTTTATTGCCAAGCAACAAGGATCATTCCTCAACTCGACAAAAGAAAACCTTAGTGATTCAGAATTTGTTGTTACTTGTGACTTTTATGAAAATTACAGCATAGTTCTTCAGGATGAAGCTCAGAGCTACCACTGGACAAGTCAACAGATCACAATCCACCCTTTCGTAATATATTACAAACAGGAAGACAAAATTGAGCATGTTAGCTTTGTAATAATTTCTGATTGCTTAGAGCATAATACTATAGCGGTTTACACATTTCAAAAGAAGCTGATCTCATATCTCTCCAGTAAGTTTCAAAATCTGCCAAAAAAAATCTACTATTTTTCTGATGGTTCTGCCGCTCAATATAAAAATAAGAAGAACTTTCTAAACCTTTGCCTGCATCTGAAAGATTTCAACATTGAAGCTGAATGGCATTTTTCAGCCACAGCTCATGGAAAAGGGCCTTGCGATGGAGTAGGGGGTTCCGTGAAAAGACTAGCAGCTCGTGCAAGTTTGCAAAGACCATACCAACCAGATCCAAACTGCAGAAGATCTCTTTCAATGGGCAGTAGATAATATTACGAAGGTAGATTTTACATTTTCCACTCAAGAGGATTATGCTGCTTCAGAAATCTTTTTGAAAAGCCGTTTTGAAGAGGCGTTAACAATTAAGGGAACACAACAATTACATGCATTCATTCCCATCAATGAATCAACACTATCAGTGAAACACTTTTCTGGTAATGAGCAGGGGTTGGAGGTGGAAGTAGCCAAACCCCTCCACACACTTAAATTAGAAGACATAACCGGTTACGTCACCACAGTGTATGACAAAAAATGGTGGCTTGGGTATGTTTTAGAAAAAAATGAAGAACTCGATGAAGTCAAAATAACTTTTCTTAATCCAAGTGGACCAGCAACATCATTCTCATACCCTAGACAAGCAGATGTACTGTGGGTGTCAGTTGTGGACATTCTAAAAAATGTTAATCCAGTCACTCCAACGGGGAGAACCTATGTTCTTGGACAAAGTGATGTGAAAGAAACCCAAACGGCATTTTTAAAATTAAAGTTGTAAACAAGACAGTTTTTGAGAATATAAACTACTTTCATCTTGATACCTATTTTATCAGGTTAGTCTGAATTCACATGTTCCACATTATGATATTGTTACTTAAAAAATCATTGTATAGTTAAATTTACCTAAGTATAAACAGAATAACTCTATTATTCAAAATTAAATATATTTAATCTGTAATAATGTATACATTTTCAACCTTTATCCATTTTATATATTTATACATTTTAAATTATGCCATATTAGTTAAGAACTATATTTTAATAATTTTGGTTGAAGCAAAAATATCTGGTTATCTGTTTCAAAGGTATACAGCGGCCTTGTAACCAAAACGGGTTTCAGGGAAAAACCAGCTTCAGTAATATTATTTTTTAACAATGAACCCATTATCATCCCATAATAATATTTTACTATGTGATAGACAAAAGTACTTAGAATTTATGGAATTTTTTTGAAAATTTTAAATTATGTACTTTTTGACTAAATGTTACCTCAAAATTCAAACTTGTATTTTGACAAAAAACTTTTTCTGACAACCTATGTCAAGTTATACATCAATGGAAAGAGCAAGTGAAATGCTGAAAAATTACACCACTCCCAGCTCTCTAGCTCAATTAGTGCAGGTCCTAGAGCAATTTAAGAAAAGTACGTTTACCCTTTTTCGGCAAATTTTTGAAAACTTTACATAGCCATATTTCGGAAACGGCTTGAGATAAAAATTTGAAATTTGGAACTTTGTTTAGTTTTAACACCTACTATAAGTGTACCAAATTCGAGCCAAATCTAAAATGGTGATGTAAAAGGTGTGTGTTGATTTGACATGGAATGACCCAAAAATGTTATAAACTCATTCAATAAAGCAGCATAACTAAACTTGTAGGAGAAGCTAGCTGAATAATTTAATAACTAGACTCCTCCGAGAACATGGACTATTCTTTCCATTTTCATTAGAATATTTAAAAAAAATTAAAATGTTACCTGTGGCATTTGGCTGTTGTGGCAGCGTTCTGAGTGGTGGTGGTGGAGGAGGTGTCTGTGTAGGAGGTGGAGGGGCTGGCACTGTCCGTGATGGAGGGGGTGGGGGTGCAGCTCTATTCGCTACAGATGGTGTATTACGAATTGGCAGTGGTGGAGGTCTAGATACCCCATTTCCTTCATATCTTGTCACTCCGTTAGATTGATTATCTTTTTCCACTTTGTCATGGCCTGGTGTAACCTATGGAAAGTATATTTTAGTAAGTTTATTATTCAATACTAGAAAAATTGTACTAATTTTTTTAAAACCTGCGTTTAGTACTCTTTCTAATACTTAGCAGGTCTGAAAGGACATACTCTTTTCTTACCTCTGGAAAAGACAAGTTTGTGTTAAACTGACGATGTCACCTTAATTTTTATTTCAATTATAGACTCAGCAGATTTTGTAGTTTTTATTGATTTTGTTTAATTATTTAGAGGTACAATAAGCCATGAAATGTTTGTAAAGATCCTATGATGAATAAGAGAGAAAGATTTATAGAAGTCAAAGTTCCTTGTCTGAGATGCTTGTGATAGGCATTCACATCTCAAGCTCCTTGCTTTTACGAAGGCCGAATAAGAGTGATTGAGAGGAAATAAAAACTCTCTCTCTCTCTCATAAACTATCATAGTTGATGTCTCTTATTCAACTGTTACAAAATTGTCCTTGTTTCTTGAGATACTGGTCTACTGGTTGAGTGTTGAGCACAAGTTTGATTCCATTTATCTCAATTATCAGAAGTTTTTTAACCACAATTTTAAAGAAGCTTATTATCTTACTCAGTAGATAAGATCTCACCATTTGGGTTGGACATTTAAAGTGCAATTTTGTGGTGTTTATTCAGAGAAGACAGTTTCCAGTTCAGTACCACAAGCTCTAATTTGAGGCCTTATTATTATTATTATTATTATTGTTTTTTATAGACAACATACATCTGCCCTGCCTGACCTGCAAAGCCCAATTCTGTGCTAACAATATTAATATTCCTGCAGATTGCAAATACAAGAAACCTTTTCACTTTTCAATTCAGTATTGATTTGTTTGTGAGGTAGGCTACATCCAACTACATGCCATTTAACCTCAGAAAAACAGTGGTAGTTTCTTTCACACATAAAACTAATATGTTGGTCTTATTTTATGGCATTAAAGGCTGAATAATCAAAAGAGAACATGCGTGGCATCTGAGATCATAATCAGCATTGATTATTGTCCTTTGGTACAATTTAGTACAATAGACATTGATCAATACTTACAAAACTTAATCTAATTAGTATATTAGAGAGATAGGACATCAGCAAACTTACCTTAAAAGACAAGTTCACTAACATCAGAGTAGTAGTCACAAACACAAAATACACAAAATCTCACAAATTTTCAACACCACTGGCATTTTCTTCAGGTGAGTAGAGGGAGAGAGAGAGAGAGAGAGAGAGAGACACTGAAATGACTTCCACTATTGCTGGGTAGGTGGCTGTGGTGGGAGGTGTACATCCATAGAGCAACACTCAGGTGTAGATGCAGTATTTCAGTTTAGTATATATATAAAAATATATATGAAGTTTGCTGATGGGGAAGGGGTTGAAGGGAAGTGGTCTATCTTATGTTCAGATTAGGTGGGTCACGGGAACAACACCTTCAACCCTAATCCTACGAACCTGCCTGAAACCTGCCTAGCGCGCTTCAAACCTCCTTCCAGCTTTGACCCACCATCACTACCTCCTGACCATCCTATTGAACTATACCTTAACTTCATCCTCCAAAAAGTGTCAGATCCTCAGTTCTTCTCCCTACTACCTAAAGATCAGAACCTTACCATCGCTGAACGCGGAGCCATAAAGTCCCTAAAATCCAATGACAACATTATGATCCTTCCTGCCGATAAAGGTTCCACCACTGTTATTCTTAACAAATCCGATTATATCAATGAAATTAACCTCCAGTTGTCCGATTCCAGCACCTACAAAAAACTTGACTTCGACCCAACCGAAAAACACAACCAAGAACTGAAAAATCTCCTCCTTCATCATGCTAAACACCAAAACCTAACCACCGCCAGCCAAATCCTGCTTATCAATGAACAGCCTACTCCACCCCAGTTTTATATCCTACCCAAAATCCATAAAGGCACCATCCCTCCCCCTGGTAGGCCTATTGTGGCCAGCTATAATTCTGTTACCGAACGCATCTCTGCCTTTGTCGATGACAAACTCCAACCTCTAGTACGACAACTTCCTTCCCACGTCCAGGACACCAATCATTTCCTTAGTCTCCTCTCCAATCTTCCCCAACCTCTACCCCTTAACACCAAACTGGTTACCATTGATGCCACTTCACTGTGCACACCAATATACCCCATGCTCATGGCTTAGCTGCTATTGAGTATTTCCTCAATACACGCCCTCCAAACACCAAGCCTAGCACTTCCTTCCTAGTTCAGCTGACTCAATTCATCCTTGAAAAAAACCACTTCCAAAGTTCTGGCATTAACTACCTCCAGATCAAGGGTACCACTATGGGTACCCGCATAGCCCCTTCCTATGCCAACCTGTTCATAGGGTTATTGGAGAAGACTTTCCTTCAAAAACAACCCGTCTAACACCTATGCTGTCTCCGTTTCATCGATGATATTTTCATGATCTGGACTGACTCCGAAACCAATCTTGAAACCTTTCTTCAAAGCCTAAAAAAACTTTTCATCCCTGAACTTCACCTGGCAATCCTCTTCTGAACGCATTGTCTTCCTTGATGTTGAAATTGGATTGGAGGACGGTGTCCTTCAAACTGATATTCACATCACACCTACCAATAAACAACATTAACTTCACTATACCAGCTGTTACCCAAACAACACTAAACGATCCCTACCCTTTAGTCTAGCCACACATGCCAAACGTATCATTTCCTCTCCCAGAAATCTAAATAAATACAATAACCAACTTGTCAGTGCATTCCAAAAGAGAGATTACCTTACCAACCTTATTATAAACCAAATCTGTTTAGTCCAGTCCCAAAACCAACCCCAAACCAGAAGTAGTTCCCAATGCTTATCCCTTGTTATTAATTACCACCATGGCATTCAGAAACTCAACCAAATCCTGAAAGATGGCTTCAACATCTTAAAAGCTTCCCCCCAGACCAAAGATCTCCTTGAAAAACCTCCTACTGTAACTTTCAGACAAAACAAAAACCTCCGCCAAATCCTGGTCCATCCTAAGTTACCTGATCCCAACATCCTGACCTGTCCTAAAGACCAGCAACCACCCGGTTCCAATCCTTGTAACAAGAAATCTTGCAAAACCTGCCCTATTCATCTCTCAGCCACATCTTTTACCAGCTCCACTACCTCCTTAACCTACAAGATACCTGGAAACCACTCCTGTGATTCCACCAATCTAATTTATCAACTCCAGTGCCAGCACTGTCCTGCCCAATATATTGGCCTTACCAGTGAAACCCTTCGTAAACGCATGAATGGCCATAGACATGATTGCAAAGTCCAAAATCCTGAAAAACCTGTCTCTGCCCATACTCTTCTCCATAATCAAAATTTTGATCAGTGTTACACCACTAAGGTAATCAGATCCCTTCCTTCCCATGCCAATAGTTCCCAACTCCGAAGGATGGAATTAGCACACCAATGGATAACAAAATCCCGTGACCCACCTAATCTGAACATAAGATAGACCACTTCCCTTCAACCCCTTCCCCATCAGCAAACTTCATATATATTTTTATATATATACTAACTGAAATACTGCATCTACACCTGAGTGTTGCTCTATGGATGTACACCCCCACCACAGCCTCCTACCCAGCAATAGTGGAAGTCATTTCAGTGTCTCTCTCTCTCTCCCTCTACTCACCTGAAGAAAATGCCAGTGGTGTTTCCTGGCCTAGTGCCCTTTAACCTAACCTAAAACTTAATCTAAGTTAGTTATGTTGCATCATTAAATCTATAGCCCAAGGAAAATAATTAATGTAAAATTAAAAAAAAAAAAAAAAAAAAAGAGAGGTTGGCACTGCTTTACTGCACTGCTTCACTGCTTAGAATGCAATATTTAACATAGATTTAAAAACAAAAACAGATCTTGGTGGTCTCACAGACTCCAACTTGATCTTCTTGTATTGTGTTGTATCAAAAGCTATGAGGAATTTGGTTTTCTTCATGAATATGGATCACTAGATATTTTTAATGACAAACATACTTGATAACACTGTGAAAGGTAGCTTTGAACTTATATAAATTTTGATAGATTGCTGTCTGAAGGTGTAACTTACTACCTCATCTTACATTTCAATTAAAACTTTGATTTCATGATTATAAAACCAGGCAACGTGAAGACTTGTGGGGAAAACGCAGGCTGGCGGTGCTTTATTGGATAAATGGTATTATTAAATCAGAGTCCGGGATGTAATTTACAAGATTAATTCGGTCCTGTTCCCCGCACAACTTAGAAGCGCATAGGTTTAAAGGCGATCCTATTCGTCGGGCTCCCTATAAATCACAGCCAGCTTTGATCAGCTCTAAATTAATTAATTAAAAAGGATTAATTTAATGGAGGTGGGGTTTGGATATAAGATATGGTGGTCTGGAGGGGAGAATGGTAGGAGAAATGGGGTGGCAATAGTGATGAGCAAGAAGATGACGAGTAGTGTAATAAATGTTGAGCCAGTAAATGACAGATTAATTAAGATCACAATTAGGATGGGGAGAGAGATGATGGATATAATACAAGCATATGCACCACAAACAGGATGTACAGAAGAAGAGAAAGTAGAGTTTGAAGAGGAGCTTGAAAGACAACTAAGAGAAGAGAAATCTGTGATAATTGGAGATATGAATGCACGAGTAGGAATGGATAGACAGGGATATGAAGAGATTATGGGAGGCTATGGGATAGGGGAAAGGAATCAGGAAGGAGAGAAGTTGTTGGACTTATGTTTGAGGAATGAAGTGATAGTGGGAAACACGTGGCACGCGAAGAGGGAGAGTCAGAAGTTCACTAGGTATAGTTGGAATGGAGAACACCCAAGTTTGATAGACTACGTGTTAGTTAAAAAGTGTTTACAACCTTTTTTGATAGATGTAAAAGTTATACCAAGTGAAAATCTGGGGGGGGATCACAGATTACTGATAGCGGTTTTTAAGTGGTTCAAAATTGGAAGGGTTGCAAGGTTGACAAGGATTAAAACATGGAAATTGAGGGACAGAGAAGTAAAGGAGGACTTTGTGAAGAAATTAAAAGAAAAAGTACCCAGAGATGAAAGTAAAACAGGAGAGGAGGAATGGATAAGATTCAAAAAGGCAATAGTTGAAACAGCGGAGGAAACGTGCGGAAGAACATCAGGGAGGAAAAGGGATAAAGAGACACCATGGTGGAACGAAGGAATTGCGGAAGCAATTAAGAATAAAAATAGAGCTTGGAGAGAGTGGTTTAAGGAAAGGACAGATGAGAAAAGGGAGCGATGGAAGAGACTTGACAAAGAAGCAAAAAAGATGTTAAAGGAAGCTAAAGAAAAGTCATGGAAGGAATTTGAAGAAAAAATGAAGTCAAATTTTGAAGGAAATAAGAAGATCTTTTATGGATTGATAAAAAATAAGACAAAACCAAAAGAAATGATGACTAAAGTAATAGATGTGAGTGGGGAAATTAAATGGAAGGAGCAGGAGGTGTTGGAAACATGGAAAGATTATTTTAAGGAATTGTTAGAAGGAACGGAGGTGGAAGAAGATGGAATGGGAGAGGAGATGATTAATACGGAAGACGATGAAAACTTAAGTATAGGAGAATTGGAAAAAGCGGTAAAGGAGATGAAGGATGGAAAGTCACCAGGAGAGGATGAAGTGACGGTGGAGATGATTAAAGCGGCAGGACCGATGGGAATGCAATGGTTATACAGAGTGATGAGGGGGATATGGAAAAGTAAGAGGATACCAAAAGACTGGGAAATGGGCATAATTGTACCAATTTATAAAAAAGGGAACAAACAGAAGTGTGAGAATTATAGGGGGATAACCCTTTTGTGTCAGAGTATGAAGATCTACGAAAGGTTACTGCTTCAAAAAATAAAACCAGTACTGGAAGAAACAGGAAGAGAGGAGCAGTGTGGATTTAGAAGAGGTAGGTCAACAGTAGATGCGATTTTTGTGATAAGGCAAGTGCTGGAAAAGAGATGGGAGTATGGAAAGGATACAGTGATAGCGTTCATAGATTTACAAAAAGCATATGACAAAGTGAAGAGAGAAATGATTTGGGAGAATCTGAGAAGAAGAGGGATAAAGGAGGGGATAATTGAAAGGATTAGGAATCTTTATGAAATATGTAAAAGTAAAGTAAGGATAGAAGAAAAATTCACGCAATCCTTTAAAACAGAGAGAGGTGTAAGACAGGGTAGTGTACTATCACCTTTTCTTTTCAATGTGATCATGGATGAAATCATTGCAGGGGTTCAGATGGACAGAAGAGCTGAGGACTTGAAGGTGGTTGCATATGCAGATGATGTAATGATATGGGAAGAAAGAGAAGAAGAGTTGGAACGAGAGTTGGCGAAATGGGCAGAAGTGGCAAAGAAGTATGGACTGAAGATGAATGTACAAAAATGTAAGGTAATGAAGGTGGGAAGAATGGATGGAGGAAATGAAGATATATCAATTCAAGGGAATGTCCTGGAAAGAGTAGAAGATTTCTGTTATTTGGGTAGTACAATAACAAGCAAGGGTACGATGACAAAGGAAATAGGAAAAAGAATTTGGAAAAGTGGACAGTTTTTCAATCTAGTGAAAAAGATACTATGGAATTGGAATATTGGGAAGGAGGCAAAATTGTTAATGTATAAAATGTATTACCAGCCAATCTTATTATATGGAGCGGAGACATGGACATGGAATAAAAGTGACATCAGCAGATTACAAGCAGCAGAGATGAGATTCCTGAGGGGAATAGAGAAGGTTAGTAGAAGAGACAGAATAAGAAATGAAGTAATCAGAGAGAGGCTGGGAGTAATAACATTACAGGAAACGATGGAAAGAAGGAGGATACAGTGGATGGGTCATGTGAAGAGGATGGAAGATAACAGAATGCCAAAGATAGCCTTGGAGAAACAAGAGGGAGGAAGGAGACCGAGGGGAAGGCCGAGAGGAAGATGGATAGACCAGGTGTGGAGGGATGTGGAGAGAAGGGGACTTCGGAGGGTACAGGTGGAGGAGGAGAAGACGTGGAGAGACAGACAGAAGTGGAAGAGGCTGTGTCAGACGACCTGCGAAAGCGGAAACGTTGACTGATGATGATGATGAATTTAATGGCTAATGGTGCAAACAATTTGGCTGGCTGCGATCCCCTTGTGCCCTTAAATTATGTAATTCTACATTAAAAGGTTTGCTAATTGATTACTACCAAAAGGTTCTAGTCCCCCCTTCTGATAATTTAGCCTATTTGAAACATCTCAAATGAGGGAGGAATTGAAAGCTACTTGAAACCAATGTAGCTTATGGTCCCTTGTTTGGTGATCAGTGTGATGGTAAATTCTCAAGGCAACCTTCAGGTTTTTATTTACCTGTTCAACGTTATTCACGCTGGGGTGGTACAGAGATGTGAAAATATGTTGAATACCGAAGTCCATGCACATGTCTGCCATTATCCGGGATTTAAAAATTGATACATTATCGGATACAATGCTTTCCGGGAAGCCGTAGTGTGAAAACATCTGTTTAGTGAGTAGTTTGACTGTAGTTGAAGCTGTCTGATTTCTGGCGGGTAAGAGAAAAATGAATTTATAAAATGCGTTGACCACCGATAGTAGATGTGAATTCCTCGCCTTGGATCTAGGTAATTTTCCCACATAATCAATAAAAGGTTTTTGAAAAGAGCGGATCACTACTTCGGACACCATTAATCCCACTTAATGGGTTCGGGGACTGCTTCGATCACTGACACTGAATACAAGATTTGACCTTTTCAGTTATGATTTTATTTAAATCCAGTGCCCAAAAAAATTGATTTATTTTTCCTAACGTTTTACGGATACCTAAATGAGCAGAGATTGGGGCAAGAGGTACCTCAGCTATAAAACCTAAATTATTTTAATAATAAAATTATTTGTGTTCCTCCAGATCTATTAATTCATTATTTATTGGGGACAAATTGTTTTATTTTTGGTGAGAAATCTTCATTTATGTTTTGTGAAATTAATAAGTTATCCTCAAGGAGGTTTACTAAGGCATGGTTCCCTCTATTGTTCAAATGTATTCCATCTGGTCTATGGTTTCTACAATACACAGTGTGAAATAAATCTTTTCTGTTTAATGAATGTGTTAAAATCACAGTTGTGTTGGGGTTGGATAAAGTGTGTAAAAAGGTGTTGAATTAAATCAATTTACTCAAAATATTTGGTTCGATTTGAGCTCTTGGAAAAATAGGTAAGCTGTAAATAAATCGCCGGATATTGTTTTCTAATTAGTCTCAATAATGGGACGTACTGATTTTTAATGCATGAAAATGGCAGACTGGAGAATTTTGTCATTGGTTCCTAACCAAATAATCAAGGATTGTTGGGGGTGTAGCAAATGATTATTTCTTTTTAATAACCTTTTTGTATTGTGAATGCTGGCCCCTGGAATAGCCACTCTGTAGTCAATATTAATAAGGTGTTGATTACTTTGCATGTAAAACTGTAACGTTTGGTGAGTTAGGCGAGCGGCGTACCCCCGAAAAGTGCTCTAGATAACGAGAAACCCCTAACTGCTTGGTTACAGGGTAAATTTGGTATCAAAATATTCGTCACAAAAAAACGGCACAATTTCTTCCTCTGTCATTTTTCGATTGGAGTGGGGGGAAAACTGTTATTTCGGGGAAAATGTGCCTTTTTTGCGCTGTTTCGTTTTTTCGACTTTTAAACTTTATCTCTCTCTCATTTCTTCCCTAATTGACCGATCTGGATAATTCTTTCATATAATTTTTCAGTGATGTCTCCCCTTTATATGAGCATGAATGAAATTTTTCTGCAACTTGTATTTCTGGAAATATTCCAGCAAGACCCCTGTAATAGTGGTGAAACGATTCTTTTGTTTCAAATCGAAAAAGAGTCGAGGGAATTTCTGAAAATTGAAATTTCTATATGTCAGTATCAAGCTGATAAACAGAGGAAGTTTTTCCAAAATATTTGAAGGTTACACATCCATCTGTCTTTGAGAAACATCAAGTTGAAGTTGAGCCACGAGCCCGGCCAGCGCTCGACGCCCCGCGCCGCCGAGTCGATCAAGTCTTTCTCGTGGGCAGGTTGTTGTTTTACGGCTTTTCAGGTACATATTTAATAATGTTGTCTGTTTCTCTATCAATTTTTACCGGTACTGAATGCCATTTATGGCATGTTCCATATTCACTACCCACTAACAAATTATCATGTGTAATCATGATTTTTCTCTGTCATTACTGGCTATTCAAAAAAGCGATGGAATCGGTGAATGAACCATAAAATTGTACACTCTTGACAAACTTTTTGGGAAACAAGTATCTGGACAGTATCTAATGTTCAAGAAATTTTAAATTCACATATTAACAAGTTACTTAAATTATGTATTGAACAGCTGTAGCCCGAAACCAATATTTAGTTTTGAAATAAATCTCCTAAAAAAAAAAAAAGATCAGAAAAATTTTTTTTATGAGGAATAACCAGAATAACGAGACTGATTGACGAAATATTGGGCTGGGTGTAAAGAAAATAGAAATTCTAGTCTCAAGTAACAATTATAAACCATGGAATAATTTTATTTACTGGCAAAAAAATTGAATAACAAACTATTCCTAGTACTATGAGACAAATGTACTAGCAATACAGTCTATATATTATGTTTATATAATGTTTAAACTCCGTTACATATTTAGGTAATCGACCCTGTCATAGATGTTTGTGTTGTATTCCTCTTCATCGCTTGGCAGCTGGAGCTTGTTGCAGCATGACTCGGAACAACTGCATATGTCACAGCACTCTAATTCTGACGTTACGCACGGGCACATAGTGTTTGCACAGGATTCTTTTCTCTTACAGGAACAGAAATATTTTTGCAAATATTCCATTGCAGTGTTTCCTTCAAAATAATTTGGAAATAATTTGTTCTCTCGTCGAGTCCAGCCGTATTCGGTAACTTCATAGGACTTTATTTCTGGAGAAGGAGCCTGCTTCCATTCGTTCACTTGCCACATAGCTCGTAATATATGCTGTTTTAATGCTGGTTGTGAAGGAGGGAGTTTATCAATGGAAGTATTTTTTTCAGCAGCTAAGCTATATCTTAGGGAGTTGACACAATATCTGTCAGCTTTGGATTTATTTTTCGGATCATATGCCAAAGATAAAAAGTAACTGACAATTTTTATAGCTTCATCAATTGACAGAGTGGTA
Organism: Stictocephala bisonia; assembly: GCA_035578905.1. Taxonomy (NCBI): domain Eukaryota; kingdom Metazoa; phylum Arthropoda; class Insecta; order Hemiptera; family Membracidae; genus Stictocephala; species Stictocephala bisonia. Next base: position 129,400 of record JAQJVL010000137.1, on the reverse strand, counting down.
AGTTCCGAAAATTTCTGTAAATCACCCTCAGTCATGCATGTTAGAGCTGAAAATGCTTTTTTTTTACCAATCGAAAAGAAACTTGACGTTGTATCACAGCCAGTTATGGCATGAAGGGTTAAAAGGGCATTTGTTATATCTGGACCAAGTTTCTTTGCTAAAACATGCAATGGTATGTATCTCCGTTGATCTAACAAAGGAGTAGTTTTCCCTGTATAAATAAAACCACAAAGCACGATCCGGATTGAAGCTTTTCATATGAGCTAACAGCAATAAAAATACATCAGTATCAGGAGAATCTACGATGATTGATTGCTCAGGTGATCTCAGTGAATCAATTCGGTTCGTTTGAAATATCAAACGCGTATCTGCATCTTTATGGTTACAATTGGGTATCTCAGTGGGCCTAGATTCTGTCAATGAAATTTCAAATGTTGCTCCCCGAGGATTTAGCCCACCAGCTACAAAAATCCTCCGATTTTGAAAGACCTCCATGCAGGTACTGCGCCATAAATTTGCACGTAAATATTCACATAAGAATTCCGTTAACCGACTCTTATTTTCATTGTTAGAGAGAACTTTTTTTAGATCTTTTAAAGGACGCTCACCTTTTATGTCAATACTATTCCCCCCTGAGCCATACCTTCTAATTCTCTCATCTTGTTTTGGATTCAAAGAAATATCATCGTACCTATCAAAAACTAAATGAACCTCGCTTGAAAACTTTTTCACCTTACGAATCTCTTTTTTCTTCTTATTTCGTATTTTTCTGCATATAAAACAACGATTAATCCAGTCGAAAGTACTTGCCGGTACATAAACGTTCGGTCTTTTATCGGGAGTTGAATCATCTGGCATGTATACTGATGTTTTGCGCTTCTGGTTGCCTTTGGACATTTTTAATATTAATAAAACCCTGAATAACTAGCAATGTTCGATAAATCACAATAAGCTGAATGTTTTACCCCGAAAACACATACGTTTTGTATCGCGGTAGAACACAGAACAAACACAATCAGCAAAGTGAATTGTCGCGACGTTAACATGCAAGATCAAACACGTTCGTCCACCGCTCGGACGTTCTGGCGCGAAAGAATAAATTTTAAAAGTGATGAATTTCCATTTATCGCAAAGATAGCCAATTATACATTTTTATACACCTGCACAATATTTCATGATTCTTTCTCAAAATTACAATCGGGAGGGAATTTCGCTGATTATAATTTTTTATATTTTATTTTCATAATAGATCAGTGAATGCGCGATTTTTAATGCTCAAGATCAAGAAACATCGAAAAAGAAGTCAGATATTGTTGATCAGATCTGCAGATCCCTAAAAAATCTCAGAACATCAACCTGCACACGAGAAGGACTTGATCGGCTCCACGACGCGGGGCGGTCGAGCGCTGGCCGGGCGTAGGCCGGGCCCGCGGCTCAACTTCAACCTGATGTTTCTCAAAGACAGATGGATGTGTAACCTTCAAATCTTTTGGGAAAACTTCCTCTGTTTATCAGCTTGATACTGACATATAGTAAATTTCAATTTTCAGAAATTCCCTCGACTCTTTTTCGATTTGAAACGAAAGAATCGTTTCACCACTATTACAGGGGTCTTGCTGGAATATTTCTAGAAATACAAGTTGCAGAAAAATTTCATTCATGCTCATATAAAGGGGAGACATCACTGAACAATTATATGAAAGAATTATCCAGATCGGTCAATTAGGGAAGGAAATGAGAGAGAGATAAAGCTTAAAAGTCGAAAAAAAACGAAACAGCGCAAAAAAGGCGCATTTTCCACGAAATAACAGTTTTCCCCCACTCCAATCGAAAAATGACAGAGGAAGAAGTTGTGCTGTTTTTTGTGACAAATATTTTGATACCAAATTTACCCTGTAACCACGCAGTTAGGGGTAAAGGTCATAATTTCGGGGGTACGCCGCTCGCCTAAGTGAGCCACCAATAATTTGAATACCAATGTCGTTGTCCATTTGTTTTCAAATAAAATAATTCCATAGGGTAGGGGAGAGAATTGTGAAGTACAAGTGAATTTTGATAATTTGAAGTTGACAGTAAATAATGCCCAGACCCTTGTGGCCTATTTGTGGAGTTGGACACTGCTGGGTGGCTTGGAGTGGAAAAAACCGGTTTCTGCAATGTTTATCGATCGATGTTAAAGTATTACTGGAGTAGCGTTGAGCTGTTAATAAATTGTTGTGATGATTTTTTTTATACTAGTTGAAAAGAAAATATGCTAATCCTATATTTAATATAAGCTGAAAAGAAATTATGTTAAGTACTTAACTGACTCACCACTCAGGTCACTTTAAGATTTCCCAAGCAAATTTTTATTCTCTGTCTCATTTAAGCCTCTAAATAGTAATTTTTTTAGTTTACTGGTTTTTTTACATTTTATCTTTATGACTTTTTTCTTTATTTTTTTATTGTTTGAAAAGAGGATTACACTATTATTAAAATTCACTTGGAAAATAATTGACGTGAAATCTCATTATGGATTAGATGTAACCCAAGCTTTGAGAGCAGTTACCACAGTATTCATTTTTACACGACAAAAGACAAGGTTTAATTAAAATAAATTAGTAATTTCTGTGGTTGCGTCTAAGGTTAACTTAATTATAATTTGGGGAGGAGTGTAAAAGTGATGAATGATTGAAATATCTAGTCTGTCTAAACATAATTAATCAAAATTACATTATTCCTAAATTATTTAAACATGACTTGAATGCAGAAGGCTGTCTAGAAGACTACTTGTTTTAATATATTGAAACTGGCTAAATTGAAACTAACTAAATATTTTGATAAATATTTGAAATTTATTTTGCAAGATTTTAATTAAGATATCTGAAAATATATATATATTTTTTAAATTAAATATATGGGCACGAGGTTGGGGGGTGTGACACTAAATGCACTCACGCATCAGTGGAAAATAAAAACGCATGAATGGCCATGATTGCAAAGTCCAAAATCCTGAAAAACCTGTCTCTGCCCATACTCTTCTCCATAGCAAAAATTTTGATCAGTGTTACACCACAAAAGTAATAAGATCCCTTCCTTCCCATGCCAATAGTTCCCAACTCCGAAGGATGGAATTAGCACAACATAAGATAACAAAATCCCGTGATCCACCTAATCTGAACCTAAGATAGACCACTTCCCTTCATCGACTTCCCCATCAGCAAACTTCATACATATATATATTGTGACATCTAGAGTGGCCTCTATCCTGGGAACCGGTGATGCGGAAGTAATGGATGGGTCGCTGACCACCTGCCCTGCTTGTTTACAACCTTTGGGGCACAATGGCTTACGCATGAACGCCCCTTTACCTCTTCACTGGACTTCTAGAATCTTCTGGGTTGACGAGCCAGCTCTGTCATGGAACTTCGGACGCAGGGGAATTCAAGAAGCTTCTAGATGGAGACCTGCAGGTGATATATACGGCCCGGATACCAGAGTCAGTCAGTCAGTCAGTCAGTCAGTCAGTCAGTCAGTGAGTCTACAGCCTACAGCCCAGGTGTTTGCGGCGACAGTGAGACAGTTCTACAGTGCGAGTGAAGTGTCCGTGTATAGAGAAGTGGTCTACGGAGAAGTTACCGGTGAGTGGTTCGTTGTGGGGATCAACGAAGGAGCATTGCGGTACTTGTGGATGACTTCTGAAGGGACACTGAAGAAACTGTGAGTGAACTGTTAGCATTGGACTGTAGGTAGTAGGGAAGCTAGTAGAGTCACTTTATAGTTAGTCATTGTAAATATTAGTAGATAATCTGGGAAAGCCACTTTATAGAGCTAGGAATTGTAATTAAAAGAAGGGAATTTAGTAAAGTCACTTTGCAATTAGTAGTTGTAATTATTGATGCCATCGAAGATTGCAATTATAGATTAGTTTAACTGTAACAGTAGGCCTAATAGTAAATTGTACTTTTCTCAATAGTTTAAAGTTAAGGAAATAATACATTTAATTATAATAAGTTAATTTTATATTCAATAAATTTAGTAATTGTTTAGTATAACATGTTGCTTATTTGTAAAACCCAAATAGTGATTAATTATTTATAAATTAGGACGTAAAAACGTCACACTGGTGTCAGAAGTGGGATAGATTTGTTAGAGCAACACGTTTAATATTTGTATTTATTGATAGTTATTATTAAGCTGTTTATTGAATTCATTTACTGTAATTCTATATTGTTCAGACATAGTTTTGCAAAAGAACGATGGCATCTAGTGGAGTTAAGTTAGTAGACTTAAAAGTGGCTGATTTAAAGCGGGAGTTAGAAGAAAGGGACCTAGATCATACTGGAACAAAATCAGTTTTAGTAAGTAGACTTAAGCAGGCAATGCTAGAAGCAGGGGATGATCCAGAAACATTCCTTTTTGAAACTGAAGCTAGTTCACTTAAGTCTATGATTACCAGAAATGTTGGGAAATTACAAAATGACTTAAAAGGAAATGTCGAGAAATTACAAAATGACTTAAAAGGTGACTTAAAAGAAGTGAAAGATGACTTAACCGAAAAACTAAATAGTAATTGTAAAACCTTGAAGGAAGAGTTAGCTACAGAATTTAATTATAAAATTTGCCAAGTTGAAGACGAATTTAAAAAACAATTAGATGACTGTTCGAACGAATTTAAAAAACAATTAGATGACTATTCGAGCGAATTTAAAACACAATTAGATGACTGTTCGAAGCAATTAGGTGATAGGATTAGGTTTTTAGAAGAAATGGTTCAGGGGAGGAAGGAGTCAATGACCTACAATGAACCACCTGAGATCTCAGGAAGTGGACAGCGACCGCCCAGCCTAGAACCTCGGCCCAGTGTGTGTCCACCCGTAAATAACGCAAGTTTGCCAACCTTCGACAGAAAGATGTCCTGGGAAGATTTCATTACTTTGTTTGAGACTGCCGCTGCTGTCTACAATTGGCCATCATCAGCGAAGGCGTCCATGTTGTGCCTTTCACTTCGTGGAGAAGCTTTGAGCGTACTGCAAACCGTCCCACCTGCTGAGCGACAGAATTACGAAGATTTGATTAGACGGTTGGAAATGCGGTTCGGACATAAACACATGGAACTGGTCTACAGATCTCAGCTCAGGAGTCGTCACCAGAAGTCCAATGAGAGTCTTCAAGAATTCGAAGCTGACATCGCACGATTAGTGAGGGGCGCTTATCCCACAGTGGACGAAACTGTCTACGAGAGCCTATCCATTGAAAGGTTCCTCGATGGACTGCGGGATGCTGAGACGCAGCAGGCTGTAAAATTGGCCCGGCCTAACACGTTAAACGAGGCCCTGACGCAAGCCTTAGAGTTTGAGGCCGTAAAGCAATCCGTCCGGGGCCAGGCACGTCTGCGAGGAGTCTACGCAGAGGAAGAAGAACCTATGAAGATAGAAGACATCGTAAGAAAAGTGCTTGATGCCCTGAGGGACCGGAAGAAGGAGATTCGCTGTTGGGGGTGTGGAGAGTTAGGCCATTACCGAAGTAAATGCCCGAGTAAAGCCTCTCGGGGGCAGAGGCAGGGAAAACTAAACAGGGTTGATGGGAAGGGGCAACTATCAACCCAGCGTCTTCAAGAATACAACTTCACCTCTGAACACCGACGAGGGAGAAACCATTCCAATGCCGACGCCCTGTCTCGCCGACCTTGCCCAGAGGGTTGTAAGCACTGCTCCAAGGTAGAGGAAAGGAATTCGTCCGTGGAAGTGCGTTGTGTCTCTTTGGAGCCAGCTAGTGGATGGGAGCCGAAGGAACTCCGGAAAGAACAACTTGAGGATAGTGAGGTTGGACCACTGCTGCGGGAGAAGGAATCGGGGGCTCGTCCTAGCTGGGCGGACATTGCAGCTAGGAACCATGTGTATAAGAGCTACTGGGCACAGTGGGACTCAATGAAGGTTAAGAACGGAGTGCTTATAAGAATCTGGGAGGCCCCTAATGGTAGGAAGCAGATTGAACAGATTGTGCTCCCCAGAAATAGAAGAAAGGAAGTGCTGGAGGAGATCCACAATGGAGCATCTGGTGGGCACTTAGGTGTCAACAGAACGGTGGACAAGCTACGTCAGCGGTTCTACTGGTTGAACTTGAGGGCTGATGTAGAGAAGTGGTGCCGCCAATGTGATGTCTGTACTGGAAGCCGAGGGCCACAAACAAGAAGTCGAGGCAGAATGCAACAGTACAACGTTGGGGCACCCTTCGAGAGGATCGCCATCGACATCGCCGGTCCATTTCCCATTTCAGATGCAGGAAATAAATATCTCCTAGTGGCCATGGACTACTTTACGAAATGGCCAGAAGTATACGCCATACCAAATCAGGAAGCCGCAACAGTGGCTGGGTGCTTGGTGAACGAATTCATCTGTCGGTATGGAGTGCCACGTGAGCTGCACAGTGACCAAGGGACGAACTTCGGATCCCTGTTAATGAAGGAGGTGCTTCAGCGTCTCGGAGTGCACAAGACACGGACAACTGCACTTCATCCGCAATCTGATCGAGAGATACATAAAGACACTCGTTGGACACCTCAGTAAAGTTGTGTCCACCAATCAGCGGGATTGGGATCGGAAGGTGCCCATTTTCCTCCTGGCGTACAGATCGTCGGTCCACGATACTACGGGTTTCACCCCAGCGAGGATGATCTTCGGAAGGGAGCTGCGGCTGCCTAGTGACCTCATGTTCGGCCTGCCACCTGACGCAAAGCAGCCCGCAACGGACTACGCCTGCGAGCTCGTCGACCACCTACACGACACTCACGAGTTCGCTCGTCAGCACCTAAAAATGGCCAGTGACAAAATGAAAGCTCGCTACGACCGGCAAGCCAATTCGACTGGATTCCAGGTGAACGACCTGGTGTGGCTCTACAGTCCCCTCCGGAAAAAGGGGAGATGCCCGAAATTTCAACAGGATTGGCAAGGACCTTATCGGGTAGTGACACGAATCAACGATGTGGTCTACAGGATTCAAAGACACCCAAGAGGCAAGATGCTTGTGGTCCACCTTGATCGCCTAGCACCGTACCATGGAGCGGAAGCTGATCGGGACGATCAGCCTTAAGGAGGGGGCAGTGTGACATCTAGAGTGGCCTCTATCCTGGGAACCGGTGATGCGGAAGTAATGGATGGGTCGCTGACCACCTGCCCTGCTTGTTTACAACCTTTGGGGCACAATGGCTTACGCATGAACGCCCCTTTACCTCTTCACTGGACTTCTAGAATCTTCTGGGTTGACGAGCCAGCTCTGTCATGGAACTTCGGACGCAGGGGAATTCAAGAAGCTTCTAGATGGAGACCTGCAGGTGATATATACGGCCCGGATACCAGAGTCAGTCAGTCAGTCAGTCAGTCAGTCAGTCAGTCAGTCAGTCAGTCAGTCAGTGAGTCTACAGCCTACAGCCCAGGTGTTTGCGGCGACAGTGAGACAGTTCTACAGTGCGAGTGAAGTGTCCGTGTATAGAGAAGTGGTCTACGGAGAAGTTACCGGTGAGTGGTTCGTTGTGGGGATCAACGAAGGAGCATTGCGGTACTTGTGGACGACTTCTGAAGGGACACTGAAGAAACTGTGAGTGAACTGTTAGCATTGGACTGTAGGTAGTAGGGAAGCTAGTAGAGTCACTTTATAGTTAGTCATTGTAAATATTAGTAGATAATCTGGGAAAGCCACTTTATAGAGCTAGGAATTGTAATTAAAAGAAGGGAATTTAGTAAAGTCACTTTGCAATTAGTAGTTGTAATTATTGATGCCATCGAAGATTGCAATTATAGATTAGTTTAACTGTAACAGTAGGCCTAATAGTAAATTGTACTTTTCTCAATAGTTTAAAGTTAAGGAAATAATACATTTAATTATAATAAGTTAATTTTATATTCAATAAATTTAGTAATTGTTTAGTATAACGTGTTGCTTATTTGTAAAACCCACATAGTGATTAATTATTTATAAATTAGGACGTAAAAACGTCACAATATATATATATGAACTGAAGTTTCAGTATATACCAACTGAAAAAAAACTGCATCAATACCTGAGTGTTGTTATATTGATGTACAACCCCCACCACTGCCACCTACCCAGCAATAGTGGAAGCCATGTCAATCTCTCCCTCCCCTCCCTCTCTCTCTCTCCGTCCCTCCCTCCCTCCGTCCCTCTACTCTACTCTACTCTACTCACTTGAAGAAAGTGCCAGTGGTACTGAAAATTATGTGTGATTATGTTGATTCTTTTGTTCATGTTGCTACTACTATGGTGTTAGTGAACTTGTCTTCTAGGGTAAGTTTGCTGATCTCCTATCTCTCCAATATACTAATTCCTGATCTAGTGCCCTTTAACCTAACTTATAGTGAACATTATAAATTTTATTTAAAGAAGGATATATGATGTGTAAATTAATCTGATTATTAATATACATTAGAACTAAAAATTAATACTGACTTACATTCAATACTTCTCGTACAACTCTTTTAATTCCTCCATTATGGTGAATAAATTCGTAAATGAAGTCACGAGTATCTCTATCTTCCAGCTGACTTTCAGACACACCTGCCTGGAACCAAGAAAATGCGCGTCAGTTAACATCATTTTACACTGTCTGATTAACCGTTAACCTATAATTGCAATTTTTTGTGACAAAAGTACAATTTTTATCTCATATTTCATTAATTAGTAATAATAAAAATAAGTAAACAAATATTAATAATAATAAATTAGCTTTATGTTATATATGTGAACTAATTTGTGGATATTACTTAAGTCTAAGTTTTTATCCATTTTCATATCACAACTGCCAAACATGTGAGCAAGCTCACAATTAATACTAAAACAAAATAAATAGTTCCAAAGAATTGGCACAAACTTTCCCCCATATTAAACACTAAAAAATCAAAAACTTGAAAATTACCAGTTTGATTCCCAAATATGTTTTTTGCCATATCTAAGAAAACTAGTCAAGTTAGAGACATGCGGTTTTTACTAAAATATTTTGAATTGTAATTCACATCTTTCCTGATAATTTAATAAAAATTGTTAGATCTCTTTTTGAGAAAATTCCATTTTTGTATGGTTTTGCCCATAACAATAAAAGAACTAAAATTTCAAAAAGTAAAAAGAGTCTGGAGATATTGGCTAAATACACACCTTCATACCAAATTTCATTAAAACTGATCCAGCGATTTTCACATACACACAGACACACAGACGTTCAACATTTTTTTCAAAAAACCACTTTTTTTGGGTTCAGGGGCCCTAAAATGGAATTTTAGACCAACTTGTAAAAAAAATTTTTTGGACGATCATAACACTTTCTCTATGGCAATGCATATGGGAAAAAGTAAAAAGACTGTGAAAACGGTTATCTCAGTGGGCAACTTGCAGAAAGGATCTTGTTCCTTAAAGCAATAAAGAAACAATGGCAAATCAGCCAAGTTATAGTGGCCTACACAATAAATAAAAAAAACTTAACACAAAAGTTCATATCACAGGACACAGTATTTGATTTAAAATAATCTTACATACAATTTTATTTTAAATCAGTATGTAATAAAATATGTACTGATTTATTTTAAATCAGTATGTAATAAATGAGGAGTAACACAAAAAAATAATGGCAAGTCGCAAACAAGCTACTGCACAAGTTATATATTATGATTATCATTAGAGAAAGTACATGCAAATAGCGACTGTTGGCCATTGAGGGTTAACATTCACAAGCACAGCACCTGGGGTCCGTTTCACGAAAGTTTTAAGTTACATATTCACCAGTTTATTTTTACAAACCTGTAAAAATAACAGTAACAGGTGTTTCACAAATACAAAGTTACAAGTCTAGTAGTAACCAGTAATAATTTATTGATTCACAAGTACAATTTCACCAATTCACTACTGTGTTTTTTACATTGTTACAAGTTACATGTCTACACTTATTAAATGTAAAAGTAATTTTAACTTATACTGAAACATAGGTAAATTTTATAACAGGATTTGTTACAATGCTTTTATTCTTTTGTGCTTAGTTTTTGTTTACTCATTTTTACTCAAGTATTGTTAAAATACTAAATTTCTTTGCTTTATTAAATTTTGTGCAGATATATATTGTGTTGCAATTCTCATTGTATTGCAGGTTGGGTAAAAGTATGGAATATATTTATTAACTTTAAAACTACTGAAAAAAATGTAATGAAACATTGTAGTTGTGTACACGTCCCAATATCAAACATTTAGACATATTTTACTCGTTTTTTTTTTTGCATAGCCAGGGGATGGCTTACAAGTAAGGAAGTCTTTATAATGTTTAATGCAAGTCTAACTACAGTTATATCTCATTTTAAAGGTCTGTGTTTGTACAATACAACAGTGTAAATATGAGGTCAAAAGGATGATCCAATCAGAAAATACAGCATGTCAAAGAACTAACGTCATATAACTAATACTTCTACTTGTCTATTACTTCTTGCAACTATAATTTTACTGACAGAATATTAAATCATTTTAAAACATAAATATACGTAACAAATGAGTATAATAATTTTCTTAAACTATTTTTTGGGTATGCTTACTGTCCAAATTATTTTTATTTTTGTTAAATAATACAGTCATTTTTATAATGCAGTCTTTAGTTACTATTGTAAACAATCAACAACGTGCTCAACAACAGGGATATATAAAAAACCATATAACTAAGAAGTATTAGTTATATGATATAAATTCTTTGAGAGGCTGTATTTACTGCTGTATTTTCTGACCAGGCCATTCTTTTAACCTCAGGTTTGTACTTTTGAATTGTACAAACAAATACCTTTAAAATGAGGTATAACTGTAGATAGACTTGCATTAAAAATGTTAAAACGTGGGGACTAAATGTTTGATATATGGAAATGTAAATAACTGTAAAGTTTCATTACATTAAAAAAAAAAAAAAAAAAAAAAAAAACAAACAGTAAATATATTCGGCTTTTACGCTGAAAAAAACTATTATATACTTGTTTTTTAGCTATGTATCAAGTATGAAAAAAATGTAAGCAAACAAATTTTCAAGGCCCCTGTTCTATATAACTACCCCAAGTTTTTCCCCAATATATTACATATCTTTACCAATTTACGCTTAAAACCACATTGTACTTCTTCAAGTTTTGCCAGTATGTGTCTCTTGTGTGGACATAGTCTTTATTGGTCGGTACCGAGCCTAAAGCTGATGCTTTTCATGTAAAACTTGCCATTCTTTTACTTTGTCTTCTTTAGTTGAAGTGTTTGAATATAATCCAAATAAAACATCTTTGCTAACTATAAATTCTTTAAAAAATAAATCTTGCCTTACTTTTTTAGGATACTAAAAAAATTAAAATACTAATTAATTATTATTATTAACACAGTTGTAAAGTACAATTCCAAAAGCTATGTATATGTAAACATTAAAATAAACTTGTAACAGTAATCAGCTGACTTGTGACAGTTAGTCACAACTGTGACTTTTTATTATAAAAGTAACAAGTGTTTTCAAGAAACACCTGTGAAATTGTAACTACAACTACCTGTACTAGTGAAATAGTGAATATGTAACTTGTAACTTTCGAGAAACAGGCCCCTGGCAGTGAAAGAGAAACCTAGTTCCAACTCACAGACACAGTAACTTCTTTTCAATATACAACTGCTGTTCATATGGATTATGTAATCAAAAACAAACCCTGTAAATTATAAAGTGGCAGCCATCATACCTGACGGAAAAATTGTTTCATTTCAGGGCTCTCTTCACTGCCAAGATTTGCATCAAATCCTTTATTAGCATCCCATCCAACGTGGGAGACGTGCCGAAATCCCATAGGATTACTAATATCCAACTTAGTTAATTTAATTGATTTTTTATCATCTCTTTTCTTGTTCTTCTTTTTTTCATATTTTATATCAGAAGGTATCTCTAGAAAAAAATCACACTTTCATTTATGTTAAATAACAAATAACTGACAACTTTTTTATAGTCAATAATATGTACTTTAGAAAAATATAAGTTATACTGGTAGCCCCCAATGCAGAATGCTTTCTATCTCTCTGCAACAGTGAATAAGAAAACAAACACCTTCTGGAAGTACTATATTATGGTACCAATAGCGTAAAATATCAACTGGAAAAAAATATTAGTTATGCTCTTTATTTTCCAACTATAGAATGTAGCCTAAAGATGTTTACCTAAATAAAAAGACAGAAAACAATGTTATAAAATAACATTTTTTAAAAGGCTTTTATGAATACTTTATTTTATTGTACCTTAAGTTCAAACTCAATAAACAAATAAGAAAGTTGAAATAAAGTAATTAATTAGACAGTTTAAATTGTTTTATTTTTAGTATTTAGAGAGCAAACAAATTGGTGGAAATAAGCTTGTATCCTAAAACCCTATAAAAATTGAGTTTACTAAAATTATGGTTAAATTCAAAGGATAGTAATAATTACATTACGATTATTTATTATCTTAAAAGTTTTCTGGTCACAATAAATATTGAAATAATAATTGTTTAAAAAGATGTTTCTAAAAAGAGAGGAATGCAGGTGGCGTCCCTTACTTGATAAGTCAAGATCATTGTATGAGCAAAAAACTGAAAACGGTATTTGAGACTAACTCATTGCCAGCCAGCAATTCTATATAATTGATTTATAGATTTTATTTGGAATTTGTATATATTGACTCAAGTATTGATCTTGTTCTTTGTCGAATAGCAGAAGCTGTCAGACTGTATTGGACTGAAAAAATACCAATATTTCTGTTGGTTGCAGATGTATATATCACAGAATGTCTTGGATTATGAATTAAATAAAGTTTTATACCATTTTTAAGTAGTATTTTCTCTGATCCGTTAATACAAACAATATGTCCTCTAGAGGCAGTCATTATCAATCAACTATAACGTTAACTGAATTGAAGTCATCCTTACACAAACAATCTGATCGTAATTGGAAAGCAGAAGCAGGAGTGGAGATGAGTAGTTCACAAACGATCGAGTCAGCATTGTGAACGAGTGAACAAGTTTGTTTATTATGATTTGAACTAGTTCAGTTCAAAGTGAACATCAGAGCTGGGAAGGAACACTGACAAAATCATTAAATGTAATTATTTATTTTTATCAATACTAGTAATAAAAACTGAAATTTGAAGAAGGTTGGTTGAACAAATTTACAAGTATAAATAATAAAAACATGTCTATGAAACAAAGCTCATAACAAAATTATAGATCGCTCCAACCGTCGCTTGTACAATGAGATGTTTCAAATTATGTTTGTTTATTTTTTTTTATCATATGTAAGAACATCTGCCACTTACCCTGTTTCTTTCCATTTAAACCAGCTGCTACCCATCACTAATAATCTCATCACACTCATTGATCATATGTTTTATCACATTAATTTAATTTAATCCAGTTCCCAATAATTTGCATACTCTATGTTTAATCATTTTATTAATAAATGTTTTCCTTTCTTAGATTTGGCATAATTTAATTTAAGAATTGGAAGTTGTTTTATTTTTTTTTTTTTAACCTATTCCATTTTTCTAAAATATTTCAACATTAATTTAATTTTCTCATGATTTTAATATTTGATTTATTATAATACCAACCCCCACATCCCCTGGTGAAGTGAAGTGATCATCAAGCAACCAGTGACACATTGTTGTAATTGTGGATTGAGAAAGGAACTAGTAGAGTGAGAGTCCATTATTAGCCTTGAAGGAGAGAAGATTCAGCCAGAATACAGTGACTTTATTTAGTGACATTCCCAATAAAAGTGTTTTTGTAAATCATTACAAAACTTTTATTTATTAAATTTGACCACAAACATATTTAAATTTCCCAAAACATCAAGAATTCTAAGTTTGTGGTGAAGACAACTTTAAACTTAAATTTGGTGAGACCAGACCATAGACTAATTGCTGTGAAGATATTTTCCATTAAAAATTGAACTTTAAATTTGAACTTTCTCCCTATCTTTCCCTTATTTGATAATTTTTTTCTGATACTGTTTTTAAATTATTCTCTTTTTCAAATTTTTAATTGGACAATTAAACATGATTAATATTAAATCTCATAAGAACATTGATGGCCAGCTCGACACCCCTTCCCTGAGGTATCTCTATGTTGTACTACCGAGTATGTTTTCAGCCGGAGCATAAACCAGAAGAAACCAAATTGTAAAGCAAGAAAGAAGATAAAAGCAAATTAAATAAAGACATTTTATTAACATAGTATTTCACTGTACAACTGGTTATCTTATTGTATCAATACACTTCATTATTCCTTGTTGTACCCTGTATGTGTGTTTTTCATTTATTTATTTAGTTTAAGCAGCAAATAACAACAATAAATATTTATCCAATACTATCATCATCATATATTATTTTTTTTTAATTGTTAATTTTGGCGCCCAAATCGTGTTGGCCAGTTCAATGCCTTATGAGATTAGGTATACAAAAACAACTTCCAAGTTATCCCAAATCTAGGCCTATGTGTAATATTTATATGTTTGATATATCACCCATTATAGGTATCATAAAACCATCACCACATATCGAACTCTCATCACAATATAAGATTATTAATAGCCATGTCCCATAAACCTTATAATCTTAGAAATAGGCCCAATACAACAGATGAGACCATGGAGGACGCCATTGAAGAAGCTAGTCAAACAAGCCAAACACTAACAGCTACATCTGACAATTATAACACATCAACATCTAATGCAAACAATACAGATATAGCTACGAACACAAATAACATGAACACAAATAATGACATAGACATTTTATTTAACGAAATTCCGGCAGGAGAAGTATTTTTAGGATTTGACATTCCTGAAGCGGAGACGACAGACGCCATGACAGTGGCGGCGGACAATGTAAACAAACAGTTCCGACCATCTCAACCAACCAGCCAATGGGAACACAGCACGGCATCATGGGACGGCGTTACAATGACAACGACCACCACAGCGATGAATGAACCGATGACGTCACCCGCACATTCCATTGCCATTCATTCTACCGCGACGGACAAACAACCGGCTAGCGCAGATGCGAATACCGATTTGCTTTCACAAATTGCAGCACTTATAAAAGACAGTTCTTTAAAACTTGAATACCGTTTAGAACAAAGTAAAAATGAATTAAAACAAGACAACTTAGAACTAAAACAAAATTTAAATCAGAACCTTAAAATATTTTCTGAATATATTGAAAGTAAAATCGATCACTTAAGCCATAAATATGACGAAGTCAAATCTGACCTTGACATAATTAAACTTACACGAGCCGAACAAAATAATAGAATGAATCACTTGGAAACAAATTTCGGCAACGAAATCCAAAAACAAAACCAGCAGGTCCGTGACGACTTAAACAAAAATATTGCAATCCAGAATGATAACATCAAGAAAGCCCTTGCTAACAACACTACTTACGTTATAAATACAGTTGACATTAAATTACTTAATCACGCCACTGCTTGCCAGACAAACATTATCCAACAAAAGGAAGAATTGACTCACTAAATTCAGGACAGTACAAAACAAGTATTAACACAGATATTACCAATTACACAAAAACAAGGAGAAGATATTGATACATTAAACAAACTTGTACACACCTTTGGTAATAGAATCACCAACGTTGAAGGTCAAGTTAGTAATGGAGTTATATCAGGCACACCGAATATTTATGTCACATGTACCGGCAACGGCACCCATGCAACCGACAATAGTCCACCTAAATTTTACGGGAGAGCCCAAAACCCTAAGGAATTTTTACATAAACTAAAACGCTTCTATGAACGAAACATAACACACAACAAACCAAACAACGACTCGGAACACTTGCGGGACATTATTGAACAATGTTTAGAGCAACATGCTGCAAAATGGTTCGACCTGATTAAGGAGGAAATCCGCAACTGGTCAGATTTTGAACATAACTTTACAAACAAATACTCAAGCCGCGAGATCCAACGAGGAGTAAAGCAGCGTATAGAGGTCGAAAGATACCAGCCCGGAGGAAAGCTGCCACGAGCAGAATACTTCATTGAACGAGTATTGACATTACGATCCATCACTCCACCAATCAGCGAGGATGAAATCATAAATATTCTTTCGGAACACTTTTCCGAGTTGATCCAAGACGCCCGAAGAGTCCAGAATGTGAACACCATCGCCGAGTTCGAATTGCTACTCCTAAGAGAAGATATTAAGGACGCACACCAGCGATCGAAAACTACCAGTCAACCGAGAAACGAACCACCACCACAGCGACAGTTTCAGCACCAGCCAGGAAGCAGACCTCCAAACAGCCCTCCTAGAAACCAGTATTACCGCAGCGATGGACAACAGCAACAAAGACGACCAACCTACAACAACGGGCACTTCAACAACTCTTCACCTGGATACCGGAGAGAATACGATAGAAGACCCAACTACAGAGGAAACTTCAACCAACATTACAACCGGGGCAACAATTCATCAAATCGAGACAACCAGCAATATCCCAGCCGAGAACAAGCACAAATATGCTCTGCCATAATAGAAAGGAGAAACCCAACGACTAGTTCACCTCCCAGTACTACAACAAGTACTGCGCTTTTAAACGCCTAAGCACTGACGAGTCCCAAGGCCTAGGTAAACTTCCCTTGTTTTATAATCATGGATTTCTATCCTCAGATTCCTCAGTGCAAAACACAAACCTCGGATTACAAAGGCCTTCTAATTTAGATAATAATGTAAATAATTCAAATCCAATATTAACCCTTAGTAATATATTTTGTGACTGTGACTTTTTACTAAATGAAGATCCTGAAACTAATAAAACTGTAGAAACAGCAAACAACATAAAATGTCCAGAGATTAATATTTTAATAAACAATGTGCCTACTTCCGCACTCATAGACACGGGTGCCAACATCTCATGTGTCTCAGAGCAATGGATAATAGAGAATAGGAGTAGATTAGGACGATATGAAGAATTACCTTTAACTGGCATACACATCAAAACTGCCGTCGGTGTTAAATCAAAAAGAGTTTCTAAGATATTAATGCTTACAGTTAATGTCAACGGTGTGGAAACTAATTTGCAACTAATCATGGTACCAAACCTCGTTCATAATGTAATTATTGGAATAGATACGATAAGACTGTGGAAGATGGAAATAAACTTTGATAGAAAAACATTGAATATAAACATAAATAATACTGAATTACTATTGGAGTTTGACGGGTGCAACCACGATGGAATCTTATGTTACTTAATGAACGACAATGATGTTGAATACAATGAAATGTCGGCATACGACCAAAACTTAGAAAGAACCTATATTTATGATAATTTTGAAACTTATAACGATACCACCCCTTCCTCCACAACGAACCTACAAGACAGGATAAATGCTGAGATAATAGAAGAAACTCTGAACCAGAACGAAATGCTCAACAACGAACAAAGGACTCAACTCACCGATCTACTTTTGAAGTATCAAAATACATTCTCTGATGCTCCTGGACTCTGCAACAAGTACCAACACAATCTAGAAGTTAAAGAACCTGAAACCTTCAAATGTCAATCCTACCCCGTACCTTTAGCCCATCAGAATGCTGTACTACAGGAACTACAACGAATGGAACAACTCGGGATAATTGAACGAAGTAACAGTACCTTTATCAACCCTATTATACCCGTAATTAAGAAGTCAGGTGAAATTAGATTGTGCCTAGACGCACGTAAAATTAACCAGTTAATTACCCCAGATTATGAATGCAACCGTAGCATAAACGAACTCCTAGCTAAAGCATGTAACTCTAAATGGCTCACTAGTATTGATCTAACCGCTTCCTATTGGCAAATACCATTAAATTCTAAGTCCCGCCAGTACACAGCTTTTCAGTTCAGAGGGAAGACTTACCATTATAAAGTTACTCCTTTCGGTATCTCTACGTCCCAAGCCGCTTTAGTGAGAGCCCTAGATAAAGTCTTCGACGATGAAGTGGAAAATTTCACCTTAATTTATGTGGATGATATCTGTACATTTAGTCCCAATTTCAAAGACCATTTAACACATATTGATTATATCCTTAAGAAATTGACTGAAGCCGGAATGACCGTAAAATTCTCGAAGTCTACCTTCTGCCAGAACACTATACCTTTCCTAGGTTACACACTCACCGAATCAGGACTTTGTATGGACTCTAGTAAAATCAAACCTATTCTGGATTTTCCTTCACCGACTAACCGCAAACAGCTGAAATCATTTTTAGGATGCATCAACTACTATAATAAGTTCATCGACCGTTATGCAGAAGCCGTTCAACCTTTACTTCGCCTTACATCAAAGAAGACTAAATTCATCTGGACAGCAAAAGATGAGACAACCTTCAACCACATCAAACGTATGTTCCTCCACACCAACATACTATACCATCCGAATATCAACAAGACATTCTACCTGCAGACCGACGCATCGGACTACGCAATCGGAGGTCACTTATTCCAGTTGAAGGAGAACGGAGATAAGGCTGCGATTGTCTTCATTTCTCGAGCCCTGCAATCTGCTGAACTACACTACACCACCACAGAAAAGGAGCTCCTCGCCATCGTATATTGCCTACAGAAAACTCGCTACCTCATACTAGGGACAAGACTCAAGATACTGACTGACAATCATGCTATCACATTCCTCAAAACATGCAAACTCCTGAACAACCGCCTTACCCGTTGGATTCTTGCTATTCAGGAATACAACTTCGAAATCCAACACTGCAAGGGCGCAGAGAACTCTACAGCTGATGCACTCAGTCGAATCATCCATCCAGACACCTCACCAACTCAGCACCCACCTCAAGAACTAACTATCAACTACATCCGAAGAATCTCCGACCCTCATCTACGCAACGCCTTATCAAATTTACCTGAACTACAGTCTGATGACCCACTCCTTAGGATTCCTTATGCTACCCTTAAACTTGACCAAAATGCTCCTCTCTACCAACAGACTTCCGAAAAATATAAGCTGGATAGAGAAATATTGTATAAGAAGCATAGGAACAACTGGCTGATCGCAGTACCGGAATCAATTATCAACCGCCTCATCTGGGAGTGCCACTATTTCTACTTACATTGCGGAGCGAAGAAATGTTTCTCCATACTGCAAGAATGTTTCATTTTTAAGAATATGGGACGAAGAATTCGGACTACCTTAGCCACCTGCGACTCTTGCCAACGCTGTAAAACCAACCAGCACCCACCACAAGGACTTGCAAAAGGAATAACTTGTAACCAGAAGAATGATCACCTCGCCATCGATATCATTGGACCATTACCCACTAGCATTGGAAACGTAAAATACTTACTCATCACCCTGGACATTTTTACAAAATTCGTCAAACTCTACCCCATGAGAACTGCCAATACACACACCATCATCAAGAAACTGTTTGAACACCACTTCATCAACTACGGTATACCCAAGAGGATTCAAAGTGACAACGGATCACAGTTTAAAAGTAAGGCCTGGCTTAAGAAGCTTAAAGAAAATGATATCACCCCCATATTTAGTCCTGTATACTATCCGTCTTATAACATGGCAGAGAGACCGATAAAGGAAGTAAAGAGATGTCTACGCACCTACTGTGCACACCAACACCGTAACTGGGCACGGTACATACCTGAGATAAACACCTTCTTAAATGAGATTCATCACGAAACGACCGGCTTCACCCCAAATGAACTTCATCTAGGATTTAAAAGTGTTCGATTTTGGGAAAACTATGTCTCAAATCCTTTTACATCAGACATACCTCTGGAGAGAAAATTGTTTTTAGCCAAACAAAGGATAAAGGACAAGCAGAAGAAACGTGCACGTAAAGCCAACATGAAGATCCGACCTACTAATTTTAATTTGAATGATCTTGTACTTGTGAAAACCCATCCACTGTCGCATGCTGTCGTAGGAGAAACCGCCAAACTTTTTGAAGTGTACGAAGGTCCGTTTAAAATTGACCAAATATATGGAACATCAACCTACGGAGTTAGAAGCCTTGATGGAAGACGGAAGTTTGGACCATACCACGTGTCTGCCATCAAACGTTACCTGTCCCCAACTCAAGAGGATATATGATTCAAATTAAGAACAAGAAACAAGTGTAGTTTACCTATAGACCTGTATTGTAAATATTGTATAGTAATTTAATTTTCTTTGTAACTTTGTATTTTCATATTTTGTGTTCATCCCATCAACCTACTCATCAATATGTATTTTGTAATGAATTTGTGATATGTACCCCTTGTCTAACAACTGTGTATGTGTAATAAAAACTGTGTACTACGACAAAGCCCATGTCTTGTTGAGAGGGGATAATTTCCTTAATCACCCAAGTAAACTAATAACCCATGATTTTCCCCTATGATTGCTCCGCTAAATCCCCAGTGCGAGAAGATTCCCCCCTAATAGACTGTGAGTCCTGTGCAATAAACTGTGCCAGTGAAACCACCTTTCCCCAGTTTCCCTTACTTCCCCTTTCCCTGGTGACTTTTCCCCTTGTAAAAAAAAACTCAAGTCACTCATTCCCCAGTGCTATGTCCCAATAACCTCCACAATTCCCTTTATAAACTGTATAACCCTTCTTGTATATAATTTGTAATATTGTCAATTGTATTGTATTGTATTATGTAACCGTCTGTGTCATGTATGTATGTAACCTTCATCATTTTGTATTGTTAGTTTTAAAAAAATTTTGTCTATGTATGTTTGTATCTGTTTGTTTATCATGTCAACATAATTTTCACATCATGTTCGAAATCTTGTGATGACTTTCAGTAATCCCTGCAATTTCTGAGGGGATATTTGAGATGTTTCAAATTATGTTTGTTTATTTATTTTTTATCATATGTAAGAACATCTGCCACTTACCTTGTTTCTTTCCATTTAAACCAGCTGCTACCCATCACTAATAATCTCATCACACTCATTGATCATATGTTTTATCACATTAATTTAATTTAATTCAGTTCCCAATAATTTGCATACTCTATGTTTAATCATTTTATTAATAAATGTTTTCCTTTCTTAGATTTGGCATAATTTAATTTAAGAATTGGAAGTTGTTTTATTTTTTTTTTTTTAACCTATTCCATTTTTCTAAAATATTTCAACATTAATTTAATTTTCTCATGATTTTAATATTTGATTTATTATAATACCAACCCCCACATCCCCTGGTGAAGCGAAGTGATCATCAAGCAACCAGTGACACATTGTTGTAATTGTGGATTGAGAAAGGAACTAGTAGAGTGAGAGTCCATTATTAGCCTTGAAGGAGAGAAGATTCAGCCAGAATACAGTGACTTTATTTAGTGACATTCCCAATAAAAGTGTTTTTGTAAATCATTACAAAACTTTTATTTATTAAATTTGACCACAAACATATTTAAATTTCCCAAAACATCAAGAATTCTAAGTTTGTGGTGAAGACAACTTTAAACTTAAATTTGGTGAGACCAGACCATAGACTAATTGATGTGAAGATATTTTCCATTGAAAATTGAACTTTAAATTTGAACTTTCTCCCTATCTTTCCCTTATTTGATAATTTTTTTTTCTGATACTGTTTTTAAATTATTCTCTTTTTCAAATTTTTAATTGGACAATTTTAAACTTAAATTTGGTGAGACCAGACCATAGACTAATTGCTGTGAAGATATTTTCCATTGAAAATTGAACTTTAAATTTGAACTTTCTCCCTATCTTTCCCTTATTTGATAATTTTTTTTCTGATACTGTTTTTAAATTATTCTCTTTTTCAAATTTTTAATTGGACAATTAAACATGATTAATATTAAATCTCATAAGAACATTGATGGCCAGCTCGACACCCCTTCCCTGAGGTATCTCTATGTTGTACTACCGAGTATGTTTTCAGCCGGAACATAAACCAGAAGAAACCAAATTGTAAAGCAAGAAAGAAGATAAAAGCAAATTAAATAAAGACATTTTATTAACATAGTATTTCACTGTACAACTGGTTATCTTATTGTATCAATACACTTCATTATTCCTTGTTGTACCCTGTATGTGTGTTTTTCATTTATTTATTTAGTTTAAGCAGCAAATAACAACAATAAATATTTATCCAATACTATCATCATCATATATTATTTTTTTTAATTGTTAACAAGTCGTTGTTCGTAGCATCATTTTGAACTAGCTCATACACCTAGTTCATTACAATGCAACACTGGAACTGTTTCAGTTGACTATGTCAGTACTTAATGTGCAGTTTAAGAAACCTCTTAGAATAGTTTGTGATCCATAAATAATTAATTACAGAGGCGCCAAAGAGATCGCATAATGAAACCTACAGTATATGTTACTGATTTTCGCAAAATAAAGGGTTCTTAAACGGTTTCATAAAATAAAATTTGTTAATCTTGTAAAATATATTTATTGTACTGTGCATTTAAATACACATATTACTTGTACAATACTACATAACAGGATGATTGGCAGGAAAAACATAAAATAAAAACAAACACCTCAAAAACTCTGTAAATTTAAATAATCTCCTACTATAGGCCTACTATAATATCACTATTTAATAAGAAAAATACTACTAAGGTACACATCAATATTACTTAATCTAGTATATTGTACACATTAAACCATACAATCAAGTTTAAACTAGACAAACTCATTGACAAAAAATTTTTTTTAAATCCTGCAGGATACGGTGATTAGAGGTGTGCCAAACAGTACCAATGCGGAAACCAGCTGCAACTGCGACGGTGCCGGCCGTGAGACAGTACCGCGAGACAGTTCCAGTTCCAAACAGTTCCACGACTCATGAAACACACTCTGTGGTACTTTTAGCTTTGATGGTGTCAGTTCTACAGTACCACAATGGGTGTGGATTTTTAATCGTAATTTCAGTTCCAGCTTGGTACTTATAAGATAAACATTTACTTTGTTAAACACATGTTTGATTTTAATACAACATAAATGTAAATATTCATCTATAACGTTCATTTTTATGGATATATCGATTAAATGCTTATGATAATGCATATTAAAAAAGAGATAATCTCAGGAATAATAAGATATAAAAAAAGGATAGTATGATTTATTTTACAAAATATGCAGCTAACATTTTTAGGCCTAAATATTAAATAGGCCTAAAAACAAAATATTAAATATAGCCCACTTATTGACATAATTATACTTCATATTTAAATAGACAAGTTCCCTAACTTTTGTAGTTTTCAACTGAGTTCATCTTTCATTTATAATTAAACCTGTTTTCGTAAAAAATACGTTCACAATGGAATAGACGTGGCAATGAAACATATGTATTCTTTAGCCAGAGTACTTAGTGATGGGTATAATAAATTAGTACTAATATAAGACAACAATAATACTATAAAGGGCGAATACTACGATTAGCGATAGCACGCACGCAACTGTTTGGTATTGGCTATTAAATTATTTTAAGAGTCTACAGAAGTACAGGTCGAGACTTGTTTTATTTCTAAGAACTGCATAGTCCATGAGAATGGGTAATGTTGACGTTGCCGGTACTGTATCACTGGCTCTATGGAGTTGGAACTGGGAGTTCCAAATGTTGTAGCGGAACTGTCGCGGTTACGAGCGTGAAACAGTCCCAACGAGACAGTTCCAGTTACTTTGACCCACCTCTAACGGTGATATATAGGAAATATATCACAACAGTCTATACACAACTAGTTATTTACTCGTTCTTTGCAATTGCTATAAACATACAGTATTTAAAAATTAATATTTAATTTTTAAAATTAAATATTAATTTTGTTTAATTGTGTTAAATTAGAGCACTCCTAATAAAATCGACTCAGTTGTCTTGTAAATTATTTTAAAAATCTTTGATTTAACCCCGCATAAATCAAAATGTTTCCTCATATCATCATAACCTATCATGACAAACAAGGTTACGCGCACAGATATATGCCTTTGTGATTTTCTCAGACCGGAAGTCTAATGTCAGATGCAAATACACCCATACCTAAAACCTTCCATGGGAAAAAATACAAAACATTCCGAACTTTCATGGCAATCGGATGAATGCGTAGCAATAAATAAAGAATAAACAGACAGAAACACAAGCAGACATATATTCGTTTTACATATACACCTATATATTTTACATACCTACGAAAAGATAGGCTATTTTCTTTTGTATAAGAACTGTTGCACTTGTAAGCTGGACAATACGAAGGCATATTCATTAACTATTTCACTGATTAACAACCATTTCATGAAACTATGACGAAAAAGGGATGAAAGCCTGCAGGAATGCCATGCAAGACAGTGGTGTGCAGCGTCTGTGAGTACTGAACTCTGGTAGGGGAACGTTCCCCTTACCCCTAAGACCGTTCTGTGCTCCGTTTAGCCCGGTCCGTAAACAATCCAGTTAGAGTAACGTAAATCAATGGTTGAAAGTGACCGGTGCCTGACTTTCGTCTCACTGCAGTTAGCTGTTGTTCATTTAGTAAAATCGCAAAAGCTATCTGTAATTCTGAATCAGTCAGTACATAGTTCGTTGTTAAGCTGCACTACAAATATGGTTCTAATTAATTGTTTATGCACAAAACAAAACATCGTTCTGCAGAAATTAATGTTGTAATATTGGGATACAGTAAGGAAAATAGTTTCTCAATGAGATGATTTCTTTCTGCAGCCGTCTCTTTCGTTCTGCGATAATGTTGCCCTGTCACACGTTATTCTGATTTGGGGCTGGTAGCCTTTTACTTTTGGGAAAACCTGTATATAAATTGAATCACCCGTCACCTTAAAGCATTGAAAAAGGTAGGAATAGGTCGGTTCTCGGTTCATGATACAAAAATTGGAAAACAGAGAACCCATGGAAAAATGTTTTTCTACGATTCCAGGAAAACATAAAGGGGGAAATAGCTTTCATATCAGGAATATTTCAAGAGTGAAAAGTGCTGATAAACAGAACAATCAAACTACAATATCTGGCCACAAGATAAAGAAAATATCTTCGGCAGAAAATATATGCCAATAGTCGGCCACTTCATTATCAGCATTTGAAAAGAAACAGATAACATAATACCATTTGGAATTCCCACTCCCAAGCAGAAACAAAGAAATAATACAATTTGGTTTTTGTTCAACGTCCTCCACCCTTGTTTAGTGTCCTTCACTCTTCTTTAGCTTCTACCCCTGTTTATGACACTTCCTTATAACTCCCAGACTGATAAAAAAACCTGGTGGCAACATTCCATTCGGTTTACAACTTATCTCAAATTCTGAATATTATTATGCTTCTAGTTTTACTATACAATTAAAATACTAAGGTTTCTTATTTTTATAGTGTGTTTAAGATATTAAAGTTTGATTACTAGGCATGTTCTTATAATCTAAAAATAAAAAATTGCAATTAAAAAGGGTAGGGAATTTAATTGAAGAATAACAATTTATGGTTATGTATTTTGTCGTCACCAAACAACATGAGTATGGAACTTTTTTGTTTTAAAATAGTTAATTTTCATTCAATTATGTTTTCTTTTTAAAAAGTTAAAAAACTAATGTTTTAAACTCCATTGGCTTTATTAATATTTACTGATCCAAAAAATGTATTATTTGTTACATTTAAAATACAATCATAATTTATAAAAACATCTATGATATGGATAGCTGTGTTGTTTATACGATTGTGGGTAGCATTTATATTTTCTTAACTTAGAAAAGAACTACTAGTTCTTAATAGTTAAAAACTATATTTTATCAGTTATTAATTACATTATTATTTATTTACATTAGACAATAGACAATAGACAATAGACAAAAATTCTTTATTTGTTGAGTACAAACTAGTACATTAAATAGTGTCAGTCTTACTACTAATTACATAAGGATCCTTATGTTAAAAAAACTAGAGTTTGATAATAACTAAGTTAAATATCAAAAACAACAGGTTAGAAATTCTGATAAAGCATAGTGGGGATTTGTCACCAGGAATGTTCTTAGATTCTTCTTAAATTTTTTAATTTCTGGTTCCTTTTTAATTTCAATAGGCAAAGCTGTAAAGAATTTACTTCCCATTTGAGAGGGCTTTTTGTTAAAGAAAGCTAAATTGTGTTTAGATATATTGATATCATTTTTCCCCCTTGTGTTATAGGAATGTATATCTGATTTAAAAATTAAATCATTAGGGTTGTTCTTTATGTACAATATACAGTCAAATATGTATTGGTCATAAACTGTTAGAATTTCAAGTGAGGTAAAATGCTTTCTTACATGATCATCATGTTTAAGTTTTAACATTATCCTTATAGCTTGTTTTTGTAATAATAGTAATTTGTTCAAGTTATAATTACATGTTCCCCCATACACACACAAACCATAAGCTAAGTGAGCATGAATTTGAGCGTAGTAAATAGATTTTAAAGTAGGGAGATTGCATAAAAATGACATATGTTTAAGGGTATACAGTCCTGAGTGTATTTTTGTAAGTATTTTTTTTATATGACCGTTCCAACTTAAATGTTGATCAATCTCTAGACCCAAAAAGTTTGTGTTAACTATATTACTAATATTTGTATCACCTACTTTAATGTTTGGGGAAAAAATGTTTTTGTTCTGTCTCGTTTGAAAAGAAATAAAATTTGTTTTGTCAATGTTTAAATACAATGAATTATTTTGAAAAAATTCTTGAATTTTTGAAAGGTGCATTAGACTTGCAGATTCTATATCACTTTGATTTTTACCTGAAACGATTAAATTTGAATCGTCAGCATAGAGTACAATTTTACTTTTGGTATAAGAAATTTTCTCTATTAATGATGGAAATCCCTGTAAATAACAAATAAACAAAAGAGGACCAAGGATAGAACCTTGAGGAAGACCTTGCTTGATATTTAATTTTGTTGAATTGATTTTGACTAATTTTTGGTTTATTGTGGAAGAGATTTCTACGTATTGAAATCTATTATTGAGATAAGATTTTAACCAGTTCAAGGCTGTACCGTGAATACCCAGTGATACCAGTTTTTGTAACAATATATCATGAGAAATAGTATCGAAGGCCTTAGAAAGGTCCATGAAAATACCAATTGGTTTCTCGCCACTATCGATGGCCTCTATTAATGATTCAACAAAAGTAACTAAAGCTGTTACTGTAGATTTTCCTTTTCTAAAACCATTTTGTTCTTTATCAAAAAAGTTGTTCTCTTCTAAATATTTAGCTAATCTATTGTGCATGGTTTTTTCAAAGATTTTTGATATTGAAGGAAGTAGAGATATGGGACGATAATTATTTGGGTCTTTTTTACTTCCTTTTTTATGAACTGGTATGACTTTGGAAATTTTAAGTTCTTGAGGGAAGATTCCAGATATGAAAGAAGAATTTATTAGGTGTACGAGGGGCTTAAGAAGTTGATTAATTGAGAATTTAATCAATTTAACAGGGATTTCGTCATACCCACTTGACAATTTATTTTTGAATGACCTAACAATGCTCAGAATTTCTATTTCGCTTACAGGATGGCAGTAGAAAAGTGAATGAGGATTTGATTGGAGTAGGTTGACGTTACAATGTGTACTATTGCATGTGTCAAGATTAACATAATTTTTTGATAAACATTGTGCTACATTATTAAATTTAGAATTAAAGGTATTACTTATGAGATGTGGATCAGAGATTTCCTTTCCATCCTCTATTAAGGTTATTGGTTCATTCCTGTTTTCATTTCCATTAGATGTTTCATTATAAATGATATCCCAAGTTGTTCTACCAATGTTCATTGACCTATCAATTTTACTATCATAGTAATTCTTTTTACACTCTAACAGTTTTAATTTAAACTGCATATTCCTACTAATAACATCTTGATGTAGTTCTAAATCTTTAGAGGTCCGAGCCTTTTTGAATGATTCAATAATTTCCCTTTTTTCATTTTTAGGTCATCAGTAATCCAGTGATTTTTACGTGTAGTTTTTTTTATTAATTTACAAGGAAAGACTAAATTGAAATAATAATTTAAGATATTACAGAATACTGCATATTTTTGGTCAATGTTTGCATTGAAAACCTGGAGCCAATTTTCTTTGGTTAATAGTTTGACAAACATAGACATGTTTGCTTTTGAGAAATTTCGACTGTTAACAAATGAATTTTTAGGCGATTTTTGTGGACTTGAATTATTTATATTAAAAACCTCTAAAAGCTGCCCATCGTGATCTGAAAGGGCAGTAATAACGCCCGAAGTTTTAAATTGGAAAAAATTTATATTTGTAAAAAAATTATCAATACATGATGACGAAATAGGAGTTACCCTTGTGGGAAAATTTACCAAATGTCTCATTCCATGACTTTTAAGGACATTTTTCAAATCCCTAGATTTTAAAGAATCTAATATGTCAATGTTAAAATCCCCTGAAACAATTACATTTTTTTCTTTCTTTAATAAAATTTCTAGAGTTAAGTTAAGTCTATACAAGAATTCAGAATTGTTTAATTGTGGCTTCCTATATACTCCTGCCAATACTATTTTCTTGCCATCAAATTTAAACTTAGCCAGACAACACTCATATAACTTATCCTCACATAGAGCTTCTACATCTTTACAAGCCAACTGTTTCCCCTTCAATGTTGACTCTGAAAGGATCAACACACCACCCCCAGTAGTGGTGGTTCTAGCATAATAACTTGTTATTGAGTAGCCTTTTAATTTAAAGCTAATGAGTTCTGCATCAGACATATTGTGTTCTGTTATAATTATTATATTAGGTTTAAGTTCATCTAAAGTTATTTCTAATGATAGTTTGCTGCTTTTTAAACCCCGAATATTTTGATTGAAAAATGTATAACTTGGTGATTTTGGAAAATTTATTAAATTATTTATTGAATTTTGTTGAGAGCTAAACTTGGCGGCTGATGGTGAATTGTTTGGCAGTTTAAAGGGAAAACATTGGTTACAAGACTGTTATTTAAGATCTTACAGTTAAAATCGTTACAATCTTCATTGCATAATTCTACACTAGTGATTTCAACAAGAGGTGCTTCTTTCTCAACACTTTCACTTGAGTGTGTCATAGTGTCAGTCTGTTGTGTGGTACTCTGCTTTAAGATCACTTTCACATCACTAACACCATTACTTTCCCGTTGCTTACTCAGTTGTGGTCCTTGTGGAAGTGGGTCTTGGTTGACATAGTTGACTCTGGAAACAGCCTCTGCGTAGCTCACGTTTTCAGAAACAGTCATTGGTAAAGTCATGGGCACATCATCCAAACTGCTACTGCTTCTCGTAGGTTGATATTCATCAGACAGTATACATTTTTTACAGTTATCAATTTCTGCTTTCAGTTGTTTGACAAAGTCAGAGTAAGACAGGTGATTTCTCAACACTCTGGTGGGCAGTTCATTATGGATCACTATTTTTACATTGGCTCCAGTGTTACAGTGAAATTTAGTAATGTTGGCAGCAAAGTGTTCGGGTGTAATAAGGTCCCTTATACAGCCCATGGGGGAACAGTACAGTGTTTTAAGACCATTATACTTGAAATCCTGAGTAAGCTGCTGGAAAGCTAAATTGTAATTTTCAATGGTAGGCTTCTGGAAAAATTTAGGCTTTGTAACAAGGCCATAAACAGTTGCTCCATCAACAACCTTCTGAGAAGTCAAGTTAGTGTTTATACATTCTTTTACTTGAGGTCTACCAAATTTCCTACGAAATGTCAAAGCTACGCCTGCTGACATTTGCCTGGTATCATTAAAATCCCCCGAGATACAGTGTGCAAATGCTGCTGTTGAATCTTCTTTAACTTCATCAATTACATCCTTCATATCCGCTACCACAATCTCAATGACATCTTTGTGCTGGTTAATACCTGTAGATTTTAAATTTAAGTTCGAGCTAGATAATTTGTTTTTACTTTGGAGGATTTCTCTTATCATACAAGCAATTTTGATCTTTCCACGTTTATTAAAATGTAGACCATGTCTAGTATACATATGGCGGGGAAGTTCGTTTATTGGCAAGAAATGTGCGTGGCCAGACTCAAGTACCATTTTTTCAAGTTGTATATTTATGAGACTGATTCGGTTGTTCAATTTTGGTACATCATGCCTGTATGGTAAGCCAGCTATAACAACATTGGTGTGAGCAGTGCTTTGAAGTATTTTTGTGTATGTATCAAACATTTCTGTTTCCCTTCGCATTATATCATCATTGGTCCCACCCATGATTATCAATGAGTCTTTTAACGTGAAGGAACCAGTCAAAGCTGCTAAGTCTTTGACAACTTCAGAGATTCCTGCATTTGGTTTGAAAATGCTGCACACAGTAGATTCACAGTTAGGCCAAACCTTACTCAAACTGGCTTGCAATTGTCTACCATGACTGTCTGACAGCAGTAACATTTCAGAAGTATTTGAATGTCTAATATTTTTAGGCGTTTCCTTTCGAAATTTATTTTCAACATAATTATTAACAGTTATTGACTGTTCTTCTTTGTTATTATTTTTTGTTTGTATAATATCACTATGTACAACCAATGTTAACTTTTTACTTTTATTATTCAAGCTTGAAAGAAGAGTATTGATAGTTTGAGAGGTAGCAAGCAGCCCACTATTCAGTAGATATGCCATGACTGATCTTTTCAATATAATCTCTTTGTCACTAAAACTGTCCCAAGTCAGTTCATAATACGGGAACTTGTCGTCAGCCATAGTCAGTTCCATTATACAGTCTGCCATAGAAACCATATAGATACCACAATCATAATTGTTGTCCTGTTGTGGTGTTTGAGATAGTATCACTTTAACCTTATCTTCATTAGTGTTGTTTAAATATTTATGTAATTTTTCTGCTATGATCTGGGCATGTTCGATGTTATAAGTTCCACAAGAATCATAATAGAAAAACGCTGCTTTATTTTTATTATATACTAAAAGACTCCAGTGTGTGCCTCCTTCACCATTTGTGTTTATGGAGTCATTCACTGGGATGAATAGATGATTAAAATGTTTCAAATTAAGAGGATCGAGTAGGTGACTGTAATCATTCAGTAATTTTATTCCTTGAATTATTAAGGGATTCATGTAAAACAGGTTTTTATTTTTTAACAGTTTATTATTAATTAATTCAAAGTACCTAGATACGGTATCGTCCGATATCCAGTATTGTCCTAATAATTCAAAAATCAATTCTTCATTGGTATTTTTCTTTTTCTTTATCAGTTCATTATTAGTACTGGCATGCACTAACAATGACACATCCCTGTTGTGTGTGCTTAGATGATTTGTTGAATCGGAACCAACTATGGAAGGTGTGCTTGTGATTTCTAACATCCTTGACATGTCTACAGATATTTCACTGTTTTTAGTTGTTTCACAATTTTCACCATTACTATTATTTTCATGACTGCTGTTTTCTAAAGACATGTCATTATCCATAGTGGTTTCGAAACTGTCTTTATTCTTATGACTGCTATTTTGTACTTTATTTATTTGATTAAAACTTTTATCCGCTTCCTCAAGTGCTTTGTTAAAATCTTTATTTTTTTTGTTTTGGCACACCATATTTAGCTTTATTTTTATTATAAGAACAAATGTCAACCTCTTTAACACAGGCAGTTGTCTTCTCCCCATAAAAAATTACTTTATATTTTTTTATTTTGCTTGAGAAATCTATACTTTCAATCAAAGCAGGCCAATAAGGGTATCCTTTAATTTTAGCAAAAACCTTTTCACCAGCTTTAAATTTATGAGTATGCATTTTCATTAATAGAATTTGATAAGGTATTTGTTTAAAAAAGTAGTAAAAGACACCAAGTAATTGAACTTAATAAACATCAACAATGCCTAAGCCAGCTGGGCTCAAGTAACTCAAGACATCAACTGATAAGACAGGTCAAAGTTCACTCACTGATCCATGTGCCTGTGGAAGTAATATTAACAGTTACTGCTGTTTGACTGACTAAATGATTTTAGCAAACAGCTGTTTCATTACAGGTTTCAGTTTGAAAATAGTATAATGCTATGCCCTGATCAGTAAAATAGTTCTGACTTATAATTAACTGTAATAATTTTATTTTGTTTTGCAGTTTTAGACAGAATACTAATAATTTTTTTTTAGAGGAAGTGTTCAAGTTTTAAATTTTTTTATATTAAATAGAAATGAAAATCTTGTGCTAAAACAAATTAGTGATAGAGTGCTGTTTTCAGTAAGTATGCTTACAATTACAAATAATACCTCAAATAATTGCAAGAAAACTGTATTTTATAATCATTAGCTAGAGAAATATTTCATTTTTCCAATTCCATGCACTAAACAAGCAGTACAGTGTTCGTCACCATAAAATTATACTAAAAACTTGAGCACTTCACAATACTGAATTTACCATTGTACGTGCATTTGATGCACTCCAATTACATCAACCTACCTAATAAGTTGAGCTGTTATCATTTCAAACAA
This sequence comes from Stictocephala bisonia, assembly GCA_035578905.1. Taxonomy (NCBI): domain Eukaryota; kingdom Metazoa; phylum Arthropoda; class Insecta; order Hemiptera; family Membracidae; genus Stictocephala; species Stictocephala bisonia. The sequence goes on along the minus strand of JAQJVL010000137.1, from coordinate 96,906 downwards.
TTATGTTGGGATTTGTATTTTAGTAACTAGACCGAACATTTTTGTTGTTTTTAAACTTTCTCAAGGAATATAAGTTACATAATTTTCTCATGGTAAATTTCAATTAAATTATATATTGTTGTATATTAATTTTAACATTACATTCCATTTAGCAAAACTATAAAAAAACTAAGTAAATATTTTCTTTGTGGAAAAATGTAAAGAATCATATCCTGAGAATAAATAGAATGTTACCAATTTAGTTTTTGGAAATATGTCAATTAATCATAAGATTTTTGTCATTAATTGATTTATAAGATTTTTAGAGTGTATTATTGCTTCATATTGGATAAATACATAAAAAACTATGCACTGTTTTTTACTGAGTAAATCTGTGACGGCCCGTTAATTTATTGAATAAATAAATGAAAATACCACCTTTGTGGGCCGTCTAAATAAAATAAAATAAATTACACCCTCTATTTGTTTTTGTGTTTTAATGTAACTTCAAATTCAATAATAATAATTAAATTATGCCTCCCTTTAGTTTTTGTTACACCATTTTAAATTAATATGAGTGAATATTGGGTTCAGTGGGAAAGGCACAAAGCATTGATTTATCTGTACCAGGCCAGTATGGAATGTGGTGGCGTGATGTCATGTGATTTCCAATTGCAGCCCACGACTCGAAAACAGAGAGATATTGTAATGTTCCAGTAACCCTAACATGCCAATGTTAGTTACTTGGTGAATCGTTCAGGGCTGGAGTGCAGCACCATACGGCCTAGAAAGTCATACGATTAAACGTTCTTTCGCGTGATTGGTTGACAATATTTCTAATACTGGCTTGGTGATGAAGCCAGCCGTCTCGGTCTGTCTGTCTGCAACCGTGATCGTGAGTACATGTAATAAGTAGCGCGGTTTCCCGGGCTTGCCATGTCTGTTCAATTTATGTAAATTCGTGTATTAGTTTTCAGTAATCATGTTTAATTTGTAACCGTAACTAAATTCTAAATTCATTTAGAGACAGCACAGACAATGGCAAGCACCGTTAATTATTAATTGAAATTAGATTTGTTGGAATTTAAATTGTTGTATCTTAGAATAACCACGTTGTTAACAAACTACAAATTATAATAATTTTATATTGTTTATTTTAAAAGATTTCATACTAACTGTGAACTTGTAAATTAACTTGTGTCAAGGTTCTAGCTTCACTAAAACTTATCCATTTTATTAATAAAATACTCATATTACTTATAATTGTGTTGCTGTTTTCAAAAAAAAAAAAAAAAAAAAGGAGCTCCCAACCGATCCATCTATTAGGCTAACCAGCACCACGTTTTAGGTAATATTGTGTATAATTCATTAAATTCAGTATACGGAATACACTCCGGTAAAGTCCGCGAACCCAGTCAGTGTGGTGAACCATCAGTTTTTGTGAGTTATTTCTCCAGCTGGTGTGCAAGTACCCTCATCAAGGTGTCAGGTGTCACAAATCCACATTATTTGTTGATTCACTGGCAGTATTAGAAAGTTTTCATAGACATTCTCTAAAAAAGCTTACAAAGTAAGAAAACTGGAGATAGGACAACAGCAAACTTACTTTAAAAGACAAGTTCACTAACACCAGAGTAGTAGTAATATACACAAAAGAATCACATAATTACACGAATTTTAAGTACCGCTGGCACTTTCTTCGTGTGAGGAGAGTGAAAGAAAGAAAGAAAGAAAAAAAAAAAAAGAGAGAGAGAGAGAGAGAGAGAGAGAGAGAGAGAGAGAGAGAGAGAGAGAGAGAGAGAGAGAGAGAGAGAGAGAGAGAGAGAGAGAGAGAGAGAGAGAGAGAGAGAGAGAGAGAGAGAGAGAGAGAGAGAGAGAGAGAGAGAGAGAGAGAGAGAGAGAGAGAGATGGCTCCCACTAGTGTTATAAACATAGCATTACACGTTCCATTTGGAGTTAAACATCTACCTGAGGTGTGAATTTGAATTCCATCAATTTATTTTTTTCTTTGGAATAAATTATATACATATCATAAGCTACTTATTTTCTCAATAAATTATTAATGTTTGTTGTCATATCTACATAAACATTGTTTGTTTGTTGTAATATTTTGCTGTTATTGTTTGATAAACAATATCTTATAAAATCATAACAATAGTAATGATTCTATAAGATGCAATTGTTATCTTAGAATCACTTTATCACCTTAAAAAAAAATTACCCAGGACATATGATCTACCAACTTTCTAACTCACTGACTACAAACGACGAGTAGTGCTCGACCTGTGTTTATCATTGCTTAAATAGTGCATATACGCACCAAAAAATCAGTTAATATATAGAGAGACAACTTTTTCACTAGAGAGCACTATGAGTAATGAGTAGACCTAGAGGCAAAAGGAAGAACTACAGCCATATACTACCTAATCACAGTACAACCATTCTCCTGCTGTAAGTTCTACCTGTTTTAAGCTGGTTTTAGCCAATGCCGCATTGTACCTTAGTGGTCTAATGAATAGAGTTGCCATTTCCTATGGCCAGGGAGATGGCGAAGCCTGGGTTTAAATCCCAGTAGGGGTGAAAAAAGGTTACTGCATTAGACCTGTCCTTCTACAGGTACTAATTCCGCTACAGAATGGTGTAGCGACATGACGAAATAGCGGTAGGATGCTTCTAGTGTAATGTTGACTATTTAATCAACAGCACCAGTCAAGGCAACAGTTTTACTTATTTTTAGCTTGTTTTAAATTAATTGTGTAGCCCGCCAGTGGGTTAAGGAGAGGAAGCATTGTGTCAAATGAATTAATAAGTTAAATGATTGATCGTAATTTACTTTAAATAAGAAAACTTCTTTTAAGAATTACTTTATTTATAATTTTTTGTTACCAGTCAGTGGCAATTGTGGCATGGAGTGTGGGGAACAAAATCATGACTGAATTATCTCAATTCTTCCCTAAACCTTTTTTATGGCCACCTTTAGCTAATATGAGTAAAAACTCAATATAGCATTAAGTTTTATTTCCCATATAACATTACGCTTTTAAGTGCAATATGATCATATTAATGACCTTCAATTATAATTATTGTTTACTTTTTTTAGATTCACAAAAAATGATTAATTCCTGAATCATTTTTTGATGTTTTTGTTTTAGTAAATTGTAAAACATTTAACAAAATATATTGAAGTCAAAAGCTTAGCAATTTTAAAAATTGGGAGTGCCTGAGGCAGCCTAGAGCATTGACTATATTTTGCAGCGCATTGAAATTGTTGTTCATACAACGTTTAAAATCAAATTTAGTATGTTCAGACTTACCTACTAGTGCGGGTGTATGTACTGGTTGATGCAAGTATTTTTCAGCAGGAGAAACAACACCATTAGTCATATACGAAGGTTTATGTTTTGGTTTTTCACGTGGGTGGTAAGAGTTTCTTATCCTTCTTTCTGTCAAATAAAACATAACCATTAAAATAAATATTATTTTCATAGATTTGATTTCATAGAACTGTCAGTAAAATATCATGACCAATATTAAATTACCTAGTGTCTTGTTACGGCAGTGAGGTCACATGACTCATAATTTTACTACCTAAACATTAACAGGAATATAATCATTATAGTGAAACAAAAAACATTGCTGCTAGAACAGTTCATGTATCTTCCCCTCTATTGCTCCTCCTACAGTTACTCCACCGTTTCCTTCCATACCACACGTGAGACCGATTAATAGGTCAGCTGTTGAATATTTCAACAAAAATAATAAAGAAAACTTATTTTTATAGTAAAAGAAACCAAAGTACATTAAATACTTAATTCACAGATTGGTTAAGTTTTAAATAAAGTAGAATTCCTTTCACCTAAAGCTAGTTACTGTATTCTTTCCAACTGGAACATCTATTCAAATATTTTGGATCAGTTTAGTTAACGTTCATAGCCTAAAGCTTGTAGTCATCATTGAATTATGTTTCTGTTTCGCACCCAATTTTCAAATAAAACACAAAAACACAGACATACACATAATATTTTAATAACAAAATTAATGTCAAGACAAACTGAAATTGTTAATCTACAACATAACTAAAGAAGAAATCTATCTGTCTGCACAACAGAGATAGAATATCAACTAACCAAATTGTTCAATGAATTAATTAACAGTTTCTTCTGCTAAGAAAATTTGGCAGCTAATCATGGGAGCGAGCACACAATAATCATCCAACGTGATTGGTTGAACTATTCGTAGACCAAAACAACCAAGACCAAAGAATGGAAGTCCACTGTATTGCCCATGTTGTTTTTAAACTGATTGCATTATGTATCATTACATTAGTTTATAATATTAAAAAATTACAATATGAATGGAATATGAAGGCTATTAAATATGAAATAGGTTATCTTAATAGTACGTTTAAGTGTCTGAAGAAATGAACTCTTATGACAAGTATTTTTATGTTTAGTGGACTTTTCAGTTAATTTGGCTAAATTGATACTTACTTTTGGTAGGTTCTACACAATATTAAGTGGTAGATAAGTCATATTCTTATTTATCCTGTTCTGTTTTGTATGATACAATAAAATGACACAGCATGACTTTAGAGTAATATTGCATACCTACAAATCACAAAATGAACAGAGAATGTATTTTTCAGAAAATGTATCTGAACCTATCTAATTATTTAGGAATGTTTTGAGAAACCTTTTCTTTTGTTTATAGAGCATAATAACAGTAGTAGTCTGGTTATGACAGAAGAATTCAAGACAGTACATTTTAATATAGACACTTATAGCCGACATACTCGAGTAACACATTTTTAAAGTACATTCCACTACCTACTGTATTAGAAAAGAGAATAAAATTCATCTTTTTTTAAAAAAAAGCTTAAAGATTATTCATTACGAGTAATTCATTGAGGAATTTTACAACAAATAAAGAAAACTAGTAAAAATAATTTAATAAAATAAGTCATCATAGTAAAAATTGATTTGGCGCAGAAATTATTTTTATTAATTGAAATTTGTGTGTGTAAATAATTTGAATTTGTTAACGTTATTAGTAGATAAATTTATATGTATAATGAGAAACTATTCAAATGTTACTTTATGTAAATGAATAAATAACAATGATTTGACTTTGAATTATAAATAGAGATTTTTTTAACTTCTTTTGCTAGTTCACATGGGTCATGCAAGTCTCTCTGTGACTTGTATCTTACACTCCTCAATCCTAAGTGTTAGCCATTGAGCCACTTCACATATGCTAGATTGTGTGCGTGTAAAATTGCTAACATGAAAATAGTTATGATATTACTAACTATGTATTACCTCTTCTTTGTTTTTTACTTTCTAATTTGTCCAAGAGAATGCCACGGAGCCAACCTGCTTCTTCTTCACTTGCAAAATTGAAAGCAATAATGCAATCCTAAAAAGATACAGTTGATATTAGAGTTATTTATAAAGGAAATTAAAACATAAAAATATTGCTTGAAAAATTACTGTTTACTAAGGCCTTTATGCCAAACAACTTTTTTCTGATATGTAAAAAAATAAGTTCTATATAAATATCGTCTTTATTTAAGTTTGGGGTGAAAAATGGTCAATGATGTTTGGCTTTGAAACTTATTTGTTATTTAGCAGGTTTGAATAACATCTGAAGTTTGAATCTACAACTCCATATCCGTTAAAGGCTTAATCATGGTTGCTACCAAGTTGATCACAGTTACTACCCATTGTGATCATGGTTACGGGATATCCAAATTGATCCTGAAAACTTCCCAAATTGATCACAGATGCTACCCAAGTTGTTCGTGGATGCTACCTAAACTGATATCCGTTGCGTTTATGGGTTGGTGGGGTGCCACTGTGCTTGTATTGGTGGGGTGGGGTGGGTGGGGGTGTACGAGGTACGATCAAAAAGTTCCAGGACTTTTTACATACTATGGGAATGCAATGTCTCCCAGCGATGCGGTTGGCAGCATTGTATTCCCTGACTCAACAGTAACACAGCTGTGTTTTCAGATCAATCATAACATCACTGAAAGTAACATTAGCACAGATTGTTTGAGGTTAGTTTTATAGAGTTTGGTTATTTTTTTGTTTAATGAAAATGAATGTGAAAGAAGAGCAACGTGTTTGTGTGAAGTTTTATGTGAAACTGAACAAAACATTTTCTGAAACCTTTTTGATGTTACAAGAGGCTTTTGGTGAAGAATGTCTAAGGCGATCATGTTGCCATCAGTGGTTCAAGAGGTTTAAAGATGGCCGAACATCCACAGACGACGATGCTCGTTCCGGATGCCCTTCAACGTCAATTAATGATGACAATGTTGCTAAAGTGAACCCTCTTGTACGATCAGACCGTAGACTAACAATCCGTGAAATGGCAGAAGAGTGTAACATTTCATTTGGGTCATGTCAGGAAATTTTAACTGAAAAACTTCAAATGCGTCGTGTTGCAGCAAAGTTTGTGCCAAAACTGTTGACTGAAGACCAAAAACAACACCGAATTCATGTTTCTGAGGAACTTCTTCAAAAGGCAAATGACGACGGAAGCTTCTTGAAACATGTCATTACGGGAGACGAGACATGGGTTTTTGGTTACGATGTGAAAACAAAAGCACAATGATCACAATGGACATCAAAAGGCTCTCCAAGACCCAAGAAAGCACGTCAAGTCAAATCAAATGTGAAGGTCATGCTTACAGTTTTCTTTGACTGTAAAGGTGTTGTCTACTATGAATTCCTTCCACAAGGTCAAACAATTAATCGTTTTGTTTATCTTGAAACCCCCAGAAAATTGTGTAATGCTGTGAGAAGAAAGAGACCTGAGCTGTGGCAAAGTGGTGATTGGGTCCTTCACCATGACAATGCTCCTGTTCACTCTGCATTAGTTATCCGTGACTTTTGTGTCAAAAACGCAATGACTGTCATTCCTCAGCCCCCCTACTCACCTGACCTGGCTCCAGCCGACTTTTTTCTTTTCCCGAAGCTCAAGAGACCCCTGAAAGGACGATGATTTCAAACAGTTGACGAAATTAAAGAAAAAACGACGGAACTGCTAAACACCTTTACAAAAGAAGAGTTTACTGGGGCCTTTGATCAGTGGAAACACCGGTGGGAAAAGTATGTAGCTTCCCAAGGGGAGTACTTTGAAGGAGACAAATTCGAATAACCTGTATGTTGTATGAATAAATGTATAAAAATTCAGTCCTGGAACTTTTTGATCACACCTCGTATAATATAGATTGTGGCTGCCCAAATTGATCAGGGGGCTGTCCAAGTAGATCAGGGACTATGAAAGTTTATTGGCTAACCCAAATCAATCAACTTTACATGTTGCAACATGTAAGAAGAATCGTCTTTCTGCCTAATGTAACATTAATCTCCATGTCTAAATAAAGATACATATACTGAGCTGTATTCCAACTAACTACATGACTCGGGCTTGCTTGCTAAAAATTCTTGAGGACAGAGTTGTAGCCACCCCGTCCACCTGTGATGGCTTAGTCAGCTTGTCTAAACAGGGGTTTCCACCTACTGTTAGCCGCTTGAGAATGCTACTTTGATAGTGCTTCCATAACAAACTATGAAAGATGGGCACCAACTTTATGCATAAAAATTAAACAGAATCTTATAGCTAATACACTTATAATCTCGAAATAAATGGGCGAGCCTAAAAATATACAATAAATAATGAAATTAATTTACAAAATTAGTTAAATTTTATAAATAGAGGTAGAAACAATTTTAAATATGAAATGATCTTCAACATACACAATAATAATAATAATGGCTTTCTTGAACAAAAGGTACAAACTTGGGGCAACCCATACATTTAAAGAGATAAAATACTATGAAGCCTAATTAAAAAAAATATGAAAATATAAAACTAAACTAAAGACAATAAGACTAATAACAATATGTTTGTTACAATTTAAATAAAATATAATTCCTAGTCATTGTAATTTTATCCATTTTCTCACTCAATCACTCCTTCGACCTAAATCCAGACCCATACTCCCTGCCACCAGATTTAACCACTCAAGCAGAAATATTTTCTAAGATGCTATGAACTAAGGCCGATTATACAACTCTTTAAATCTGGAGATAGTTTAATACATTCTTTGTAGCCTTTTACAAAATAGCATAGAGAGATGCTCTAAGAATATGTATACGTAATATTTATAAGGCCGAGCATGTATCCTTTGTATCAATTTCTGAGTACAAATTTACTAGGAAGGTATATAGGACTCCTTCCCTCGTTAAATACTAAAAACAAAATATTCAGAGATATGATCATGTTATTTTAACACGTTGAGTTGCAGATGGCCCACACAGGCTATCGAGACTAAGCGCCAGGTACGGTCGGCCTACTTGAGGGCCCTGCTAAAGCGCTGTATTGAAAACTTTTATGTTTATTGTTTACAACAAACGACTGATTCTTAGCGCGCTCCTACGTACACCACATGCTATTTTGAGGTTGTGTTTGTTTGCAGCTCCGATCTTTGGGTGGTTCCGAGCGTCGGTTCTGTTATACCATTGTTAGTGTTTATACAAAATTGAAGACTTCTTTAAAATTCAACTGTAATTTATATGTACATTTAATTCAACTGTTATTATACTTATTTTATATATATATATATATATATATATATATATATATATATATATATATATAAGGCAAAGCCTTGGCTGACTGACTCACTCATCACTAATTCTCCAACTTCCCATGTAGGTAGAGAGGTGACATTTTGTACACTGTTTCTTTAGGTCTTAATTTTCATCTTGATAAAGTACTCCTAAGTGGTATAAACCGCCTCTAAAAGATTGTTCCATAAGGATAACAATGGGCTGATTTTAGTAAATTAATAACAGCTGTTTTGTTACAAGTAACTATTAATGCCACAGATCAAATCTGCTCTGTGATTGATGAATTTTTAATATTATACTATGAGTTTAATCTTCAGTTATTAAAGAAATGAAATTAACACATTTGAATAGGCTAAGTAATTCTATTGGGTATTTATTCCCTTTTATATAATAAATAGGTTACAACGAAAGTAATGTGAGTGAGATACTAAAAATAAATTTAATATTGTGATTTTACGTTATACAGTTAATCTATTATTATTTGTAGTCAAAAGTCACATGCCAAGGTCGAAGGCCTAGGTGTATTGAGCGCAGAAAGCATCGGGGTTGGCATGCGAAGCGTGCACGGGTGTCCCTATTATTATATATTTGAGGTCCAATACAATAAAGATATTTGTAGATTTATTTATTTTTAGTGTTAATGATTGTGGCTTATTTTTCTTTTTATTTCTTTATTCTTTTGAAAAATGCTAAATGGTAACGAGTCAATGTTATTTATAAACTTTACATATGATTCTGATGGTGAGGTGTCAAATGATAAATACAATTTTAGGTTAGGTTAAAGGGCACTAGGCCAGGAATTAGTATATTAGAGAGATAGGACATCAGCAAACTTACCTTAAAAGACAAGTTCACTAACATCAGAGTAGTAGTCACAAACACAAAGTAGACATAATCTCACACATTTTCAACACCACAGGCATTTTCTTCAGGTGAGTAGAGGGAGAGAAAGAGAGAGAGAGACACTGAAATGACTTCCACTATTGCTGGGTAGGTGGCTGTGGTGGGGGTTGTACATCCCTCCCAAAAAACTGTGTACCAACTCCTCTACCAACTATATTAACCCTTCCCCCGCAAGTGTCAAACCCACGGAAACAGTCAATCCTTCCAACCATTCCGTGTATAACCTATCAAACCACACCCTCTCCGAACCTGAATTGAGCATTTTGTCCAAAGGCCTTACTTTCACTCCTACTTCTCACCTAGACCAGTTCTCCTTAGTCTCTGATGTCATTTCCTTTGGCCGCAACCTGAAGTTGAAGATGTTTTTTGATAACAACACCTTCAACCCTAATCCTACGAACCTGCCTGAAACCTGCCTAGCGCGCTTCAAACCTCCTTCCAGCTTTGACCCACCACCACTACCTCCTGACCATCCTATTGAACTTTACCTTAACTTCATCCTCCAAAAAGTGTCAGATCCTCAGTTCTTCTCCCAACTAGCTAAAGATCAGAACCTTACCTTCGCTGAACGCGGAGCCATAAAGTCCCTAAAATCCAATGACAACATAATGATCCTTCCTGCCGATAAAGGTTCCACCACTGTTATTCTTAACAAATCCGATTATATCAATGAAATTAACCTCCAGTTGTCCGATTCCAGCACCTACAAAAAACTTGACTTCGACCCAACCGAAAAACACAACCAAGAACTGAAAAATCTCCTCCTTCATCATGCTAAACACCAAAACCTAACCACCGCCAGCAAAATCCTGCTTATCAATGAACAGCCTACTCCACCCCAGTTTTATATCCTACCCAAAATCCATAAAGGCACCATCCCTCCCCCTGGTAGGCCTATTGTGGCCAGCTATAATTCTGTTACCGAACGCATCTCTGCCTTTGTCGATGACAAACTCCAACCTCTAGTACGACAACTTCCTTCCCACGTCCAGGACACCAATCATTTCCTTAGTCTCCTCTCCAATCTTCCCCAACCTCTACCCCTTAACACCAAACTAGTTACCATTGATGCCACTTCACTGTGCACACCAATATACCCCATGCTCATGGCTTAGCTGCTATTGAGTATTTCCTCAATACACGCCCTCCAAACACCAAACCTAGCACTTCCTTCCTAGTTCAGCTGACTCAATTCATCCTTGAAAAAAACCACTTCCAAAGTTCTGGCATTAACTACCTCCAGATCAAGGGTTCCGCTATGGGTACCCGCATGGCCCCTTCCTATGCCAACCTGTTCATGGGGAAATTGGAGAAGACTTTCCTTCAAAAACAACCCGTCCAACCCCTCTGCTGGTTCCGTTTCATCGATGATATTTTCATGATCTGGACTGACTCCGAAACCAATCTTGAAACCTTTCTTCAAACACTACAAAACTTTTCATCCCTGAATTTCACCTGGCAATCCTCTTCTGAACGCATAGTCGTCCTTGATATTGAAATTGGATTGGAGGACGATGTCCTTCAAACTGATATTCACATCAAACCTACCAATAAACAACAATACCTTCACTATACCAGCTGTCACCCCAACAACACTAAACGCTCCGTACCCTATAGTCTAGCCACCCGTGCCAAACGTATCATTTCCTCTCCCAGAAACCTAAATCAATACAACAACCAACTTGTCAGTGCTTTCCAAAAGAGAGGTTACCCTACCAACATTGTTAAAAACCAAATCTGTTTAGCCCAGTCCCAAAACCAACCCCAAACCAGAAGCAGTTCCCAAAGCCTACCCCTTATCACTAATTACCACCATGGCCTACAAAAACTCAACTAAATCCTGAAAGATAGCTTCAACATCTTAAAAGCTTCCCCCCACACCAAAGATCTCCTTGAAAAACCTCCTACTGTGACTTTCAGACAAAACAAAAACCTCCGCCAAATCCTAGTTACCTGATCCCAACATCCTGAACTGTCCTAAAGACCAGCAACCACCTGGTTCTAATCCTTGTAACAAGAAATCTTGCAAAACCTGCCCTATTCATCTCCCAGCCACATCTTTTACCAGCTCCACTACCTCCTTAACCTACAAGATACCTGGAAACCACTCCTGTGATTCCACCAATCTAATTTATCAACTCCAGTGCCAGCACTGTCCTGCCCAATATATTGGCCTTACAAGTGAAACCCTTCGAAAACGCATGAATGGCCATAGACATGATTGCAAAGTCCAAAATCCTGAAAAACCTGTCTCTGCCCATACTCTTCTCCATAATCAAAATTTTGATCAGTGTTACACCACTAAGGTAATCAGATCCCTTCCTTCCCATGCCAATAGTTCCCAACTCCGAAGGATGGAATTAGCACACCAATGGATAACAAAATCCCGTGACCCACCTAATCTGAACATAAGATAGACCACTTCCCTTCAACCCTTCCCCATCAGCAAACTTCATATATATTTATATATACTAACTGAAACACTGCATCTATACCTGAGTGTTGCTCTATGGATGTACAACCCCCACCACAGCCACCTACCCAGCAATAGTGGAAGTCATTTCAGTGTCTCTCTCTCTCTCTCTATTTCTCTCCCTCTACTCACCTAAAGAAAATGCCTGTGGTGTTGAAAATTTGTGAGATTATGTCTACTTTGTGTTTGTGACTACTACTGTGATGTTAGTGAACTTGTCTTTTAAGGTAAGTTTGCTGATGTCCTATCTCTCTAATATACTAATAAATGATAAATACAGCAAGTTGTTGATAAGGATTCAGTAGCTTCAAGCTGTTATGAAAGTGAAGATGAGTCTGCCATTGGGACCGAGTGCCTTGTGTGGATTAATTACACTATAGATTTATAAAAATTAGAGTAATGAACAAACGCCAGTGTTATTTAGAGAAGTCATATGTGCCGCATGCTTAACCCCAGGCTGGAACAGTAGACTAAAATTAGCGCATGATACAGTTGGCCCACAGACAACCAGATAGTAGACTGGAAATTTAAGTTTGGACAGAAATCCTGTCTTTTTACTATAAAGGGCAAGAATATTTTTAAATAAAAATTTTACCCACCCTACAACACATAACGTGTTTTTCCCGCACTCAACGTCTTAAATTAAAAACAATTATAATTCATTTTTATTAAAAAAAAAAATCTAATAAGCTTTATATAATTAAAGCTTATTAGATTGTGAAGCAGGGATTAAATGCTAAATTCTGATTTTGGCTTTTCCATTATTTTCTTGTTTTTATATAAATGCAATATACGTTAAGTGTATTAATATGATAAAATATATGTTTAAATATATACGAATATAAAATTTTTTATTAAAAGCACTTTAAAAATATACAACCTTATGTCTATTTAATTTTTCATTATGGTATGAAATGAAATCTAAATCTAAAATACTTTTTATAGATTTTAGATAATGGATTGAAAATGATTTTAGACACTACATCGAAATATATCCAGAATAAGTGTTAATATTAGTGATGAGAAGCTTATTTAATTTTAATGCTTATTAATGTTTTTAATTTTTGTCCTTTTTTTCTATTTCTAAATTGGTCTTTTGAGTCTTATGTGAGGATTGTGAAAATGAAGTGAGGCTCAATATACATTCTTTAACAATAATTATCATTTAAATAATAATCATTATAGTTGTTTTAACTACTTCTATGAATTAATCATGAACTTTAACTTGCCAACATACCTTAAGAACCTTGATGATAAAACCTCCCTACTAAATTTGCTAGAGAAAATTTAGATTAATTAAAAGCCTAACGAAATTTACTAGAACCAAACTATAAAATTAAGTCACAAAGACATAAACTAAAAGAAAATAATACCTGAGCTTCAAATGTATGAAAGAAAGGTTTTGGTGCATTATATTGCATAGTGTTATATACTTCATGTTCCCACAACATCATTTGTCTGTCAGGACAGTAGAGTCTGAAGTAATAGGATCTTTTAAGATGATCTTTAATTAGACACAGGACTCCAATATCCAGTTTTGACCACTCTGAGTGGTCCGGGCCACTTGTGGAAAATACCTGTACCACTGTGGTGGCAAGGGACTGAAACAAAAGACTCAAATTTTATTCCAAGTATTAAAAACAATTCATAATATGTTGACAAATCTACATACTACAGATAGGCTGCTTAGATTGTGATGTAATGAAAGCACCAGTGTGAGAGAGATGCACTGAGTGGTGGAAGTGACATATAGATTCTTTTAAACTATCACTCTTCCCTCACTGTGTCATTCTATTTAAAAACTGTCATGAAAACTAGATAGACTAGGAAGGCTTGTGCTGGCAACACATTAGCATGCCCCATCTATTACGTCATCAGCAGCAGTGACCATTCGTTGGTTTGATTATTGCCAACGAATCAAGCTTAGAACGAATAAGTTAAATCATTATTTAGAATTCAAATAACAAATACAGTAATAACAATAACATAATAAATAGTGTTATAAACAATAAATAACAATAAAACACATTTTTTTAAATCATCACAATTATTTTTTACAACTAAACATTGACGTGGAAGTTGAACAAAAACCGGAGCTTTAAAGCGGAAGTTAAGTCACCCTGAGCAGAAAATAGATCAGTGAAACATTTCCCCTCTGCTGCTGAATCCCGTATATGCAAAAAAATTACACGCAGGTCGCAATCTTCCCATTTCAAATGTAGCATTGAGCCATTTATAAAGTTCTAACACAGTATGGGTTTCTGAATTTGGCTTGAACCATGGCCGTCTCTAGTAGAGGCCCGTCCATTCGAACTGGCAATGCAGTGATCCCCACTACCGTCAGTGCCACTCAATGAGTGATGAGCCCTCCTGGCCTTGCTATAGAGCTATGTGCATCAGTTTGTTTGCAAGCTCATTCAAAGAATAAGAATTAATGATTGAGAATTACTAAAATGTTCTAGGAAATATTCCTATAGGACACAAGTGTATAGAGAGAGATAAATCAACTTTGATCATAAATCACTTTCAAAATCGTCGAAAGAAAATTTATGTGATTTACGAGTTAAAAATATTGTGACTTACAACAAATTAAAAATATTGTGACTTACAACAAATTAAAAATATTGTGACTTACAACAAATTAAAAATATTGTGACTTACAATATTTTAAATTTATTATAAGTCACAAAGCATTTAAAATAATTCATTACAGAAGTAAACTTTATAAATATTTCTGAAGAGGTTTAGATTTTGCATACAAATAAGAGTATTTTCCAGACTTACAATACAAAAATTAAAATATTTTATACAATAGCCCTACCTCGGTAAATTTAATTTCACATAAAATATAAACACATATTTTTTATAAAAGCAAAAAATAAATATTTGAAATTTTTATTTCTACCGACTGCATGATTCCTGTTACATGTTTTGTTGTTGAAAAAATAGTTTAAGGACTAGTGGCTTGTGGGGGCAAAAGCCCCTAAATAAATAAAATACAAATGTTGCTGTTAAATATTTTATGAATAATATTGAATGACTAATATTTTTGTAAAACTCATCATCAGATATAAAAATTAATGAAGTATTATTGTTGTGTTAAAACTTTTCTGTACACTATATTTTTGTAAGAATTGTCTGTTTCGTTGTTTTGGTTGATTATATTTTCAATAAACCAATTTCATTCCGTCTGGGATTTTATTCTACTAAATGTAACATATAGTTGCCCATGTGTAAACACCGGTTTGTTTAGGTAAATACCTTTTTCAAAAGTTTGGTCTTGTGCTTTGTTAATTGTTATTGCAAAAGCAACTCTTACAAGAAATTTGTTTCTTGACATGTGGAAAGGTACAATTGGGTCTGTTGAGATTATATTTATTATTGGCAAAAATATTGAATTACCTTTGCCTGACCCAGTGATTATTTCAAATTTGATGCATTTTTCATAAAGACATTTTACAATAAGTCACACGCCATTGACCAAACCTGATCCTAGATTCATATTTCTAATCAACATCACTACGGCACCAATTGTTTGTGTTAGTTTGTGTGGTGGCATTCCTGATGGAGTCATTGAGTTGAGATATTCTACTGAAATATTTTAAACATTCAGCAGGTTTGTTAGTGATGATTTCGTCAACACTGAAGTAATCCTTTGTTTCTCCTACAGTTTTAAGTATTTCATTGTTTACAGTATGGCACTGTTCTTTTAATGGATACATTATTACATTGTTCGAAAATGTTTTTAGATTGTCTAGTTTTAGATTTGTATTAAAATTGAGATTAATCATAGTTTGATTTCATAGCACTAATCTTTCTAGCATACCTCTTAAATCGAGTCCCCGATTATTGTTTATTTTCCAATTCCCAGTTGTAGAAGCAGATGACAAAAATTTTTTTCCTCTACATTGATATGTATGTTTCTTGTTAGTTTTAGAAATGTTAATAATTTTTCTAGGTTTTTCTTTTTTGTATAAATACTTTCAATATTTGTACCCTCCTTTGCATTGGAACAACAGGCAATACTTAACGTCTGTAATGTCCTCCAAACATTATTTTTCCTCCCATTGGAAGTTGTCTGTAGATTGGGTTTTCACATTTCATTTAAGTAAACGCTCAATTAAATCTATTACTGCTGCAGAAGCTTCTTCTATAATAATAATATTTTTGTTTCTCAATATTTCAGCATTCTCTGTATTATTCATTATTCATCTATAAGACGCCGATCGTAGAGATATGGGCGAATATGAGTGAATGAGTGTAGATGAACGAGTGTAGTCATTGTTACTATCTGAGTTCGACTTAGCTCAGAGAGGACTATTTATTAATAGCCCAATAGCCAGGGCAACTATGGGACCTACAGCTTTACATGGAATCCGAACCACGTAGTGTTGTCTGATTTTCAGCTAACTGACAAGTCTGACACTCAGTTCCCTCCCCTACACAATATCTGAACCTTGACTACCATTCAACATGGACACTCCAGACTTCTCTAGTAGTATCTACGTTGATGACAACCATTGAGCGGACGCTGTGTCGGTATTAACCTTCCGTCGGGCGCATCACGGAGTTTACCTCCGTGTGGCTAAATATTTCTAAATTCAAATTATCACTTGCGGTCTGCAGCGCAATGTTGGTGTAATTCATGAGCTCCCTTCCAAGAATTATTTGTCACAACCTCCACCCCTTTACACAGTCTGGTTTAGCCTTAGTCGAGTATCGCGCAGCTACCTGGAAGTTGCTTCCTTGTGCGCCTTGCCACGTTACTGTCCGTCCGGAGTCTACTTCCGTGTGCACTCTACTGTGTTTGTAAAATCCGGAACTTTCTCCAAAGTGCATGTTATGGTGTGAAGTAAAATATTAGACGTTGTATATATTTTGTACAAAGGATTTGACCATTTTTTATTAGTTTGTTGCTGTATATAGTTTTTTGCTTTAAATATTGTTTTTTTGCTCCAAATAGTGTGTATATACCTAAACTTATAACTAAGGTTAGGTTAGGTTATATATTTGTAATGACTAGTAATGATATTTTTTATGATTTTAATATTTTAAAAGTATTATTGTTTACATAAACTTATAACTATTTTGGAGAATTAACTTTTTTGACTATATATATATATATATATATATATATATATATATATATATATATATATACACATAATTATATAAGGTTAGGTTAGGTTAGGTTATATATTTGTAATAACTAGTAATAATATTTTTTATGATTTTAATATTTTAAAAGTATTATTGTTTACATAAACTTATAACTATTTTGGAGAATTAACTTTTTTGACAATATATATATACATAATTATATAAGGTTAGGTTAGGTTAGGTTATATATTTGTAATGACTAGTAATAATATTTTTTATGATTTTATTATTTTAAAAGTATTATTGTTTACATAAACTTATAACTATTTTGGAGAATTAACTTTTTTGACAATATATACACATAATTATATTAATTAATGTATAAAAGGGATAATTCCTGTCAGTTCATGATTTATTTGTAATACTACACTTATTATACAATTTAAGTACAATAAAATTCATTTATAACAATAAAATGAATTTTTTTTCATTAATTTTTCTATCCCGAAGGTTACCTCCGTGTGCGCCCTCTCAGGTTATAGAACGAATGCGCCCGACGGAAGGTTAAGAGAACCGAGCATGGAACCTATCGCCTACAATCTCCCAAACACTTTGTCCCCAAGTAGCTGGTTAACAGCACTGCGCCATCAGTGCCGACTGAATTGAGAAATATTTACTTTAATTGAAGAAACTGACTGAGGCTGAATTGCTAATGGGAGTCCAAACAAATTATGTAATGTTGTTCCTTCTTCTAGAAGTAAAGCTGCAATCCCTGCCCACGCTGATGCTAAAGCAGACTAACCACGATCTTGAATGAAGGTATTAGTAAATGAATCTTTTTCCATATCCTCCAGGGGCTTCAAAAAAGAATAATTTATCGACTGAATTACCTGATATTGCACCAAGTATTTTATTAAATACAAACTTTTATTCATCATTTAACATATTTACTTGTAGCTTACTCGTTTACGTCATACATAAGATTAATTTTTTAGTCATCTGATGGTATTGGAAGACCTATGCTCCTACAATTTAAACCATTTTCCTTAAGAATTTTGCCTATATGTTGCAAGGAAATGTTTTCAGCTTTTTAAATTCCATTCATATATTCTATCATATTCTCTTAAAAATTCATAGTATTCATGG
The DNA here is from genome assembly GCA_035578905.1 of Stictocephala bisonia. Taxonomy (NCBI): domain Eukaryota; kingdom Metazoa; phylum Arthropoda; class Insecta; order Hemiptera; family Membracidae; genus Stictocephala; species Stictocephala bisonia. The sequence goes on along the minus strand of JAQJVL010000137.1, from coordinate 78,663 downwards.
TGATACTGGTTAAAAAAACAGGAAATATATGAAAAAAGTTCCTTTAGGCATGTTTGTAATTTGTTACTCATCTAAACAGCGCTGCCATTCACCATCGTCGTGTTGCAAACCAAGTGCCATTGCAGCCTCTTTGTATGTGTCATATACTATATTGTTGTGAATGCGAAGGTCCACGAATGAAGTTGCACCTCTTACATGGAGGAGTAACAATCTTAAATAAAGTGGTATTTGGTCATTTGGTTCTATACTGTACATTCTTCCTATAATTTTAGATCCACTTCTTTGTCGAGAAATCCATTTGTTTGAACTAAATCTGTAGTGTTGAGGAATATCTGTATAAAAAAATATTGTCTTTTATGATTTTCACTGTTGTTTAAGTGAAACCAAGCTGTCTATGATGTTTGTTTTATTTCTGCTGCTTGAAGTGCTTTTTCTTATTTTCTCGTGTGGATGTAAACATTGTTGTCTTTCGTGAACTGCTAAACGTATTAGTGTATGTGACTGTTCGTGCATTTTGTTAGAATGAAGTCGCTCAATACTCTCATATTAGTGAGATGTAGCATATGTTAGTAAAACTGACAGTTTCATCATAAATCAAAACATAAGATTAATATGGGAACTTTAAAGGCCAATGGAGCGGAGTACCAAAGGCGCATTGAAAATTTTTATTTTTCCTGCCTTCTACAACTACAGAGCTTTAAAATGAGCCATTGCCGAAGGTTGTAGTTGGAGTGTAGCGCTTGGAGTTTTGACACAACCGATTTGCATTACGAAATTGAATATATAGTAAATGCATAAGTAACATATTTCGTCCTTTAAACACTTGAATAAATATATCACTGTTCATATTTTAAATAACAGATATAATTCAGTCAAAACACAAACAAACAATACAAAAATTCGGCTTCTTGTTTAAGATTTTGGATATACTTTAAATAGGGTTCAAAACATTAACAGCTGAGATATTTAATTTGTCTTATTCGACAGATGGACTCGATAAATCAAAACAAAAATTAGAAACCTCCTTCCCATAAGAATAATGTAGTAACATTGAGGGCCAATGGGGCGGAGCCATAAAGGTGGATCGCGAAATTTTCATTTTTCCCGCCATCTACACAATATCAGAGCTTTAAAATGAGCCAATATCTTGGATGTATGTATCATTACTTTAAACCAAATTTATAAGCAACAATTTAAATTAGTACATTTGGTCATGTTAAAAATGTTAAACTGACATAAATGCCACATACATAAATGTAACTAGAACTGTCAAAAATAATCTTATCTAAATATTGATTTTTAATACATAATATAAACTGTCAAAATCTAGAATTTTGTCAGTGTTTTGGTTTGCAAGTAATTTAGAAGAAAATGAAACCCCTCCTTATGTATTGGGGAGTAGCACAAACCCAGTCACTACAGCAAACAGCATCCTTAGGAAAGTAAAAACGCTGATTGTAGCTGTCAGTGTTTCATGTACATGTAATATATACACTATCAATTTCATGTACATTTAATTTGACCTACAGCCGGGTAGGTAATACATACTTTGAATAACAATTTTAAGTAAAGCTAAAGCCATATTAAAGCGGCAAATTTATAAATAAAATTTTATGTTAAAAGCTTTTATAAATATTTATACATCATTTGGCTACTATAGCCTACGTGAGCTACCAAACTAATAAAACAATACAAAATTAGACAAATAAAAACATCTTAAGAAATTAAAATCTACAGTACAAAGTAATGAGTCTATATTGATCTCCTGTCAAAGAGCTAACAATTCAACGCCAGCTTCTTAGATTGAATGAAAACTGTTCTTCATTCAATTGATTTTATAAATTGAAAAAGAAATTTGTTCTTATTCTGCTTATTCTGGTTTCCAAGATGGCGCTGGGCAGTGATGTCGTTGTTTCTTCAGCTCCCGCTAATAGTAGAGTTTTATTAGATGTAAAATGTGTTAAATGCAAGAGAAATGTTCGGAATGGCATCCTTTGTGATAAGTGTGATTTATGGAATCATTTCAAATGTGCCAATGTTGATGAGAAGTATTTACCAGATGAAAACAGTGAGTGGTGCTGTCCATCTTGTAATGGTGACGCTAACCTGGATGACGCAACAAAGGACTGTGACTCTTCAGATGCTATTGTGCAATCCTTAATTGAAGAGAATCAACAGTTAGTTGAAGAAATTAAAATACTTAAAGAATGTTGTGAAGTAAGTGATCGTGAACTATGCCAAAGATTAGTGAGTACGGGTTCTTCTGATAAAGGTTATGTTCTTACTACTGACACAAGAAGATGGGAAACAGTTCCTCTGAAGAAAACTTATAGGCCTAACAACATTGACCATCTAAAGGACTATCCTCCACTGAAAAACAGGTTTGAATTACTTTATCCCAAAGACATTGATGAAAGTGTAAAAACTGGGGTGCAATCTAACACTTGTCAGACTAGGCCAGGCACTGGGATTGTTAAGACTACTGCTTCAAATTCTAACCTTAAATCTAGTAAACCTAAAGTAAAGCAGTGTTATAAATCTGTTAACATTCATCTGTATGCTGACAGCCAAGTTCATTTTTGGGGGATTAGCCTCCGGATCACTGTTCAATACTTAAAGTGGTTTATATACCTGTATTCAAGTAATCCAAGTCGTTGCTTCTGCAACCGGTTTCAACTCGTCATGAGAGTCATCTTCAGGCCGTACAAGGATGTAATAAAATGTGATCACTTCATATGAAGGAAAGTAGTGACAGCCTAAAGGCTTGCACCTTTAAGTGACAGCCAAGGTCGTAATGTACGGAATGAGGTGGTGAACTCTAGCTCACACAGGATGTCTGCAGTGGTGAAACCTGGTGCTATATTTAGGGATGTTGTTCCAACAAACCCTAGGTACGAAGCTGATGACTTTATTGTAATCTTGGCTGGTACTAATGATGTGGCAGCTAATGGAGCTCGCTGTCTTTGTACTTCTATCAGAAATAATCTGCAAGGTCTAAGTACAGCTAATGTTATTGTGTTTTCTGTGCCACATCGACACGATTTGCCGGACTGGTCATGTGTAAATCAGGAAGTGCAAAAGGCTAATGATGAAATCAAACGAGTCTGTAAGTATTTTAAAAATACTTCTTTCATAGACATCAGTAACATCGGTAGGAGATTTCACACATCTAATGGGTTTCACTTAAATAATCTGGGGAAGAAGTATATAAGCGATGCAATCTTAGGGTGTATCAGTGAATATTTAGAACATAAAAGTCAAAACTGTTCTCGAAGATTCCTCTTGAACTGTGTAATTTTTTATAGGTAAAGATAAACATAACCTAACCAGCCCTATTAATAACTCAAATGCTGGAATTGGTCTTAATGGTAATTTGAATAGTAATCCTATGCCTAGGCAAAAAGATGCATCTGCTGCAAATTATGCTACTCTAAACACTTTATTCTGGAATGTTCATGGTATATGCAATAAAATTGAATCCATTTCCCACTTGTGTAATGACTTTAAAGCAAAATTGGTCACTGTTGCTGAACACTGGATAAGCAATGATGATGGAAAGTATCTTGCAATCCCTGGCTATGAACTAGCATCCTATTTTGGAAGGAAAACTTCAATTCATGGTGGAGCAGCTATTTTTGTGATTAATGGCTTGGAATTTAAAAAACTAAGCATTGTGAAAGAGCTCTCTCTGGAAATGGTGTGCGAAGCTGCTGCAATTGAACTTCCAAATGAAAAAATAATTGTATTGTCATTGTATAGGCCGTATAATAATGATGTAAACTATTTTAACAACTTTTTAACCTGTCTTAATAGTATTTTAAGTGCTGTTTATAAATGTAATTATAATTTAGTTCTATGTGCTGATTTTAATGTAAATTTTAATCTTAATGATAATTTTAAAAGGGATCTTTGTAATTTGTTTGAATGTTTTGGTCTCCATATTACTACAAATTTGATCACTAGGCCAGGCATATTTAATGACGGTAACTGCATTGATAACGTAGTGACTGATATTCATATTAGCAGATGTGAGACCCAAGTTATTAATACTCATCTATCTGACCATCATGCCATAATATTTAAACCTGTTATAAATGTAAAAAAGGACCCTCAAAGTGTTGAAAATTTAAATAGAAAGGTAGTTAGGTTAGTTAATGACCAGAACACATCTTTATTTGTTAGGTTACTTAGTAGTATAAATTGGTCTGAGGTATATTTGCTTGAGGATGTTAATGATAAGTTTAAAAAATTTTTTGAGTTGTATATGTGGGCTGTGAACGTTGCATATCCTCTTATTAGTATTAAAGTTAGAGTACCAAATCTAGATGGTAGTTGGTACACTAATGACTTATGGAAACTTAAAAATAACTGTGATAAATATTATAGCCTATAAAAAATTTTTCAGACTAAGCAGGTAAGAGATAAATATAAAAGTTGTAAGAAAGAGTACAGACTTGCTATTAAATATGCCAAGATAAAGCATTTTAATAATTTAATAGAGCAGTCAAAAAATAAAAATAAAGCTGTGTGGAAAGTTGTGAAAAGCCTTACAAATGAAAACAGTAAAGCTGTTGGTACACATGTAAATAATAACGCTGATTCATTCAATAACTTCTTTGTAGATCATGTTGAAGAAGTCAGTAAAAATGTACCTATTAGTAATTATCACAGCTCTCAATACATTAATAAATGTACTAGGCCTAGTATTAGTTTTTGTTTTCAACCTGTCAGTGTGGAATATGTGTACATGAAAATATTTGGTCTTAGTAATTCAAAATGTTTGGATATATATGGTATAAACTCTGAGGTGTTAAAAATATCTGCCCCTTACATATGTGAAATTTTAAGTTATTTGTTTAATGTTTGTTTGGTTAGCAATAGTATTTTTCCAACTATATTAAAAAATATTAAGGTTATTCCTGTTTTCAAAAAAGGAGACAAGAAGCAGATAAACAATTATAGGCCTATATCAATTGTGCCTGTGATATCTAAAGTATTTGAGGCCATAATGCAAGACCAAATATCATATCGTTTTGAAAGCTATGGAATTTTTACTGACAAACAATTTGGCTTTAGGCCATGTAGAAATACTAGTAATGCAGTGATAAGTTTGGTAAATGCTGTAATTGATGATTTAGAAAAAGGTCGTTCTGTTAGTTTTAGGTCATATGACATGTCTAAGGCATTTGATACTGTTAAGCATAGCATACTTGGTAGTAGACTTTATCACTATGGATTTAATTCTGAATCTGTCAACCTAGTATTGTCATATCTAATGGACCGCAACCAGTTTGTTTACAGGGATGGTCAGTTCTCTCTAGGTAAGAAGGTTAAGTATGGGGTCCCTCAGGGCTCCATACTTCGACCAATCCTGCTCAATATCTATATAAATGATATAATTTGTAATATTGAAGGTACTCATAAAGAAGGATTTCTTTTTGCTGATGACTTTGGTCTTAAAGTTAGCTGTAATTCTAGAACTGATGTAAAAAATTTTCTAGTTGACAGCTCATTATTGCTGAATGATTGGTGTGCTAGCAATAATTTATCATTGAATTTGGGGAAAATCTCTGATATTAGTTTCTCTTACAATAGAAGTTCTCACAATGAAGTAGGAACAGTACCTTTAAAATTTTTGGGTATTGTTCTTGATCGAAAACTTAGCTGGCATTTACATGTCGAGTCTGTTAGTAAGAAAATAGCAAAGGGTCTTTATATGCTAAGAAGGTTAAAGTTTACAGTAGATCCAAATGTACTCTTACATGTCTATTTTTCTCAAATACAAGGTTTATTGTGCTATGGAATACTCCTATGGGGTTCTAGTCCTTATACTTCTAAAATATTTGTACTTCAAAAGAAGGCTATTAGATTAATTTGTAATGTTAGTATGAGAGCTCATTGTAAACCTCTGTTTTCAAATCTGGGTATTTTAACTGTATATTCACTGTATGTCCTGTTCAGTCTTAATTATGTACATAGTAATTTAGAATCTTTTAAATTAAATAGTGACTTTCATCAATATGAAACCAGGAATAGAAATAATATTAGAGTTCAGCAGCTTAGGTATACTAGCTCTCAGAGAAATCTTCTATACACATCTGTCAAACTATACAATGCTTAACCAATTAAAATCAAGTCATTGCCTCTTCCATCCTTTAAAAGCAAATTGAAAACTGTGTTAGTAATGGAATGCTTGTACAATGTTCAAGAATTTTTTGAAATTGATTGGGTTAAATATATGTAAATTTTTAGTTGTAATAATTGAATTGTATCAAATGTATTGTGTCTTGGCTTGATTAGTTTTTATGACACTTATGAATTCATTGTCAACAATAATTATCTATTATAGCAGAGATTATGTTATAAGCGCCATTAATTATAATAAGTTTAGTTATAACTCTGACGATGTCAATACATTTTTTTGTAAATGTTTTACGGCAATAAATTCTTGATTCTTGGACAATAATAAAAACTTTTTTATTTTTAAAAATGAAAGATTTTATTGGACATTTTTTAGAATATTAAAAGTATTTTAATCTGTAGCCTATAAATTATTTTCTGAAGCTGTACAGAACACATTTTCAAATATCAAATTATTATTTTTATGTAAAAAAAGCACATAACAATATCTTTGTAACATTACCTCACATCTTTGCCCAAAAAGACTGAATATAATTTCATTTTCTTCTTTTGAAAGCAAATTTGAAGGATGTTGTTCTCGTGATGCTCGTTTCATCCTTTAATACCATTAATAAGTAACCTGAAAAAAATGATAGTTAGTTTGTATTTTAGTTATTGCAACTTTCTTTTTAATTTAAAAGGAGTGGCTGATCCCCTTTTTACCATACTATGTCCATTCCCAGTAGACTACAAATCTATATGGGGAATTCATTCTGAGTGTTATGGAAAACCAGTACAGTACAAGGTAATATTACTGGTACACACTTCTAGTCAAGGACAGGATTCAACTCAATCAGAACTCAGCCAAGTCCTGATGACTTAGACCAATCAGCCACTGGCTCTCCTGGCGGTATTATTATTATTAAGGTAGGCCTACTGATAATTTATTCAACATTTTGTTCTTTTGAAATACGTGGAGAACATGTCATATACTTTCCAAACCTTCCAACACTTGATACATTCTTTCTTACATATGAGATGCTGACGCAACGTTGTTGGTATTTTAAGGCGAATATGAATGGTTATATGAGTGTATAATGAGTGTAGTCTGGTTACTATCCGAGTTCAACTGTGCTGGTCTGATTTTCAGCTAATTGAAAAGCCTGATACTCGGTTATCTCCCCCACACAACATCCGTACAATGATTACCACCCAACATGGACACCCCAGTCTTCTCTAGTAGTGTCCACGCTGATAGCAACCATCAAGCGGACGCCATATCATATCGGTATTAAGAGGACCGAGCATCCAACCTATCATCTACAATCTCCCAAACACTTTGTCCCATGGGTTACAGCACTGCGCCACCAACCCTTATTTTTCATTTAATTTGACATTAATGCTCAAACTAAAGAAGATAATCTGGTCAAGCCGGATAAAACAAGCCACATACAAATTGGTTTCCTAACAAAAACAGATTCAATAACTCTATTGGATGGCAAGCAGGAGTGCCAACAATATTTCATGTAACGCAAATCACGAAGGCATGGCGATTTTTGGCAAGACAAATGCAGCTGCATATTACTGTTTGATATTACTTGTAAGATATGTTTAAAAAAAAAACTGTGTATCAGTTTTTTTAATCAGTTACCAGTTGCTGTATAGAATTGTGATATAAACTTGCAATTAGTATAATGTTAGTGGTTTTAAAGGATATAGTGATTACAACCTTTAAATGAATGAAAACTACATCCTATCTTTCACTCTGCCACAGTAAGCAATAGACTGACAATGCCGAGGGTGTAAACATAATTAACTCTTCTACTTCCCCAAGTGAGAAATGGTCTCTTACAGCTGCTCTGTTACAGAAGTAAACAAATTGCAAGTTTGGATCTTCAAGGCCTTTACGGTTCAAAACAACTTCCGTATATACATATTTTACCACTTTTCAAACAAGACATAATATTTTCATAATCATCTAGATAGTGCTTGATTAACATTCCTTTGAAGTTAATCAAAATGCACTGAGAAGCTTCACTTCAAGGCTCTTAAATTAATTTACTGGGTCTGACCCTCGGGTAAGCTATGATACATTACAATCATAAGATTACCTTATGGGTAAATACTCAAATAAGTCAGGTCAACAGAAACGTATGTTAAGTTATTTCAGAAACTTTGCAAAATGACACTATTTCTGAAAAAGTGACACTTGACATCTTGTGATTCAAGAAGACTGACTACCACTTAACCAATAAAGTTATTAACTTACCATACGCTTTAAATGTAACTATAATGAATTAATGCAGACAATAACTTAATCTCAGTTAACATATAATGAACAGCTAACTATTGCATTCAAAACTAAATGCTTAACAAAATGTTGAAAATTCCAATGACAACTCGTACTAACTACTTCACTGTACCACCTGACAAATTTTGTCGTCCATTCATAACTACAATGTTCAATCGAGTACAAAAAAATAACCCAACCCAAACCCCTATCTTCAACTCAATAATTATTTGTTTTCCTTTAACCTTCTTCTTCTCTACTAATTTATTAATTCATTATAGAAGCTCTGAAACTGATTTTTTCCTTTTATCTGATTATAATTTAGTACCAGGAAAGCCGATCTCCGATCGGGTTCATATCATCTAATCGCTGACTTCCAATACCGAATTTAAATGAATCCCAAGATACTGAAACATGCAATGAAGCTGAAATTGAAAATACAGATCTTGATTCAAACAATGAAACAAATCTTATGACTTGTAATAATAATTTGCAAACAACTTCTACAAATACCTTACAAACTTCTAGCAACTTTCTTAATTACGATTTGCCATCAACCTCGGTGTTACCCCCGAGGTTGAAGGCAAATCGTAATTAAGAAAGTTGCTAGAAGTTTGTAAGGTATTTCCAGAATTATTTGTAGAAGTTGTTTGCAAAGTATTATTACAAGTCATAAGATTTGTTTCATTGTTTGAATCAAGATCTGTATTTTAAATTTCAGCTTTGAAATTATAATAAAAATGAAATATAGTTCGAGAATATGTATAAATTAGTTCACATTAGGGCTACTATTTTAATAAAATCAAAGATAAATATAATAAAGTACCCTTTTATTCATTTTTTATAAAAATATATGACTAGTTTCGGCTCTTAGGCCATCTTCAGATAGTAAATAATATAAAAGATTATATTATTATATAATATAAAAGATTATATTATTTACTATCTGAAGATGGCCTAAGAGCCGAAACTAGTCATATATTTTTTATAAAAAATGAATAAAAGGGTACTTTATTATATTTATCTTTGATTTTAGTTCGAGAATAACTGAATTGTGTATTTTAGACATAGGTAAGAAAAATACAATAATATTTGGTTTGTTTACATTTTAACAGATTCAGAAAAACATGTGTTATTTAAAAAAATAAATTAAAATCATAACTCACATGTTGAAATAGTAAATAGTAAACATTAAACAGTGGTATTGACCCACCCGCCCACCTATTTACTTTTGGAATCGTGAAAACTCATAGAAAATGAGTTTTCTCAAAATTGTCACCAAATCCATTGGATTCCTGAGGTAGAAAACCTTTTTATAGACAAAGTACGAAGAAAATCGGTAAAGCCGTTTTTGAAATAAAATGACTGGAAATAGGTACATACATACATACAATTCCTTGCTCGTTTTATAGTATAAGATTATCAAATTGTAACGATACTGTTAGGAGTAAGGGTGTTGCTGTTTATTTGCGGAAGAATGTTATTAATATAATGGAATACTCAGTTGAAAGTTTCGCTGCATCTGATGTTATTAGAGTTAATTTTAGTTTTAAGGAATGTAATTTTACCATAGTTGCAGTTTATAGACACCAAAACACGGGTAAAACGGATTTTGTTAATGAGCTCCAAGCATACTTGGAAAAGAGTAGTAACTCAAAAATATAAAAATTTGTGTTATAATTGGAGATTTAAATTTGCTCGAATGTAATATGGTAGTTGATAATTATAAACTTTGCCTGTCTAGCAATGGTTTTGAGTCACTTATTAATAAGCCAATAAAGATTACTAATAATAATGGTTCTTGTTTGGACCATATGTTCATTAGAGTAAGCAGCAGTAGTTTTACTGATGTTGGATCAGCTGTAGTTAATGCTGATATAACTGATCATTGCATGACTGTGATGTGGTTGGAAATGAAGCAGTCTAAGATGGATAAGGAGTTTATTGCTAACACTGTTTCTATTGATTTTGTCAAATTGAACTATTTGTTTAAACATCAGGATTGGTCTGAGATAAACATGAGTCATAATGTGGATTGTGCTATGAATATTTTTATGTCATATCTAAGTAAACATATAGATAATAGCAGGTATTATAGACGCCATTTACATAAATTTAGTAAATTGAAGCCTTGGATAAATAATTCTTTGTGCCAGCAAATTCATAAAAGAAATGCTTTATTTAATATATTCAAACAATATCTAAATAATACACAGCTCCTTAAATATTATATAAAGTATAGAAATGACCTTAACGGTCGAATAAGAGAAACTAAGCAATCTTACTATGATCAATTATTTAATGAGTATAAAGGTGATCCTAAAAAAACTGGAGAAGTAATTAATAATATTACTGGTAGGAATATTAATAAAATGTTAGATTAATCACTGATACATAATGATAATCTGGTAAATGACGCAAATCAGGTTGCTGACATTTTTAACAGTTACTTTATTTCAGTTGAGCAACAATTAAATATCGACCAGTCTTTACCAAATAATTTCCATACGGGTAATTTACTATATTTACAAATGTTCAAGCATAAAAGTGAAAAATCATAGTACTAGCCACCTCGGAGTTGGAGGTGGCTAGTACTATTCAATCTTTGAAAAAAAAAAAAAAAAAAAAAAAAAAAAAAAACAGTAATTCTAGTAGTAGGGATGGTATTTCTTCTAAAATAATACAAATAATTGCTCCGAATATAGTTTCAGTTTTAACTTATATTATAAACAAAAGTTTTGAAACTGGAAGTTTTCCTGATACCTTAAAAGAGGAGGTTGCCATACCAATATTTAAAAAAGGCTCTAAGCTTGAGTGCAATAATTATCGCCCAATCTCCTTGTTATCTTCTGAAAAGACAAAATTTTTAGTGTCAATCAGTTTGGTTTTAGATTAGGTATTAGTACAGAAGCAGCTTTATTAAATTTTATGTCCGTAGTTTCAGATAATATTAATTCGGGTAAGAAAGTTAGCGGTCTTTTTTTGGACATCAGTAAGGCATTCGATACTGTGGATCATAGAATCTTATTGGATAAGCTTTATAATTCTGGAAATCGGGGTGTAGCTTATGGCTTATTGGTTCAAACGTTATCTGTCCAATAGAAGACAAATTGTTAAGATCAAGGGTTCTTTCAGTCAAATGGGTTGTCTTAAGTCAGGAGTGCCGCAAGGCTCTGTATTAGGACCCATTTTATTTTTGATTTATATAAATGACTTATGTTTCGCTCAATTTAGGGGTCGTCTCACATCTTTTGCCGATGATAGCGCTCTATGTTATGGGGCTGATGATTGGGGCAAAATTCTGATTGACATGAATCATGATCTAAAGTGTCTAAAATGGTGGTTTGTGAAGAACATTCTTGTTCTAAGTCCAGAAAAAACATTTTATATAAATTTTTCTTTAAGAGGTGGCGATCTTGAAGTAGGAACATGACATGAATACGACATGTAAACTGTTCTAAAGCATGCAAATAAAATAAAATAAAAATGAATACCATTACGACGAGATTTTTTTAGAAATACTCTCGTCGTAATAAAATAAAACAAATATATAACATTAATTATTTAAAATCAAATTTACTAATTTTCGATAAAAATTACGTAATTTAAAATAACTGATGAGCAAAACCAGTCTGTGGGGGTCAGTTTTAAAATTTTGGAATAGTCAGGGAAATAGTTTTTTAATTCTGTATGTACTGAGACCGAAAAAAAATCAGTAATCATAAGTCGTTGAAATCGAAAATGATTTGACCAAACAGCATTAACCGTTGGCGATGCCCTAAGAAACAAATATGCGAATAATATCTCTTAAATTATAAGAAACTTCCCACAAAATTATCCCTGATTATATTTAAAATTAAAATTAATGTATGAGACTTTTTGATTTAGTGGGTATACGAAACCGATCAGCATTTTGTACTTTTATTATGAAACTGATTTTTACTATCAATCAGTCACTACTCCATGTAAAACAAAGTATGTAACAACCAATGAAATCAAAGCACGTTCAAGTTCCAATAAGATTTGAACCTAGACGCAAGGCAAGACCAAGACTGCTCATCTCATGTACATTAGTGATGGGATTAGCGAATACTTTTGAATAGCGAATACTCTGTATTCGTATACCCAGTAGCATTTGAATAGTATTCGAATAAAAAAGTATTCACTTCTTTTTCTATTATTGTACTTGTTTCAAGTTACTTCCCCTCCCCGCCCCATACATTTTGCCTGTCCAGACCTGTACGTTTGACAGACAGTAACGTATTTGATATTTCTGTTTCTATTATTCGTGTGTCAGTAGTCAGTGCTGCGTCTCTTTAAATAAGAAAATAAGTGTAAATAGTGTAAAAAAGCGTAAAAATAAGTGTATATAGTTAAAAATAATTATACATATTATTATATTGTTTGAAATGTACTTTTTACGGATTGGTCATTACGTTGATATTCGCTGAACTGAGGACAATAAAGTAAGTACAATTACAATAATTCTTAGAATACATTTTATATTAATATTACTAAAACCAATTTTAAATATATTAAACACTTATAAACATTTTACATGTTTTCTGAATAATTTCTAATAATATAAGTAATATGAATTATATTAATATTAGCATAGACCTTCTATTCTATTCTATACCTATGGTATAATAGAAGGTCTATGATATTAGTCTTGTTATGCATATTTTATCATGCATGTAATTGCATCAAATTAATAATTAAGTCCCGCTCTAGTCGTTTGACTTGAGACTAATGTAGTGAATAGTAGCAGTAAAGGAATAGTATTCATTATTGCTTTTGAATACTGCAAACGGCAGTAGTGGATTCAAAAGAGCTTCTGAATACTATTCAGTTCAAGTATTCGCTACAGTTGTGTGAGTCGTGACTCGTGAGATTGCGTTCGAAAGTATTCGTTTAGAGGAGTATTCGCTACTTTTACAAGTATTCGAATATACGAATACTAAAGGACTATTCGAATAGTTTGAATACTTCGAATACGAATACCCCATCACTAATGTACATGTAGTCACCAAAACCGACACTTTGTAGAGCCCATGAATTAATCGCCAGCTAATGGTAATAGTTGAAAGGCTTTCTTCTATGTTTACCGGTTTAGTTTATTAATAAAACTAGTTTTCAAACATTTCTTGCTTATAGTGCAATTGCTGTGAATAGTTCAAATATAGAGGACTGGTCTTCAAGGAACTCAGTAAATTGATTTCATTATGACAGCTCACCTAAATTGTTGGGTATTTTTCTTTGTAATTTGTCATTTTATTTCTTATACTTATACTTTAAAAAAGGAGGACTGTGAAGGTTAGTAATAGATTTATATAATTAATAAAAAAAAAAAGTTATTCATTTGGGTATTTATACAGTTGCTTGCCACCGAACAAATTTGGAACATTTTGCTTGAAATGGGTCTAGAATTGGCTGTATTTTTACGAGATATGCTTTTAATTCCGCGGAAATAACGTATTTTTACCGAAAAAACCAATGTCACAACTTTTAGTATTTTTATCATATATCCGTTAATTTAAATGGTATTTTAATAATTTTTTTATTTTGATGTGCTTTTTTGCGCTGAATACAAATTTGAAAACTATTTTGGTCTATTACAAATATTTATCAAGATATAACGGAAAAACTACTATCGCGATTAGCGGCCATTACACAATCATATACAACAACTATTAATCACAAAAACTGAATTCGCCCATAGTCCCGCCAGGGTGACGGCCGGCAGGACGTCACAGAGGCCAGACACCCGAATTAACACAAATTACGAACTTTTGTTGAGAAAATAGACAATTAGGATAAGATGAGGAAGACAAAGGTTGTTGAAAAAACAAAATTAGGATATGTTTATGTCAGTAAAACTTTTTTAGTCTAGCTGAAAAAAAATAATTTTACTATAAAACCAGTTATATATTTGTGTTCAGCATACAAAAACTCTGGAAATGAAATAAAAGCTGTCGAAAAATAAGTATTTTTTAAAAAAGTTGGGTTTTCATTATCAGATAAAAAACGATTTTTCAAATTTTTTGATTTTTCGGTAAAAAAGATTTTTCTGGGGATGAAATTAAACTCCTCAAGATATATAAACTCATTTTTCACCACTTTTTGAACATGAATCTTATTTTCAGAGGTGACAAGAAAGTGTATAATTACCTTTTTTGTATATTAATTCCACATTTTGTTAGCAATTGATTTACTTTTCATTTTAGAACTACATTTTAGTCAGTATTACAATTTCTAATCTTTGTAAATGGCTTTAATCATTGAAAAATTAAATGAACAAAATGTATGTGTAACCTTGGTTGCTAGCCTAAGAAAAAGGTCTAGTAATATGATTTGTACAGATTTAATCAGTTTAGTCTTATAACTACTCCAGTGCATTTTTTTTGTCTTCCTACGTTAACATTGTTTTTTTTTTATAGTATGCAAGCTTATATGCATAGTAATTGCCACTGTATGTTAATGGGTGGGTGGGTCAATATTACTTTTCGTGTATAGGTGGGTGGGTCCACTCAATAACCCATTGGCCTACGAGTTTTTTTGTACTGCACAGTCCGCTATTCTAGCAATTAAAATCAAGGAAAATGTAAGCTTTTGGGAAAAAATTAGTTAAAAGTACAATTTCCAAGGTAGAGCAAAAATTTTACTTTTTTTATTTTTACAATAAAGCAGGCTTCAAAACAGTTTATAAGCACCCAACAATAATTATAGCATTAAAAAACAAAACAATTTTTTATTTATAAATTTTGATAGCAAGTTTATATATTCGTTAGTAAACAGTTACAAATCATTACCGAGTTGTAGGTTTGTTGTCAATTTAATTCACTACAAGAAAATATCATGTTTTATAGAAAATATTGTAAAAACATCACACACACAATTGTATTTTCTAAACCTATTTAAAATTCGTCATTTTAACTTTTGCCAAAATACAAAACAATATTTACCTTTAACTATAAGAATATAAAACCTGAGTGGGAGTTCAATTAATAATACATTTATGTTAAAAATATGTAGAGTTTAAGTATTTAAAAATTATAAGACAAACTTTTTAATAAACAAACATAATAAAAATATAAACTTTACTATTTTTTTATACTACTACTTATATACTAAAGGAGTACTAATGGTAATCCTTTATGTCATGGTCCCACCTTGGCTAATAACAAAACACTCGCACTCGTCTGATTATGTTAACAATCTCAAACTGAAAGCTAAATTTGATTGTAAAACAATCAATTATAAAACAATCAAGAAGTAGCCCATATATATTTGTTTACAATATTTCAGTTTTCACTGATTGTTTTTATTAATATTTGTAACCATTTTATGCAATAGTTTATTAAAAAAAATATTTAAAAGGCATTGTTACCATCACGGAACGGTTCCGTGAAAATAGGCCAATGGGTTAAATAGAACAATAATTTTAATGTTAGTATTGTCCACATTACAAAATAAAGCCTACAATGTATCTTTATTTTCAGTCTGCATCACAGTTGTCGAAAGATTCATCAACACACTTACTGATGATATGAAGGCTAACCAAAAGTCAATTGAAGATGAGTTTAAAAGATTCTGTAAAACTGTAACGGATTCTAAGGAAGAAAGATTCGTAAGTACAATAGTGTTATCTGTGTTACGAACCAAATTATTACAAATAATGGGCCAAGATTGTTCTATTCAATTAATTATCTATATAATCTCTGTTGTCTTAATTCTAGTTTTTAAAAACTGGTCTATTTTATGTATGCTGTCTAAAATTAAACAGCACTTATCAGTTGACATTGCCCATAGGCCTGTGGGTACTTTTAACCCTTTGAGAGCCAAGTATAATTTGGGGTGGTGTAACTAAAAGTACCAGGTATTAGTCTATTTGTTGTAACTAAAAGTGCCAAACCTTTTTTAGCCGCGTAGAAGTACCAGGTTACCTTATTGCATAACCTACTTTGCTCTTTGCATTGGTAATATCTAGCCAAATTAGTGCTTTATTTTGTAGGATTCCTTTATTAGGTTTTATGCAATATTGGTTTTGGACTTGAGCTTTTCTGTGCAGTATTACTTATTTTAATTTTTAGTATATTAGGAGAGATATGGAATCAGCAAACCTATCTAAGCAAATAAGTCCATTAACTCCTTGAAGTAGTAAATAAATATGACATTTCACTTTTTTTCACAAAAAAAGACACAAATTTTCAGTGTCAACTAGCAATTTCCTCAAGTTAGATACTTCAAGTCACATAGCTTCAACTATTGTTGGGTACATGGCAGTGGCGGGGTTTATCCACAGAGCAACATTAAGATTTTATATACTGTACATACAACCGTCCTAAATATCATTAATGTGCAAATTGAACAGTAGTGAGTACGGATCCTGAATGAAGACATACTTTTATCAGTCTATTTCTCATTGTAAAATTCAAGAACAGCACAAGGAAACGACAAGATTGTAAAACTAGTTGTACATTCACCTTGTATACTACTTTTAAGATAACTGTTTATTGAGGAAACCAGTGTTGTTGTAATGTGGTTCTTGTTTTACAGTGCTACTACATAGGTGGTAAAGAAGATTCAGCAACAGGTATTCTGGGAGATCTGTCTTGGCCTGTGAAAGCGATGATGCCACCTGATGTAATCTGCTCTAAGTTGAACAAGAAAGATTCACAATTATGTGCTTTACGTTATGGTGAGAAAATATTTTATTTGGTTACCAGTAACCTCTGTGTAAGTACCGATCAGTGTTGCCAAACCAAGCGAATCCATAAATTGGACAAAAATCATCCTTGGATCTAATATTTCAACGAATGTTGATAGAGCGTGACTGTAATAAATAATTTAATATTTGCTAATGAAATCCAAAATACAGTAAACCCTCGACAGTTCGACTCTCGATACTTCGACATGGGATGAGCCGACAAGTAAAAACAGCGGTGACCGATATTTTCCACGAAAACATCCACACGCGCCACCTCGGTCAGTGATTGCTCACTGGGACTGGTTCTTTTATTCTCTCGAGTCATCCCTGCGATCACTAAACTATTTTTAGCGTGGCCTTTCCACCCCTCCCCTCCCTTTACTGCGCCTTGAGTTGTCAGTGTTATTGTGAGTGAGTCAGTGCGTTAGAGTTGTTTTCGGAGGTTAGACATGATTTAATTAGTGACTTGCTATTTGAACTGTGCTGTGTTCTTAAAGGTGCTTTTGAAGATGTCAGACAAAAAACGTAAAAGTTGCTACATTACGATGGACATGAAGTAAGATGTGTTAAAAATGATTGACAAAGGTGAAAGCGTGAACAAAGTCGTAAATGATTTTAATGTTGATCGATCAATGGTGATTAGGTAGAAGAAAACAAAGACTGAAATTGAGTCGTGGTGTGTGAAAAGACTTTGTTCGGAATCATTAGTAGAAAGAAAAAGTTTGAAGACTTAGGAGTATGAAGACCACTAATAGCGAGGTGCTTTATCAGTGATTCAAAATTCAATGAGAAAATGGAGTGCCGATCACAGGACCAATTCCTCAATGAATTCATTTGAAGAAGAAGGAGAACCTGAATTCACTGCAAGTAGCGGGTGGCTGGACAGGTGGAAACACAGGTACGGAGTTGAATAGCTGAGCATATGTGGTGAAAAGTTGTCAGCAAATCGTATCAGTGGAAGTGATTTTAAAGTAAGATTTCAAGCGTTAATTGAAGAAGAGAGACTCAATGGAGAGCAAATCTATAGTTGTGATAAAACTGGCCTTAATTTTCGAATGCTACCTAGTAAAAGCCTTGCTCTCAAAAAAGAAAAAGCTGCTGCAGGTTACAAAAAAAGTAAAGAAAGAGTAACTGTGTTGGCTTGTAGTAATGCAATAGGGTCACACAAAGTGAAATTAGTTCTTAAAGGAAAATCCACAAAAACCCCAAGCTTTCAAAAATGTAAAAATAAGGGGTGATAGTTTCAATTTACCCGTTGTGCACAGAAACCAATCGAATGCTTGAATGTCAGAGTATATTTTCATTTAGTGGTTCCATATGCAGTTTGCACCAGAAGTCGAAAAACATTTGGAATTAAAGAATCTCCCAAGAAAGGCATTGTTGATTTTAGACAACGCAACGACCCACCCAAGTGTAGATGTCATTCATGATAAAGGGATAAAGGCTATGTTTCTGCCGCCTAATGTAACCTCACTGTGCCAGCCCATGGACCAAGGGGTTTTGGTCATACTCAAGAAACTTTACAGAAAGAAGCTCCTCTCATTCAAGGTCTTGATGAAGGGCCTGATTTAATCGATAAACTGAAAGAAATTAATTTGTTAGATGTAATTGGGTGGATATCTCAATCATGTGATGAGCTCAATCCCTTGACCCTAGTACGCTCCTGGCAAAAACTATTGGACCACGAGGGAAATGAATTTCTCAAGAAGGAAGAGCTGAACAATGAAGACCCTCGTTAAGTTAATAGAGAAGATCCCAGGCTGTGAAGGAGCTTGCAACGGTGATGTTGAGGATTGGATGAAGGAAGAGGAAGACATAGGCCCCACTTCTGACGAAGAAATTGTTGCTGTATTAAAATCAAAGGAAGTGGATATGAGTGATGAAGAGTCAAAAGACAATACAGACAATAGCCAACCACAGAAGTTGTATCATAGTGATGGTGTCAAGTTTCTCGAGGGGACTCTCCAATATCTCTAGGAGCAAGGAGCATCTACCATGGACATACTTTGTCTCAAAAGACTACGTGAGGAAGCAGCTCGACAAAGGAATCAGTGTGAAAAATAGTAAAAAATAACAAAATATTTTGTTCAATGACATATATTGGAACCCACATTATAATGTAAGTTGACAAATCACGAATGTAATGCCTTAACCTAATAATAATAATTAAAATTGTGCAATATTTATTTACAGCTAGTGTTTTTTATACTTCTTATAAAAGATAATCCATATAATCCCTATAGTTCGATATTTCAACACCCCTTTAAGTCCACAAAGTGTCGAACTATTGAGGTTTTACTGTACATCTGTCTTGTAAGTATTAAAATGATCACTATCACAAGACAGTGGAACTTGATGATTTAAACCTTAATGAATAGAAAATCAATAAATCAAAGCTATTTTTACTTTAAATGTATATTTTATTTATAAGACGCTGATCGTCAAGATATGGGCGAATATGGATTTTGAATGAGTGTGATGAGCGTAGATGAACGAATGTAGTCATTGTTACAAACTAAGGCCGACTATTCCTTAGAAAGTGTCATTAATTAATAGCCCAGTGACAAATGAACAGTCTGTGGTTATCAGCTGAGCCTTGTCAAAATGTATTATGACTCTGATTGGGATCGAACTGACAACCTTTAGCACATGAAGCTGGGATTTAACCAACTACCCTACCGACCAATTATAATATAGCAGTTAGTTTTATTAAATTCATTTTATTGCATACGTAAACAATGAATATTTTAATTAAAACATTTAGCCTGAAAGAAACAACACTGCAAAAAATACAAAGATATTATTATAAATACTCTAATGACACTGTATCACTAAATAAAGTAGTATGTGATTTTCCACTTCTCAAATAACAGCAAGTTTTTACTCGAAAGCAGAGAGGTTACGGGAAGACATGATGATTTAAAAATATTTGTCAACATGCTTGTAACATCAAGTTTTTTTTTTAATGATCAGGCCGTGCCATAGAACGATATAGAATACAATGTACTGATATGCCCACCCATACTGCCAATAAAATGAGATAAACTTTGTCGTGTTGAGATACATCTTCAACAGTGGTTTGACCCTTCCGCCTACCCATACATGTATAGTGACCCTCATGTCCACTCATTTACGTTCAATAATATTGACCCTCCAACCATCCATACTTCGGTGGTATTGATCCTCCGCCCACCCATACACATTCAGTGCTATTGACCCTTCCACTCACCAATACCTGTATAATAGTATTGACTCTCTGTTCACCTATAGACGCACAGAGGTATGATCCTCTACCTCCATACAAGTACAGTGGTATTGACTGCTCCACCTACCTATACACTTATCTTACGTGTATATACGGTACAATATGACTACTTTTCCTAAACAACTTTTTCTTGTCTATTCAATGGTAGTTTTTTTAGAATTTTTACATGTACTATTTGATTACCTGCAATGATCATACTGTAACTTGGCACATTTTTTTCATGTTTGCGTTTTATGTAAATAAACAATTAAAAAAAAAAAAAAAAAAAAAACGGAAGTTTTTATAAAATGTAACAACATATTATTATAGTGCACAAAATAATAAACAATTTGGCCATCTTGGAACTATTTACAAACATTTTTTAGTGCTCCTAAGGAGGGTTGGTTATAAGTTATAATTTACGTACAAAATTTCAACATTTTTTTCAATCTTTTCTAAACAATTATTTACTTTTTTTGTAAGTTTTGATGGTAGTATGTGAAAGTACAGTTCTTGAGAAGAAAAACAAAATGATATAATTGACATTTGGAGCATACAGTGAAAACCCTATTGTCCGTCACCCTATTTTCCGTCAGTGTCTGGGTCCATCATGGCACGATATGACAGTTGCCGTATGACTCATTTGTCTAGAAGACGACAATTCCCCCTCCAGCCATCTAGCCCACATAAGTCTAGTTCCAACGGCCTGCCATCCGTAAGGCCTCATCTGCCGTCTAACAGATAACAGGTCGTTGGAACAGCTTGCCTGTGTATGCCTGACGTACGGACAGACTGTCCGGGGCTGCCTGAACAGATCCTGTACAACATGGGGAAAGAGGTGGCACTACATAGGCATGTTGTCGAAGATGAAGTTTTAAGCCGCGATGCCTGCATAGGGCCGTTGGAACGGTCATGTCTGATGAAACACAGGCGAGTCGTGGCAACAAACTACCCGTGTACCGACATCGGGCCTGTGTTGCGAAAACACAAGCCGTGGGAACTACGCTTTAATATGTTACTCTGTACTGCAGTTTAATTTTAATAATGTTGATAGTTAATTGTTCTGCTTATTACATAATGTACAAGCTTATGTTTTACATTAAAACTAGACCTACTGTAATATAAGGATAGTTGTAACCTGCAGTATATACATTCTGTAACATGTCTTTTTCTAATCATTCTCATTTTGTTAATCAATATGTACTATACAGCATTTAAATTTAATATGCATAAGCACTATTAATATGTTTCCAGCGATATAAGTGTGTTTGGGTGAACTCTCTATAGTCCGTCTATTCTCCAATCTGTCATGTCCGCGGTCCCGACCCCTGACGGAAAATAGGGTTTCAACTGTATTTAGTATTTTTTATGATTTTTACAAAAAAAGCTTGCTAAGCGCTGAATAGAAGTAATTTGCAGTTGGGAGTTAATAATGGGCCACCTAGTATTCACCATATAGAGATAATGACCATGTAAGAGCAATGTAAGGATATGTAAGAGCGACACAATGTCCCGCCCGTGGGCCAAGCTCGCATATAAGTGAGCGCTTGTATAGAGATAGTATTTCCAGGCGCTGCGGCGTCATAGACGATTGTATTACTTCGTGTTTGGTACGGTAACTATTTGGGAAACTTCAGCCTTTCTCGTAGTGTATTTTGTTTCTGACTCCGGGTGGTTACATCACTGTGTGCATTTAATTTCCGAGACGCGCCAGCTGACACAAATTCTGTTGTACTATTTGCTGCCAATTCATTGTAGCTGAATATAAATAAAGTAAAATGGCAAAACGTTAACTGTGTGTTGATGATATCCACTAGTATTTTAGTCGTGAACTATCTGATAATGGCGAAAGTGGTATTATTTCAGACTTTTCTTCTTAACCCTTTTACCGCCATACAATTATTGCTGGTCGAGCGCTCGACCGCCATAGTAGGTGAGGGTCAATGTGTCACTCAGCCGCCAGACGCTAGGATCATAGCGTGTCGCCCGGCCGCCAGAGCATTTTGCCGCTTTTTACAACCGTTCACAAAAACGATTGTGGTTACATCAATTTGAAAGATAGAAGAATTCTGTTTTCACCATTTTATTCATTAAGAAATTATCTTTAATGTGATATGACTTACTAGTCTATTACTAACATATAACGTTTTCGTAGGAGCAAAAATAAAATGCAAAATAAAGTTTAGAAATTTTTTTTAATTTTAAAGTTAATAAGAAAAATAAAAATGTCATTTTAAAATTCTTTCTATATATAATTTGGTTTGAAATTTAATAGAGAACAATTGAGTAAGTTTTCATTTAAAAAAATTAAGAATTGTTTTTTTTATAAATATATGACTAAAATAGTACAACAACTCATTTTAATCAGAATTAGGAATAGAAAAGCCTATAGGCGTACATACATAACATACTAGACGAACTAGAATCATCCATACTATCATAAACATTATCATCAATTACAATGTTTGTCCCTGATTGAATAACATTGTTTATCAGTGTTCCTTCACTTACTGGTGAACGTCGCTTATCAAACATTTTGGCACTGTACTAGTATAAATATAAAACAAAAATACACTTACATAATAATAAAATTCATATAAACACGATTGAATAAACTATACATACTTGTATCATAACCTAAAAACACCAATCTCAGGAACACAACAGACAGAAACTGATTTCTTCACCATTCAATCAGCTGGGCACTGACAAAAATAATTGACGTTTTTCACATATTTTGTGTTTACTATGCAAAAGTATTGTATTCAACTAAAGTAGATTATATTCTTGTTGTAAATATTGTTCTGAATATAGTGATATATATTTATGCTGAAAAAATTAAATAATTCATTGTATAAACAACAAAAATGCAGAGGGCCTATATATAGGCTCTTGGCGGTCGAGCGTCACTACTCCCAGGTCCTATATATAGGCTCTTGGCGGTCGAGCGTCACTACTCCCAGGGCCTATATATAGGCCCTTGGCGGTCGACTGCCCAACTTATTAGAGCCTATATATAGGCCCTTGGCGGTAAAAGGGTTAAACAGTGAACAGTTCAATAAATGAAGTAAATGAAAACGTTAGTCAAGGCCCGTCTGAAGATTGACCTACAACTGTTTCACAGGGTATGACCAATATATTTGATGAAAGTAGGAGTATAAATAACAGAAATGTAACTGTTAGGCCTGTTGGAAGGTTTGACCAAACCAATGCCATACTTAGGCCTACATTTTGCCAAGCTTCCAAAACAAAGGAAAAAATTATATTTCCCTGGAAACATGATAATAATTTCACACAAAATATATTTCATTTTGACAGGACTGAGGCTGGCTTTGATAAGGAAATTCTTGAAAATTCCTCTAATTCAGACTTTTTCTTGAACTTTTTACTATAGATTTATTAACACATATAGCAGAAAAAACAAATTCTTACTACACGAATGTAATTAGCAAACTTATAAATGCGCCAAAAGATTGGAAAATGGACCAATAGTTGTAGATGAACTGTTATGTTTTTTGGCACTGTATTCTTATATCTCACGTAGGAATAATAAAATAGAAGATTATTGGACTTCTGATCCTATCATATTTAAACCAAAATATTTAGTCAAGTTATGAGCAGGAACAGAATACTCCAATAACAAATACTTAAAATGCTTCATTTCAACAAATCATATCTTTCAAACCCACAAACAATTGGTAGAGTTCACAAAATTAGTCCGATACTCTGTACTCTAAACAAGTCTTTTTCATCAAAATTAAAACCTTTTGAGCAGGTAGCGTTATTTCTGTTCAAAGACTGACTATATATCCGCCAGTATATTATACCTTCTAAGCGTGCCTGCTTCGGGATAAAAGTGTTTATTTTGTGAAACAGGCTTTGTTGTATCGATTTTACCATACCTAGGGTCACCGACTCAGCTTGGCTTTGCTGATTTACATAACAAAGTGGGCATGACAGGACTGTTACTAATTACTCTGATGGAACCATATTTTCAGTCTGGATGGAAACTTTACCAAGATAACTGATGAGTCTCTATCTTTAGTGCACAAAAAGAATAAAGACGTGTGGTACTTGTTTACCGAACTGTCAAGGACTACCTACCTTTAAAACATTTGCCAAAACTAGTTAGGGGCAGTACTGACACTTTCTGTACAGATAACATGAAGTATGTACGTTGGCAGGATAAACGTGAAGTCAGATATTTGACGACAATGCATCCTAATGTAATGGCAGATTGTGGAAAAATGTATCACTCAACTGGTGAACCGATACTAAAGCCTTTGGCTGTGTTAGACTACAATAAACACATGGGGCTATTGACATAGGTGATATGCAACTATCCTTCAATGTAACGGCAAGAAAGTCAATCAAATGATATAAGAAGTTATTTTAACATTTTCTTGACATTGCAGTGAGAAATGCACATATTATGCAAATGACAATTACAGGCAACCATTCTCAATTATCTTGCTTTCGCAAGGAATTAGCAAGGCAAATTGTGGGGCACTGTCAGCTCAGGACAAATCCAAAAGGTGGTCGTCCTTCGAATGGAGAAACACTCTTAGACTCACCCAGAGACATTTCTTACAGCCCATACCACCCACTCCAAAAAATCAAAATCCTTGAAGATATTGCCAGATGTATGTGGTAAGTCGAAACTAAAGCCAAAACGGAGGAAGGACACACAATTCATATGTAGGGAATGTGATGTCCCTCTTTGCTTCCATCCTTGTATGATTGAATACCACACTCTCCGTCAATTTTAGAATAGTTTATCAATTAAAATTAGATTTTTTTAGTAATTATAATGTTTGTAACATCATAAACAACTTTTTTTAATTACTCTTACTGTATGTCCATTACAAAATAAATATGTTTTTATTGTATTTTATTGCTTTATTACCTAAATAATTATGTAAAAAGTAAACTTTATTTTTATAATATATAGCAATTTTCACTCTTCAAAACAAAAAATTCAAAGATTCAAATAAAATTATTTATTTATTCAAAGTTTAAATAAAAACATATGTTTAAAAACCTATTTGGCCTTAAAATAACCTGGTCTGGGGGGAGTCGTACAGATGATCAAAAACTCGGGTGTTTTTTTAAAAGAGTAAATGATAACTTGTTTATATTTAACTTTTTTGGGCCATGTAGACTATAGAAATAACTTAATTATTATATTCATTTGTGTAATTGTAATTATTATTTCAAATAACATTTATCATGAATATTTATTGACAAAAACAGAATTTTTGGTATAAATATAACATAATAAATACTAACCCTCGTACTGGCAGTTAATTGTTTCCAGAATGGCAGGATATTTCTGACTAGTTTGCAAGTTTTTGTTTTATTGTTCATAAAAATAGTTGTTTGCTATAAACCTACTGTATTTAGTATCATTATGTTCACAATGAAGTAGGTCATCATGTCAAATATAAACATTTGTTTGTTTCTTTTTTGTGTGTTTTTTCTCTGTATGTAAAATTTATAAATTTAATTTTTGAAATCTCAAAAAGGAGGGGATATTCCTTGGAAACAATGTTGTGTTGTATCAATAAAATAAGAAATGTAATATAGTATAAATATTTGAAATTTTATCTAGTTTCGGAAAATATAAACATAACCATAATATATAAACTGAAATAAATTTGCTAGAAATTTAAAATAGTAAACAATATAACAATCTAAAAATTTGTTACCAGGAAAACAGTAGTACGGTACTCTAAAATTTCCAAACATTTTTTTTACTCACCAGAGAATTAATTATACAGTTAGATTTTGATAAAAATATTCTTTACAAAATTAATATATTTCATGAAACATTAAATAAAAAGTAGAATAAATAGTTATATATAAAATAAGAATTAACTATGTGTAAATTATTATTTATTGGTACCTATGTTATTAAGCAAGGTCTCATTTGTAACTAATAGTGCATATAATTATTACTTCACAGCGTTAAAACAACTATTTAGAAAACACTTGACAACACTCTTAAATGATATAATCCAATAATAAACATAAATCTAATTTGCCTTAGTTAACAAACAACAAGCTATGCGCCAACTGGGACTCAAGGCGGTCTTTGAGATCAGCAACTTTCATTAATTCATATTCGATATAAAAACTCAACTAATCTAAGCATATCACTGTAACAGGTATCTAATGTACATTCCATAGAGACCAAACATTTTGTCTTGGATTAAAAGGTGTGTACTATAAGAACATTTGTGTGTACCGTGCTAATAGTGTGGTAATCCGCACTTAGCCACAATAGGCATAAAAAATTAATACGGGCTTCCTCACTTTTTTTGAACATTTTTTGGAGAGTGAAACCATATTCACTCAAAAAATTGAACAAAAAATACAAAAGTACTAGAATTTTTTTAAAAGTAATGAGGGAGTTCCTCTTTATAATTTGTGGATGGTACATCAGAAAAACGTTAACACAAATATTATATTCTATTCTAGCTAGTAGACTGCAGGCAGTTATAATTACCATTTTTATCATTAATTTTTGTTTGTTTACAAAAATTTCCTGATGGTATTTGCTAGGCTCTAAAATAGGAAAATTATTTTTGATGATCAAGTTGTTTATCTGATTGTGGGTCAAATGATGACAAAATGAATTAAACATTTTGTGGTCAAGTTATTCATCCAAGTGGTAAATGTTATGAAAACCAGTTAGTATAAACTGTAGTATTATGAAAATTCTTTCAAAAGAAAAACTAATACATAAGATAGTTATTTGGTAAGAAACGAAAATGTGTGATATAATTGGACAAGCATTAAACACCCAAGATAAATTTTGCATTCTGTACATAGTGAACTCAGATAAATTGCATCCTACATTTTAGCTCTAATTTTTTGTTAAATTTGTTATATTTCATACTTGTACATTATGCCATAATAAATTTATTATTACTACGGTATTTAAACTAAGAAAACAAAACAGTCTTAAGGTGATTTACTGTCCTGGATCACTTGGGTTAATATTAAATAATAATTAAACCGTTTGCACTGTAACCCAGCTACTTGAGGATAGTTGGGGTGATTGTAGGCGATATGTTCTATGCCGGTCGTCTTAATACCAGCACGGTTTTGTCAGCCCTGTTGTTCCCATCAGCGTAGTGGACTAGTCGTTAGTGTCTTTAAGGGTCAGATGAAAGTGCTCCGATTGTCATATCTGTAGAGTGGGACGATAAGTGAGTGAAAACGTATTACAATTTTAGTGAAAATTAGCCTGTTTTCTCATTTTTTCAATTTCATATTATAATTATAAGTTATCTTAATAGTTTATTTTTCTGTGCTAATACCTACAATTTTTTTTCAGAGAAAGAAATTGATCTTAAATCTGTGGACCTAAAGAAACTCAAAGTTCGTGATTTGAAGAAGATTCTTAGTAAATGGAATGAAGACTGTGATGGCTGTTTAGAAAAGACAGATTACATCAAGCGCATAGAAGAACTTAAATCGAAATATGTTAAGGAAGAATTGTAATGCTATGGAAAACACCTTTTTTAAAGTTATTTATTTATTATGACTATTTTTGCAAGTCATTATGTTGTAAATAAAATTTAAAAAAATCATTACATTTTCTCTTTGATCTTCCTTGTTAAGGGTGTTCGATCACAAAATATTTTTAACTTGTTTTAATTAATAGCATTAGTTTACTTATAAGTAATAAACTCTATGAAGGAAACAAATTCTACATGATTTCTTTATGGAGATATGGCTATCTTAAGTGTAATTTTGCCTTTAGGTGCACAACTCGTTAAGAAAACCTGCGACATACAAGGCACGTTTTTAAAGTAAGTACTGATTTAGAATTCCGATGTAGCGTTTTGCGCATGCACACTGTGTACCACTCTCTAAAGTAAATCACAGCAGACATTACAAATCCATTTGACAGTATTTAAGGTTACTTATGCAGTGTTTAAAATGCAGCTAACTTTGAAGTACACACAGTGATGCGTTTTTTTAACGTCAAAGGTGTGAAAGCAGCTGACATTCACCAAGATATCTGTGACAATGGAGAAAACACAAAGAGTGATGGGATGTTATGGAAGTGGGTAAGAGCTTTTTAAGATTGCCTTACGAGTTTGAATGATGAGGAACAAAGAGGACAACCTTCACTCATTACTGATGACTTATTATTACTGGTGCAAAAAGTTGAGAGTACAGATTTCATTAAGTGTCAAGAAGTGTGATTTATGACAAAACTTTTGAAGTACTGAAAGTTATGCTTACTATGGTTTCCGAAAATACTGATGGAGAAAAAAAAATCTCCATCAGTAGTGAGAATCGGTTAAAGCGTTGTAGTTGAGATGGTTACAATTTTATAAAGCAAATTGTCACTGTGACAAATTTCACAGTCAATGTTAGCTGATTTAGCGTTAAGAATACGTATCACCATGGGTACTTAACAGTCACTGACATTTTCAATCAAAAGAGGCATTTTAAACACTTAAAGCAACTTTAAATACTGTCAAATGTTTCTGTTATGGCGGCTGTGGCTTGCCAACAGATAGTCGTACATCGTATGCACGCACTGAACACCGACTTAAGCACTACAACAGAGGAATATAGAGGGAGCGTTTAACAATGTCTCCCTGCAGTCTATGATTGCTGCTGTCGGTGTCAGTAGTACCATCACCAGATGGATCGAATCGGCACTGGTGGCGCAGTGCTGTAACTCAGCTACTTGGGGACAAATTGTTTGGGAGATGTAGGCGATTACAGAAACGGCATCCGCTCAAAGGTTGCCGTGTCCGTCTAGGGTGTCCATGTTGGATGGTAGTCAAGGTTCGGATGTAATGTAGGGAAGAAAACCGAGTGTCAGACTTGTCAGTCAGTTAGCTGAAAATCAGATCAACACTAGGTGGTTCGGATTTCACGTAAAGCTGTAGGTCTCATAGTTGCCCTGGCTATTGGGCTCTAAATAAATAGTCCTTTCTGAGCTAAGTCGAACTCGGATAGTAACAATGACTACACTAATTCGAAATCCTATTCGCCCATATCTTGGCAATCGTCGTCTTAAAAATAATAATTGGACCTACCTATACAGCAGAATTGTCAGGGCAATTCTGAACGGTGCAATGGTTCAGATTACAGTATGTAGTGGTTGCCCCCAAGAGGGTGTCTCTCCTTTGGTCCCTTGCAAGTGACGTAACTTCTTAGGGTGCTTAACGGGATGGTGTACATGCTCAGGCATAATGGACAATGTGTAAATACTGGGCATTGGCAAGTTTGCCTGCGTAGTGTTGGTTATTGTTCAATCTGCCCTGAGATTCCTAAGGACAAGTGGCTCTCTGTAATCCTAACAAGACCTAACTTGTACTCTTCACTAGGAGGAGGAGGAGGAGGCAGGATGGCATAAAAATGCCTACTATGAGTGCTAAGAGCTTCAGGGTCAGTTAAGTATCTGGGGGTGACTGGGTGCTAAACTGAACTAGCTCAAGCACCTACAGGACAAAGCTAGGAAATTCAGAATATCTTTTTGGGCGTGTCAGAGGGCCATTGGGACAACGTGGGGCCTTGAACCAATGATGGTGTATTGGCTATACACGTGTGTTTCGGCCCTCCTTATGTTATGCTGCAGTAGTCTGGTGGTTTGCTATAGCACAAAACGGTGCAAGGCTAACACTAGATAGGTGCCTGGGAATTACAGGTGTCATCAGAATAAATCCATTGGCGGCAATGGAGGTCTTCACTGTACTCCGGCCAATGGACTTGTTAGTAAAGGGGTAGGCTTGTAAAGCAGCCTTTAGAATAGGACTCCATGGTGAAATACTATCAAGGGACACCGGTCAGGACCCGCTGCTAGCAATGGGGACAGATGACATAAGGATACCTAGGTACATATTTGACAAACAGGTTAGGGCTTTCCTTCCAAACAGAGATGAGTGGATGGGGAGGGCGGATCCAGTACATGTCAAAAGGAGCATCTGGTTTACGGATGGCTCTCTTATAGAAGGAGGGGCGTACAGAAAGTTCTGTCTATACCTCTTAGAGCCCATGCTATCATCTTCCAAGCAGAGGTGATGGTAATCATGACTGCCGCACAGGAAGAAATGCGTTTAGGTGGCTTTGAAGGAGTTGTTTCCATATGCTCGAATAGTCAGGCGGCAATCATGGTGGACACCTTCATTGATCTAAGTTGGTATGGGAGTGCCAGGAGACCTTTTGTCAGCGTAAACAGGTGAAACTCATATGGGTCCCTGGACATGCTGGCATTAATGGGAATGAGAGCGCTGATGCTCTGGCTAGGAGGGGGGCCCTTGGTATTCTTTTCCAAAGAGGTAAGAGAAGAATTGATCAGTGGACCTTTGAGGAACACACTAGTAGATGGAAGACCGAGACCGGACTCAGGCAGTCTCATGCTGTTCTTCAAGGACTGGATCATAGCTACAGCCGAGCTTTGCTGAGTTGTGACCAGGCAAAGGTGAAAGCTGTTGACTGGGCATAATCTCCTTCATAGACACATGAAGATTATGGGCCTAGCAGAAGACTCCACATGCAGGCTCTGAGGAGAGCTCCATACACATCTTGTCATTATGGAGCTCTTGCATCTCTTAGATATAAGACTCTGGGTACTGCTTTTCCAGAACCAGAGGATATCAGAAGGGCTACACTCAGGGAGACCCTGTCCATCATAAGAGAGACTGGTCTCTTGTGACACTAATGCTAGGTGCAGAGGGCTTGGTAACAGGATCATAACCTGGTGTATCTAATCTAATCAACAACGGAGGAATCCTTAACTGGTACTTACTTTAAAAGCAAACCTCGTATTTTAATAAAATGTTGGGAATTGGAAGAAAGTTACTAACAAACTTAGAGTAAAATAAAACTTTTAAAAAATATGTTTATTATTGTAACCAATTATTTTTGTATAACTGACATCTGTCCAAATTTTGAGTTGAAATTTGTTTACATATTATTGGTTGAACGAGTAGATTAATAATTCATAAAAACTTAATTGCTAGAGTTTACTTTAGGTGGTCAAATGTAACTCCAAGGCCTTACCATTTCGAAGTGGTTGCAGTTCGAGTTGCATTCATGCTCTCCCTTCTACCCAACCGATGATATTACGTACTTGCATACCTTAAATAAGTCTTTGACATATCAAAGGTTAAATTATTGTTTCTTTGAAAGGTAAATTGGCCCGATATTTTTAGTTTTTATTAATATATCTCTTTTCTTGTGATCACAGACCAATTTTTAAGGGGCAGTGACCTCTTTAACAGCTTTTCCAACTGCTTGAATGTGTGTGTGATGGAAGCTCAAAACAGTGCGGTCAAAAATCATATTTAAATTCTCAGCTTCAAGTAATCTTTTTAAATCCTGTGTTGTCAAATAATTTTCATATTTGCTGGTTTGTTTTCTAGATCGGGCATTTATAATATGTCTTAAAGCCAGTTTCTTTATATGCTCTCTCTTACCACCCAACATGGGTAAAAGCGTGTTTTCGGGTAAGCAAAGTATCCATTGTTTTAATTGCATTTTAATATTCTGATTTTCCTTACAGAATCAGATTTAATGTAGCTCCTACTACTCTCTCAAACTTTGAAAGAGGTTGCAACTTTCATTGTAAAAATGTATGCTTCTAGCTGTTTCAGTATCAAGTACAATCCAGAAGTTACTAATGAAGCTAAGAACTTGTAGGAGACTACAAAACTATGAGGAAAAATCATAAAATTACATTCAAATTATATGTGACACTAGACAATATTGAGTTAGGAAAACGTTTAAAATATTGGAATATACAATGAACTTGTACATTCTTGATATATTGTAGGCCTTATTCTGCCATTTAGTAACCACCCATCATTATTTTTACCGTTATTATTTTATTAAAAAATATAAAATAAGAAAGTTGAAAGACTTATATTCATTATTAAGTCGCCAATCGTCAAGAAATGGGTGAATATGAGGGGTGAATGAGTGTGATGAACGAGTGTAGTCATTGTTACTAACTAAGATCAACTGTTCCTCAGAAGGCGCTATTTATTAATAGCCCAATAGCTAGGGCAAACTTTTTATGAACTTATATGCAAATGCGCAGGCTCAAGATGACGTAGAAAGAATGTAATATTTTACAGAATTGTTACTAAACCTCACACAGTCATTGAAAGGTACCCGTTTCCGAGAATAAAATATATATCTTTTTCACTCCACCCTAATGTGTAATGTCCTAGCCATCTGCCAGATACTTAAATCAGGTGTTCTTCACCAACATATTTTAGAACATTCTCTTGTAACTGAAGAATCTAAGTCTTTGCATACCTTTACTGTGAAAGTTTGTTTTTGTTATTATATCTTAAATGTAGAAAAAATGGATGAAATTAACAAAAATATTCAATACTAAAGTGGTATTGATGTGGTATTGAATTAATCGTTCCAAAGTAATAAACCAGTACACATGCAAGGTCTTAATCATTGCCTTTTTAATTTAAAGTTTGAAAAAAAAAAATAACAGCTGTAAACAAAAATAATGTGTTTAACACTACACCAATTAGGGCAAAAAAAAGTGTTCCTAATTTAACCCAACTACTGGCAACTAAAAACCCTCTATTGGCAGCTCAATTTTCCTAGTTTTGCAAGGATGTTTTTTTTAAAATAATTAAAAATACTTCTGATCCTTAGATTTAGTATTATTTTATATCATTTTACTTGTAAGATTCTGTGTTTTTATATAAAATAAATAACATAAGTATAAACACTTATTTACTTTTTTCCTTTTATATAGTAAAAAAAGGTTTACCAAAAATATTTTTTGGGGGGGACCCTACCTGGAAATGTAATACATACTAGTAAATTCACAATTCCAAGATATACAAGTTTTTCCAAATTTTATAAACTTTCAGAAAATGAACAGTTTATAGGGTTTATTATAGGAATTTATAATGATAAAATTAAGATAGTGCATTTTACTGAAAATTGATGTTCCTATGGCAACATGTTTTAAAATTGTGTATTCATAAATTTCTTAGCTTGTTATTATAATTTTATCAATCATAAATTATTTATATATATACATATAAAATAAAATTGCATAAAGTACTTCAAACCAGAATGCAAACAAACAGTTTACTGACGGACGCCAACTAAAGAAATGGCGAAATGAAATCGTAAACGTTGGAATGTTCTTCTCTCCATCTAGTTGTCATGTGGATAGTATTATCGATACTGATAACAATCGATTCAAAATTTAATCGACTTTCAAGTAGTATCGATTAGTTTTGATGAAAAACGTAGCCATAACGATATAACATCAAATTTTTACAGTGATATTTGACCGTCCGACATCGGACGGTCACCACTTGTTGAGAGTGATAGACCATCCGATATCGGACGGTCACCACTTGTTGGGTTAAGAAACATTTACGATTTTTGTGTTATTTCAATTTAATATGGCTACCATGGCAATTGAAAGAAAAAATCAAAATGGCAGATACCTGGGAAAAGAAAAATTTTAGAACATACCTTATAAGATATTTTTTCTTTATTTTGGCATATTAAATCAGTTACTGATATATGTCTGCAAATTTCAAATACACCCTCTATATATTAATTTAAAAAACCTTACAACCAATCTTCTGATGTATTAATTAGGATATGAAAATTCAACAACTTATTTCAAAATATATTGTATATAATATTACAAGTTTACGGGTAACATTAACATTATTTACATCTCATTTAACACCATCAATTAACATAATTCACCTTAATCATCTTTTTTATCCACTTGTTCAAATATAAAACCTCTTCTAGTTAATTCTTCTTTGGCTTCAAGTATTTGCTGAAAATATTAACATATTAGTGTTTTTAAAGCAAAAACTATTTAAATGAACCAGTTACATTATAATCAGAAACAATTGTTTTAGTTTAAATTAAATAATTAAAGCCCTCATTAACTGAACTTGGATAAATGAAATGCCATCTGGCAAAAATATATTACTGGATATATGCCGGGTGTTCAAAAAATATATTATACAAAACTATAATATATTATATTGTAATGATATATTATTATAATATAATTTATTATATTATAATAATAAATTAATACTATATGGTTTCCCCATAATAATATATGGGGAAACCACTTAGTACCAGGGTGTCCAGCAACAGGGAAAATAGGGGAAACATGGAAAAATCTGGAATTTTAA
Source organism: Stictocephala bisonia (assembly GCA_035578905.1). Classification (NCBI taxonomy): domain Eukaryota; kingdom Metazoa; phylum Arthropoda; class Insecta; order Hemiptera; family Membracidae; genus Stictocephala; species Stictocephala bisonia. The sequence goes on along the minus strand of JAQJVL010000137.1, from coordinate 44,116 downwards.
ATGACCTGGAAAAGTCAGGGAAAAATCAGGAATTCGAAACAAAACCTGGAAAATCCTAACAAGAACACCACTTTGTTGTGATTTGTAATAGTCACTATATACTTGGGTGCGCTACTAAAAATTCTTTACTTTGTTTAGTACTAAATGTTAATTTTACATGCCATTCAAAATTCTAAAATATGAAAAAGCTACTTAATTGCTTGGTTGTGCTTGTTCGACCCCATACAACTAGTTTTATATTACTAAAAGTTTAAAACTTACTGAAATAATTGTCAGATTAATACTTGTTAAATAAGCCATAGACCTAAAACTTATGCTGGTTTTGGGGAAATTATTATATACTGCCGTTTTGCAAGGCATTTAAAATTGTCATAATTTAACAATAGAATAAAAGGTGTGTTTTTTTACTCAAGGCTAATTAAAAATATTTTTTTAATTCTACCTCTACTTCTATAAAGTAGTTAAAAAAGAATAATTATTGTAGGTAATAGTTTTGAATTAAATTATTACGGTTATCAATAAAAATATATTTGTGAAATATTGATATCTCTGTAATTAATAATTGTAATTGACTGTAAATAACATAATGTATGTACATGGTGGTACAAAATATTTCTAAATTAAGTTAAATAGACAGATGTAACTATGTCGATTTGGGGTCAGGGAAATTTTGTATGAAATCAGGGATCGGTCAGGGAATTTGTTTAAGGAGGTTTACTGGACACCCTGAGTACAGTACAACCTCGGTTATCCGGCCTAATGTGGTGAAGGTCAAGCCTGATACGATAAAAACCGGATAAACCATAAGTCATAAATAACTTGGTTTTATTGGAGAAACATTTACTAATAACAGACAGCACGCATAAGCGGGGCGCCTACAATTGTATGTGACACAACGCACTCTGCAGCAATTGTAATGAAATGAACAATGTTTATCACGATCGCCAACTTTGACAATACAATACAAAAGATATTTAAAAATACAACTGTGTTTTTTACTACCACTTTTTTCCTTTTTATTTCACTCATACTGGCTGAAAAACACTTACTCACTTATAATAAACCATTGCTTAAAAAAGGAGAATATGTGTTCACTCCACTATATATATATACATACTGACAATGCTGAGGGTGTGTACGTAAAATGAACTGTTCCACTTCCCCTACTTGCAAAATGTACTCTTCCAGCCAGCCACATTAAATAAAAGTAAACAACATTGCCAGCTTGGATCTTCAGGCACATTATTAAATTATTACGCAGAGAGGGTGACTAGTCAATATAGCGCCTGCAATTTGCGAAATGCAAATCCGAAACACTCGTGTATTGTACGACATTTGCATTTCAAAACTGAAAGGTGCTTCTGATTAATTGTAATTTTATCTTGTAAATAATTTTTATTGTTATCTACTTGCTGAACTGGATACAAGGACTGCCGGATAAAGGGAGTCCGGATAATCAAGGTTGTACTGTATTGATAAACACAGAACAATAAAACTCTAGGATTATGTCCTCACTGTAGTTACTGACTTTTTTGGCCATTTTAACTCCTTATTCGCTTTGGGGAAACATCCTGCAGAGGAAGTCTCAAATATCTTAAATGTAAGCATAGGTCGAGATATACTTAATTTTAATGGTCATTGTTACAGGAACACATTGTCGCAACCCCAACTGAAAAAGGACTATTCGTTTGGAAATAGCAGCCCCTCAAAGTTTGATTGATTTTAATACTCAACTTATGTTTACATTTAAGATTTTTCAGACTTTCTCCACAGGACGTCCCTCTAAAGTGAAAAAGTCAGTAACTTCAGTGAGGACGTAATTCTAGAGTTTCATTATTAATATAATAAATATTAAGGGGATTCCAGACTTTTTGATTACCCGACATGTAATAACATGAGAGACCACAGATAAGGGTTCATCATTTAAACCTTGGAATTTCCCAGACACAGGCATAATTTGAAGCAATAAATCTTGATAAATATAAAATAAAAAAATTATGGGATACTGTTTAGTATTATAATTAATGTTTGAAGTCTATGGGCCTTCATTGTCTATTATTACAAAATCAATGGTAAAACCTAGGTATAATGACTGATAGATCAGGCCACTGAAATGCTCCTATCAAAATCGGAAAATTATCGCAGACTGAAAGAACAGATCATTAAATCTGTGCATTTAGACAGATAAATAAACATCGGAAGGCCTGATTTACTTCTTAATTACTGTTTTTCAAAGGCGAAGATGTGGAAACCATGTTACGATCAAAGCTATATTGATTATAATCTTACTAATATTTAATCCAACGACTCTTGAATTAAGTCATTTTTCACTTAGTCTTAACATGTTGTCTTATCAAGAGGTTTGCCAGTTTGTGTCAGAGTAGTAGCGCTGATAACATAGGGTGCAATAGACATTGTAAAACAGTTCCATGCAGAGTGTGAATATAACTAGCAATGAAAATTTCAAACTTGTTCAAAATTGTCTTCATCTATTAGTTTATATCTGAATAGTCTTGTATATTTTACAACTTATACTTAAACAGTTAGGTTTGTTAGTCAAAAAGAATACAGTATATATATTTATACAAAAAATAGTTAGGTGTTAAAAAATTTAAATGCATAAAGTTTGCCAAAATAAGTAGCAAAATATTGAATAAATTGTAACTGAGAAAAAATTATAAATTTATTTTGAGGATTTTTAAAAATTATATTTCAAACTATCTCATGTGTAATATGTTACGGCTATAATAAATATAAAGATAAAATATAAATAAAAAAAATAAAAAACATAAAACAAGATGTCAACAATGAATTTTTGCTTTGCAACTTGGTCAGCAACAGCAGTGTACGTACACTCTTTTTAAATCAGTCATGCTGCCAACATACTGTCTACACTCGCCAAGGTTGTTGACTACAAATCTAAGGTTAGACATCTATTGTTTGTTGTTGTTGGTTGCTTGTTATTTATTGATTTTGTTGTTTGTACTGTAATGAATTTTCAATTTTTATTTACTTTTCATTTGTTTTCAGTACTAGTAAAGCGAAGTAGAGTTTGGAGCCTGTAGCCCTGAATAGTTTGTATATATTTGCCCCTGAGCATACATATATTGGTTTACTTATGGGATTTAAATAAATCCCAATTAATTAATGGTTTCCTTAACTACGACATTGTATTTTGTTATACATATCATTGTAAAAGTTCACATATGTATAACAAAATATACGTGTGTGCGTGTGAGTGTGATGCATACATTAAGCCTTGCTATTTTTTTGGACAATTATATTTTCCATCTCCAATAAGGTTGAAACTTTGTACAAATGTTCATACATCAAAAATTAGCTTTTAAAATGGTGTGAGGGTCACAACTATAATTTTAAAATAACATTGTGAAATTAAATGATATTTTGATGTGTTATTAAGAGCACAATCTATGATAGTCGAATGGTACAGCGGAGTCTTAACCCTTTGCACTTGAAAGGCCACTGTCAGTGGCCAGTCCCGACTCCTAGACAACTCGTATTATTTGCCGTTCAAACTGTCCTCCCATGTCGCACGGCCACAGTGAGTGGCAGCGCCACAGTCTTGCGCTATGCTTCAGCCATGTTGTCTGCCAGTTGTCACTGGGTTGGAATTGTTTTGTTGACACTCTGCTGATACAGTAAAATGGAAATTTAAAACCACATGTAATTTACATAAATTTGTTTTAATGATTACATTAAAACTATGTTGTACCTCAATAACAGTTTAAGAGAAATGAAAGAACATTTGTGAGTTTGTTTCGACTAAGTCTCGGATATTATCTGATCGTGTCATCATTTCCCTCCATATTCACTAAAGACTAAAATGCTAATGTAACTGGAACTTAAATACTAATATATAGATAGATAATAATAACATTTGAAAAATACTTGAAAAGTACATGGCTATTTTATTACTTTGAAGACTGATCACTTAGCAACAAAAACACCACATAGCGGCTTTTGTGCACTGAGGCAGAGAGGTTATATATATGGAACATAACAGCTGGCGAAATAGTTGGAAACTGACTGATGCTTAGTTTCAGAGTTTCTCAACAGGTTACACCACCTTACAGAAGAATAATATTGAAAAAGATATACTAAATCATGGCCACTGACAATGACCATGTGCCGATTTTTACACTGTCCACTCACAGTGGCCTTACGATCTGGGAGGACATTTACAACAAAAAATTAATGAGCTATCAGAAATGGCTGTGGTCACTCACAGTGGCCATATGAACCCAGAAAACATTTCTTAAATGCCATATGGAGTGCAAAGGGTTAAATTATGGACTCCAAAGCCCAATATTAAAAACATAAAGAACGTGTAAAAAAAAACTACATCACACATCACGTAGAATATATTTAAGACTGTAATATTCCAAATAATATTAACGTATGTAGCTTGACAATTAAAAACTGAGCTGTAGAAATGATTATTTTATCACCTTAAGTATAATTAATATGAGGACATGTTGGTTCAAAACGCTAATAAAGTCTTTTAAACGTAGATGAACCAAGTTTCAGGTAGGCAAAATAATTTTTTAATCATTTAATTCATTTTCTTGAGAGCACAAAAATGAGGCCACAACAGAACTAAAAGTATATATATAATATATATATATATATATATATATATATATATATATATATATATATATATATATATATATATATATATATGAATGAAGATAGGTTCACTAGCATTGCAAATGATGGGATTTGTTACAAAAAGCATGCAGGGGTATTTTTTAGTAGATAACCATGTGAAAAATACCTTTTGCAACTCTATTGCTGCATCTTCACAATCATTAAAAGTGAAAACCCTCCACAACACAACTGAAGCTGCATAGACCTAAACAAAGATAAGCCTAAACATCATAAACAAACCACAATATTTTATCAAATAAACTAACCTAAAAATTAATCAACATACACTGCATATAACAATAATTTTTGGTTCAAAATGTTATTTTATTCTTTGTTCATTATATTTTTCACAAATTGAATAGTTAGATGGCAACAACATAAGTTATCTTAGCAAACAACATTTGTTTTATTTCGAAAGGATTTTACAGACAATTAAAATTACTAATGTGAACATGAAAATTATTCATATTTTGGAAGTACAATCAAGCTGGATCATTTGGTTTATTTATTGAATGACCAGACTTGACATGAGCGTGGTTAGAGGCATTTTAATAAAGCTCTGACACTTGGTGTTGCCAAAAGACTTTGACATAAAACAGAAAATACTTGTTGAGCTGGAAGAAATTCGCTTATAGGCACTTTTAGTTGATTCTAACAATGTATTACAATATATAGCCTAAGTAATGGGTAATTATGCACTATCTTGCCACCACTGAAAATATGATTTCTTGTTGAAAAAGTGGTGAAATAAGAGTTTATTTCTCACTCATAAAACCATTCATATTCGCCTTAAAATACCAACAACGTTGTGTCGGCGTCTCATATAAAAGAATGTAAGAATGAGAAGGTTGATTTTTACTGCGGAAAACTCGTTTTCACAGAAAAATTTTAAAAACTAGTCTTTTATGTACTGGTGAAAAAACTAACTTATTTAAAAATAATTTTTTTTCATTTCACACTCTTTTTGGTAAAACTACAATTACTTAGTGAACTTCAATTCTTTTCATATTTTTATATGATGATAAGGTAGTCCTCACTGAGTAAGAAAAATGAAAATCAAGTGTCGGAAAGCAATGGTTCACGTTGCAAAGTGATAAGAAGGTTTCATGTTCAAATTCAGCACAGAACAAAAACATCAAAATAAAAGATGGTAACTATGCACTTTCTTGCCACCAAACAAATTTGGAACATTTTGCTTGAAATGGATATAGAATTGGCTGTATTTTCACGAGATATGCTTTTTATTCCGCGAAAATAACGTATTTTACCGAAGAATTCGAAAAAACCAATATCCCAACTTTTAGTATTTTTGTCATATTTCCGTTAATTTAAATGGTATTTTAATCAATTTTTTTTTTATTTTGATGTGTTTTTTTTGCGCTGAATACAAAACTATTTTGGTCTATTACAAATATTTCTCGAGAAATAACGGAAAAACTACTATCGCGGCGATCGCGATTAGCGGCCATTACGCGATCATTATATACAAAAACCGAATTCACCTATATTCCCGCCGGAGTGACGGCCGGCAGGCCGTCACGGAGGCCAAACGCTCCAATTTAACGCAAATTACGAATTTTTGTTGAGAAAATAGACAATTAGGATAAGTTAGGTTATGTTTGGTTATGTCAGTAAAAAAAGCATTTTTCGAGTTGAAAAAATAATTTTACTACGAAACCAGTTATATATTTGTGTTCAGCATAAAAAAACACGAGAAATGGAAAAACAATTTGTCGAAAAATAACGATTTTTAAAAAAGTTGTTTTTTTCATTATTAGATAAAAAACTAGTTTTTCGATTTTTCAGTAAAAAACGAGTTTTCCGCGGATGAAATCAAACTCCTCAAGAGATATAAACTCATTTTTCAACACTTTTTTAACATGAAATTGTATTTTCAGAGGTGGCAAGAAAGTGCACAATTACCTAAAAAATGATAGATAAATTATTTACAGTAATATGTCAAAAATACTAAAAACTGTGACATTGGTATTTTCGAATATTTCTGTAAAACGTGTGATATCCACACAATAAAAAGCATATATAGAGAAAATATAGCCAATTCTTAGCCTATTTCAGGCAGTTTTTTTAAAATTTTGTTTGGTGGTAGAAACTGCATAATAACCAAATAATGTAATAAGAACAGTTTATAAACAGGCCCAGTATGAAACATTAATATCATATCCATGATTATAATTTGTTTACACACACTCATATTCACAAAATCAAACAAGTAGGTTATAAGTTAAAACAGCTGTGTTTAAATACCAAGAAGTCCACTACAAATTTGCTTGAGGAGTTTGGACCATTGTCCCATGATGTTTGTAGAAAGTTAAAAATGCCAATAGCATAAATAAAGAAAACAAAACACTGGACTACAAGTGAACCAAAATGATTAACTATTTAGGCCTTATTGATTGCTAACAGATTAAATTAATATTACATTCTGAATCGTATTTTAGTACGCCTCTCAACTGTCAACTGCAGCCGGCCAGTGTTTCCATGCTCAATTAGGTATTATTTTATCCTTAATTTTTAAATATAATTTAAAACGAGTTTTGCTTAAGAAAAAACTTGTTGTTTCAATGAGTTGTGCATAAAATAATACAATAAACAAACAATATTTCTTGAGTAAGCTAATATAATTTAAAGATACATTGAAAAACTTACCCCAAAAAGACCAACGATGATCAATGGGGATATCACAACAATATCCACCCACTCTTCAATGAATCTAGATTTAAAGATATTAGTTGCTAATAACAACCAGATACATAGAAAAATGAAGCCACCTAACAACCACTGGAATAATTTCGTCATTACGATCTTAAACTTATGGCATATGAAAAACTATTTTAAAAATTGCAAAGCATTTGTCAACTAAGACATACAATAAATATTGAATGAAATCTATTACTGGACTTGCCAATTCATATGGCAATGATTAAATTAAAATAGATTTTCTTTTAGGAACACTTAAGTTTGAAACTTTTAAAGTTTGAACTATGTATGCCAATGTGGAATAAGTCTCAACTTCAAAACACGAACGTGTAATCAAATCAAAGGAGGCATAACCTGCTAATAACCTGACAGACGAAACCAGACTCCGATTAGCATTGCCAACGCAACATAATGAATTCCATTCAAGCCGCTGGGTAAGGTTTTAAGATATCACTTGATGTCACTAAAACTATAGATCTTCTATTATACCTTATATAATAGAAGGTCTATGCTAAAACCAACGTTTTGTTTCTGTCAACCCTCAACAATAGGAAAATTTGCCGCAAAGTAAATAAAGGCTAAAGAGGTATTAATTGCATTATCTAAACAAAGGGTAGGGTGAGTGCACCAGTGAATGACCGTTTAAGGTTGAGTTTCCACTTGAATCTTACATGGTAAAACAGGCATTTACCCTGCAGTGCAGGGAATAGTTTAAACGTCTTGCCCGTATTCTCCTGTACTTCCTAATGGTAAAATTTAATGTGTTATGTTAAAACAGAGTATTGAAAAATACAATTTACCGAACATAAACCATTGCACCAGTGAATGACCGCCTATCTACCAGTGAATGACCGGCGTTTCCCCAGTGAATGACTGGTCATTCATTGGTATCAGAATCCAACTAGAATTAATATACCAGTGAATGACCGTTGAAATAGAATTAAGACAAAATCCACCTTATCCTAAGAAGTGTTATTTAGTCAGCTGATGACGAATGTTAATCAGATGTTGGTGTTTACATCTGCTTAATTGTTGTTTTCAACACAAATAACTTCGAGTGGTTTCATCCTCAAGTTGTTTTTCTCCTAAGAACTTGCAGTGTAAGGTAAGTTTTTTGTGTCTTTATGATACTTATCTGATTGTTAGCATTTTTATTTTGTAGCTATAATAAATATGTAACTTAAAAAAATAATTAATCTGAATATTTTATTAAAGCAGTTCCACAATTTTAAATATTTATTCATTCTAACCTTTGTGTTACTGGGTATTTACTGGACTTTGACTAACAGAAAACACAGTAAATGACCGGGGTTAAAGCAATCAGTTTGTTTGCAGTGTTGTTACAAATGCCTAGGAAGCCTCGGTTGGTTCTGTAATTTCATGTAAAAAATAGTTATTTACTAAGTTAATTATGTTATCAGGAACGCATTACAAAATCAGTAGGCCTGTTGTTTGCCTGTCTATATGTTTGTACAATAAGTATATTTTAACAGTACTAGGGACTACCGTGGAAACTATTTTAAATTGATATTTTATCGGATTGTTAGCATAAGCTTAAGGGTGAATTTTAAGTCCTTTCCCCCTATTTCATTTTTATACAGTATAAATTAGAAGATTTAAACTCCGCAGAACTAGGTCAGACCTAAAATGTCTTGTTTTTCATGGGCTTATTGACTCTCCGCCTCCAATGGGGGACGGCCCACGTGGATTAAGTCGAGATTCTCAAAAACATAGGCGTTCCGTCGGGGGGGCAAGAGGGAACACGTGCCCCCCCCCAACTTTGGGAATTTTTTATAAAAAAAGGGTTATTATGGTGTAGAAGTATTTAAGTTAGGTTTATATGTATTAAATTGAATTAGGTCAGGTTGCATATAGACTTGTATTTTCCAGAGGAAAACCTCCACCACCTTCATAGTGTTGATATGTTTTTCGTGCCCCCCCCCCCAAACTTTTGGTCACGGTACGCCTATGCTCAAAAATAAATATAGTTTGATATGTAGATCAAATTAAAGGTCTTTGTGAGTAGAATATAATGCCGCAAACCGGATCTCAAAAGGTTCATTGTATAGGAAATTGCAGGGGTTTAACATTTACAAAATTATGAGTTCTTATCTGCGTAGTAATGCGCTACTTTTAAAAAGTTCATTATTTCAAAAATATTCTTTTGCTGTTTATTAGGCATTTTGTAAATAAACTTTCTTTTCTTGCGTTTAATGATTTTTAGGGATCACTTGAAGCCCAAGATCTAGGCATAACTAACAGATTTAATAAGAGAATGGTCATATTTTATAAACTTTAAACCCCTGTAATTTCCTATAGAATGAGCCTTTTGAGATTAGGTTTGCGGCATTGTATTCTACTAACAAAGACCTTTAATTTGATCTACATATAAACCTATGCTTACATTTATGAATCTTGACTTACTTCTCGTGGGCCGTCCCCCATTGAAGGTGGAGAGTCAACGAACCCATGAAAAGCAAGACATTTAGGTCAGACGTAATTGTGCTGAGTTTAAACCTTCTAACTTATACCGTATAAAAATGAAAAAGGGGGAATGTACTTACAACTCACTCTGTAAATAAAATGCATTCATATTCTCATCCAAGCATATTACATATATACCGGTTTTTCAGCACTATGAATCATCAAGAGGAGGAAGAAGTAGTGAAGAGAAGTTATTGTAGATTCAAATACAAAGTAGAAGACTTGAAAAAAGCTAAAGAAGAAGTGAAGGCAGGAAAAACGTCCATCAACAAAGCTTCTCAGGTATACAACATTCCCAAAGGTACCTTAGTTAATAAACTTAACTCCGATGATCCTCTTTTAAGAAAAATGGGACCACCAAGTGTTCTTTCACAAGAAGAGGAAAAACGACTGAAAGATTGGATTCTTGGTAAAGCCAAACTTGGTTTTCCAATGCATGAAGAAGATTTGAAGGACGTAGTACAAAAAGTACTGAATGATTCTGAAAGAATAACTGTTTTTATCAACAACAGACCTGAGAAAAAATGGGTCAAGCTATTTCTAAAAAGACATCCTGAAATAAGCAAGAGAAACACATAGTTAATATCAAAGGCTAGAGCTGCAGTAACAGAGGGAAAACTTAGAGAATGGTTTGACGAGCTTACGGGTTACTTGCATGAAGAAAACGCCGAAGACGTCCTTAATGATCCTAAAAGAGTTAACAATTTAGATGAGACTGGTGTATCAGTTTGTCCAAAGTCAGGTAAGCTTCTTGGCCCAAAAAAATATAGAAACTTCTATGAAGTAGCCACTGGCCCCGAAAAAGAATGTATCACAGTACTTTTTACGTTCTCAGCTGCCGGCGATTCAATCGATCCAATGATTGTATATGCTTACAAACGTATCCCAAGAGATGTTGCTGAATCTGTTCCATCAGGGTTTGCAGTTGGTAGAAGTGATAGTGGATGGATAGTAAGTGCAACTTTTTTTGAGTACATGGCTAATGTTTTCTATGACGTCTCACGGGCCATCCTGATTCTTTTCCATGACCAGCTTGACATTCTGAACAAGTACGTATAGTTAAGATTTCATTAGAAAAAATTCAGATTTTTCATCAAAAAAGTGCCACTGGAAGATTTGAAGATTTTTAAGAAAAATCTAACCACGCAAATCTTGACGTATGACACACTTTTCCGGGGTAGAATAATACACTGAATCAGGAAATGACTTTCGTTTTGGTTCATCTATTACAATAAAGCCTCCAGGGTGCAATTGCTAACAAACTTTGTTTCCAATTCTCTCGCTTTCTAGACGTCACACGGGCCATTCTGATGCTTTTCCATGACCAGCTGGACATTCAAAACAAGTACGTATCGTTAAGATTTCACTAGAAAAATTCAGATTTTTCATCGAAAAATTGCCAAAGGGGGGACCATTGAAAGATTTGAAGTTTTTTGAGAAAAATCAAACCACGCAAATCTTGACGTATGACACACTTTTCTGGGGTAGAATTATACACTGAATCAGGAAATGTCTTTCGTTTTGGTTCATCTCTTACAATAAAGCCTCTATAGGCAATTTAATCATCACAATCAGGGTGCAATTGCTAACAAACTTTGTTTCCAATTCTCTCGCTTTCTAGACGTCTCACGGGCCATTCTGATGCTTTTCCATTACCAGCTGGACATTCTAAACAAGTACGTATAGTTAAGATTTCACTAGAAAAATTCAGATTTTTCATCGAAAAATTGCCAAAGGGGGGACCATTGAAAGATTTGAAGTTTTTTGAGAAAAATCAAACCACGTAAATCTTGACGTATGACACACTTTTCTGGGGTAGAATTATACACTGAATCAGGAAATGTCTTTCATTTTGGTGCAACTCTTACAATAAATCCTCCAGAGGCAATTTAAACATCACAATCAGGGTGCAATTGCTAACAAACTTTGTTTCCAATTCTCTCGCTTTCTAGACGTCTCACGGGCCATCCTGATTCTTTTCCATGACCAGCTGGACATTCTGAACAAGTACGTATAGTTCAGATTTTAATAGAAAAAATTAAGATTTTTCATCAAAAAATTGCCAAAGGGGGGACAATTGGAAGATTTGAAGTTTTTTGAGAAAAATCAAACCACGCAAATCTTGACGTATGACACACTTTTCTGGGGTAGAATTATACACTGAATCAGGAAATGTCTTTCGTTTTGATTCATCTCTTACAATAAAGCCTCTAGAGGCAATTTAATCATCACAATCAGGGTGCAATTGCTAACAAACTTTGTTTCCAATTCTCTCGCTTTCTAGACGTCTCACGGGCCATTCTGATGCTTTTCCATGACCAGCTGGACATTCAAAACAAGAACGTATCGTTAAGATTTCACTAGAAAAATTCAGATTTTTCATCGAAAAATTGCCAAAGGGGGGACCATTGGAAGATTTGAAGTTTTTTGAGAAAAATCAAACCACGCAAATCTTGACGTATGACACACTTTTCTGGGGTAGAATTATACACTGAATCAGGAAATGTCTTTCGTTTTGGTTCATCTCTTACAATAAAGCCTCTAGAGGCAATTTAATCATCACAATCAGGGTGCAATTGCTAACAAACTTTGTTTCCAATTCTCTCGCTTTCTAGACGTCTCACGGGCCATTCTGATGCTTTTCCATTACCATCTGGACATTCTAAACTAGTACGTATAGTTAAGATTTCACTAGAAAAATTCAGATTTTTCATCGAAAAATTGCCAAAGGGGGACCATTGAAAGATTTGAAGTTTTTTGAGAAAAATCAAACCACGTAAATCTTGACGTATGACACACTTTTCTGGGGTAGAATTATACACTGAATCAGGAAATGTCTTTCATTTTGGTGCAACTCTTACAATAAATCCTCCAGAGGCAATTTAAACATCACAATCAGGGTGCAATTGCTAACAAACTTTGTTTCCAATTCTCTCGCTTTCTAGACGTCTCATGGGCCATCCTGATTCTTTTCAATGACCATCTGGACATTCTGAACAAGTACGTATAGTTCAGATTTTAATAGAAAAAATTAAGATTTTTCATCGAAAAATTGCCAAAGGGGGGACAATTGGAAGATTTGAAGTTTTTTGAGAAAAATCAAACCACGCAAATCTTGACGTATGACACACTTTTCTGGGGTAGAATTATACACTGAATCAGGAAATGTCTTTCGTTTTGATTCATCTCTTACAATAAAGCCTCTAGAGGCAATTTAATCATCACAATCAGGGTGCAATTGCTAACAAACTTTGTTTCCAATTCTCTCGCTTTCTAGACGTCTCACGGGCCATTCTGATGCTTTTCCATGACCAGCTGGACATTCAAAACAAGTACGTATCGTTAAGATTTCATTAGAAAAATTCAGATTTTTCATCGAAAAATTGCCAAAGGGGGGACCATTGAAAGATTTGAAGTTTTTTGAGAAAAATCAAACCACGCAAATCTTGACGTATGACACACTTTTCTAGGGTAGAATTATACACTGAATCAGAAATTGACGTTCGTTTTGGTTCATCTCTTACAATAAAGCCTCCAGAGGCAATTTAAACATCACAATCAGGGTGCAATTGCTATCAAATTTTGTTTCCAATTCTCTCGCTTTCTAGACGTCTCACGGGCCATTCTGATGCTTTTCCATGACCAGCTGGACATTCTGAACAAGTACGTATAGTTAAGATTTCACTAGAAAAAATTCAGATTTTTCATCAAAAAAGTGCTAAAGGGGGGACCATTGGAAGATTTGAAGATTTTTGAGAAAAATCCAACTACGCAAATCTTGACGTATGACACACTTTTCTGGGGTAGAATTATACACTGAATCAGGAAATGTCTTTCGTTTTGGTTCATCTCTTACAATAAAGCCTCCAGAGGCAATTTAAACATCACAATCAGGGTGCAATTGCTAACAAACTTTGTTTCCAATTCTCTCGCTTTCTAGACGTCTCACGGGCCATCCTGATTAATTTCCATGACCAGCTTGACATTCTGAACAAGTACGTATAGTTAAGATTTCACTAGAAAAAATTTAGATTTTTCATAAAAAAAGTGCCACTGGAAGATTTGAATATTTTTGAGAAAAATCCAACCACGCAAATCTTGACGTATGACACCTTTTTCTGGAGTAGAATTATACACTGAATCAGGGAATGTATTTCGTTTTGGTTCATCTCTTACAATAAAGCCTCCAGAGGCAATTTAAACATCACAATCAGGGTGCAATTGCTAACAAACTTTGTTTCCAATTCTCTCGCTTTCTAGACGTCTCACGGGCCATCCTGATTCATTTCCATGACCAGCTGGACATTCTGAACAAGTACGTATAATTAAGATTTCACTAGAAAAAAATCAGATTTTTAATCTAAAAAGTGCCAAAGGGGGGACCATTGGAAGATTTGAAGATTTTTGAGAAAAATCCAACCACGCAAATCTTGACGTATGACACACTTTTCTGGGGTAGAATTATACACTGAATCAGGAAATGTCTTTCGTTTTGGTTCATCTCTTACAATAAAGCCTCTAGAGGCAATTTAATCATCACAATCATGGTGCAATTGCTAACAAACTTTGTTTCAAATTCTCTCGCTTTCTAGACGTCTCACGGGCCATTCTGATGCTTTTCCATTACCAGCTGGACATTCTAAACAAGTACGTATAGTTAAGATTTCACTAGAAAAATTCAGATTTTTCATCAAAAAATTTGCAAAGGGGGACCATTGAAAGATTTGAAGTTTTTTGAGAAAAATCAAACCACGTAAATCTTGACGTATGACTCACTTTTATGGGGTAGAATTATACACTGAATCAGGAAATGTCTTTCATTTTGGTGCAACTCTTACAATAAATCCTCCAGAGGCAATTTAAACATCACAATCAGGGTGCAATTGCTAACAAACTTTGTTTCCAATTCTCTCGCTTTCTAGACGTCTCACGGGCCATCCTGATTCTTTTACATGACCAGCTTGACATTCTGAACAAGTACGTATAGTTAGGATTTTAATAGAAAAATTTAGATTTTTCATCGAACAAATGTCAAAGGGGGGACCATTGGAAGATTTGAAGTTTTTTGAAAAAAAATCAAACCACGCAAATCTTGACGTACGACACACATTTCTGGGGTTAGAATTATACACTGAATCAGGAAATGTCTTTCGTTTTGGTTCATCTCTTACAATAAAGCCTCTAGAGGCAATTTAATCATCATAATCGGGGTGCAATTGCTAACAAATTTTGTTTCCAACTCTCTTGCTTTCTAGACGTCTCACGGGCCATTCTGATGCTTTTCCATGACCAGCTGGACATTATAAACAAGTACGTATAGTTAAAATTTCACTAGAAAAATTCAGATTTTTCTTCGAAAAATGGCCAGAGGGGGGACCATTGGAAGATTTGAAGTTTTTTTTAGAAAAATCAAACCACGCAAATCTTGACGTATGACACACTTTTCTGGGGTAGAATTATACACTGAATCAGGAAATGTCTTTCATTTTGGTGCAACTCTTACAATAAATCCTCCAGAGGCAATTTAAACATCACAATCAGGGTGCAATTGCTAACAAACTTTGTTTCCAATTCTCTCGCTTTCTAGACGTCTCACGGGCCATCCTGATTCTTTTCCATGACCAGCTGGACATTCTGAACAAGTACGTATAGTTCAGATTTTAATAGAAAAAATTAAGATTTTTCATCAAAAAATTGCCAAAGGGGGGACAATTGGAAGATTTGAAGTTTTTTGAGAAAAATCAAACCACGCAAATCTTGACGTATGACACACTTTTCTTGGGTAGAATTATACACTGAATCAGGAAATGTCTTTCGTTTTGATTCATCTCTTACAATAAAGCCTCCAGAGGCAATTTAAACATCACAATCAGGGTGCAATTGCTAACAAACTTTGTTTCCAATTCTCTCGCTTTCTAGACGTCTCACGGGCCATTCTGATGCTTTTCCATGACCAGCTGGACATTCAAAACAAGTACGTATCGTTAAGATTTCACTAGAAAAATTCAGATTTTTCATCGAAAAATTGCCAAAGGGGGGACCATTGAAAGATTTGAAGTTTTTTGAGAAAAATCAAACCACGCAAATCTTGACGTATGACACACTTTTCTGGGGTAGAATTATACACTGAATCAGGAAATGTCTTTCGTTTTGGTTCATCTCTTACAATAAAGCCTCTAGAGGCAATTTAATCATCACAATCAGGGTGCAATTGCTAACAAACTTTGTTTCCAATTCTCTCGCTTTCTAGACGTCTCACGGGCCATTCTGATGCTTTTCCATTACCAGCTGGACATTATAAACAAGTACGTATAGTTAAGATTTCACTAGAAAAATTCAGATTTTTCATCGAAAAATTGCCAAAGGGGGACCATTGAAAGATTTGAAGTTTTTTGAGAAAAATCAAACCACGTAAATCTTGACGTATGACACACTTTTCTGGGGTAGAATTATACACTGAATCAGGAAATGTCTTTCATTTTGGTGCAACTCTTACAATAAATCCTCCAGAGGCAATTTAAACATCACAATCAGGGTGCAATTGCTAACAAACTTTGTTTCCAATTCTCTCGCTTTCTAGACGTCTCACGGGCCATCCTGATTCTTTTCCATAACCAGCTGGACATTCTGAACAAGTACGTATAGTTCAGATTTTAATAGAAAAAATTAAGATTTTTCATCAAAAAATTGCCAAAGGGGGGACAATTGGAAGATTTGAAGTTTTTTGAGAAAAATCAAACCACGCAAATCTTGACGTATGACACACTTTTCTGGGGTAGAATTATACACTGAATCAGGAAATGTCTTTCGTTTTGATTCATCTCTTACAATAAAGCCTCTAGAGGCAATTTAATCATCACAATCAGGGTGCAATTGCTAACAAACTTTGTTTCCAATTCTCTCGCTTTCTAGACGTCTCACGGGCCATTCTGATGCTTTTCCATGACCAGCTGGACATTCAAAACAAGTACGTATCGTTAAGATTTCATTAGAAAAATTCAGATTTTTCATCTAAAAAATTGCCAAAGGGGGGACCATTGGAAGATTTGAAGATTTTTGAGAAAAATCCAACCACGCAAATCTTGACGTATGACACACTTTTCTGGGGTAGAATTATACACTGAATCAGGAAATGTCTTTCGTTTTGGTTCATCTCTTACAATAAAGCCTCTAGAGGCAATTTAAACATCACAATCAGGGTGCAATTGCTAACAAACTTTGTTTCCAATTCTCTCGCTTTCTAGACGTCTCACGGGCCATCCTGATTAATTTCCATGACCAGCTTGACATTCTGAACAAGTACGTATAGTTAAGATTTCACTAGAAAAAATTTAGATTTTTTCATAAAAAAAGTGCCACTGGAAGATTTGAATATTTTTGAGAAAAATCCAACTACGCAAATCTTGACGTATGACACCTTTTTCTGGAGTAGAATTATACACTGAATCAGGGAATGTATTTCGTTTTGGTTCATCTATTACAATAAAGCCTCCAGAGGCAATTTAAACATCACAATCAGGGTGCAATTGCTAACAAACTTTGTTTCCAATTCTCTCGCTTTCTAGACGTCTCACGGGCCATCCTGATTCATTTCCATGATCAGCTGGACATTCTGAACAAGTACGTATAATTAAGATTTCACTAGAAAAAAATCAGATTTTTAATCTAAAAAGTGCCAAAGGGGGGACCATTGGAAGATTTGGAGATTTTTGAGAAAAATCCAACCACGCAAATCTTGACGTATGACACACTTTTCTGGGGTAGAATTATACACTGAATCAGGAAATGTCTTTCGTTTTGGTTCATCTCTTACAATAAAGCCTCTAGAGGCAATTTAATCATCACAATCATGGTGCAATTGCTAACAAACTTTGTTTCCAATTCTCTCGCTTTCTAGACGTCTCACGGGCCATTCTGATGCTTTTCCATTACCAGCTGGACATTATAAACAAGTATGTATAGTTAAGATTTCACTAGAAAAATTCAGATTTTTCATCAAAAAATTTGCAAAGGGGGACCATTGAAAGATTTGAAGTTTTTTGAGAAAAATCAAACCACGTAAATCTTGACATATGACACACTTTTCTGGGGTAGAATTATACACTGAATCAGGAAATGTCTTTCATTTTGGTGCAACTCTTACAATAAATCCTCCAGAGGCAATTTAAACATCACAATCAGGGTGCAATTGCTAACAAACTTTGTTTCCAATTCTCTCGCTTTCTAGACGTCTCACGGGCCATCCTGATTCTTTTCCATGACCAGCTTGACATTCTGAACAAGTACGTATAGTTAAGATTTTAATAGAAAAATTTAGATTTTTCATCGAAAAATTGTCAAAGGGGGGACCATTGGAAGATTTGAAGTTTTTTGAAAAAAATCAAACCACGCAAATCTTGACGTATGACACACATTTCTGGGGTTAGAATTATACACTGAATCAGGAAATGTCTTTCGTTTTGGTTCATCTCTTACAATAAAGCCTCTAGAGGCAATTTAATCATCAAAATCGGGGTGCAATTGCTAACAAATTTTGTTTCTAACTCTCTTGCTTTCTAGACGTCTCACGGGCCATTCTGATGCTTTTCCATGACCAGCTGGACATTATAAACAAGTACGTATAGTTAAAATTTCACTAGAAAAATTCAGATTTTTCTTCGAAAAATGGCCAGAGGGGGGACAATTGGAAGATTTGAAGTTTTTTTTAGAAAAATCAAACCACGCAAATCTTGACGTATGACACACTTTTCTGGGGTAGAATTATACACTGAATCAGGAAATGTCTTTCATTTTGGTGCAACTCTTACAATAAATCCTCCAGAGGCAATTTAAACATCACAATCAGGGTGCAATTGCTAACAAACTTTGTTTCCAATTCTCTCGCTTTCTAGACGTCTCACGAGCCATTCTGATGCTTTTCCATTACCAGCTGGACATTATAAACAAGTACGTATAGTTAAGATTTCACTAGAAAAATTCAGATTTTTCATCGAAAAATTGCCAAAGGGGGGACCATTGGAAGATTTGAAGTTTTCTTGAGAAAAATTAAACCACGGAAATCTTGATGTATGACACACTTTTCTGGGGTAGAATTATACACTGAATCAGGAAATGTCTTTCATTTTGGTGCAACTCTTACAATAAAGCCTCCAGAGGCAATTTAAACATCACAATCATGGTGCAATTGCTAACAAATTTTGTTTCCAATTCTCTCGCTTTCTAGACGTCTCACGGGCCATTCTGATGCTTTTCCATGACCAGCTAGACATTCTGAACAAGTACGTATAGTTAAGATTTCACTAGAAAAATTCAGATTTTTCATCGAAAAATTGCCAAAGGGGGGACCATTGGAAGATTTGAAGTTTTTTTGAGAAAAATCCAACCACATAAATCTTGACGTATGACACACTTTTCTGGGGTAGAATTATACACTGAATCAGGAAATGTCTTTCATTTTGGTGCAACTCTTACAATAAATCCTCCAGAGGCAATTTAAACATCACAATCAGGGTGCAATTGCTAACAAACTTTGTTTCCAATTCTATCGCTTTCTAGACGTCTCACGGGCCATCCTGATTCTTTTCCATGACCAGCTGGACATTCTGAACAAGTACGTATAGTTAAGATTTCACAAGAAAAAATTCAGATTTTTCATCGAAAAATTGCCAAAGGGGGGGACCATTGGAAGATTTGAAGTTTTTTTAGAAAAATCCAACTACGCAAATCTTGATGTATGACACACTTTTCTGGGGTAGAATTATACACTAAATCAGGAAATGTCTTTCATTTTGGTGCAACTCTTACAGTAAATCCTCCAGAGGCAATTTAAACATCACAATCAGGGTGCAAATGCTAACAAACTTTGTTTCCAATTCTCTCGCTTTCTAGACGTCTCACGGGCCATCCTGATTCTTTTCCATGACCAGCTTGACATTCTGAACAAGTACGTATAGTTAAGATTTCACTAGAAAAAATTCAGATTTTTCATCGAAAAAGTGCCAAAGGGGGACCATTGAAAGATTTGAAGTTTTTTGAGAAAAATCAAACCACGTAAATCTTGACGTATGACACACTTTTCTGGGGTACAATTATACACTGAATCAGGAAATGTCTTTCATTTAGGTGCAACTCTTACAATAAATCCTCCAGAGGCAATTTAAACATCACAATCAGGGTGCAATTGCTAACAAACTTTGTTTCTTATTCTCTCGCTTTCTAGACGTCTTACGGGCCATCCTGATTCTTTTCCATGACCAGCTGGACATTCTGAACAAGTACGTATAGTTAAGATTTTAATTAAAAAAAATTCAGATTTTTCATCGAAAAATTGCCAAAGGGGGGACCATTGGAAGATTTGAAGTTTTTTTAGAAAAATCAAACCACGCAAATCTTGACGTATGACACACTTTTCTGGGGTAGAATTATACACTGAATCAGGAAATGTCTTTCGTTTTGGTTTATCCCTTACAATAAAGCCTCTAGAGGCAATTTAATCATCACAATCAGGGTGCAATTGCTAACAAACTTTGTTTCCAATTCTCTCGCTTTCTAGACGTCTCACGGGCCATTCTGATGCTTTTCCATTACCAGCTGGACATTATAAACAAGTACGTATAGTTAAGATTTCACTAGAAAAATTCAGATTTTTCATCGAAAAATGGCCAGAGGGGGGACCATTGGAAAATTTGAAGTTTTTTTGAGAAAAATCAAACTACGCAAATCTTGACGTATGACACACTTTTCTGGGGTAGAATTATACACTGAATTAGGAAATGTCTTTCATTTTGGTGCAACTCTTACAATAAATCCTCCAGAGGCAATTTAAACATCACAATCAGGGTGCAATTGCTAACAAACTTTGTTTCCAATTCTATCGCTTTCAAGACGTCTCACGGGCCATTCTGATTCTTTTCCATGACCAGCTTGACATTCTGAACAAGTACGTATAGTTAAGATTTTAATAGAAAAAATTCAAATTTTTTATCAAAAAAGTACCAGAGGGGGGACCATTGGAAGATTTGAAGTTTTTTTGAGAAAAATCAAACCACGCAAATCTTGACGTATGACACACTTTTCTGGGGTAGAATTATACACTGAATCAGAAATTGACTTTCGTTTTGGTTCATCTCTTACAATAAAGCCTCCAGAGGCAATTTAAACATCACAATCAGGGTGCAATTGCTAACAAACTTTGTTTCCAATTCTCTCGCTTTCTAGACATCTCACGGGCCATCTTGATTCATTTCCATGACCAGCTGGACGTTCTGAACAAGTACGTATAGTTAAGATTTCACTAGAAAAAATTCAGATTTTTCATCAAAAAAGTGCCAAAGGAGGGACCATTGGAAGATTTGAAGATTTTTGAGAAAAATCCAACCATGCAAATTTTGACGTATGACACACTTTTCTGGGGTAGAATTATACACTGAATCAGGAAATGTCTTTCGTTTTGGTTCATTTCTTACAATAATGCCTCCAGAGGCAATTTAAACATCACAATCAGGGTGCAATTGCTAACAAACTTTGTTTCCAATTCTCTCGCTTTCTAGACGTCTCACGGGCCATCCTGATTCTTTTCCATGACTAGCTTGACATTCTGAACAAGTACGTATAGTTAAGATTTTAATAGTAAAATTCAGATTTTTCATCGAAAAATTGCCAAAGGGGGGACCATTGGAAGATTTGAAGTTTTTTGAAAAAAATCAAACCACGCAAATCTTGACGTATGACACACATTTCTGGG